>OX104116.1:49085369-50354669 GCA_944474755.1 Limnoperna fortunei
AAATCTCATTCTTAGATACCACTACCACCGTAATAGATGGAATTATGTCAACCGATCTGTACTGTAAACCCACAGATAATGGCCTTTAGAAAACCAAAAAGTTTAAAAGATCAGTTAGTCCGAGCAGAAATGTCGTCACGTAGCCGCCAATCGGGGCAATGTTGCATCTGTGGTGACGGTCGTTGTATGACATGTGATCACATACAACACACCCAACACTTCACTAGCACATCAAATGGCAAACAATTTGACATCCATGTCAATTTGAATTGCAAAAGTGAGGACATCATATACCTTTTACAGTGTGGTATATGCAATCTCCAGTATGTTGGTGAGTCTGTGCAACGATTCAGCAAACGAATGAACGGGCACAGAAGCGACACAAGATGCAAACCCAACTTACCCCTTAACAGGCACCTACGCACGCACGGCACTGCAATAGCTGAAATTTTTAATAAACTCAGGGTGACCCTAATAGACCATAACCCAAGGTGGACAGACAAACAGAGAAAAGAGAAAGAAAGTTTTTGGATAAAAACATTGGGAACATCATTTCCGAAGGGAATTAATGAAAAATTATAGGACCTTAGACCAGATACAACCATGGTCTCCGAATAATCATGTAGAATTACGTGTCGTTTTATTTATTTTAAAACTGCTTTTTTGTATATATATTGATTGTAACCGTATAAATAGTGCTACATATTTATACACCTGTACATACTTGTAAAAGCACTAACAAAAACCATTTTTTCGTTAATTACTAGATATAATATACATCACATACGTATAACGACTAAAACTTTTTACCTGTTATTGTCATTCGTTGTAAAAACACTGACGAAGCCTGTTGGTCAGGCGAAATATTTGTGCAATTTTTTAAAGTGCAAAACTTTGTTTTCGCTTTAATTATGTACAACAACATCTAGATACATAATTAAAGCGAAAACAAAGTTTTACACTTAAAAAAATTGCACACATATATATATATATATATATATATATATATATATATATATATATATATATATATATATATATATGTTTTTATAACAAACATCTGGATATGTATGTGATGTTGTAAAGGTCAATACTAGATGGGGTAGCAACTGTGATAAGCTACTACTAATGTCACTACTGGGGCCGGCATACGCATCACAGGCAGGAACTGCTTTCTCTTCCGGAGCCCCTGAGTTCACTCTCGTTTTGACTTGGTATTATTATATTTTTTGTATGTTGATCTATTTTGTGTCGTTTGGTTTTGTGATAATTTTATGCATACCGATTTCGTCTTGGCCTTCGTCGATTTCCCCGTTGTTACGCCTTTGCTTCTTTGTAAGTGGAACAAGTGAATAATGTTTTTGGTCGGATTTTACGGAGTGAATATTCGGGTATTAAAATGGTGAATGTTGGGCGGGCGGCGTGCGGGCAGGTGGGTGGGTGGGCGGAGATAAAATTTTCGTAACAGTTTTCCCAGCAACTAATAATCACATTCTCTTGAAATTTGGTATGCAGCATATGGCCTCCCATAAATCCGGCCATTTCTGTCTTTGATCGATTAAAAAAATTGAAGGTAAAGTATAGGTGGTAAGAACACCTAATAGTCAATTGTACTCAAACGTCACTGAAGACCTTTATTGATTATGTCTATTTTGTTGGTTTTTCTTTTTATTAACTTCTAGGATTTGAATGCCCATTTGGTACTTCTTTGCTTCTTATTTTAATATAGATACATGCATTTGAAAATACCCATTCCAACACGTCATACGAAAATTTTCTAGCACGGGAATTTCCTAGCTATGTTTGTCAGGGTTTCGTGGACACTTGTGTCCACGTGTCCACGAAACCCTGACTAGTGAGGATGGTAGCGATGATTTTCGTGTCTTTTCCTTTATTAAATGTAAAAATTTTGACTTTTTCAAGACATGGTATCATGTTTGTTCAATTTGATTTAATTAGTTCAACATATTTGTCGTCATAAATCTATAACATTGGATCAGAAACAAGTGATCACAACTAAAATTATCCTAATATATAATAATATTTAAGAAATAATTCACGGAGGCTGTGGTTTATCATTGTTTTACCACGGGGTGGTATATTTATACGTCATATGCAATAACTTTTCGGTGGGAGTTACAGTTTTTTAATTGGAACAGCCATTTAAAACACACCCTCCTCAGCGGCTGTTGCTCACAGATAAATCATTTTTTTAACCACAGTTGTGGTCTCAAAGCCTTTAAAGCACGTCATATTAGAACTATAGTTATTTGTCATTGTAGTTAGATTTCTGTAACTGGATTAACATGTACCACATGACAAATTACAAAAACTTGTGCTTACAAATAATTTTGGCAATGTTTTTTTTCGTATTTGCATTTTTCGGGGTTTATGAATATATGAAGTTCAAGATCAAATCAATGGACGCACAAAGTTAAACATTTAACATAATTATAGTTATTACTACATTATTTGTGTATACTGTTCAACATCTCGTTTGATCTTGAATTAGTATTAATCAAAAATCGACCTACATTGTATGCCAAAAACGACTTGCGACCTCCCCGAAAATATAGCTTTTAAAATGCGACATGAGGAGTTACCCTGTTGGTGCCCCAAAAGTAACTGCGTTTAATTTACTTCTTGACTCATGACGTCACGATTTTAACCTGCGTCCTTTATAAATCTTGAACAGTTTGATTAAGCAATCCGGCTATCATTCACATTGAGTGAATTATTCACGATTTATTCGTGCTACCGTAGCATTTCATAAAATAATAATAAGTTTACATAAATCAGTTTGCACCAATGTCTTGAAGATAACTCTCAGATAACTGTTTAAAAAGTTTTAAAAAATAAAAAAAAATAAAAATAAAAAGAAAAAATTAAAAAAAAAGAAAAAAAAAGAGAGAAAAAAGAAAAAAAAAGAAAAAAAACCTAAAAAAATCAAAGCTGGCTGTGATAACTTACTATCTGATATTCATGTTTTTGTGCATTTTTAATCATTACTTCAATAGCGAAATGTGTGGGTAAAAGTGCCTGGAGAAGGCCAAAGTCATCCTTCGACTTCCAAATTCTGTCCAGACCCCCGGCTTACAGCTTTAAAAATCGTGGCTACGCCACTGATTAACCTGTACTTTCCATATATAGTTTGGCATTAACATGCTTATCAGGTGACACTCGTAATGTATGCTGCTCACACAAACAGAATTTTTAAATTGGAATTGACAAATATAATGTCTGACAGCGTTCCATTCGCATAAACCCGCCTGCCATAATATGTTTCGTTTATCGATCTCTATAAGACATGATCACACCTTAAATTTGACAATACTTTATACCGAGCGATAGCGAAACTGATACGGTGCTTTCAGGGAAGAAGATTGAGATGTAAAAGTATCAGACGACTATTTAAACGCAAAGTGAAGACAATAACTTACCTGGCTCGCCAAAATGGGTTTGTTCAAAGGAAAACATCACAATTAAAAAAATAATTAACAGAAAAACTATTTGTATAACAATAACAAAGTGTAGGCTGCAATTCATGCTACCATTTTGGAGTTGTGTTTTAAATTATAAAATAAAATAGATTTAAATAACAATCACATATAATAATGATAACTGATATCAGTAGTCTGGATTACATCTATTTAATATCATTTTTGTCAACAGCAAACATCCTCACATATGTAACAATTTTGTTATGAATATACTCAATCAAAAAATCATTTCCACAAAAAATATTGAAAATAATTATAACATTATTTGTTGCTATTTTAGAAGTAAAATCTACTTTTAAATCTGGTATTTAATTGACTCACGTTACACTATATAGAACCAGGATATAATTGGTCTCCCTATATTATTAACTTTCAGTGAAGAACACTAAAAATGTTTATTATTATATAAGAAAATAGAAATGCCCCGAGCATTATTGTGTTCTAACCTATATTTTACCTTGATTTTTCACTCACCTTGATCGATTGGCATCCTTTTCGCAAAATTCTGCTAATTTAGTGGAAACTAAGTATACTCAGAAATGCCCTTACCTTTATATATCCTTACATCCTCCCAAGTCAGGATTTCTGAGTCCACGTTCTCTTTATGATGATATCCTTAGCAACATATATCACCGCCATCCTCTTCTCTGCGGAGTCACATCCTTAGATCTCCGAAAGTTAAGTGGGATTTATAAAAATTGTTTAAACTTTGTGTGCAGTAATTTTTCATTTTATATATTTTTTTACATTTCAGAAATCATGATAAATTTGAGATTATTTTTAATTCCTGTTTTTACTTTAATTTTCCAGCATTACATTTTTGTGTTAATAAAATGAAAAACCTTATTATTCTGTGTATTCAAGGTTCTTTCATCTCGCTTTTGTTTATTTACTAGTAAAAATTATTCTTACTCGAAATACCTGTAATTTCAAACACATGTAACCAATTTATTACACAAAACGTAATGGTATGTAAGACAAGGAATAAACAAGCTGGACACCGCTAGAGGGATTACATTTGTTCCGGAAAATTTAGGGAACACAAAATTAGTAAGAAAGTACATGGATATATTGTCAGAGATTGTAAAATAAAAAGTAACCAGAGAAGTTTTAGTGGTAAAGTACATTTCAATTTTGTTTAAACGTTTTGTTAGTAACATGGAAAATATCATTTTCTAATGCATGCAATTTCATGTGTTTGATAGATAGAATGGTTCAGCGATCAGTTTTCAGTTATATTTAATACAAGAACACGTTAACAAAGAATAAATCGGGAAATTGACAGGTTAATGTGAACTTAATTTTGACTGCCACAAAAAGTATGAAGAGGGTAGGGACGTATATTTAGTCTATACGATGCGATTCATCCTTTTATGAAGTCTACAAAAAGGGGTCTCTATCGTATGCTAGTATTTTTTTTCCACATGCTATTTTTGGTCATATTATCTATTTTGAATTCTCAAATGTATGTATTGTTTCGTGCGCTAAACAATGTGTCATCATTTACACTCTATTTTCTTCTTTATCGGATAATACATGTTCAAATAATTATTCTAAATCGTGGAAAAGAATCCCAAGAAGTGTTTTGTTCGAAGTTTCTGGTTGTAAATTATAGTTCAAGATCTAAACTTCTATTAATTACCTTACTGTTGTGCATACGTGTTGATTTTTAAGGGCGCGCAAAACTACAATAACCAAAGATTATTCTGGTTATTTTAGGTCATGTCAATTTGCTTATTCATTATCAGCTTTTTATAATTGAAGTTTGTTATTGTGTTAAACCATAGCTGTTGTAAATTTTACCTTCAGTAAGCTCTCGTAAAAACTAACAAACATGTCAAATGCAATATTTGTTTTTGTAGAATGTTATAGCTGCCTAAAGGTATCATCTAGTCATATGAGATAATGAAAACGACTGTAGAAGACTGTTGTATAAAAACTCTCTGTAATTACTTTTAACTAAACAAATTTACAATTAACTTTCAAGGGAAATCGTTTTTCCAAATATTTACTGGGTTGTATTAATTCTCTAGAGGGGATTTATAGCAGCATAAATTGGCTTTCAGCATTTTGGGGGATAATTGCTACTTAGTTATCTCATATGATTTTTATCGCCCAGCAATTCTCTGGGTAGTGGAGATGGGATGCTTGGGTTGGGGTTCATAATATGGAATGCCTGACCGTGAACAGTAACGTGGAGAGTGCCAGGCTCCTAGCACGCTAAAGACCCATTTTGTAGATGTCGATAAGCACGTTGTAGCCGCTACAAAAGGCTAAAGTTTCCGCCCCTAGCCACATCCCATACTTTTCCTGTGGCATACAAAATTATTGTTCTTTTGTGCATCTTTCCCGCATTGATTTGTTGTTTGTTACCTTTGTCTCATCATGAATATAGCTTAAATACTGCTCGCAAGACGTAAAGAAAACATCCCACAAATCTGTATTTATTTGTGTATCCTTGCATCGTACACATTCATTACTATAACCAATTAATATGATCTAAAAGAACACTTTCTTATCAATGACTTTTCTCCGGAAAGATTCCCATAGCCCGGGCCACAGCGCGCCACAAAAGGAAAAATCAATTGTCCCTTTACACAAACCCCCTAGGACATTGCCAGGGCTAGTTAAAATACTTTGCCCAAGAGTCCATCCCCTGTCATTGTACTTCAATCAATCAATCAATCAATCAATTAATCAATCTCTGTGTATTTTCACCTTAAAGATTTAATAAAATCGAATGTCGTTTGGTATTTTGAAAAAATACAAGAATTTCTATTTTGCAAGTAATTTATACAGGGACAATGGTCATACCAATTATAATTCCTCATGATCAATTAGATTTTTTAAGTAAAATAAATAGAACAGCCGTAGAACACGAAACTGTTAATGTAAGAACTTTAAAACTTTCAGAATTGAAATAATTCATGGTAGATATGATCTGAAGCAGACTGCACCACGGACAGGCGTGATATTCGAATGACAGGTCAAATTTACGAAAATGTATGTTTGGCCATAGTAAAATGTAAAAGAGATGGGTAAAGATTAAGAAAAATGGTAAAATTACAATGTAGAATTATTTTCAATTAAACGGGTAAACTTTATGCGAGTCTATCACCAGTTACACAAAAGTAATGTTTCATCGCGTGTCTTCTCGACGTATTTGTTCATACCCGTCTTATTGCAGCGAAATGAAGTCAGAATGGACAAAAATACAGAGGGCGAGAGGTGTGAGATATACTATACTTAGTTTGGAAAATAAATTCTAAAGTAACAAATCAAATATTGAAAAACCGAGAGGAATGTAGTTGATGGAAAAAAGATTGCACATTAATTCTCAGCTGAGTTCCAAGGCATGTAAATGCGCCATCAGTTATAAGTAAGTCAATTGACTTATATGAGCAGAAGATTAACTCGTGTACCTAAAATTTGTTATACTTCTGGTTAAGAGAAATATTGTTTTGAAATTATTATCATTTCAGATGCATTTGAGACAGATAAAAAGACGTATATTTAAAAGCTGCCTTCTGATCCTTCTCGTTGTGTGGATATATTTATCATCGATCTTGCTAAAACTTAATGTTAAAAATATGTTTACAACGAAACTAGAACATAACTCGAAAATACCGATTAATTCACCAGAAATAATAGTGTCGGATCGCATGACTTACTTAAAATTACAAGAGCCTAGTAGACTTAGCAAGGATTCATTGTTTCCGAAGAAAAGTTTGGAATTACAGAATGTTGTCAATAAATTGAAAAATAAGGCAGAAATAAATGACACAGCACCGACAACTCTGAAATATACAGAAACATTCGACTTTTTCAAAGACGATTTTGTAATCAAAGATCCATATTTGAACTCATGGTCCAGTAAGAAAACAGTGCTTTGTAATGGTAAATTCCAAGGATATGCGAACTTGTTTGTTAATTGGAAAAATATAACAATAGATCCCTCTAAAAGTCGTGGTGCGTATGGTGGTGAAGATGTTTTACAAGTACTGAAGCAAAAAGAATCTAGTGAATTACTTAACCCTATGAAAGGTTTTTTTAAAGCCGAATGTAAACTGAGACCAAAATACACATTTCTAAAATATCTCGGGAACAGTGGACATTTGCCGACATGGCTGAACGTACTTTCGTTGACAAAAGTGAAGAAAACGGAGGTTGTTTCAAATTTTACAGTCTTCATACCGAGAAATGAATATGCAAATATGTATCACTCACTCAATGATATATTCAATGTATTTTTATTGCATATATTTTTCCATAAAAATCCAGATGATTCGATGATAATTTTTGCAGACGGTCATCCGAAAGGGCATATCGATGGTCTTTGGAAGATGTTGTTTGGAAACATTGTAAGAGTTCGACATTTAAAAAATCCAGTTCATTTCTCTGAGTTGATTTGGTCTATGTCTGACAGGTTCTCACCTCTGAATTTATTCGATCTAAAACAAGTATCTTATATAGATCACTTTAGAACTTTTGTGTTCAAACAATATGGAATCTTTCCAAAACCCCAGCCTGACTGTGGAAATATCAACATATTATTTATCTGGCGGCACGATTATCTAGCTCACCCGAGAAATCCAAAAGGTAAAATAACTCGGAAAATTAGAAATGAAGAAGAATTGTTTAATATCACTAAAAACAATTTTCCTGACTTAACATTTAGGTCAGCGGATCTTGCCCCTCTTTCAATTAAAGAACAACTTGATTTAATATCGAAAACTGACATTATTATTGCCATGCATGGTGCCGGCCTGGTGTTAGAGTTATTTCTTCCGCAAACCGGTGGTGTTATTGAGCTACTACCTCAAACTCTGAAAGGTTTTAATAAAAAGCAGTATGACCTTTTCAAAGTCATCACTGATAGAATACCCCTGCATTACCTCCGATGGCAAAACAAAGATAAAGCTAATGAAGTTGAGGATGGATATACTTATGTACCTCCCGTTGTTGTGAAAACACTTCTGCAACAAATGTTGTCAAACATGTGCGATATAGTATGAGTATATGTTTGTGGTCGATAAATATGACTACTGTGCGGAATTTACAGTATTACGTGTGTTATCAGTAATAAAAAGTAAATACATCAATTTTGTTGTATGATTTGACTATAGGAAATACTTTCTCCTGCCGTTGTCATCATTTCCCATGCTAGTTTTCTTTGAGTTATTATTATTATTTTATTATACCATAGAGGCCCAATCTCGAGCGAAACATTCAGATTTGTAAAACGTTGTTTTCCCCGAGGGCTTGCTGGGGGCACCCCCCTCCCCGCAACGAGAGTTTACCAATCTTAATGTTTCTATCATTATAGGACGAAATTTTTTTATTGTATTTTTAGCTTTAATAGCTTTAATTAAAACCACTTCCTTGCTTGTTCACGTTTCTGTGTGTTGATAATTTTTTACAAATCTGTATTATTTTTATCAAATCCAGTTACTTTTTTATTGTTGTGAGCAGACTACTTTTCCCGTTTGCTCAACGCAGAATGGTTGTTCGAAAGGTACAATAGCGTGTGGTAAATAAGGGGTAATTGGGTTCTTAACCTCATGGTTAATGTTTTAGAAAACATTTCAAGCGTTTTATAGTCAAATGACTGTTTTAAGCCAATAAAAAAATCAGAGAATATATTATTGTGACAATTGTTTGTATTATGTTTGTATTTATGTGTTGTGTAAGATTTTGTAATAAGGGTCGCTTATATTTTTTCTGTATTTTGGAATTATTTGGTTGGAATCGGTTTATATTTTCCCACTTTTTTTATCACGGACAATAGAGTACTAATTGACAAGGATATTTATGAACTCTCTAAATTAAATCATCAAGTTGTAAAAAGGGCGAAAGAATAAAACTTTAAATTTTGAAAAATGTAACTATTTCTAACGCTACACATTCACCAGGGTTGTACGATGGAATCAATAGCGGATAAACGTGATCGAACCAACAGAGGTAAAACATATAGTAACAACCATGGTGTGATCGAATCACTAGAAGATAAACCCTGTAGTTATCGGGATTTTTTATCGAATCAATAACAGATAAACAATAATTCTATGATAAATATGGTGAATAACCCTCATTCTGTGAATGAAATTGTCGTCATAATATGTGGGACGTTAAGGACTATATGTTACGTAAAACTGCTTCGTTGAATATTAAAATTTGTAAATTTTAAACATTCAGTTTTGTTTTGCTTTTTATACTTCTGCATTTTAAATAAACTTATTACATACATTTAGCTGTTGGTATAAAGCTCTATTAGTCCCAGTATCCTCAACCGTCCATCGTTTTTTTGGCGTGGGACCACGAAAAAAAAAACGTTGGACGGCAGAGGATTCTCGGACTAAACTATCTTTATCATGTACATTCCGCTCTACTACTCTATGGTACGCATATCGCAGTGATATGACTGTTTTTGGAACTGCCTTATGTATGAAGAATTCTTTATATATGCGGTGGTTAATAATTCATATGCGGTGCTTACTACTTTATATTTTGTGGATAATACTTTGTATGCGATGCTTACTGCTTTATATGCTGAGCTTACGACTTTATGTGTATATATATGGAAAGGGATATCGGACAAAAATATTTTCGTTTGTTCTTTGTAAATTGGTAGACTTAAATTCCTCACATCATGAATCATTCCTTCGTCCATTGTTAATTCTTCAACTATTTATTTTAGAAATACATTTTCCAGCTTGGTAGCCTAAACTTACAACACGTTTTTATTCGTTTCGTGTCGTTTCGTTCATGTATATTATATTGTTTCAGTAGTTTTTAATTCGTTATTCGTTTATTTCTCAAATATTTCACTTTCAATTCATAGCTAGTTTACTATTATCTTTTTTGTAGCTATTTAATTATTTTTCAAAATCGCAACGCTTACAAAGTACGCATTAACATGGCACAAATTAAGAATGTACGCATTATGTAAGCGTGGCGATTTTGAAAAACGTGTGGTAAATGCAGGCTATCAAGCTGGAAAAATGTTTTTCAAAGAAATTCCCGATAAAAAAATTAGAAAATCCCGAATTCCCGATCATAAAATGACATTTTCCAAGATTCCCGAGAAATTCAGAATGTTAATTTTAAACTGGTATTTCTAAGAATCAGGCAAAGGGTGAAACATGGGGGTTCATAATTTTTTAACTAAACATAATAGACTGGTAGAGACATCATATTAAATCAAAATTATGGTGACACTATTTGTCCTCAGGCTCGTTGCTAAGGTCCAGCAGCATTTGTTGATTCTGCCTAGCAACAGCAGTAAAATAAACACCAAATCCAAGTAGAATGTGTATTTTACTAAGTAAAATAACTTTTCTCTCAAACATGATATTTAAACAATATTCTAACCACAAATACATATACACCAAAAGTACAAAATAACACAAAGCTTACATATGAACAACATTTTGTTTTGGCATAATGCCAAGTCAAAATTTGCTTAAAAATGCCAATTTGTTTATTTTGACAAATATAAAAAAATCAACAAATTTAGGGAGAGATCCTGAAAAAATGCAAAGTCTTAATGACAATTGGGTGTGATTATAAAATAGACCTGTCCCAACTTGTATGAAAAAAACTTTGACTTTGGTGGGATTTTTCTATTTTCAAACCGTATCCATGGCAACAAAAATCCACAATATCAAATTTGTCAAAAACTTGAAAAATTGCCTAAGTTCAAATGTGCTTATATCAAATATGCAATGAGACTTGTTCAATTACTAATTCTTATATTAAAGCCCAAAATCAACTTGTTTTAAAACAGTTCTTATTAACTTTGGATTTTTCTATTTTTATACCATATCCATGGCAACATAAATCCACAAATTCAAAGTTGTGAAAAACTTGAAAAATTGCCTAAGTTCAAATGTGTTTGTAAGGAATATGTAGTAAGGCTTGGTCAATTACTAGTTCTTATATTATAGCCCAAAGTCAACTTGTTTAAAAACAGTTCTTACACACTTTATATCTTTCTATTTTTATACCATATCCATGGCAACAAAAATCCACAAATCCAAATTTGTCAAAAACTTGAAAAATTGCCCAAGTTCAAATGTGTTTGTAAGAAATATATAGTAAGACTTGGTCAATTACTAGTTCTTATATTATAGCCCAAATTCAACTTACATGTATTTAAAATCAGTTCTTATAAACTTTAGATTTTTCTATTTTATACTGTATCCATGGCAACAAAAATCCACAATTCAAATTTGTCAAAAACTTGAAAAATTGCCCAAGTTCATATGTGTTTGTAAGAAATATATAGTAAGACTTGGTCAATTACTTGTTCTTATATTATAGCCCAAAGTCAACTTACATGTATTTAAAATCAGTTTTTTTTCAGTATTAGATTTTTCTATTTTTTACTGTATCCATAGCAACAGAAATCCACAATATCAAATTTGTCAAAAACTTGAAAAATTGCCTAAGATCAAATGTGTTAGAAATGTGCAATAAGGCTCAGTTTTTATATTAAAGCTCAAAATCAACTCATTTTAAAGTACTTCTTTTAAGAAAAAAACTTTGGATTTTTCAATTTTTAACTGTATCAATGACAACAAAAAGCAATAACAAGAGTTAACACTAAAGTATGTTTCGCCTGCTGGCACCATCAGATCGAGAAACAAAAATTCCTTGGCTATTTTCACTAAATCTTAATAAATATATGAGTACTTTTAGTTTCTGAGATCAAAAGATGTTCATAAAACCTCAACATTGCTATTAAAGGTATTGAAAATTGTCACTCAACTGAAAAATTAAGGTCAAGGTCAAAAGATGGGGATACAACTGTGCTAAGCTACTACTGGGGCATATGCATACCAAGTTTCATTAACCTAGGACTTATAGTTCTTGAGATATGGAGGTGCTCATAAAACTTTAACATTGCTATTATATGAATTGAAAATTGTCAAAGTCACTCAACCAGAAAATCAAGGTCAAGGTCAAAAAATGGGGAAGCAACTGTGCTAAGCTACTACTGGGGCATATACATACCAAAGTTTCATTAACCTTGACCACAAAAGTCTTACAGAAAAGTTTTCAGTCAGTAAAACAATCTAAGTTCACAGAGTCACTGGAGCGTGAAAATAAGGGTCAGGGTCACACAGAATAGTACCAGTTGCGTAGACCATAACCTGAACTGTCTGTATACCAAATATCAGATGCCTAGCTATTATACTTTTTAAGCAATTCATCGTCCACAAAAGTCTTACAAAAAAGTTTTCAGCCTTTAAAAAGATCTAAGTTCACAGAGTCAATGGAGCTTGAAAACTGGGTCAGTTCACATGCCATGGTGCCAATTGCATAGACCATAACCTAAACTGACAGTAAACCAAATATCAGATGCCTAGCTATTATACATGTACTTTTCAAGCAATTCATCTTCCACAAAAGTCTTACAAAAAAGTTTTCAGCCTGTTAAAAGATCTAAGTTCACAGAGTCACTGGAGCGTGAAAATGGGGTCAGGGTCACACAGCATGGTGCCAGTTGTGTAGACCATAACCTGAACTGTCTGCTTACCAAATATCAGATGCCTAGCTATAATACTTTTCAAGCAATTCATCGTCCACAAAAGTCTTGCAAAAAAGTTTACGCCGCCGACAGAAAGTAATACCTATGTCTCGCCTTCCGCGACAACAGAATTGCCTAAGTTCAAATGTGTGAGTAAGAAATATGCAATGAGGCAAACTAAAAATTAAACCACATATTCATATAGGTTCTTAAATGTGCACTTTGCTTTGAACATCATTCCTAATCTCTTGAAGTTCCATATCTTGCAACAAGCTCGTAAGAAATTCATCGTCATCATGTGAAGTTACTTCTTTTACAGTTTCTTGTTTCTTCTCAGAACTCTTGGCTTGGGTAGCTAATCTTGAAAAGTAAGACACTATTTGGCTTGGCTGCAGACAGTCTTAGGTTGGAACTGACGTATATTATGATCATCCTTGAGAGTTCTCATATTAGCAGCTACTTCTATGGGATTAGCCTTTTTACCACTGATTTCTCCAGCTTTGAAAATCTCTTTCAAATATTCTAGGTTGTCAATGTGCTCAATTCTACTTCTATCCTGGTTAACAGTACGGAGAATATGACCTTTCCAATTGGCAATATGAAGCTTTGCAACAGACACATCTTTGACCTCATCTTCAGCTAGCGGAATTTCATCAAACTTGGATATGGTCTCCACGAGAAAATTACATTGTCTGCACTGTGTATCATGATGATGAGCACATTCTACATGAAAGCAGTTATCTTTAGGATCACTTAATGCCCACTGAATGCAATGGTCAGCACAATTTGAGTTTAAAAAAACATGAAACTTATATTGGCATTTCAAATAATTTTTCCCTTGCAAAAGTCCTGACTGCAAGTTCCTTTGCAGATCTTTGTCAATAATACCTTGTTCATAAGCATTTGTGGCAATTTTTTCAAGATCAGAAAAAGCTTTCATTCCATCTGCTGTAGTGTTATCTAATCCGTGTAGGTTTTTCCTTTTTGCTGCAGAACATGATCTAAGAATCTTGAACAGTGTAGATCTAGACAATGGGATAAAGTTTTCTTCTTGGCAGTAAGACTGGTACATATTCACCATTGTTGAATGACAGGCAGTCCTGACGACATCTGGGATTATTATTTCCTCTCCATTTTCTAATGTCATTTCTCTTGTCCCATAGGAAACTAACTGATGGAAGGCAGAATCAAAGGAAAATGATAGAGCATGATCAAGTTTTCCTTCATCCATTCTTTGTCTCTTTTTGGGAGGTGCTTCATTTTTTGCTTTTAATGCATCTAAGGTCAGTGCTCTTACTTTGTCCACTTTATATTTAGTAACTCCTAATATATCTATAACTCTGTCCTTTGTTGCAATAATAGCCATGACTGAAAGTAATTGTTCTTTGACAGTCTTTTCCGTTGCTTCTTCATAGAGTTTTTTTAAGAGTTCAATGGAATCACCATTCAGAGCAGGTTCTAGATTTTGAGGTGTTATCAAAGTAATCAAGTCATCAGCCTGTCCAGGAGCAATCATATCGAGTGCAATGTTTACAACTTGCTGTGCTTTTCTCTTAATGTAATTTTTTCCTTGTGATGTTATGTCAGAAATTGAACTGCCAAGCTGGTATTTTAAAGGACTGATCTTTCCTTTTCCTAATCGTGTAATAGCCTCATTATAAACCATTAAATCATTTACTCCTTCATCTCTACTCCAATTAGAACCTTGAGAACTAATTTCTTGTGATGATTCTGTTAACTCTTGTGACGATGACTGCAGGCATTCTGACATCTCCTGAAATGAAAATTTAATAATTTTTACTTTTACATTTTTAACTGACAACATGTAAAAATGGCAAAGGTACCTAAGGTATATAATGCAATATTTTTTTTAATCTAAAACAGTTTTTTATTGGACGATGACCTGTGTAAAACCCACCATTTACCTGCTGTTACTAAATAGGGTAGCTTTATTGAAAATATAGAAAAGGAGACAGAATTCATTTCTAAGAATATCACCCCAAATGCCCCGAATACAGGCAAATATTTTTAACAAATTTCAAAGTTCAAAGGGCCATAACTCCCACAATTGAGGATCAAAATTTCCTGGCAATATGCGCAACTACATATTGTATCCTTCCTACATACCAAGTTTCGGTTCAATAGTTTCAGAGGAGTTGCATTGACAAGGTGATAAGAGATAATTTTCAGCAAATTTCTAAGTGCAAAGGGCCATAACTCCCACAAAAAATTGAGGATCAAAATTTCCTTGTAATATGCACAACTACATATGATGCCCTTCCTATATACCAATTTTCATTAAAATCGGTTCAGAAGTTTCAGAGGAGTTGCGCTGACAAACTTTGTGACAGACAGACGGACGAACAGGACAAAAATAATATGTCTCCCCACAAAAGTGGTGGGAGACATAATTGTGTTGAGTTAAAACTTTTTTTAAATAAGCAATTATCCTTTGTATTGTAGGTGGCCAGGCCAAATCAAAAGTTTTTTTACCTGTTTTTGTAAGGCATGTGTTGTTAAATGTAAGGAGTCCTGACTTAAAATTCTTCTTGCTCTCTTTCTAACGATGCTAGAGGAATATTCAGCCTGAAAGAAAAAGCATAAAAATTTATGAACAAACATATAAGAAATTGACCAGCATTTTGGGAATGTGATTGTCCACGATGTTGCTGATTGGTCAATTGGATGTAGTTTAATGTATAGTATTAGACGATTCAACCATTTTATTGTATTTAAGAAATGCTTTTAATATGGTTAATTTCAACATTCTAAGTTGAATAACTCCTAAAAGAAAAGGTACTAGAGCATTGACACTCTACATTTTTTGTACATCTTGATGCGCTGAACAATATGCAATTTAAGTTTCCCAAATTTATTACTTTTATAGTTTTCCAGATATCGAGTTTAAAAAATACTGAAAATTTTGGCAAGAAGAATCTTGGGAAAAGGGGCAATAACTCCTACACGGGTGATTGGATTTTGGGGCTGGTAGATCTTGACTAGCTGATCACTTTTACCCTGACAGAAGTTTGATATCTGTAACTATTTTTGAGTTATTTGAAAAAAATGTAATGTATGTTCTATTATTTACCATGACGGCTATGTTTTTTTTTAAAATAAAAATATGAACAATAATTTTATACTTATAATGTCAATGTACAGCTGTACTAAGTTTATTTGCAATTGGACTTTTGAAAGAGGAGGAGTTTTCAAATACATGTACCCATCTTCTATATCTATAAAAACTTCCATTAGCATTGCGTTTTGTCATCATATTGATTCAAATCTTGATTCAGCGAAAGAATCTCGCTCAGATCAGATGACATAAAAAATATAACATCAAGAATGTACCTTCAGATCTGTAACTAGTTCTTGATCTTGATCCTTCAACATGTTTAAAATTTCGTCATTTGGAATGTCTTGCTAAAAAACAAAAAATTAAGTAAATATGTGAGCTTATGTTCACTAGTAAATAATTCCCACTCCCCAAATTATACAAACATAAGTACTCTTCAAGGTGAAGTAGATAAGGTCATAATTTCAGTGAAAATCAATGGACCGGAAAGCAATTCAAACTTGATCTATAACTTATCATGATAGACTCACATACCAAAAATCAGCTCAATATCTGCAATCATGTGGAAAAAAAGTCTGAAAAACTTGCAGGAAGGATGGACAGAAAAGGATAAAACAATATACCCCTCAAATGTAGTTGAGGGGCATAAAAATAGGGTCGGTAGGTAGGCATTGCTTTTCATTGCGTAAATGGGGAGCAGATTTCAAGTTTAATAATGTTTCAGCAAAAATGGCAATAAAAAGGACCGAGTCGGCTGAAAATTTTTGGGATGGTAAGGAAATTAGAAAAACACATTTTTTTTTATTTGGCCTCATTCAACAAACTTACAAACAATGCAGTACAAGAGGACTCAGCAAGGGATGCCCATTTCTCTTCACATCTGTACACTAACTCTCTACACTTTCTGCAAATTCCTGTAAATAGAATAAAAATTTAATTATGAATTCTAATATGGTGGGCTATATATGGTTAACGAATTTATCCCTGATAGCTCTAACTGAGGAAAAACAGTCATCTTTATGGTCAAAGTCCCATAACTCCTTAAAAAAATTATGGAAAAATGCTGGTTTTTAAACTTAAAGTATAAGTAGTGTAAACATTTAGTACTGTATAAATTTCATGAAAATCTGTCAACATCTTTATAGATGAGAGCACTCACCAGGTCTGTTCTGCGAAAAATACAGAGTCATTATTATGGTCAAAGCCCCATAACTTCTACAAAAATTATCGAAAAATGCTGGTCAAACTTAACCGAAGTATCAGTGGTATAAACATTGTTATAAATTTCATGAAAATCCATCAACATCTGTAGGGATGATATAATACGCTAAATATTTGAACTGTACAAAATTTCAAGCTGTTTTTTTTTGTGTTCACGACAAAATGGTGACGAACTGTTAAAAGAAACTTAATTATAGAGCTACAGCTTGGTCAGCAGGGACCAATAAATTAAATATAAAGAAGTGGAGCATATGTAAACTGAAAAAATGGTCATTTGTTGGTCATTGATAGAGGTACTACATGGACAAATTTAGAACAAAAATGGTGGCAGTAGGCCCTCAAAAAGGTTTTGAATTTGTTGACAAACAGGGTTGTTGTTAAATTGAGAGGTTTCCAGAGAGAAGGACTACTTTACAGTCAGATATCAGCAGTTTTACACCGGACCTTACATTGATAATTACCAGTTTATAATTTCCAACTAGGAATTTAATAAAGTCCTGAAATTTGGGTAATCAGAAGCATATATTATAGTGTTTGGAATGGGGCCAAAATTCTGCCCTAAAATGATAGTTGAAAAGTAACTTTAATATTTGAAAATATCATTTCAGACAAATATGGTTACTTGAAAAATTAAAGGCACAAGCCAACATACATGTATAAAGCAACTGGAAATTATTTAAGGGACTGTAGTGTAAATAAATGCGGGAGGTCAGAATTAGGACTGGCTCATATCATTGTACATACTCGGCAGACTTTTTAAAATGTTGCATAAATGTTTTTGTTTTATTACGTTCGGCATATTTAGAGAAACAACAAACCAGAATGATTACATGATGCTGAATGTGACTGATGAATCGACATCGACATCATAATTTTTAAATTTAAACAGCTGTTGATTGGTTTCCGATTTTAATCTCCTCCAATCAAAATACGCATACAAATTACTTTTATTTTTAGCACAAGGATTTTCCTTAAAAAATAACTGGTCGGCGGATTAAAAAAAAATAAAACGGCATTCCTGTACTTTTATTTTTATTTTGTTTTTGGCTAAAATAGGGTCGGCGGTCAGATAATAAAAAAAGGTTGGCCTAAATGCATGTACACGATGTAAGTGACCCACCATTTAACTTGAAAAGGGGGGGGGGGGGGCTTGGTGTTTTTGATTGGTCAGCATGGTCAGTACTTATTTTTCATTCAGAGCACAGAAAAAGAGTTGATACTGTTAGTGGACCTCACCCTTTTTTCAAGTTTACATGTACTTATTAAACATGTTAAATGGACGGTCTCTTATTTGATTTTTTTACCTGAGCCAACTTGAAGTAGGCTTCCCTCTATCATCAATACAGCCTTGCTCATCTTTGGGCTTACAGCACGGTCTGGCTTCATCTTCCCGGTGTGATGTACATAGGTACAAGCTGAACTCTTTCTCCATCTTATGCCTAAGGAATACCGATGACTGGGACATATTGTGTAGTTTTGTAAGTGCGAGAAAATTCCCACTCTATAGCAGATTAAGTTGCTTTCTGCTGGAATGTCGACAGGATTCAATTTAAGAGTTTGTAAGTGGGCCTGGATGTTTCTGTCACATTTTTCTATCAGAATGGTGTTATTTTCATTAGGAAAGTAAGTAGAAGAACCACATGGTGTTGGAGAAAACAAACTAAAGCTGCACCTCATACTTATCACCCATGATCAATTACAATATAATTATAAAGAAGCATGTCAAATGAAGTTGCAGACGTTTTTTCCTATTTCCCACCATATTTATTTATAAAGACCAAAACAACTCTTCACTATAAAGAGTTTCAATAAAGGGAAACAACTCTGTAAAAAAGAGGTCCACTGTGGTCAATAAAATCACATAATTTAGTTTGTATAAAAAGAGCAGATATCCCACCAAAGGGACAGTATTTTTTTTAAGTGTTCATTTATACCTCTAAATTCTTTTGTTTAAAACCAAGATTTAATTCTGCACATATGAAATAATGACAATGGTTTTTAGTTGAATATATATAGATTTTTTACACTTTTTAAGTACCGCTAATGACTTAATGGAAATATTTTTTGAAAATTCATTTTAAACACTTTGTTTATTATATTAATACCTTCAATTTTACATAAAATTTGGCAAGATGTGTTAAAGTGGTTGTTTCAATATTTTAGAAAATTGCCTGATTCTTAGAAATACCATTACTTAAATACAAAAATTTTCCATATGTTATCAGTATTGTCAATATTGAGAAGTAGATCAATCAAAGTTGCTATATTCTAATTTGACCTAATTTTCATAATGTTTTATTATTAGCAACGAACAAGTTCATCATGCTAAAAAGCTAAAATGACACTAAGGCCATGCTTATAAATATGTCTGCTTGCTGTTACCTTACTAGTGAGATTTATTAAACAATAAAAATTATTCCCGGTATCTTTATATCCCGAATTCCCGCCAAAGAAATGTGCTCTTTCTTTAATCCCAACTTCCCGATCAAATTTCTAACAAAACCCCAAATTCCCGTTCAAACCAATGTCCAATCCGGCGTCCCGAAAAAGGTTCTTCCGAACCTCGATATTCGATGGTGGCAGCAATCTTTTATTTTGGATTGAAACAAAAAACAACTAAAAATTAGTAGAGGACCATATGATGTACATTTCTACAATATCATCATTCCTTCTGCCAAGCGGTTTGTAAGGAAACCAATTTTGAAATTTCAGCCAATAAGAACGCATTTTCAGCTCTGGCTGCCATGTTAACTTTTCTATCAGCTCGAAAAAAAATGAAAATAATAAGATAACTATCCAAGATTCACTTCTGCATTATTCGGCTTAATTGTGTGGAACAGTTTCAGAGAAGAAATTGGTTGTATGGTTTTCACATAGTGTCCTATGTTTAGCTGTGTTCTAATGTGGCGGCTATCTTGGAATTTGATCGGCACAAAAACTCTGTAGAGGACCATCTAATGAATATTGCTGCAATATTTCAAATTAATCTGCCAAGCGGTTGGTGAGAAGAAGATTTTTAGATACAGCCAATCAGAACGTGTTAATGGTCCTGGCAGTCATTTTAAATTTCCAATAGGCTCGAAAAACTTAAAATAATATGGAGTAGGCATTGCCAAAATGCGAGCATAGAAAATTTAGTCCTCTAGTATTTTTTATAAATATATTTTTGCTTGTTTGTTTGTTTGTTTGAATATTTTTTAACGCAACTAAAGCAATTTTTCAGCTATATCCAGTCCAATTTTTACTGGGGGAGGAAGCCGGAGTACCCGGAGTACTGCGGCAAAAAAACTGGCAATCCTTGTCAATTAAGATTGGAGTCGAGTACACCCTGCCCGCATTGAGAATCGGACCCGCAATCTCAGTGTTGACAGACCACGTGATCAATCGTAGATGAACTACCTTAACCGCTCGGCCACCGAGGCCCATACATTTTTGCAAAAAAATTCTTTGTTTTAATCAGGAACCTAAACATCATATATACCAATAAAACTAACTATACTAGTCCCTGTTTTAATTTGTTCATTAAATTTGCGTTGATATTTGGTCTATATTTTAGAAACTGAACACGTGACGTGTCGCTGTGTACTGTTACTGGTGATTATGATCATGATTATGTACATAATACTTGATCAGCACCAAAAACTCAAACTCTGTACAGAACTACTTAATACACATTCCTGCCAAGTATGGTTCAAATTGGCCAATAGGTTTGGGAGAAGAAGATAAAATTGTTAAAAGTTTACGGTTGACGAAACAAGCCTTAAATATGCTTTATAAATAGTAACATGCCTTAAATATGCTTTAGAAATAGAATATATACACAGAATATTTTGGGGGGACATTGTCTACACGAACCAATCAAAATTAGGACTTAACACACCATATGTAATATATACAAATATACACACATGTTCATACATACACACATACACACACACATAAATATATATATATATATATATATATATATATATATATATATATATATATATATATATATATATATATATATATATATATATATATATATATATATATATATATATATATATATATATGCATAAAGATACAAATAATTGTTAGACCAGATATCATGTGACGAGAAAAGCTCACACTGACTCTATAGTAACAGTCGTGTAAAATTGCCCCAAAACGTTAACAGAAAATATCTTGCGCCCCCCCTCCCCCCCCTGTTTGCCATTCACAAGGAAAACAACTGACTGTTTGTTCATTTGTTTGTCGTTTGAATGAGGTTGCTCTTGCCTGCATTAGGTGGGTGGAAATATCCTGACATCCTATGGGGTAATCTCGAAACGAAAATCGGAAAGAAAATTGCTGACTCTAACAAAATTTAATTAATTAAATTCAATTTATATTATCTGGATTAGTTCATTAAATGAAAAAGAACATAGTTTAGTGTTATCATTTGCGGTGTACGTAAAAGTTTTAAAATGCTTCGCACCCCCCCATATTTGGTCTCCATTAAATAAAGAAAATTTTTTGTTAAGAGAGTTCAACCTGTGTTTTGTGTTGTACTAGTTCGCATCCCGGTCATGGAGCCTTGAATAAGTTATTTAGTCATCTACTATTGACTACGTGCCTGTCAACACCGAGGTTGTTGGTTCGAATTATATACTGCGGCGGGGTGTGCTCGAGTCTTTCCCAACGTATGAAAGAACTTCTTTATCTTAATTGGCAAAAATTGCCAGCTTTCCTCGAAGTTCGAGGTTTTTTCACCGGGTAGTCCGGCTTACTTCCCCAATAAAAACATCAAACCCAATTCAAACAACAAATAAATGAACAAACAGTCCTTTTCGCTTTTCCTTGTGAATGGCATACAGCACTTGTTTAAATATGGACGTAACGTCATTGCTGCCGGTTCAAAATCACATGCTGAGCCCGATTGCCTTACTTAAAATTATATTCAATTATTCAAATTTTATTGTCATATAAACATCTAAACATTTTGTGACAAAAATATATAATTAAACAATGGGCCTTGTTGATTATCACGTCTGAAGTCTTGCTTCTTTGTATTTCTCTTTGACTGAATGCATTGCTACTTCCATAACGATTCTAAAACGAGCTCGAATCGTAAGGAAAAGGACTACTTAGCATCTGTTGCTTGTGTACATTTGGATATCTACCGGTATTTTCGTTTCTTAGTCTTTGGTTGCTGAAGTTATTACTTCTGTTCTGATTTGGTGTGTACCTGTTGTGTATATTTGACACCCAAAATGGGGTTAACTATAGTTTTGATGTCACGCACTAAAGTCCTTATTCAGGTTCCATTTAGGTGAATCCCATCCTGAGAGAAATCTGATGGATTAAAGTTTCGATAGAATACAAGTGGGATGTCCATGTCTCTACAGTAATCTCTTAAAAGCAAGATATATTGTCGCCTTTTAGTTTCATATTCTTTTGATACTTCAAAGTTGTCAGAACCTGGGCACAATCTCTAACAATATAATTTTGGCGTTTAGATACAGTTTCTTTGTGGTTTCAACTAGACGTTCAATTTCCTGAATAACCCGGTCTGGATCCTTATCTTCCAAGTCGTTTGACCCAATCTGAAACATTATATTGTCTGACACTACTTTTCAATAAATTCTATTGCTCCACATATGGACTTTCTCTAAAGTATAAATTCTTTTGTTTTTGTTCATGTAAATTTTCCTGCCATCTAGATGTTTCGCGATTGATGATCCAACTATCCACAAGTCGGCTCTTTGTCTATCAATTGATTTAAAAGTCTCTTCGGGATTCTGTTTTGTCATTTATTCTGCTTGCTTGTTTGACACAATTTCTGTTTTTTTTTCGATTAAGATTTCTCTCTCGATTGTAGGCTTCTCATTAATCTTTTCGAATTCTGTAAGAATTTTATCTAGTTTCTTGGTGTCTTGCTCATATTGAGTTTTTGAGTCTTGTACAGAGTCAAATATTTCTTTAATTTTCAACTGCTCTACGCTTTTCATAAGGGTGTCACTTGTGTTTTTGCTTTAGTATTAGTTTCTATTTTCTGTATATAATCCTTTTCAGTTAGGCATTTAGTGTTTTCTGATTCATTTGTTTGTTTACTTCTGACACAATCTTCTAATCCTACAACTGTTTTCCCTATTGTTGACAGATCTTTCTTAATATCAGTTATTTGTGTTTCGAACCTCTCTCTAATTGTAGCACACAAATTTAAAATTTGGTCAGACTTTCTCCCATTTTCAATTAGTTTGATTTCTATTTTAAATAGTACATGTGACAGGTCAATGTTTTTGTTTGGCTCTGATTTATGTGTTAATTTTGAAGTCCCTGTTTCTACATGTATCATGTATATATTCCTGTCCAATTTGAGATCATCATGATCTGTTAGTTCTTTTTCTGTAGTTTTTGGGGATTCTTCTGGAAGTTTTACAAATGTGTTTTCGGATAATGAATCATTGTTTTCTGTATTTTGTTCACACATCTCTAAATTAAAAAGGTTCATTGGAATAGCAAAATCCTGAATTAAATTGCCAAATTGAGCTTAAGACACGTCGATTATTGAAATGTATACAATTTACTTCTGTCTTCACACATAAACAAACATAATGAAAAAGAAATTTATGGCTATTGTTCTTTTAGCCGGAATCACGTAGTCTGCCAACACTGGGATTGCGGATTTGAGTCTCACTGCGGGCAGGGTGTACTCGACTTCAATCTTAAATGACAAGGATTGCCAGTTTTTCTACCGAAGGTCGGTGGTTTTCCGGGTACTTCGTCTTATTAAACCAATAAAAACTGATAAAGCTGAAAAATTGCTGAAAGTTGAGTTAAACAATATTCAAACAAACAAACAAATCTTTAGCCGGAATATAAAAAAAGCGCCAACAAATCGCTCCTTTATTTAAATTTTAGTAAATTATTACAATAATACACATGACGTTTATTCCTTTGACCACTGAAATCTTACACGCAGCTATTTCAAATTTCATCCTATGCCGTACAGGGTTACAAATATAGACGATTTTGGAATGCAAGAAATAATCATCTTGATTATAATATCTCAATTTTGAGAAGATTACTGTAATAAAAAATCAAAGTGAGAGTGTAACAGTGTCGTCTTTCCACCAGTGTATTACTTCCTTACACTAGTGTATTATTTCCTGTGGTTAAATTACACTAGTGTAAAATTTCCAATAGAAGTTTTGCCTTAGTGTAAATTAACCTCAGGAAATAATACACTAGTGCAAAGAAGAAATACTCGCCGGAATAAAAGTACGCTTACAAGTGATTGAAAAACAAATGTTTACCGTACAATAACAATACATTGACCTTTCCGAAATATATTTCACGTATAGTCACGTGGTTTTGTGGGGGAAAAAAAGAGGGGTAAGATCGGCAGTTATCGCGTCCTTCCGTCGTGCATCCCCTGAACATAAAAGAAAAATACCGACAAGTTACAATCTCTATTGATTTAATTTTACAGTAATTAAAATTGTTTCAATATATTTGCAATTAAATGTATTTAAACGTCAAACTAACGTTCATGTGCATAAACATTGCTAAGAACTTAATAATATTTTCAGACTTTAAAATAAACCAAAAAAATTTGAAAAAGAGTCTTTTTTGCCAGACATGTATTTTTATGTCTCTGTTTTTTCAAAACAATTAATGAGATTATTAACTTCTACTATTATTTTCAACTATTTAAACTGTTGATGACCTTTATTCGAATGTAACTGAATTTGTTTATCTATTGTATTATTATATACATTTTTCAAAATTTCATTTAGCTTTTTTCAATTTTTGTTAGTTTAAAGGACTTCATATACGATCCTAGAGGTATTTTATCTAATTCTTATAACTTGCTTCTTTAAAATAGTTTTACATCAAAATTTTTAAATCTTGAATTAACTTAAAAAAACATATCTTTTATGCTTTTTAATTATAAAGAAATTTATTTTCCCTACCAAAGACAAAGACAAAGATATTTTATTTAAGTCTCACCTCTTATATACATTTATACATAAAGCAACATTAAAAAATAAACTTATGATAAAAGATAAAACAAAGAGCCACTCTTAAAAGAGTTATGAGAGACTGTTATTTAAAAATAAATATACACATAGTTTCGAAACTTTAAGTTTAAAAAGTAAATCATTATTAAAATAATAATAATTACCCATACAATGATTTTCTACGTTCCATTAAAATAAAATGGCAGATTTTGGCAGTATAAAAATACATACTATTATTATTGAATAAAAACACAAATTTTTCATCATCAGACATTTCTAAAAACTCTTTATTAACTTGAATTGCTTTTTCATACAAATCATTACGTAATTCTTGATATAAAGGACATTGTAATAATACATGTTTCTCATCTTCAAGTAAATTATTATGTAAACATCAGTCGTAAAAACATATTCTATCCTCAAGATTTACCCCTTGATATCTGCCAGTTTCTACTTTTAACGTGCAACACCACACCTAAATTTAGAAAATGCACTTTTATATTTACCAGGTATATTATTACATAAATATGCCTCTTTACCAAATTCATTTTTAAATAATCTATAAGTTCTCAGTTTACTTCTTTCATTTGCACATAAATCAAGGTGCCATTTATCTTTATACATTTCAAAACTTCTCTTTTCTATATCTTTAATAACATATTTATTAATAATAAATTCTACATTACACATATATGACAAATCAAGTTCTCTAAATTTACTATGAACTCTAAAATTCCAATTTTTTATTTTACTATTGGAACATTTATTTGACCATAAAAATATTTTTTTATTTAATCTTTCATTTTCCATTTTTGTAAACCTTGACCATGTTCTAAAAATACATGTCCATTGCTTAATTACACATGGCATCCAGCCCATATCACCATATAAAGCTAAGTTTGGGGTGTACTTTCCTACCCCCAAAAAGAACCTCATTGCTCTATTTTTTACAGAATTAATACAACTAAAGTCTTTTGAGCCCCATACACTTGCTCCATATTCAATAACTGACATAACAAGAGAATCAAAAAGTTTTGTAAAAACAGAATGTTCAAAGCCACCATTAGCTTTACATTTTGAAATAAGTAAACCGAGTGACCTGCTTGCAGATTTTGCTACTGCTTTTGCTGTTTCATTATAATTCAAAAAATCGTTTAAAACTATACCAAGATAAGTGTATCTATCAACAATATCAATATGTTTACTGTCAAAAGAAAAAATAAAATTTGTCCTGTTAACTGATGGTGTTCTGAAATGCATAATTTTGGATTTATCTAAATTGACAACTAAATCATTTAAAGAACACCATTCTTTAAGAGTATCCAATAAAATTTGCAGGTCATGTTCATTTTCTGCTAACAATACAACATCATCTGCATATAACAATATTGAAACAACGTCATCACCTACATTTATACCAATATTTAGTCTTTTTATATCATCTACAAGACTGTTTATAAAAATATTAAATAACAGGGGCGATAAAATGCAACCTTGTTTTAAACCTGAAGTAACTTCAAACCATTCAGTTAAATTACCGTTAAGTTTAACACATGACTGAACATGATTATAAATAGAATGTAATGCTTTTAACATTTGTGTGCTTATACCTAATGATTCTAATTTTAAAAATAACAAATTTCTATTAACCCAGTCATATGATTTTTTAAAGTCTATGAATGCAACAAAAGTAGACTGCTTTTTTAACTTTCTAGTTTCTATAATGGATGTTAAAGAGCATAAATGGTCTATAGTACTGCGATTCTTACTAAAACCATTTTGTTCGTCGTTTATAAATCCAAGTTCATCGAGCTTATACGTAAGTCTAGAGTTCAGTACACCACAATACAGCTTATACGATGATGGGGCAAGTGTTATTCCTCTATAGGACATCGGATCTCTAGGGTCAGTATTAGATAACTTAGGAATTGGCGTAATTACTCCCTTATTCCATACATCAGGAACTTTACCAGATTCAAAACATATGTTAAATATTCGGGTTAAAGCATCCAAAGCAGTTGTATTTCTATATAATTCAACTTGAATATCATCAAAGCCGGGCGATTTACCATTTTTAGATAATTTTAACACATTAAAAACCTCCTCTGATGTAATAGCACAATCTAAATAATCATCATTAATTATATTATCTTCATTTACATTATACATAATATTACTATGATTTTGATTTAGAATATCACAAAAATCACTTTTCCATTTAATCAAAATTAATTTTTCGTCATAACAAACTGAGCCATCATTTAACTTAATTTCCATAGGAATTTTATTTTGACGTTCACTTCCAACCCCAATTTTTCCGATTTTTCTCCAAAATTCTTTTGGATTTCCACTAGAATTCACAAGCTCTTCTTGCATTGAATGCCAATATTTACGCTTTGATTGATTTACTAATTTATCGAATTCTTTTCTCGTTTGTACATATATGTGACGTAGTTCCTTTTTGCGGTTCTTCTGTTTGCACTTTGTCCATTCAGTTTCCGTTCGACATACGGCGTTCCAGAGTGTTGTCAGTTCCGCGTTCCACCACGGTTTTTTTGGCATTTTCTCGATTTATTCCTCGAGCCACTTAAAAGTACAGTTCGTTGCGGCAGTTTTTTCGACATTTCCGCTTTCAAAACGTCAACAAAATCAATATACATATTGTCAATAGCCGTTTGAGTGACTTCAGCTACCTCCAACTCAGATAGAATTTTACTAATATTTGATGTGACGTTCTCATCGGTTAACCAGTCGTGCGGTATATTACGTGTGTCAAATTTAATCTTTGTCTTCTCGTTGCGATCAGTATTTTCAACAAATCCAAAATCTAAAGTTAGTGTCCAAGACAATAAAGAGTGATCTGGAACAATCTTTCGTAAATCAATTTTATCTGCAATATCGATTCTTTGAATAAGGTCAGAGATTCGAATAACGTTGAAATCTTTAAAACGACTTAATAGTTCGTATGGAGTGACACAATAATCCACCACGCTACTACCTCTCGTCGAGACAAAAGTATAGTCATTTTTAACCATATTTCTACCATTTAATATACAGCAGTTTACATCAATAAGGAAGTCACAAAAAATACCTCCATAAATTTATGCTGAAAGTCAATAATGTGTCTTCCCGGTAGTATATCGACTCCTTCGATGAAATCCTGAAAATCAGAACATCGGCTGTTAAAGTCGCCACACAAATAAAAATTATTTCCATCTGGAATCGTGTATATCTGAGTCATTAATATATCTAAAAACTCGTGTATGTTAACAGCGCGGGAAGAGTTTTCCGGCGGTAGATACACAACGCATGTATAGAAAGTATTCGATGAATTATGCTTATCAATAAATTGTATCCATAAAATACCATCTGTGCTATCATCCGCTATGCATATATTAAAATGTTGACATATTTCATTTCGGACTAGAAATCCTACACCTCCTGATCCACATTTCGCTCGGACATGAATATTTTTACGGTTATGACCAAACCACTTATATCCATCCACGCTAATTCCATTTAATCCCGTAAGATGGGTTTCACCAATGCCCAATATATCAAAATTACAATGATTTATAGAATCCACAAGTAGTTTAAATTTATCGCTTTTAATATCACAATTCCAGCCGTTTACATTCCAAAATCCGCATCGCACCTAGTATCGCCTTCCTTCGCGGTGGCTTGTCTTTTCACGAAATCCATTTCCGCGATAAGAATTCCCGTGATTAGAGTTTCTATTACTAGACTCTCTTGTAGAGTTCCTATTAGCAGTCCTGTCCACGGGATATCGGGAAGTGGCACGGTTCTCAAATGAATTATCACTATGGTCTCTTCTCACTTGAATACGAGATCCACGGATTTCTAGGCGATCTGTGCCAATTGTCTTAACTATGTTCCTCAGATTTGCGTTGAGTGTACGCTGCGACTTCAGTAGATCGTCTTCAATAAAAACATCATGAAAATTCCTCGAGTCTCTAAGATTTCGTTTCGAGTCCATTACTTTACGCTTATCTTCTAGACTATCCAATCTAACTAGAACCACGCCTGGTTTCTTGTCGTTTTTGCTTTTCTTGCGCATGACATTTTTCACTGATTAAGAAAACATTTTTTTTAATAACATGCCCTTTTTAAAATCTAATTATCGTATAAAAATTATAATCTAAATTAGCATTTTCACAGCTAATTATGTGAGTCTTTAATTTTTACCTTTCATTGAAGTTCAGTGTCATGAATTAAAAATTAGCATATAAACAAGACACATATAATATACAATTACATCTCAGAAATATTTCTTAGCCCCTCCCCCCCCCTAAAACCATACACAAGCACACGCCGCGTTCTCGGCCAATCTCGTGCGCGAAAGTTTGGGATTTCGAACAATAATCAAAACCCAGAAAAATTAAATTTAATGTTCAAGATTGACTAATTTTCTACATAAAGGTTCCATTTTCTACGCTATAAATTATGAAATAATCCAGAAATAATACTGAAAATTATCGATCAAGGCTTTCTGGATGAGTGGTCATAAGCGCGTTAAAAAATACTTCTTCATCGTTGGTCTTATGATGATGCTTGAGGGGAAAGTCATGCACAGGAACCTATAAATTGTGTTAGTTATACTAGTCCCAGGTCATTCATTACGTAATACTACAAAATTTTTAAATGCATTATTATTATCAAATCATTAATGCATTCGTATAAAAAAAAGTACATTCACATTCTATTATGTCAAGATAAGAAACTGCATAAAAAATACAAAGCTTCAGTGCCCTATAAATTCTGACATAACCCAAGAAATACAATTGAAAATGTTCGATCAAGTCAAATTTATAATCATCTAATTTTTATGTAAAGATACGAATGCAAAAAAGATATGTAGCTTGCTTTATCCATTGTGAAATAATCCAAACAAAACAAAATATATTATGATAAAATTGAACCTAAGAAGTTTTTCTAACATATACATTACAATCATTACGTAATAGTATCAGAATCTAAAAATGCATTTTTATTATCAAATTATCTAACTAATTAATAAAAGAAACACAAATATATACATTTTATTATGTAAAGATAAGAATGCATTAAAAAAAATTAGAATCATACCCTATAAATCATGCATAAAATAATCCAAGAAATAAAATTGAAGTGATGAATTCTTTCTGATCCTATCAAGCGTAGACATGAGAGGTCAAGAGCGCATTAATATACAATTTTGTACAGCTCTACTATTCCTTATTAGATCAGGACAGAAGATGTATTTTAAAGCTTGAAGGATTTAACAAATACAAAAAACTGTACATGAAATATTTTCTTTAATATTTAATCAGCCATTTTATCACTTACAACATGAACTATATTGTAGAGTATGGTTTTTTTTACCTGAAAAGCGATAAATGGTAAATAGCAGCCGAAAACAATTATATATCATTAAGAGATAATAAGAAGAGATCGAACAATGATAAATATAACACTACTAAAAATTAAGAACGACAATTACATTTTTTCTCGAAAGCCAGTTTATTCCAGTGTGTAATATGATGACGAAAGTCATAAATATGTAGAATCACGTGTCAGATCGATCGCGTTTAAAGGACATGACCAACGAAGCGTATACTATGTCATTTACACAACATAAGGTATTCTCTATACATTCATACTATAAATAAATATTCAAATAATAACATTTGCCGATAGCCCAGCAAACCTAGTGGACACCGGAGTTTATTGGTATTATAACAATTAAATAAATATCGCATATATATATCTAAAGCAAATATACACATTACATGAAACATACAAATTTATTTCTGACCATACAAAATAAAATAGCAAATTCAGCTTATGCTTTCGAAAATTGTCATTTATACAACAAATATTTTTTATCTCTATCATCGACGATCTCGCCGTCCAGGAAAAACCCAAACCTTGTTCAGGGTAAGGAAACCTGTGTCCGAAGCCAAAGCGACAAATCGCCTCAAGATTTATACTCGGACCTGTATACATCAATAGAACATATTTTTACTAAATCAAAATATTTAATTTATTTAATCTAACAAAAATTATTACATTTTTATAATGAACTTTGTTTGCCCTTCGATGTTGGGCTAGAAAGTGAATTGTCGGGAAATATTTCCCGCGAAATACATGTAGTCACATGACCTGAATAAGTATTCACATGAGTACTGTTAATACAATAATTTCTTACTATACTATCGAACCGTAAGAAATTATAAGTATTCTCTATACATTCATACTATAAATAAATATTCAAATAATAACATTTGCCGATAGCCCAGCAAACCTAGAAATTATAAAGAAAGGAGTAGAGAGTTGATGAATGTCAAATAAATTTAAATACCAAGATTTTTGGAAACTGAAATTCTCTTTTCAATAGTATCATCTATATAACTGTCTTTTACAAAATTTGTTTTCCATCTACCATGTCTCATTATACATCTTTCATTTACATCTGCCTTGGCAGCGGCCGTAGCGCCACCTGATCTTAATGAATGTAAACCCAGATTTAGTTCAGGTGCAACTTGTTTTAACCTCTTAACAATATTTTCCCTAGCTGCTGTGTAACTTAGTGGCTTGTTTTTATAAATGAGTTTAGCTATGCCCTTAGACCTAAAAATTGGTTTGAAAATATATTCATCTGACTTTGGATCCAAATTGGATAAAGAAATATAGCGTAAAAACATGTTGACTGGACATGCAACAGTTTGACCCTTAGAAATATATATTTCATTTCCTTTTCTATATTGATCAGTTTTGCTACTGTTTATATGTATAATTAAATAATCGTCAAACATCTTTACATCTTTACATTTAAGATTGCTTAATTCGTCAAACCTTAAAAAAGCTGAGTAAGCAATTAATATCATAGTTAGATCTCTTATAACCAGTAAATCATCGTTATCTTTATACATAGAACATAACTCAATTAATATGTCGTTATTAACAGGGTCCTTTTTTACCGTTGGTTTACCGTTTAATCTTTTGACTGATTCAAGAAGTAGTTTTACAAAAGCGTTATTAGTAGGATCAATATAACCGTTCAGGTCATGTGCCCATTTAATAGAATATACGGCTGAATCTACTACATTAGGTGAACATTTCATGTCAATCAGCTTTGTAATATACAGTGAAACTTGTATTGGTTCTGCCGGTAATGCATTAAAATTATGTTCATTGGCGAAGTGTTGCCATCTGTTGAAACTAGAAAAGTACTTTTTGCGTGTATTTTCACTCCTCGAGTCAACTAAATATGTAGACATCTTTTCTGCTAAATTTTTGACATCACTGTCCATGTTTGTACCGCTCTTCACAATAGCTGTTTCAACGTTCCGTCTCAGATTTAGTCCTGAAATGAGTATAATGTTTTAAATTAAAATCTGACTTTTAAAGCTACCATTTTAAATTTTAGTGGAATTTCACCGAAAACACCGTTTCTACCAGTGCCTTTGTTCAATATTCGTCTACCATTGAGATACTTCATATCAATTATATAATGGGGAAGCCCATTAGATTTGAAAATCATCGGCCAATATGGGGCAGATTTCCATTCTGGTATAATTAATGTGCAATTTGCTTTATCATGCTCGATCTTGTGCAATGTCATAGGTATCAATGACGGAGGAGGTACCAACCAATTGTTTTCTCCTTGCCAGTTTTGTTTGAATGCATCGATACCTTCTGTGCCTGGGTACCATGTTTTTGAATTAAATCTTTCGCACTGTTTGTTGTAATGTGTAGCGAACCTGTCTATAGTGAATGGCCCCCAAGAGCCGTTCAAATCATTGAAAATATCAATGTTAACATACCAATCATCGTTATCAATGTTTCTACTTAATTCGTCTGCGTATTGATTACCGCTTCTTGGTAGCCAATTAACCTTCAAAATGGCGCTATTGTCTTTGCAAAAATTTCTAATATCTGTTGCGATTCCTTGCAATTTACTTTTCTTGCTACCGACTGAAAGAATGTGCTGTACATTTTTATTGTCTGAATTTACAAGTATTCTCTTGTCTGTAACCTCATTAGCACAAGTATGCAAAACCCTTTTTACACATTCTAGCTCTCGCCATGTGGAGCTTTCTACTCCCTCTTCTTGGGTCCAATTGCCCGACACTTCGAGGACAGAAAAAATATTTCCGTCAGGGCATAAATGCCCACCAAAGCCTACATCTGAGGCGTCACAAAAGATGTCAAAGTCTGACTTAAAATCGTCTATTTGGGAAATATCGTTCCCTTGATCATTCAGACGTCTCAAAGACTGATCCCAAAACAAAAGTTCTGTGTATGCTTGTGAAGAAATTTTGACTGGTGCGTTCCAACTAGCACGCGCCATGACACATTCGTATAAATATCTAGTATAAAATCTGACTGTGTTGCCAATTACTATCTGCATTGATATTAACTGGCCTACAACACTTGCTAAAAATCTAGCACTGAAAACCAATTTACCATTTGCAATTTCCTGACATAATTTCTTTATGCTACCTTCGGCTTTCTCTATTCTCGAATCTTTTACAAAGACTTTACCAGTTTCAGTATTCCATGTATAACCTAACCAGTCTATTTTTTGAACTGGTGACCACTGACATTTTTCGTGTGCTATCAAAAACCCTAAGCTTTCTAGTAGTATTTTTACATCCAAACTGTTTTGACGACATGTTTGTAAATCTTTTGCACCTCCTAGACCGTCGTCTAAAAACATTATAATTTTAATTCCTTTGGATCTGACATGTTTCACAACCTCTCTCAAAATTTTGGTAAAGATGTACCCTGCTGTTGCTATACCAAATGGTAAAACATTAAAAACAAAATATTTTGTCTTGTTTTCAAAGTAATAAGAAAAACCTAAGAATGTTCTATGAATTTCAGCTATGTCAACATGGTGATAGGCTGATCTAATATCGTAACCGAATAAGAAATCCCCCTTTTGGAATAAATCTCGAGCTACTTTAGTATCTTCATACTTAAATCTAAACTGGAAAAGATGAGAATTAATATGCCTGCAATCGAGTACCAATCTTGGTTTGTTTTTATTATATGCTACTGTCAATGGGTTGACTACTTTGGGCCTCTGACTGACCTCTGAAATACAACCTTTCTCCAAAAGTTTACAAATTTCCGACCTAACAAAATCAGGATTGTCTCTTGAGGATTTATTGTTATTTAATATTACGGCATCTGGTTCCGTTTTGAACGGAATTTTGTATCCGTTAGATATTATATCTATTATATGTGTATTGCTTGTGATCGAAGACCTTCTTTTATTCTACTTTTTAATCTACCTACAGGTGTGTCAATACCCGTAATTGTTTGCTCAACCTGAACGTTATTTTGATCAACTGAATTAGAAAAATCAATGCACGTGTTTTCTAGGTGCATTTGACTAGCACAATGCTTGTTAAATATAAAATCTGATATTCTATGCAAATTTTGTAAAGTATTACAAATACTTATCTTTTTGTTGTCAGGACAGTTATCTGCCCAATGCCCCCTCTTGCCGCATTTAAAACAGCGACCTGGTTTCCATGATCCGTCTTCCTTTGTGTCCTCTTTCGCATATGGTATGCGCCTTCCGCTTTTCAACTTTTTGCTCTTCTCAGATTTCTGTTTCCTTTCGGCTCTACTCTGTGCGCGTATCATCTTTTTCTCGTCCTCTGAATCTGACGCAATGGGATTGGAAACATACTCCTGTACAACTTTCCAACCTAACTCTGACGAATCGGCGAAATTTATGAGCTTTTGTCTATCTCTAACAAGTTCAATACCTTCCACGATTTTAGCCTTCGCTTTCCTGACTGAATCCATGCTTATTTCAGGTCCGGCCAAATTTGCATCTGCTTCTTTGAGTTTTGCCATGATTTTTACTTCGTGTTTGTATTGGTTTTCGTTACCCTTCCTCTTAAATGTGTAGTTGTCACCTAGTGTCTTCTCAATTTGTGTCATTTGATTCGATGATATATCTTCTTGGCTTTGCTTAATATTGGCTTGAAAATCGTTTAATCTCGAATCTATGAGGGTCGTTATGTCTTTAAGTAAGCCTTGTTGTAATCCCGTGACAGCTTGATTAACTTCTGTCTGAATAATGTCCTTCAGCCCGGTGTCCATTTTGTTGTTTGCCCTTCGATGTTGGGCTAGAAAGTGAATTGTCGGGAAATATTTCCCGCGAAATACATGTAGTCACATGACCTGAATAAGTATTCACATGAGTACTGTTAATACAATAATTTCTTACTATACTATCGAACCGTAAGAAATTATAATTATTAAGCACCGCATATAAAGTCGTTAGTCAGCGACGCATATAAAGTAGTAAACACCGCATATATAGTCGTTACCACCGCATATAAATTCGTAATCGCCACATATTGTCTTAAGCACCACATATTTTTTTTACAAGTCGTTAGTAAGCACTGCACATAAGTCGAAAGCACCGCATATTCAGTCTAAACGAATACAGTGTGGTCGCCTCGATATTCCGACACCCTATTAGTCAGACACCCCGTTGGTCCGACGCCCCGTTAGTCCGACACCCCATTGGTCCGACGCCCCAATAGTTAAACACCACACTGTCAAAAACCGTTATAGTTCGACACTTTGCATTTTAAAAATCAAATGTGTATGAATTTTTTTCCTCATATTTTTCTATATAAAACTACTGTATGTCCTGCGGTGGTGGTTATTTTTAAATTTTTTATTGGAATACAAAATAAACGTTGTAAACTGCCTTAAATAATATTGCTGACAAGTGTTGTTTCTATTGGTTCGCCAGTTTCAGAAAAGAAGCCTTTAAATATTGCAATAGGTGTCTATGTTTAATAAAGCCTAGTCCGAGGATCCTTTGTCGACCACCCAACGCATTTTGATAGACTGAGATGGGAGCGTTGGACCCCGCTCCTATCAAATTCTCAAAAATGACGGCAGAGGATTATCGGACTAAATAAAGCCCTTCGTGGACAGCCATCTTGAATTTGTATTCAAAAAAACTTTGTAGAAGACTATCAAAAAATATTTAAATACAATTGACCTTTTCGAAATCATATAGTCACGTAGTCTGGGAGGGGGTAAGATCAGTAGATAGATTTGTTCAGATGACAGATCTGATGGCGGCAGGAACGGTGTAACGAAAAACTCAGGGAACGATATTTGCGTTTTATGAGAATTAATCATGGTAAATTGACAAACCAGACAGCGAAAAGGCTTGTATTTATGGTTACTTCTTATCTGACTAGTATTTTTTACTTTTTACTTATAAACTACAAAGTGGTATATAATATCCGTTTTCTTTGTGAACGTTGTATACACACACAAACAATATGGCCGACGACCAGTCTTGCATAGGCATGCCAAATGAAATTACCGACAATGCACCACAAGCAACTCGTGGTAGAAGTGCTTCCCGAAAGCGTCAGCTATCAAGTAATTCAGCAGAATTAATGAAACCGCCTGCAGTCAGACAGAGGTCAGCGTCAGTTTCTCGTAAAACTTCAGTCCAGTTGAACAGTCCTCCGTCAAAACCTGTGACTTTCAAAACACAAGGGGAGTCTTTCAACCTGTCAGAATTAGTAAAAAAAACACTAGTCCAGTCAAACGTAGTACAAGCTATTGTACCCTCTGTAGTAAACGAAATAAAAAATGAACTTATATCTGAACTAAAGAAAGATCTTGCATCTGTTGTGTCTGAAGCTGTAAAGGCAACTATAGCCCCACTGCAAGTAGTAGTCAGTGACCATAACAGAAAAATCAAAAACATTTTAGTAGAGAATGAAAAGCTCAAGAGGTTAGTAGATGAAAAATGCGGTGAAGTTGATGCCTGTTGTGAGAAATTCAGAAATATTGCTAATTCCGTAGCCAAATACACGAGTGAAAATAAAAAATTTGAAGATGAACATAAAATGTTGGCTAATGAATTCAAAAGTTTAGATGTTGAACACAATGCCCTGAATACTGAGCTAACCAACATAAAGCTTGAGCAACTTGCTGTCAGAACTGAAAATGAAACACTCAAATCTGAAATAGCTTCTCTTAGAGTCGAATACGAGGAACTGGTGCAGTACGGTAGAAGGACGTCTCTTCGATTTCATAACGTCCCCATCACTAGAGGCCAACTGCAAATGACCGACGACCTTATAGTTGATATTGTGAAAAATAAACTTAAGCTTGAACCTGGAATTTCAGCGGACGATATTAATCGATCTCACATTATTGGTGACATTAAAGGGGGAAAAACCCAACTGATTTGTCGTTTTCGAAATTGGAAAATTAAAAATGCTATTTATATGGCCAAGAAAAAACTCAAAGATAACCCTGAAAAGGTATTCATCACAGAAGACCTCACTAGGACCAGACAGGCCCTGATGAAACAGCTCTATAATCACCGTCGTGAGGCAAGACTGGACTCTTTCTGGACCTTTGATGGCAGGATTTTTGCAATTAAGGAGGAAGGAGCAGCTAGGAGACTGATTAAAAACATGGATGACATTGAAACCTTGGTTCAATAATCCAAATGTTAACTGCCTAAATTGTACTTTTATGTATTGTGTGTCTGTTTTTATTATTGTTGACTTAGCCCCTCGACCGATGTCACAGGTAAATTGATAATTGAACAAATGATAAATGTTAAGACATTTTGAATTATACCAAAAAAAAAGGCAACTTACCGGTTTTGTTTCATTTCAAGCAAGCCAGTTCGCATTTATTTCCATAATAATAATATGCCATTGGTTGTAAATTATTGTACACGAATGTTTACCTCATTTATGAATGAAACCTTAAACAAACACTAGTAATACCACGTGACATTTAAAAATTCCTAGGAGTGCTCGAATGATAGATTGCTTAATTATTGTACACGAATGTTTACATTTTTTATGAATGAAACCTTAAACAAACACTAGTAACATCACGTAACTTTAAATTCCTAGGAGTGCTCGAATGATAGATCGCTTAATTCAATTAAACTTTTTGAGTTAGGTATACACTCAGATAATTGTATACACGTGGAATGCTGAAATTGTCAATTGAAAAATACTAATATCTAAATTTTAGCGCACTAAATATCGTTTTAGCAAATTTTTTGGGACTTTAATGACTCCCCAAATCCCTATCCCTAAAATACTTCTCTTTGTGTTTGTTCCTTTAATGTACATAAATGTTTGCGTCGACCTCTGCTTTTTAACTTTATTAATTTGTAGCCTAAATGGGATCTGGCTGTTTTGGAATGCACCATTGTTTAATTTGTCAAAAAGAAATGGTCTTTTAAACTTTGTACCATTTTCCTGTTATCCGTTTAAGCATGTTTAAGAATGGATAATGATCTTTTTTCGTACAGATTTACTATAGGTCATTTTTACTGTAAAACATATTGCCTAAAACATTATTCTTTATTATAAATCGACAAAGTGTTTTTATGTATATTATGTATATTTTGAGCTGTATACTAAGTGCTATTAATCATTGTACTTTTACTAGCTACAAATTGTATTATCAAACATTTCTTAGTAATCCCTTGCCGACAGCTGTAATATTAACTTTGATTTTGTTATCTAACGATGTCTATCAAAACCCTGGTCCAGATAATGAAGGGAACCTGTCAATTTTTCACTTAAACACCCGAAGTATGCGTCATAAAACGGACTATATATAATCCATATGTAGTGAAGCCGATATTTTATGTCTCACAGAAACGCACCTCGATAATACCGTTAAAAACGATGATATAGCCATCGAAGGCTATGGTTTAACCATCTTTAGAAAAGATCGAAACAGTTATGGGGGTGGGGTTTTGATATATATTAGCTCCGCGCTTCAAGCGAAATATAGACCAGACTTAGATTTTGAAGGAGAAGCGCTTTTGATAGAAATAGAACTTTCAAAACAAAAGATTTTGGTATTGCTGTGTATCGTCAACCACACGAAAAGCCTCAATTTTGGGTTAATTTTCAAAGGTCAATCGAGATGGCACTAGATACTCGTGCACGTATAATCATAACTGGTGATCTTAACGTTGATTTACTAACCGAACGAAACTATAAGTTAAATCAAATTATGAACACGTATAATTTAATTAACACAATTTCAGAACCTACTAGAGTAGGCAATAATGGTCAATCACTATTAGACCCAATCATAGTTAGTGATGACTGTGTTGTACATGACTCTCATGTAATTCAAGTCGATCGTCAATACAGTGATCATGATGCTACCATTATTTATATTAAGATACCCTTGCAAACCAATAAAGTGTATAAAAGATTGGTATGGAACCATCGTCAAGCCGACTTTCAAAAGTGCAATGAACTTATCGAAGCGTTTAATTGGGGAACGATCATCAACTAAAGAAATAGCATGAATACTAATTGTAACAATTTTACCGAAAAGTATATGGGCATAGTGCAAGAATGTGTACCGAGAAAAGAGGTCACAGTTAGACCTAATGACAAATTATGGTTCAATTCCGATCTACGAAGAGAAATACGAAAGCGCGACCGACTACATAAAAATGCTGTAAGAACAAAAAAAGACTCGGACGTAAACAAATTAAAAAAACAAAGAAATCATGTGTATAATATGAAGAAATACTACAAGGAGCAGTTTTTTCTTAATGCCAACAATTTGCTAGATGAGCTAGATACTACCAACTCAAAATCCTATTGGTCACTAATTAAAAAACTTACAAAAGGTACAGGTGAAACATCCCATATTACTCAACTTAAAGATGAAAATGATGATATAGTGTCTGACGAATATGAAAAAGCATGCATTTTGAATAAATACTTTTGTTCAGTATCCTCACTGGATGACACAAATGTCCGAATTCCTGACTTTGATATTCGAACGAACTCTGAAACTGACATTTTTGTCATAACTCCAAAAGAAGTTAATGATATTCTTCAAATTTTTAAACTAGGTAAAGCCCCTGGGCCTGATTTAATCAGTCATCATATGCTTAAAAATACAAAAGACACTATATGCGTTCCGTTAGCTATGCTTTTTAATTTGTCTCTATAATCAGGTAAATTTCCCGATCTATGGAAAACCGCATCTGTTATGCCATTATTTAAAAAAGGTGACAGACACGATCCTTCAAATTATCGACCTATTTCCCTTATCTCTTCTGTCGGCAAGGTTTTTGAAAGAATTGTTTTTAAACATGTTTTTAACCACTTGATGTCTAACAATTTATTGTACAAGTATCAATCAGGTTTTATTCCAGGTCATTCAACAGTTCACCATCTGATAGAAATTCATTACTCAATCATTAAGACTCTTGAAGACAAAAACATTTCGTCGTTTATTTTTTGTGATGTGTCAAAGGCTTTTGATCGTGTGTGGCATACTGGGCTACTAGTCAAACTCAAAGCATATGGTATACAAGAAAATCTTTTGGATTGGTTCAAAAGCTATTTAGTTAACAGAAATCAAAATGGTTCAGTTCTTGGTCCCCTTCTTTTTCTTGTATATATAAACGACATTGCCGATGACTTAATAAGCTTTACAAGACTTTTTGCAGATGACACCTCTATATCTTATACTGCACAACTTCCATCCACAATCGAAGACGTAATGAATATAGATCTTGAGAACATTGCCTCTTGGGCTCAAACATGGTTAATTAATTTTAATCCACAAAAAACCAAGGCATTAATCGTTGCAAATAGTAACCTAACTGAAGATATTAAACTCTTATTTCAGAATCAACCTATCGAAATTGTTACGTCTCACAAACATCTCGGTATTACTTTTGATTCAGATGGAAAATTTTCCAAACATATAGATAATATGATACAATCGGCCAGTAAGAAGTTATCAGTTCTTAGAAAATTAAAGTATACGCTTAATAGGAACTATTTGGCTAGAATTTATCTGACTTTTATCCGCCCTCTTTTGGAATATGGTTCTGAGGTGTGGGATGGATGTGACTTGAACGCTGTAGACAGCCTTGAAAAATTGCAACTAGAAGCTGGTCGAATAGTTACAGGACTACCAATATTCGCTAGCAAAGAATCAATCTATTTTGAAACTGGCTGGGAATTGCTAGAAGAAAGGCGACGATTTAAGCGTTTAAATATATTTTACTCTATCCACAACAACCTATGTCCTCAATACCTATGTTATCTAATGCCTCCCCTTACCAACCAGATTTCAACATATAATTTGAGAAACCGAGACGATTATGCTATCCCTCAGTTTAGATTAAATACCACCAAAAATTCTTTTTTTATTTGACCGCGAAAGACTGGAACAGCTTGGACCTAGAAAAAAGACAGGCTAGAAATATAAATATTTTTAAAAGAATAATAAAGTCAAACAATTCTAAACCTCCCGAATACTTTTTATATGGTGAGAGAAAGCTAAACATAATCCATACCAGACTTAGACATATGTGTAGTTCACTGAATGCGGACTTATTCCGGATTAATGTTGTACCATCTCCTTCTTGCAGATGTGGTCATCCATGGGAAGACAGTATACATTATTTTATGGAATGTACCCAGTACAATGCTGATAGACACTTACTTCATGAACAATTAAGTGGTTTAGATATAACTATTGAATTTCTGTTGGCTGGTGACGATAATTTAACTTCCAATCAGAATATGCATATTTTCTCTTGTGTCCAAAACTACATAAAACGAACAAAACGGTTTATATAATCAATTGAACCAAACGCCAGATTCCCACCTTTACCCTTTTTTACTTTTGTTTCCGTTTTTTTTTATGAAACAATGTTTTTGTTTTTTCTTCTCTCACTCTGCATGTTACACAACACTTTAAATATCATATGTTTATATGCTGTCATTAGAATCTTTGTACTTGTAAACATTGTATGTAAGGGAGAGGACCTCCATAATGTTGTCAAAACTTATGTCCAATCCCTTTGCTTTATTTGAGCAAATAAATATGTTTAAAGTAAATTTGTTCAGCCTTGGAGTTTAAGAAGAAAGTAATTAGCATTCTTCACATAGAATCCTTCATTAAATATAGACCGATGAGCATTGTGACCAAGTTTGGTTTCAGTTAGCCCAGTGGTATACGAATATGTAAAAAATTATTAGACAGCGATAATGGTAACGTCAACGGACGCAAACTGATTGCAATAGCTAATCTGACCTAGACACATCAAATTCATTAACATATTCATTGTTACAATTGCTTTAATGGCACCCATTAGTCCGTTTGGCTAAAGAGCATGGGGCAAATTGTGTTCGTTTTATGATATGGAAACGCAATTTACATCATATTCTAATATACGACGTCCTTATAACGTTAAACGATATAGTCTTAAGTTCGAATCCATAGATATATTGCAATTTTAACACATGAAGTGACACAAGTACGTTTCACGCTAAGCTGAAGGGTGTACAGGGGTGCTGAAGGTGTTAAAATCTCCATATCTACGGATATGAAAGCATTTATCCCCGCTTTTAGCTTGAAATGATGTATTTTTATGTACATGTATATTGTCAGCGCAATGGCGGACGTTGTAGCGTAAAATCTGCAAGTCCGTAAAAATGCAAGTTCCGCTTCCGGTTTCCTGTGAAAACTTGTGTTTCAGGCGCGTAGCTCCCATACAAGTAAAAAATCATTTGCTTGCACATCAGATTGACAAAAATATAAAGGCAAAAAATATTGACCTTAAATATTACTGGTGTATAGTATCTTTAAATTAGAAAAAAAATCTTTGTTTTATATGAGATCCATTTGTTAAGCGTAATGCTATACAAAAAAGGTAAAAAAACGTTCGTTTTGTCATTTAATTTATGTATAGATAAAACTCTTTAAAACCCCAAAATGCAAAACCCCCAGACCCCTCGCCTTATTAAATTTGCTTGCACATGGCACAATGGTCAGCTACGCCCCTGACTGTTGTAAAGACTCTGTTCAAAAAATATAAATAAACTACTAAATGAAGCCTTCAATCTCACCAAAGAATTAAACGATCAAAATATATAAACATGGTACACCTTTGCTAAGGATTTTATATCTAATGATGAGCTGCTCCAACGGATACACGTCGATCTGTAGTCCAACAGCCCAATAGTCTGACAACCCGATAGTCCGACAACCCATTAGTCCGACAGCCAAATAGTCAAACAACACAATAGTCCGACAGCCCAACAATCCGACAACCCACAAGAATCTAACAAATTATAACATATTGGGTCCGACCGAAATCGATAATTAAAAAAAATATATACAATTTCTATGCTCCATCTACGTACCGTAATACATGTATATATAGCGTTTGGGTCTGTTTATTCGTCCGTACGTTTGTTTCATATTTAATTTACGTTCAGGTTTAGCGAGTGTGTAAGTTGGTCTTGTACGCCCTGAAAAACGTAAAAAAAATAATAAAGGAATGTGTGATTTGATATGATTTAAACATATTTTATTCATGAAATACATGAATTGGATTGGATAGCAGAACTAAGCCTATATATATCCTCTCCATGGTAACATCAAACAATGGCGCAGACATGTTATAATTAAGTCAAAGAAAGACAACTTAAATTCTATTGTAAGCCGAAAATCTCAGTTATTGTAATGTTGCTTTGTAATTATTAATAAGAAAATTAAAGACGAATTATCTGATGAATTACATGTATAAATCATAACCAAATGTAGATAGATTCCAAGCAAGGATATGGAATGCGAGATATGTGGCTTTTCGAGTACAATTTGGGCATAAAAATCTGTCCAAGTCAAGAACGACCGCATTTCGTTAAACAGGAAGTAAGCCTGAATTTGAATCCCACGGTATAAGACTTCACGCTTATGCTGCATTCCAAATATCAAGAGGCCTTGATAGTTGTTGCTGAGAATACTGTTTCGAAAATATTTTCCGCGATCGCCCGCCCGACATTCACAATCCAGAAATTCGTCCAAAGAACATGGAATGATGAGAAATATGAGTATGGAATAGAAAACAAAGGAACAGTTATTTTAAAGAGAACGAAGATCAACCTGTTAGACCAACTAGGGTACACGCCTTAATTGATTCGTGGTCTGGGCACCGCCGTCAGATTAAAAAACCCCATAGTCGCCTATTACAACAAGCTGGACTCTGCTGCGGACCACTAGGGGCACGCATGAAGGAAAGTTAATAAAATCTTTACGAAACTGTATACATATACGCACCAACCTATGAACTAACATCATTTGCATTGTCGGACTATTGGGCTGTCGGACTATAGGTTGTCGGACTATTGGGTTGTCGGACCAATGGGCTGTCAGACTATTGGTTCTCGGACTACCGGAATGTCACCGCTCCAGCAACTTATAAATTGTAACAATAAAAACAAAACTGAAAACTTTAAAATCAAATTAAAAAAACCTTTTTAATAAATGGTATCAGAAATTATATCAGAACAAACTTGATTTACTAAATGAAAGTAATGAAACATACTTATATAAAAGTATAAAAGAAGATTTAAATAGAGAATTCTATCTTTTATTTAAAGATTTTGAATCTAGAAGGGTCCTCACAAAAATCAGATTGTGTCACCATAATCTAGCCATATAAAAGGGCAGATACTTAAAAATTCCCAGAGAGCAAAGATTATGTGTTGTTTGCAATGTGGTAGAGGACGAGGCTCATTTTCTGCTACATTGCAAGACATACGAAAAACTTTACTCGAAGAATTTTTTGAAGATACTGATCAATACGAACATTATAGTGACAAATACTTCTAAATCCAAATAGCTATAAACAAGTTAATGTTATAAGGTCCTATTTAATCGTAGTATTGAGGACGGGGGACTCTTAAATAAATACTTGCAAAGCCAATACATACATTGTTCATGTAAAATACTATGTTTTATATGTTAATTGTGTATTTCTTTTGCTACATCGTTTAATTATTTGTTTTTGTCACAAACTCTGTTAAGATGTTTATTAGACAATAAAATATGAATTTTTGAAGTTTTGTAAAAATCGCAAGTCCGTAAAAATTCCAAGTCGCATCAAAATGTCAATAAATCTTGAAAATTAAAATACTAAATGCACGAATAGTTGTTTCTTTGTTGTGTAAAGTAATATTGAAGTCAGGGGGTTACAAGTTATAATCATTGATAGTAATAGTTACTATAAGTTGTATGTTGTGTTCTGCATTGTTTTTCTAGTCGGGTAAAGCAGACAGTTACGACTTTGTTGAAGGAAATGAATACTGCCACAGTACAAATATAAATATTTCAATAATATTTTTTGTTCAGTGGTTAATTCAGTGCTCTACTATTTATAATGGACGGAGTGTACCAAGTCCCAAGAGTGAAATTTGTAACAAGTTTACGTAAAAGGTAAACGAAATAGTGAAATCAAGAATACACAAACTAGAGACTCCCAGGAGCCTGTAATCGCTCACCTGGAATCCAAATGACTTAAACTATATTACAATTTTTGAAATTAACCGTTTCAGTCTAGTTGTTATAGCTTTTAAGTTACTGTGCAAAAACTAAACATTTCTTCAAAAAATTTGTTAAATACAATAACTCCTATAAGGTGCCATCGACAATTTCTGAAAATTAAATGGTTTTTAGGCATTGTCCTTTAGGGTACTTTAGAAATTTACAGTTTTACTCTACTAATAGGTGCGTTATAGACTAATTTATAATTAAAAAACTGTTCATTTGTCCAAATTCATAATGAAAGGGAAATAACTCCTATAAAGAGTCATCTTGCAATTTTGGACTAAGCAATCATTTGTAGGGCTTCTATTGCTGATCATTTGTGCAATTTACAGTTTTAATCTAGCTACTACAGTTTTCAAGTTACAGGACAAAAATGGAAAATTTCATAACAAAATTGTCATTTAAGGGCAATAACCCCTATAAGGAGTCATCTGACAATTTCAGACCTATTAAATGAATTGTAGGGCTTTTTTTGCTGATCATTTTTGCAAGTTATTATTTCACTCTAGCTGTTATAGTTTTTAAGTTACAGGACAAAAACGGAAAATTTCATAAAAAATTGCAATTTAAGAGCAATAACTCCTATAAGGAGTCATCTGACAATTTCAGATTTAAATAGTAATTTGTAGGGCTTGTATTGCTGATCATTTGTGCAATTTACAGTTTCAATCTAGCTGCTATAGTTTTCAAGTTACAGGACAAAAACGGAAAATTTCATAAAAAATTGCCATTTAAGGGCAATAACTCCTATAAGGAGTCATCAAGGTCAGACTAATACAGTGAATTGTAGGGCTTGTATTGTTGATCATTTTTTCTATTTACAGTTTTACTCTAGCTGTTATAGTTTTAAAGTTACAGGAAAAAACGGAAAATTTCATAAAAAAATTACCATTGAAGGGCAATAACTCATATAAGGAGTCATCAATTTCAGACCAATCAAGTTAATTGTAGGGCTTTTATTGCTGATCATTTTTGCCATTTACAGTTTCACTCTACCTCGTATAGTTTTAAGGTTATATTGTAAATACCAAAAATTTTGTCAAAAATCGTCAAAAAAGGGCGATAACTCCTACAAGACGCCAATACACAACTTCGCACTAAAAGCAACTATTGTAGAGCTTAATGTGCTGATCAATTTGAAGTAACGGTTTTCTCTATAGCTATTATAGTTTTTTAGATAATGATCAAAAACCTGTGTTCACCCCCCATGTTCTATTTTTAGTAACAGCGGCCATATTTGTCTGTTGATCAACACCCTGGGTACAAACTTGAAACTAGGAACCCTAAGGATGATTGTGGCCAAGTTTGAAAAAAATTGGCCCAGTGGTTTCAGAGGAGAAGATTTTTGAAAAAGTTTACGACGGACGACGGACGCCAAGTGATAGCAAAAGCTCACATGGACCTTCGGTCCAGGTGAGCTAATAAAAGTATAATTGTATGGAGCAAGTGAAGTTTGTTAACAGTATTGAGAGATTATACCAATCAATACATTAATAATGAAAAGTCCAACGATATTTTTACACTGCTCCCTTTTTGCCACCATCAACCCCTCCCCACCCCACCCCCCAAAAAATCAGTAAAAAAACTGGAATGTGTTAAATAACAAGTAACTACTTTTATGGGAAGCATGTCAAATACCCCACCGAAAAAAATCAGTCCCCACTTTTCCAAAATCACCCCCACCCTACCCATGTAACAATTAACATTATCTTTATTTCTTTTCTTTAGACTGATTTATTTTTTAAGTTCCGTATTTGCAGGTCATTGACAAGAATTAGTATACCAAGTATTCCACTGACAAGTAATTGCTAAACTTTTACAATGGTGTGGAAATCGAGTGTAGGACAAAATCCCCCCCGGACAAAATCCCTTCCGTGTAATTTAGCATAGGCGGACAAAATCCCCCTCGTTAAATTTACAAGGCGGACAAAATCCCCCCTGTAAAATTTTCAAGGCGGACAAAATCCCTCCCGAATATGATTTTTTTAAATGCATGTTTTTTAAATGTTCACACCATACCATCTCGTACATATATAGATAAACCTTAAAAAATGACCTTATATTTTACTCAAAATACCCCAGATTTTTCATTACTTAGGCCACGCCGAATTAATTGCTTGTTCGTCGGACCGCCCGCACGTAAAATTATTTCAGAAAGAAAAAAAACTAAATTTCTTCCGCCCGCATTCACCGGAAACCCGCCCGCCTCTAGAAACGGAAGTTGTCTTTAAAATAAAATAATGCTCTCCGCGTTCTACGAATTCATCAAACTGCTCCGACAGCTGGAGATTCAGTCAGAACTTAGACGGTTAAAATACCGTTTCAGTCGTCCCCTATAAAATCAAAACCGAAAGTAAAATGTAGAAAACAATGACAGAAAACAAGAGTGTGGTTGTGGCAGCAGTTGCCACCCAGTTTAAAGTACTGCTACCAAATACAGCATTAGAATGTAGAATGGACGACACCTTTATCGACCTATTTACATGCATACAAGGGAAGCCTTCAACGCACGCCAATGTTTCTAACCTTAGTTATGACAACATTATGAGAATCAAAATTAAGGACAATCTCAAGCTTTTGGGCAGGGAAAATGATGGCATAATAGTTAGACAGGAAGTCTTTTATTATTTCTTTTTAATCAATCTTGAAATTATGACTTGCCAAAAAGATTAAGAGACATTACTGAATAGTGGTTTGGGCTGTCTGTTGGTCAGTCTGTAACTATTGATAGAAAGCCAAGCCAGCATCTTTTTAGAAGTTCTTTTCTGCTATATAATTTACTAATCAATTAATTAAGTCATAAAACACTGAGAACAAGCACTTGTTTAATATCAAATACATTTTTTTTTATTTCAGTTATTTTCTTCAAAATAAAAAAAAAATCGCTCGCTCGCATCAGTTTAACCATGAAAACCTGGAACAAATCTTTTTAAAAAACTAAAAACATGTCGCTTGCCTTAAAAAAATTTATTCGCTCCACACAATCAGAATTTCGAAAAAAAAATTAATAAAAAAAATTTCGCTCGCTCGTTCCTTATTTTCAAAGTTAAAGTCCGACGAACAAGAAATAATTCTGTGTGGCCTTAATAATAATAATTGTTTGTCTCATTTGCAGTGCTTAATTGGTGGCATGCTAATTAATATGTTTATGATAAAACGAATATCGCTTACTTGAACAAACCATTCTCTATATCTTATAGAAAATTGAAACGGGTATGGCTTTTACTAATAAGTTAAAATTTAGTAAAATAATGGTATAATTTAGTTCACTAACTTGAATTGTTTTTTCGGTAAATAATAATGAAAGGGATCAAATGGCGCGGTTCCTTTATTAACACATGTCGTACAACACAAACCATATCGACTCGATGCGTTTCAGTGAAAAAAATAACCATGTTTTAATCTTTGTCTCGTTCATCATTTCAAGTTCCAAGTAAAAAACTATAAAACACGATGCACAATACTTATCGATATTACCAGAATCCGATTCGGGAGGGATTTTGTCCGCCTTGAAAAATTTTCAGGGGGGATTTTGTCCGCCTTGTAAATCTAATGAGGGAGATTTTGTCCGCCTATTCTAAATAACACGGAAGGGATTTTGTCCGGGGGGATTTTGTCCGTCCCCCCTGGAAATCGTGTAATATTTTGGAACTCATTATACAGAGCAAGGTGGAAAGGATAAGCCCCGAAGAAAAGACCATGGTATGTTAGATCACTTTAATTTAATTTGGCAAAAGCATAAGAAGAATTAATGCCATTTAAGATCACATACAAACTATAGAAAAACATAAATCACTTACACATGTACTTTATATAGTACTAACAGATGTAACTACAGATTTTTATGTATGTTTGAATGCGGTTTCCCATCAATGTGTTGGCTACTAAATAATGGCGTCTCGTATCTGATTAAAAAGAGCCTAAAAAAGAATCTAATAAAAAAGTTATCTTACCTATGATTAAAAATTAATTAATAGGTGTATAAAAAGGGTAATTTGTAACTGCTGATATTAATCCCCCAATGTTTGTTTTTGAATACAAGTTTTTATATTATGCTTATTACCAATCACAAGCATAACCACAAAATGAATAGAGATGTTTTTAATAATGGACAATCATGAACTGTAAGTTTTTGTAAAACATAAAGTGATTTTTCATGTCCTCAATTATGACCTATCTGTTTACAATCTTAAAACATTTATCATTCAGAATATGAAAGAAAAATGAACACTGCTTTCATAATACAGAAGTATGTTGGTTGTATTCAAGGGGACCGTTTAAAAATCTGCGTCGACTTTCCAAAAACCTGCAAATATTTCATGCTACCTAATCCGAAAATATACGGGGAATCACAACAAAAAAAAAACTATATGCTGCAACACGACACAAAAAACCTAATTGGTTGATCTATACCTTTTAAATGTGTTATATTTCATTATGATAATATATGGTCATAAAATATAAAGTTCGCCAAAATGACATACCAAAATGGCGACCGGTAAAAGTAGCTCATGATTTTCGCTGATTTTAACATTTTTAATTGATAAAACATGGTCATTGTAATACAATTAGGTAAATAAGACACACAAAATTCTAAACAATTATAACACATTTACTGTCACAGAAAATTGGCAACAAATTTAACTAAAATGTTGGTATCGTATTACATTCGTCTATGTCACTTCTGCGTTCTCGCTTAATCTCGTCGCGACAAAGAAAACGTACTGCCTTAGCTGAAGACTTAGCGAGTGTCCAATCCCGTTAGTTAAACTAGTCCCAGATTTGGTTTAGTCTCGGATTATGAAAAACGCATTGAAAAAAAACCAATATTTTGTGTCGACTGTTACACAAATAGACTAGAGTAAAAATTGTATTGTCCCTGAATTAACTAATCAGGCGCTTGATTTACTCATGAAAATGTCTCGGTGTGCTCGAATAACAATGTTTCTCAACTACGTAATATAGTATTTTTCCTTTATAAGTAAAAAAAAACTTAGTTTGTGAGATTGACTTAATTTAGTTATAAAAAGGCTTTGTCCAATCCCTTTGCATTATTAACGTCAATAAACTACTTTGAAAGTAAGTAACGAAATCATTTGAAGCCGATTTAATGTACAGAAATCAGTCCAAGTTATGCAAAGTACATGTTAATTCATTTCAATCAATAAATGTTAATAATTGTGAAGTGTTTAAAACGTTTAATCCAAACCGAACAGATGATCGTATTTTGTGTTCTTTAACTAATATAACTAACAAAGTTTCTTGAATATTTTTAATTAACATGTCCGATTACAACTCACTTTGTTTTTTCCAATATGAATAAAACCTTCCCGTCAGCACTAGCAAAACGTACCACGTGTTCAATTTAAATTGTGAACACTATTTACCCGTGCAGTCTTTGAAAAGGGCAGACATGTTTTGTGATAATGGAGCAGTTTAATGTAAGTAATTTTTGTATTGTTTCGACAGGCGCTTCAAAATATTTATTAAAGAATTATTTTAACAAATCTGGCCTTGACATTTTTTGTCTAGGATTATAAAAATGCGTATTAAAAATTATAATTATTTTTTCTGCTGTTACACATTATGTTTAAAATTGTATGGTGTCACAGAAATTCACCAAGTACTTGAATTACTTATCAAAAATGTTGCGGTGCGCTCGAATAGCAATATTTCAGTCACGTTTTATGTCGCCTTCTTTGGATAGTAAAAACAGGAATCGAACTGCATCTTCTGGTTTGTTGAACTTCATGATTATTCAACTCAATTTTAAATTATTTCAAGGAATTAAACATAACCTGCAGCTTCCAAAATGGTCAACTGCAAACGCCGTTTCTTTTCAATTTTTGTGCGTGATCAAAATCTTTTTTCAATGGAAAACTGGGAAGTAGGTTCCTTTATCTGACACAATATGGCCTAATGGTGTTTTTCTCTTGATTTTTCTTGGTAAAAATAAGTGGGGTGGTTTTTTACATCTCCTTATGGTATTCTTTTCACTTGTCACCATGTGGAGCTGTTTCGGGGAAAGGAGGTCATTACACGACTGAATAAGTTTTATCCGGACAGTAACTCAACATATTCCAGCGATTTCTGCACCCCCTGGGATGGGACCACTGAATTTTGGAATTTAGAAAAATGGAAAGTTGAATAATGTCTCTTATCTTATCCAGAATTTCTAATGAGCACAGCTATTCTTTTGTGCTTTAGACGATTTTCTACATAAAAATAGTGATTTAAAAAAAAAATTTAAAAGGGGGATGGCTGCTGTTTTCTTGTTACACATCTCCTAATTGCCACCAGCTGTTTATTGTGTTGCTCCTGTGAATTTTGATGAGTGTGAAGACCCTATTTCTCTTTCCTACAATAAAATATATACATGTCAAAAAATTGTAAATAGGAGACAGCCACCTGCCCTGTGGAGTGAAGAGGTTTTTTTATTTCTTTCTTTTATTTATTTTTCTGTTCATTGTTTGTGTGTAATTGAATTTATTGTCCTGGTATACCAATATAATTTATTGCTCTGGTATACCAATTGAGTGTATTGCCCTGGTATACCATTTGCTAGACATATCTTTGATTATACAGCTTTTAATTTTGTCTTTGTACAACATATTCAGAAACAGTTGTCTTTAAAAATTTGAATAATGAATACTTATATAAAAAATAACTGACAGCAAATTTGAAGTATTATGTGTCCCTTTAGTTTGGAACTAATATGTACCCATTTTCTTAAGGAAAAAAAATATTAAGAAAACAACATTCCAAGTCCAGCTAGTTGGTGAAGTACATTTTGTTTTCTTTGTAATATAAATAATTTTAACAAACATCAATTTTTTTTCAGGTATAAAAGACCATTGGCAGTATTTCAAAGTTAAAGAAGCCAATAAAACGTACAACAATTTATAATATTTTGAAATCAACTTTTTTTTAAGTCCAGCTAGTTGGTGAAGTACATTTTGTTTTCTTTGTAATATAAATTATTTTAACATCAAATGGGAGATAACTCCATTTTTTTTCAGGTATAAGACACAAAAACATCAAATTCAAACATTGAAGTCCAGATCTAGAATTTGCAAGGTATTTATTGGGTGAAAAAAAACAAGCATTTATGATTCGTGCTGAATGTAATTATTATTCATGTTATGGAAACATCCTACATATTTAAGGACCTCGGTGGGGGTGACATTGGTTAAACGCCATTCAAACAACCAGAAAATGCAGCCAACATATAATAAGTCAGAAGTCCTTTAGGACTAACCCTGTGACATATACATTTAAAAAACTATTTAGGTTGGATTAAGTGGATTAAGTCAGTTCCTCAGAAACAATGCACAACACAAAAACAATATTAGGTACATGTATATAGGTTGCTGATGAAAAAATGATTAGGTGTTGCTCATGAGTAATTTTTATCACTACTGATCTGGAATGCAGGCAAGATATTTATGATTCCACACTTATTCATCTACTGATGTGAAATGAATTTGGTTTTGAAAAATTTGGAATGTATATGTATATTTTTTCTGTCCAACATTACATGGTTCTGTTCAGTTATTCTTTGTTTTTATTTCAGATGACCAAAGAGGGCTGTTCCTATTTATTCCATATTAACATGAAAACTTTCAAACTCTATAAAAAACTTTTAACCTACTATTGAGTATAAAAGGTGTAGAATTTATTTAGTTAAGTTTAGTTCTAATATGGAATGCCATGGCAGAATTAATCAAACTACCAAATTTCCATATTGGAATCAAAATGATTTAAGGAAGTCATGATTTATGGATATTTAACTATGGTCGAACATTGTTTCTGCAAATTTAACACCTAGCTATCACTGAGTGTTAAATTTGACTGATACAATGCAATTCCCATAGTAAAATATACAATAGATCATTGCTTTCAAAAATTATTTTGTATATTTAGATGACAGTGGAGTTGAGAGTGGAATGGAGTTAGAAGAGGAGTTGAGTTGAGAGTGCAGTTGAGAGTTGAGTTAGTAAATTTGAGTTAATGGTAAACTTAGCTCAAGTTCACTTTATTAAGTTTAATTTAAGGTAGTTTAGTTTAAGGAGATCTACACCTTGGATAAAAAAATTTGGCAGACTTTTTTGGCAACCTTTTAAATTTAATTTTGCAAAAATGGAATAAGCTAATAGGACAGTTTTTCCTGGAAGTCTTGTGAACAGAAAAGATCTGATGAAGTGCAGACAAATACTTGAGGACAAAAAATGAAGTAAATGCATACAAATAAAACATTGCAACATGCAGGTAAACATTTTCTTTAATTTGGGAATGGAATTATCCATATTTTATCCTTTAACAAGTTGTTGTTTTACCTCGCATGGCTTGAATTAATTATTTATTGTGAAAGACCTTTTGTTTTACTTAAACAATGCATTAAATTATAAAACTAAATGTTTGGCAATGTTTTCTGCTTAAGATTTGACTATTGGTTTATTATTGCTTCAAAAATGTAACAGGATTGAATATCCTGATTAATGTTTATAATTTTTAATTTAATTTATCACGTCCACATATGATTCTATTATGTTTGCTAATTTATTTCACGATCGATAAAAAATTTGGGCTTGTTGTTTCCCAAAACAACCCACCAAAAGGAAGTTTGAGTGTATGAAGACAAAAATTGTCACTTTTTTAGAACCTCGAATATGCAGTTAACTCGGGTTATATTGGGAGTCGACTGTTGTCAACCTACAGGAACAGATGTTGTATCCAAAATTAATGAGATGAGAATAGCCAGTGTCTAGGCTTTCCAACAGAGCACGAAAACAAAATTGTAAATATTCCACTAAAAAAATCATAAGTCTTCCTGTACAGATGTGAAACATTAGGACAACAAAGACAATGCATAGCAGACCCAGACTCTATTCAACATCTGTCTAAGGCACATCTGCATTAGATGGCAAAAGAAGGTTTGAAATATTTATCTGTGGGAGTGTGAAACAAGAATTGGTGACCAGTCAGATTCTGCAAAGTGAGGTCAAATTGGACATAACCATTATGGAGCCAGCATTAAGGATCATATGACAAGCCCCTACATTGCTGAACTGCAGCAGATAAGGAACCAGCTGGAGTGGATTGACCAGAATAGCTAAGAATAGTGTTTGCTTACAAGGAAACGTAGACAGTTTATGGTCTCGCCTGCAGAGACGGTCTACTAAGTAAGTATTCATCTTGGAGCATAAATGTACATGTTTTATGATCTGTTTTCCAACACAAGTAAGATTTTTTCTATATTATTGTATGTACCTGTTTTTCTGATCTGCTGCTTAAACTGTTCTAACCAATACACATGGTGTCAAAAAGTAAAAGAAACATTCTAACAATAAATAAAACGGAATAAAGATTCCTACATATCATAATTGGTTACTTTTTAAAGATGAAGAAATAAGATGACAGATGAAGAGGAAAGCCAAAACAATATGTCCAGAATACCTGGGTAAGAATATTATTGGAATTATTTCAGAGTTAAAGAAGCCATAAAAACATACAATTTAAAATATTTTTGAAACACATGTTAGCTAGTTGCAAAATGTAAAAGGAACATTCTAAGAATAAATGAAAGGGAATAAAGTTTTCTACATATTGATATTTTCCATTGTACTTATTTTCTTGGTTACTTTTCAAAGATGAAGAAAAAATATGACAGATTGTTCCAGAGTTAAAGAGGCCATAAAAGCTTATGACAATTTAAAATACATATATTTAATATATTTTTATATGTTCCACTGTACTTATTTCTTGGCTTACTTTTCATAGATGAAGAAAAAAGATGACAGATTAAGAGGAAAGCCAAGACAATATGTCCAGAATATCTGGGTAAGAATATTAGAGGAAATTATTGCAATGATAAAACAGCTATAAAAACTTATGACAATTTAAATACTTTTTAAAATGTACTCTTTGAATAACAACTGAAATAAGGTTAAATTATTTTGCCATCCATACACATGTAAGCTAGTTTTAAAAATTAAAAGGAACATTCTAAGAATACATGAAAGGGAATAAAGTTTTCTACATATTGATATGTTCCTCAGTACTTATTTCTTTGGTTACTTTTCAAAGATGAAGAAAAAAGATGACAGATGAAGAGGAATGCAAAGACATATTTAATATCCCAAAATATCTGGGTAAGGATATTATTGGAATTGATTCATAGTTAAAGAAGCCATAAAAGCTAATGACAATTTAAAATACATCTTGTATTTAAAATATTTTTGAAATGCACTTTTTGGATTAACACCTGATATAAGGTACAGTTTTTTATCATCACTACACATGTTAGCTAGTGTCAAAAATTGAAAGCAAAATTCAAAGCGTAAATGAAAGGACATGAAATCTACTATATATAGATTTTTTCAATCCATTTTCTATTTGGTTATTTTTATAGATGAAGAAAAAAGATTACAGATGAAGAGACTGGAACCCCAAGAAAATATGTCCAGAATATCTGGGTAAGAATATTGTTGAAAATAATGGCAGTGATAAAACAGCCATTAAAATTTCTTGGCAATTTAAATATTTTTTTGATGTAATTTTTTAAAACAAAATCTGAAATAAGGTAAAATTATTTTTCTATCAATATAAACATGTTAGCTGCTGTCAAAGAGTAAAAGCAACATTTTAAGAATAATTACAAATATTTTAATTTCGTTTAAATACTCAATACATGAGCAAAGTTGGTTATTTCGTATAATCTAACTTGGTTTTTCAGCACGTGACTGATTGTGATGTCATAATAAGATGTATTGATGAAGTTGACTATGCATGAATTCTTCCGCAAACAACAAGTGACGACACTAAAATTGTGAATTGCAAATATAATTTGATTAATTGTAAAATATTGTTCTTGTTACTTCATTTTTACTATAGAATTTAAAATATAAGGTTTGTTTTCAATTGTTGGTTAGATTATTGGATATAAACGACTTTGGATCAATTTACACTGCAACATAAACTGCTTCGCGCTTTATTCAGCGTAAATCGACCGAAAGTCGTTTATATCCAATAAACTAACCAGCAATTGAAAACAATCCTTAAGGGAATAAAGTTTTCTATATATTGATATGTTCCACTGTACTTATTTCTTTGCTTACTATTCATAGATGAAGTCAATAGATGACAGATGAAGAGGAGTGCCAAGATATATATAATATCTCCAAATATCTGGGTAAGAATATTGTTGGAATTATTTCAGAGTTAAAGAAGCCATAAAAGCTTATGACAATTTAAAATACATCTAGTATTTAAAATATTTTTGAAATGCCGGTGTCAAAAATTGAAAGCAACATTCAAAGTGTAAATGAAAGGACATGAAATCAACTATATACAGATTTTTTCAATCCATATTATATTTGGTTACTTTTATAGATGAAGAAAGAAGATTACAGATGAAGAGAGGAACCCCAAGAAAATATGTCCAGAATATCTGGGTAAGAATATTGTTGAAAATTGTTGCAGTGATAAAACAGCCATTTAAATATTTTTTTTAATGTATTTGTTTAGAACAACATCTGAAATATGGTAAAACTATTTTTTCATCAATATAAACATGTTAGCTGCTGTCAAAAAGTAAAAGCAACATTCTAAGAGGGAATACAGTTTTCTACATATTGATATGTTCCACTGTACTTATTTCTTTGGTTACATTTCATAGATGAAGAAAAAAGATGACAGAAGAAGAGGAAAGCCAAGATAATATGTCCAGAATATCTGGGTAAGAATATCAGTGGAAATTATTGCAACAATAAAACAGCATTTAAAACTTCTTGACAATTTTAATATTTTATTTAAAAGTACTTGTTTAGAACAACATCTGAAATAAGGTAAAAAAAAATTCCATCAATATAAACATGTTAGATGCTGTTAAAAAGTAAAAGCAACATTCTAAGAATAAACGAAAGGGAATATAATTTTCTACATATTAATATGTTCCACTGTACTTATTTCTTTGGTTACTTTTCATAGATGAAGAAATAAGATGACAGATGAAGAGGAATACCAAGACATATTTACTAGCTCCAAAATATCCGGGTAAGAATATGATTGGAATTATTTCAGAGTTAAAGAAGCCATAAAAGCTAATGACAATTTAAAATACATCTATTTAAAATATTTTTGAAATGCACTTTTTGGATTAACATCTTATATAAGGTACAGTTATTTTACCATCACTACACATGTTAGCTAGTGTCAAAAATTGAAAGCAACATAACATTGTAAGGGTAAATGAAAAATCCATTTATTTATTTGGTTACTTTTATAGATGAAGAAAGAAGATTACAGATAGAGAGAGGAACCCAAAGAAAATATGTCTAGAATATCTGGGTAAGAATATTGTTGAAAATTATTGCAGTGATAAAACAGCCATTAAAATTTCTTGACAATTTAAATGTTTTTTCAAATGTACTTTTTAGAATAACATCTGAAAGAAGGTAAAATTAATTTTCCATTAATATAAACATGTTAGCTGCTGTAAAAAAGTAAAAGCAACATTCTAAGAATAAATAAAAGGGAATACAGTTTTCTACATATTGATATGTTCCACTGTACTTATTTCTTTGGTTACTTTTCATAGACGAAGAAAAAAGATGACAGATGAAGAGGAATGCCGAGACATATTTAATATGGCCAGAATATCTGGGTAAGAATACTATTGGAAGTATGTCAAAGTTTAAGAAGCCACTAAAACATACAATTTAAAATATTTTTGAAATAAACTTTTTTTAATTAACACCTGATAAAAGGTACAGTTATTTTACCATAACTACACATATTAGCTTCTGTCAATAATTGAAAGCAACCTTCAAAGAATAAACGAAAGGACATGAAATCTGCTATATAGAGATCTTTTCAAACCATTTATTTATTTGATTAATAGATGAAAAAGAAGATTACAGATGAAGAAAGGAACCCTAAGAAAATGTGTCCAGAATATCTGGGTAAGAATATTGTTGAAAATGACTGCAGTGATAAAACAGCCATTAAAACCTCTTGACAATTTAAATATTTTTTAAATGTACTTTTTTAGAATAACACCTGAAATAAGGTAAAATTATTTTTCCATTAATATAAACATGTTTAAAGAATAAATAAAAGAGAATACAGTTTTCTACATATTGATATGTTCCACTGTACTTATTTCTTTGCTTACTTTTCATAGATGAAGAAAACAAGATGACAGATGAAGAGGAATGCAAGACATATTTAATATGGCCAGAAGATCTGGGTAAGAATACTATTGGAAGTATTTCAAAGTTAAAGAAGCCTATAAAACATACAATTTAAATATTTTTGAAATAAACTTTTTTAAATTAACACCTGAGATATGGTACAGTTATTTTACCATCACTACATATATTAGCCTGTGTCAATAATTGAAAAAATTCTAAGCAAAAATGAAAGGACATGAAATATGCTATATATAGATCTTTTCAATCCATTTATTTGATTAATAGATGAAGAAAGAAGATTACAGATGAAGATTGGAACCCCAAGAAAATATGTCCAGAATATCTGGGTAAGAATATTGTTGAAAATTGTTGCAGTGATAAAACAGCCATTAAAACTTCTTGACAATTTAAATATTTTTTTTTAATGTATTTTTTAGAACAACATCTGAAATATGGTAAAATTATTTTTCCATCAATATAAACATGTTAGCTGCTGTCAAAAGGTAAAAGCAACATTCTAAGAATAAATGAAAGGGAATAAAATTTTCTACATATATGTTCCACTGGACTTATTTCTTTGGTTACTTTCCATAGATGAAGAAAAAAGATGACAGATGAAGAGGAATGCCAATGAAACCATGCGAAAAATAACACACACTGGTTTTAATTTTCAGGTTCTTTATTTGTAGTGGGAATCAACAGAAAACAATGACTAAATTAATAAAGCCCTGTAATATACACATTTAAAATAACATAAATATTGGTGCAAGAAAGATAACTCTAACTTGTTTCATAACAAATATTGTCTGCACCATGAAAATAAAAATAATACATATATAAATATTTCTTATTCTACTTAATTCACAAGACTTAAAAATAGATTAGTCTTTGCATGTATGAAAGTGTCCTTGAAAACCATAGACTTCATTCGGTTATACATATCGCATTAGTTGCAAAAAGAAACCCAAAAATATATCAACAAAATTATCACATTGGTTAAAATCAAATGCCAAGCTATAATAAGCAAAGCAAGCAATTAAGCAGCAAAGCATTAATTAAAATAACAAAATTACACAATATGCTTACCACTCAAAAAGATGAATAGGCTGGCAGTCAAAACATTATAATCATATATGCTTCTACATCATGGTTATACCTGAAGCAAAATTATATATCATAAATACTGTGTTCAGCTAATAAAAATATAACATACATTCTGAACACGGACAAACACAAAATATCTCAGAGTGCATCATATGTAAGATGAGCATTATTTACAATTAAAAAATTATCAATTTAACACCTTATTTAACTAATTATAAGAAATTGTACTCTCTCATAACACTTTATTATGATTTCTGTATTTACTTGGAGTTATTTATTATTTTATTAATTTATAACTCTAGAGATATGTTTATCTCAATAAAAATGGTTTACAATATTAAAATTTACACATGCAATCAGATCAGATTCATATCACAGATTTATTCTCAGATTCATACAAAGCTTTCAGATCATTATCAAGCTGCTCTGTTAAAATGTCATAATTATTGGGAATAAGTGAAAAGAAAATAGTAACAAACCTAATTCAGCACAATATAGTTTTGTTGAAAGTTTCTCAGAACAAAGGCTGTGAAGTATTGTTGAAAATCAGTAAGAAACAAAAATGTCTGCCTTTCTCTCTCAAGGTTTATCAAGAAGTGTTCACCAAAACAATAGAATTAGAATTTTACCTCCAAAAGAATACATGTGACTCAAAATGACCAATAGACAATAAGACTGTAAGAAATACTAGAATAAAATAGAAGAGTTGCTAAAAATAACTGTCACCTGACAGGTAACTCCAAATTCCACAATCAGTGATTAGTATTATCCAAAATAGGTATCACAAAACTAGATAAGATTTTATATTGAGTCAGTTTATATACTAATATATAAACCTGTTCATTTAATAATCAAACTAAATAATATATGTGTAATACAATAATAATTTACAAAATGAAGACACTAACTAAATCCTGGAAAATAACACTCTGCCACACCAAGACATATGCAATATGGCCAGAATATCTGGGTAAGGATACTATTGGAAGTATTTCAAAGTTAAAGAAGCCAATAAAACGTACAACATTTTAAAAATCTTTGAAATCAACTTTTTTCAATGAACACCTTATATAAGGTACGGTTATTTTACCATCACTACACATGTTAGCTAGTGTCAAAAAAATGAAAGCAACATTCTAAGCATAAATGAAAGGACATGAAATCTACTATATATAGATCTTTTCAATCCATTTATTTATTTAATAGATGAAGAAAGAAGATTACAGATGAAGAGGAACCCCAAGAAAATAAGTCCAGAATATCTGGGTAAGAATATTAGTGGAAATAATTGCAACGATAAAACAGCATTTAAAAGTTCTGGACAATTTAAATATTTTATTTAAATGTACTTGTTTAGAACAACATCTGAAATGAGGTAAAATTATTTTTCCATCAATATAAACATGTAAGCTGCTGTCAAAAGGTAAAAGCAACATTCTAAGAATAAATGAAAGGGAATAAAATTTTCTACATATATGTTCCACTGGACTTATTTCTTTGGTTACTTTCCATAGATTAAGAAAAAAGATGACAAATGAAGAGGAATGCCAAGACACATTCAATATGTCCAGAATATCTGGGTAAGGATACTATTGGAAGTATTTCAAAGTTAAAGAAGCCAATAAAACGTACAACAATTTAAAAATCTTTGAAATCAACTTTTTTCAATGAACACCTTATATAAGGTACGGTTATTTTACCATCACTTCACATGTTAGCTAGTGTCAAAAAAATGAAAGCAACATTCTAAGCATAAATGAAAGGACATGAAATCTACTATATATAGATCTTTTCAATCCATTTATTTATTTAATAGATGAAGAAAGAAGATTACAGATGAAAAGAGGAGACCCAAGAAAATAAGTCCAGAATATCTGGGTAAGAATATTAGTGGAAATAATTGCAACGATAAAACAGCATTTAAAACTTCTGGACAATTTAAATATTTTATTTAAATGTACTTGTTTAGAACACCATCTGCAATTAGGTAAAATTATTTTTCCATCAATATAAACATGTTAGCTGCTGTCAAAAAGTAAAAGCAACATTCTAAGAATAAACGAAAGGGAATACAATTTTCTACATATTTAAATGTTCCACTGTACTTATTTCTTAGGTTACTTTTCATAGATGAAGAAACAAGATGACAGATGAAGAGGAATGCGAAGACATATTTATTATCTCCAAAATATCTGGGTAAGAATATTATTGGAATTATTTTAGAGTTAAAGAAGCCACAAAAGCTTATGACAATTTAAAATACTTCTATTTAAAATATGTTTGAAATGCACTTTTTGGATTAACACCTGATATAAGGTACAGTTATTTTACCATCACAACACATGTTAGCTAGTGTCAAAAATTGAAAGCAACATTCAAAGCATAAATGAAAGGTCATGAAATCTACAATATATAGATTTTTTCAATCCATTTTGTATTTGGTTATTTTTATAGATGAAGAAAGAAGATTACAGATGAAGAGAGGAACCCCAAGGAAATATGTGCAGAGTATCTGGGTAAGAATATTGTTAGAAACTATTGCAGTGATAAAACAGCCATTAAAACTTCTTGACAATTTAAATATTTTTTAATGTATTTTTTTAGAACAACATCTGACTTAAGGTAAAATTATTTTTCCATCAATATAAACATGTTAGCTGCTGTCAAAAACTAAAAACAACATTCTAAAAGTTTTCTACATATTGATATGTTCCACTGTACTTATTTCTTTGGTTACATTTCATAGAGGAAGAAAAAAGATGACAGAAGAAGAGGAAAGCCAAGATAATATGTCCAGAATATCTGGGTAAGAATATCAATAAAACAGCATTTAAAAGTTCTGGACAATTTAAATATTTTATTTAAATGTACTTGTTTAGAACAACATCTGAAATAAGGTAAAATTATTTTTCCATCAATATAAACATGTTAGCTGCTGTCAAAAGGTAAAAGCAACATTCTAAGAATAAATGAAAGGGAATAAAATTTTCTACATATATGTTCCACTGGACTTATTTCTTTGGTTACTTTCCATAGATGAAGAAAAAAGATGACAGATGAAGAGGAATGCCAAGACATATTCAATATGGCCAGAATATCTGGGTAAGGATACTATTGGAAGTATTTCAAAGTTAAAGAAGCCAATAAAACGTACAACAATTTAAAAATCTTTGAAATCAACTTTTTTCAATGAACATCTTATATAAGGTACGGTTATTTTACCATCACTACACATGTTAGCTAGTGTCAAAAAAATGAAAGCAACATTCTAAGCATAAATGAAAGGACATGAAATCTACTATATATAGATCTTTTCAATCTATTTATTTATTTAATAGATGAAGAAAGAAGATTACAGATGAAAAGAGGAACCCCAAGAAAATAAGTCCAGAATATCTGGGTAAGAATATTAGTGGAAATAATTGCAACGATAAAACAGCATTTAAAACTTCTGGACAATTTAAATATTTTATTTAAATGTACTTGTTTAGAACACCATCTGCAATTAGGTAAAATTATTTTTCCATCAATATAAACATGTTAGCTGCTGTCAAAAAGTAAAAGCAACATTCTAAGAATAAACAAAAGGGAATACAATTTTCTACATAATTAAATGTTACACTGTACTTTTTTAGAGTTAAAGAAGCCATAAAAGCTTATGACAATTTAAAATACTTCTATTTAAAATATGTTTGAAATGCACTTTTTGGATTAACACCTGATATAAGGTATAGTTATTTTACCATCACAACACATGTTAGCTAGTGTCAAAAATTGAAAGCAACATTCAAAGCATAAATGAAAGGTCATGAAATCTACAATATTTAGATTTTTTCAATCCATTTTGTATTTGGTTATTTTTATAGATGAAGAAAGAAGATTACAGATGAAGAGAGGAACCCCAAGGAAATATGTCCAGAGTATCTGGGTAAGAATATTGTTAGAAACTATTGCAGTGATAAAACAGCAATTAAAACTTCTTGATAATTTAAATATTTTTTAATGTATTCTTTTAGAACAACATCTGACTTGAGGTAAAATTATTTTTCCATCAATATAAACATGTAAGCTGCTGTTAAAAAGTAAAAGGAACATTCTAAGAATAAATACAAGGGAATACAGTTTTCTACATATTAATATGTTCCACTGTACTTATTTCTTGGCTTACTTTTCGTAGATGAAGAAAACAGATTACAGATGAAGGGGAAAGCCAAGACAATATGTCCAGAATATCTGGGTAAGATTATTAGTTGAAATTATTGAAACGATAAAACTGCATTTAAAACTTGTTGACAATTTAAATATTTTTTTAAATGTAATTGTTTAGAACAACATCTGAAATAAGGTCAAAAAAATTTCCATCAATATAAACATGTTAGCTGCTGTCAAAAAGTAAAAGCAACATTCTAAGAATAAACGAAAGGGAAAATAATTTTCTACATATTAATATGTTCTACTGTACTTATTTCTTTGGTTACTTTTCATAGATGAAGAAAAAAGATGACAGATGAAGAGGAATAAAAAGACATATTTAATAGCTCCAAAATATCCGGGTAAGAATATGATTGGAATTATTTCAGAGTTAAAGAAGCCATAAAAGCTTATGACAATTTAAAATACATCTATTTAAAATATTTTTGAAATGCACTTTTTGGATTAACATCTTATATATTAAGGTAGTTACTTTACCATCACTACACATGTTAGCTAGTGTCAAAAATTGAAAGCAACATACATTCTAAGCGTAAATGAAAAATCCATTTATTTATTTGGTTATTTTTATAGATGAAGAAAGAAGATTACAGATAGAGAGAGGAACCCAAAGAAAATATGTCTAGAATATCTGGGTAAGAATATTGTTGAAAATTATTGCAGTGATAAAACAGCCATTAAAATTTCTTGACAATTTTAATGTTTTTTAAATGTACATTTTTAGAATAACATCTGAAAGAAGGTAACATTAATTTTCCTTTAATATAAACATGTTAGCTGCTGTCAAAAAGTAAAAGCAACATTCTAAGAATAAATAAAAGGGAATACAGTTTTCAACATATTGATATGTTCCACTGTACTTATTTCTTTGGTTACTTTTCATAGACGAAGAAAAAAGATGACAGATGAAGAGGAATGCCAAGACATATTTAATATGGCCAGAATATCTGAGTAAGTATACTATTGGAAGTATGTCAAAGTTTAAGAAGCCACTAAAACATACAATTTAAAATATTTTTGAAATAAACTTTTTTTAATCAACACCTGATATAAGGTACAGTTATTTTACCATAACTACACATATTAGCTTTTGTCAATAATTGAAAGCAACCTCCTAAGAATAAACGAAAGGACATGAAATCTGCTATATATAGATCTTTTCAATCCATTTATTTATTTGATTAATAGATGAAAAAGAAGATTACAGATGAAGAGAGGAACCCTAAGAAAATGTGTCCAGAATATCTGGGTAAGAATATTGTTGAAAATGACTGCAGTGATAAACAGCCATTAAAACTTGACACTTTAAATATTTTTTAAATGTACTTTTTTAGAATAACATCTGAAATAAGGTAAAATTATTTTTCCATTAATATAAACATGTTCAAAGAATAAATAAAAGAGAATACAGTTTTCTACATATTGATATGTTCCACTGTACTTATTTCTTTGGTTACATTTCATAGAGGAAGAAAAAAGATGACAGAAGAAGAGGAAAGCCAAGATAATATGTTCAGAATATCTGGGTAAGAATATCAATAAAACAGCATTTAAAAGTTCTGGACAATTTAAATATTTTATTAAAATGTACTTGTTTAGAACAACATCTGAAATAAGGTAAAATTATTTTTCCATCAATATAAACATATTAGCTGCTGTCAAAAGGTAAAAGCAACATTCTAAGAATAAATGAAAGGGTATAAAATTTTCTACATATATGTTCCACTGGACTTATTTCTTTGGTTACTTTCCATAGATGAAGAAAAAAGATGACAGATGAAGAGGAATGCCAAGACATATTCAATATGGCCAGAATATCTGGGTAAGGATACTATTGGAAGTATTTCAAAGTTAAAGAAGCCAATAAAACGTACAACAATTTAAAAATCTTTGAAATCATCTTTTTTTAATGAACACCTTATATAAGGTACGGTTATTTTACCATCACTACACATGTAAGCTAGTGTCAAAAAAATGAAAGCAACATTCTAAGCATAAATGAAAGGACATGAAATCTACTATATATAGATCTTTTCAATCCATTTATTTATTTAAAAGATGAAGAAAGAAGATTACAGATGAAAAGAGGAACCCCAAGAAAATAAGTCCAGAATATCTGGGTAAGAATATTAGTGGAAATTATTGCAACGATAAAACAGCATTTAAAACTTCTTGTCAATTTAAATATTTTATTTAAATGTACTTGTTTAGAACACCATCTGCAATTAGGTAAAATTATTTTTCCATCAATATAAACATGTTAGCTGCTGTCAAAAAGTAAAAGCAACATTCTAAGAATAAACGAAAGGGAATACAATTTTCTACATATTTAAATGTTCCACTGTACTTATTTCTTAGGTTACTTTTCATAGATGAAGAAACAAGATGACAGATGAAGAGGAATGCGAGGACATATTTATTATCTCCAAAATATCTGGGTAAGAATATTATTGGAATTATTTTAGAGTTAAAGAAGCCATAAAAGCTTATGACAATTTAAAATACTTCTATTTAAAATATGTTTGAAATGCACTTTTTGGATTAACACCTGATATAAGGTACAGTTATTTTACCATCACAACACATGTTAGCTAGTGTCAAAAATTGAAAGCAACATTCAAAGCATAAATGAAAGGTCATGAAATCTACAATATATAGATTTTTTCAATCCATTTTGTATTTGGTTATTTTTATAGATGAAGAAAGAAGATTACAGATGAAGAGAGGAACCCCAAGGAAATATGTCCAGAGTATCTGGGTAAGAATATTGTTAGAAACTATTGCAGTGATAAAACAGCCATTAAAACTTCTTGACAATATAAATATTTTTTAATGTATTTTTTTAGAACAACATCTGACTTAAGGTAAAATTATTTTTCCATCAATATAAACATGTTAGCTGCTGTCAAAAACTAAAAACAACATTCTAAAAGTTTTCTACATATTGATATGTTCCACTGTGCTTATTTCTTTGGTTACATTTCATAGAGGAAGAAAAAAGATGACAGAAGAAGAGGAAAGCCAAGATAATATGTCCAGAATATCTGGGTAAGAATATCAATAAAACAGCATTTAAAAGTTCTGGACAATTTAAATATTTTATTTAAATGTACTTGTTTAGAACAACATCTGAAATAAGGTAAAATTATTTTTCCATCAATATAAACATGTTAGCTGCTGTCAAAAGGTAAAAGCAACATTCTAAGAATAAATGAAAGGGAATAAAATTTTCTACATATATGTTCCACTGGACTTATTTCTTTGGTTACTTTCCATAGATGAAGAAAAAAGATGACAGATGAAGAGGAATGCCAAGACATATTCAATATGGCCAGAATATCTGGGTAAGGATACTATTGGAAGTATTTCAAAGTTAAAGAAGCCAATAAAACGTACAACAATTTAAAAATCTTTGAAATCAACTTTTTTCAATGAACATCTTATATAAGGTACGGTTATTTTACCATCACTACACATGTTAGCTAGTGTCAAAAAAATGAAAGCAACATTCTAAGCATAAATGAAAGGACATGAAATCTACTATATATAGATCTTTTCAATCTATTTATTTATTTAATAGATGAAGAAAGAAGATTACAGATGAAAAGAGGAACCCCAAGAAAATAAGTCCAGAATATCTGGGTAAGAATATTAGTGGAAATAATTGCAACGATAAAACAGCATTTAAAACTTCTGGACAATTTAAATATTTTATTTAAATGTACTTGTTTAGAACACCATCTGCAATTAGGTAAAATTATTTTTCCATCAATATAAACATGTTAGCTGCTGTCAAAAAGTAAAAGCAACATTCTAAGAATAAACAAAAGGGAATACAATTTTCTACATAATTAAATGTTACACTGTACTTATTTCTTAGGTTACTTTTCATAGATGAAGAAACAAGATGACAGATGAAGAGGAATGCGAAGACATATTTATTATCTCCAAAATATCTGGGTAAGAATATTATTGGAATTATTTTAGAGTTAAAGAAGCCATAAAAGCTTATGACAATTTAAAATACTTCTATTTAAAATATGTTTGAAATGCACTTTTTGGATTAACACCTGATATAAGGTATAGTTATTTTACCATCACAACACATGTTAGCTAGTGTCAAAAATTGAAAGCAACATTCAAAGCATAAATGAAAGGTCATGAAATCTACAATATTTAGATTTTTTCAATCCATTTTGTATTTGGTTATTTTTATAGATGAAGAAAGAAGATTACAGATGAAGAGAGGAACCCCAAGGAAATATGTCCAGAGTATCTGGGTAAGAATATTGTTAGAAACTATTGCAGTGATAAAACAGCAATTAAAACTTCTTGATAATTTAAATATTTTTTAATGTATTCTTTTAGAACAACATCTGACTTGAGGTAAAATTATTTTTCCATCAATATAAACATGTAAGCTGCTGTTAAAAAGTAAAAGGAACATTCTAAGAATAAATACAAGGGAATACAGTTTTCTACATATTAATATGTTCCACTGTACTTATTTCTTGGCTTACTTTTCGTAGATGAAGAAAACAGATTACAGATGAAGGGGAAAGCCAAGACAATATGTCCAGAATATCTGGGTAAGATTATTAGTTGAAATTATTGAAACGATAAAACTGCATTTAAAACTTGTTGACAATTTAAATATTTTTTTAAATGTAATTGTTTAGAACAACATCTGAAATAAGGTCAAAAAAATTTCCATCAATATAAACATGTTAGCTGCTGTCAAAAAGTAAAAGCAACATTCTAAGAATAAACGAAAGGGAAAATAATTTTCTACATATTAATATGTTCTACTGTACTTATTTCTTTGGTTACTTTTCATAGATGAAGAAAAAAGATGACAGATGAAGAGGAATAAAAAGACATATTTAATAGCTCCAAAATATCCGGGTAAGAATATGATTGGAATTATTTCAGAGTTAAAGAAGCCATAAAAGCTTATGACAATTTAAAATACATCTATTTAAAATATTTTTGAAATGCACTTTTTGGATTAACATCTTATATATTAAGGTAGTTATTTTACCATCACTACACATGTTAGCTAGTGTCAAAAATTGAAAGCAACATACATTCTAAGCGTAAATGAAAAATCCATTTATTTATTTGGTTATTTTTATAGATGAAGAAAGAAGATTACAGATAGAGAGAGGAACCCAAAGAAAATATGTCTAGAATATCTGGGTAAGAATATTGTTGAAAATTATTGCAGTGATAAAACAGCCATTAAAATTTCTTGACAATTTTAATGTTTTTTAAATGTACATTTTTAGAATAACATCTGAAAGAAGGTAACATTAATTTTCCTTTAATATAAACATGTTAGCTGCTGTCAAAAAGTAAAAGCAACATTCTAAGAATAAATAAAAGGGAATACAGTTTTCAACATATTGATATGTTCCACTGTACTTATTTCTTTGGTTACTTTTCATAGACGAAGAAAAAAGATGACAGATGAAGAGGAATGCCAAGACATATTTAATATGGCCAGAATATCTGGGTAAGTATACTATTGGAAGTATGTCAAAGTTTAAGAAGCCACTAAAACATACAATTTAAAATATTTTTGAAATAAACTTTTTTTAATCAACACCTGATATAAGGTACAGTTATTTTACCATAACTACACATATTAGCTTTTGTCAATAATTGAAAGCAACCTCCTAAGAATAAACGAAAGGACATGAAATCTGCTATATATAGATCTTTTCAATCCATTTATTTATTTGATTAATAGATGAAAAAGAAGATTACAGATGAAGAGAGGAACCCTAAGAAAATGTGTCCAGAATATCTGGGTAAGAATATTGTTGAAAATGACTGCAGTGATAAACAGCCATTAAAACTTGACACTTTAAATATTTTTTAAATGTACTTTTTTAGAATAACACCTGAAATAAGGTAAAATTATTTTTCCATTAATATAAACATGTTCAAAGAATAAATAAAAGAGAATACAGTTTTCTACATATTGATATGTTCCACTGTACTTATTTCTTTGGTTACATTTCATAGAGGAAGAAAAAAGATGACAGAAGAAGAGGAAAGCCAAGATAATATGTTCAGAATATCTGGGTAAGAATATCAATAAAACAGCATTTAAAAGTTCTGGACAATTTAAATATTTTATTTAAATGTACTTGTTTAGAACAACATCTGAAAAAAGGTAAAATTATTTTTCCATCAATATAAACATATTAGCTGCTGTCAAAAGGTAAAAGCAACATTCTAAGAATAAATGAAAGGGTATAAAATTTTCTACATATATGTTCCACTGGACTTATTCCTTTGGTTACTTTCCATAGATGAAGAAAAAAGATGACAGATGAAGAGGAATGCCAAGACATATTCAATATGGCCAGAATATCTGGGTAAGGATACTATTGGAAGTATTTCAAAGTTAAAGAAGCCAATAAAACGTACAACAATTTAAAAATCTTTGAAATCATCTTTTTTTAATGAACACCTTATATAAGGTACGGTTATTTTACCATCACTACACATGTAAGCTAGTGTCAAAAAAATGAAAGCGACATTCTAAGCATAAATGAAAGGACATGAAATCTACTATATATAGATCTTTTCAATCCATTTATTTATTTAATAGATGAAGAAAGAAGATTACAGATGAAGAGAGGAACCCTAAGAAAATGTGTCCAGAATATCTGGGTAAGAATATTGTTGAAAATGACTGCAGTGATAAAACAGCCATTAAAACTTCTTGACAATTTAAATATTTTTTAAATGTACTTTTTTAGAATAACACCTGAAATAATGTAAAATTATTTTTCCATTAATATAAACATGTTCAAAAAATAAATAAAAGAGAATACAGTTTTCTACATATTTATATGTTCCACTGTACTTATCTCTTTGCTTACTTTTCATAGATGAAGAAAAAAGATGACAGATGAAGAGGAATGCAAGACATATTATTATGGCCAGAAGATCTGGGTAAGGATACTATTGGAAGTATTTCAAAGTTAAAGAAGCCTATAAAACATACAATTTAAATATTTTTGAAATAAACTTTTTTTAATTAACACCTGATATATGGTACAGTTATTTTACCATCACTACACATATTAGCCTGTGTCAATAATTTAAAAAATTCTAAGCAAAATGAAAGGACATGAAATATGCTGTATATAGATCTTTTCAATCCAATTATTTGATTAATAGATGAAGAAAGAAGATTACAGATGAAGAGTGGAACCCCAAGAAAATATGTCCAGAATATCTGGGTAAGAATATTGTTGAAAATTGTTGCAGTGATAAAACAGCCATTAAAACTTCTTGACAATTTAAATATTTTTTTAATGTATTTTTTTAGAACAACATCTGAAATATGGTAAAACTATTTTTCCATCAATATAAACATGTTAGCTGCTGTCAAAAGGTAAAAGCAACATTCTAAGAATAAATGAATGGGAATAAAATTTTCTACATATATGTTCCACTGGACTTATTTCTTTGGTTACTTTCCCTAGATGAAGAAAAAAGATGACAGATGAAGAGGAATGCCAAGACATATTCAATATGGCCAGAATATCTGGGTAAGGATACTATTGGAAGTATTTCAAAGTTAAAGAAGCCAATAAAACGTACAACAATTTAAAAATCTTTAAAATCAACTTTTTTTTAATGAACACCTTATATAAGGTACGGTTATTTTACCATCACTACACATGTAAGCTAGTGTCAAAAAAATGAAAGCAACATTCTAAGCATAAATGAAAGGACATGAAATCTACTATAAATAGATCTTTTCAATCCATTTATTTATTTAATAGATGAAGAAAGAAGATTACAGATGAAAAGAGGAACCCAAAGAAAATAAGTCCAGAATATCTGGGTAAGAATATTAGTGGAAATTATTGCAATGATAAAACAGCATTTAAAACTTCTTGACAATTTAAATATTTTATTTAAATGTACTTGTTTAGAACACCATCTGCAATTAGGTAAAATTATTTTTCCATCAATATAAACATGTTAGCTGCTGTCAAAAATTAAAAGCAACATTCTAAGAATAAACGAAAGGGAATACAATTTTCTACATATTTAAATGTTCCACTGTACTTATTTCTTAGGTTACTTTTCATAGATAATATCTCCAAAATATCTGGGTAAGAATATTACTGGAATTATTTCAGAGTTAAAGAAGACATAAAAGCTTATGACAATTTAAAATACATCTATTTAAAATATTTTTGAAATGCACTTTTTGGATTAACACCTGATATAAGGTACAGTTATTTTACCATCACTACACATGTTAGCTAGTGTCAAAAATTGAAAGCAACATTCAAAGCCTAAATGAAAGGATATGAAATCTACTATATATAGATTTTTTCAATCCATTTTGTATTTGGTTATTTTTATAGATGAAGAAAGAAGATTACAGATGAAGAGAGGAACCCCAAGAGAATATGTCCAGATTATCTGGGTAAGAATATTGTTAGAAATTATTGCAGTGATAAAACGGCCATTAAAATTTCTTGACAATTTAATTATTTTTTATTATATATTTTTTTAGAACAACATCTGAAATAAGGTAAAATTATTTTTTCATCAATATAAACATGTTAGCTGCTGTCAAAAAGTAATAGCAACATTCTAAGAATGAATAAAAGGAAATAAAGTTTTCTACATATTGATATGTTCCACTATACTTATTTCTTGGCTTACTTTTCATAGATGAAGAAAAAAGATGACAGATGAAGAGGAATAAAAAGACATATTTAATAGCTCCAAAATATCCGGGTAAGAATATGATTGGAATTATTTCAGAGTTAAAGAAGCCATAAAAGCTTATGACAATTTAAAATACATCTATTTAAAATATTTTTGAAATGCACTTTTTGGATTAACATCTTATATATTAAGGTAGTTATTTTACCATCACTACACATGTTAGCTAGTGTCAAAAATTGAAAGCAACATACATTCTAAGCGTAAATGAAAAATCCATTTATTTATTTGGTTATTTTTATAGATGAAGAAAGAAGATTACAGATAGAGAGAGGAACCCAAAGAAAATATGTCTAGAATATCTGGGTAAGAATATTGTTGACTAGACAAAGTCGATCTAGCTATCACTAATACCCCCGCATTTTGTAAAAATTTCTAACGTTTTTTGTGGACTGTTACCTTGAAATTTGATAGATTTCCACCAAAATCAATAGGCTTCTTACCAAAAAAATATATAACAATATTTTACAGTTTCATTAAAATCGGATGCAAACTTTTTGAGTTATTGTCCGGAAACAACTTTTTTGTAAAAATTTCCTAACGTTTTTCGTGGACTGTGACCTTGAAATTTAACCCATTTCACCCAAAATCAAAAGGCTTTTTACAAATCTGATATATAACAATATCCCAAAGTTTCATTCAAATTGAATGCAAACTTTTTGAGTTATTGTCCGGAAACAACTTTTTTGTAAAAATTTCCTAACGTTTTTCGTGGACTGTGACCTTGAAATTTGACGTATTTCCCCCAAAATCAATAGGCTTCTTACCAACCTGATATATGACAATATCCCAAAGTTTCATTCAAATCAGATGTAAACTTTTTGAGTTATTGTCCGTAACAACTTTTTTGTTAAAATTTCCAACGTTTTTCGTGGACTGTGACCTTGAAATTTGACGGATTTCCCCCAAAATCAATAGGCTTCTTACCAACCTGATATATAACAATATCCCAAAGTTTCATTCAAATCGGATGTAAACTTTTTGAATTATCATCCGGAAACCAAATGTGGACGGACGGACGGACATGAGGACCACTATATACACCCGACTCTGTCGAGCAGGGGTATAAAAATTATTGCAGTGATAAAACGGCCATTAAAATTTCTTGACAATTTTAATGTTTTTTAAATGTACTTTTTTAGAATAACATCTGAAAGAAGGTAAAATTAATTTTCCATAAATATAAACATGTTAGCTGCTGTCAAAAAGTAAAAGCTACATTCTAAGAATAAATAAAAGGGAATACAGTGTACTTATTTCTTTGGTTACTTTTCATAGACGAAGAAAAAAGATGACAGATGAAGAGGAATGCCAAGACATATATAATATGGCCAGAATATCTGGGTAAGAAACTATTGGAAGTATGTCAAAGTTTAAGAAGCCACTAAAACATACAATTTAAAATATTTTTGAAATAAACTTTTTTTAATTAACACCTGATATAAAGTACAGTTATTTTACCAAAACTACACATATTAGCTTGTGTCAATAATTGAAAGCAACGTTCTAAGAATAAACGAAAGGACATGAAATCTGCTATATATAGATCTTTTCAATCCATTTATTTATTTGATTAATAGATGAAAAAGAAGATTACAGATGAAGAGAGGAACCCTAAGAAAATGTGTCCAGAATATCTGGGTAAGAATATTGTTGAAAATGACTGCAGTGATAAAACAGCCATTAAAACTTCTTGACAATTTAAATATTTTTTAAATGTACTTTTTTAGAATAACACCTGAAATAATGTAAAATTATTTTTCCATTAATATAAACATGTTCAAAAAATAAATAAAAGAGAATACAGTTTTCTACATATTTATATGTTCCACTGTACTTATCTCTTTGCTTACTTTTCATAGATGAAGAAAAAAGATGACAGATGAAGAGGAATGCAAGACATATTATTATGGCCAGAAGATCTGGGTAAGGATACTATTGGAAGTATTTCAAAGTTAAAGAAGCCTATAAAACATACAATTTAAATATTTTTGAAATAAACTTTTTTTAATTAACACCTGATATATGGTACAGTTATTTTACCATCACTACACATATTAGCCTGTGTCAATAATTGAAAAAATTCTAAGCAAAAATGAAAGGACATGAAATATGCTATATATAGATCTTTTCAATCCATTTATTTGATTAATAGATGAAGAAAGAAGATTACAGATGAAGAGTGAAACCCCAAGAAAATATGTCCAGAATATCTGGGTAAGAATATTGTTGAAAATTGTTGCAGTGATAAAACAGCCATTAAAACTTCTTGACAATTTAAATATTTTTTTTAATGTATTTTTTTAGAACAACATCTGAAATATGGTAAAACTATTTTTCCATCAATATAAACATGTTAGCTGCTGTCAAAAACTAAAAGCAACATTCTAAAAGGGAATACAATTTTCTCTATATTGATATGTTCCACTGTACTTATTTCTTTGGTTACATTTCATAGGGGAAGAAAAAAGATGACAGAAGAAGAGGAAAGCCAAGATAATATGTCCAGAATATCTGGGTAAGAATATCAATAAAACAGCATTTAAAAGTTCTGGACAATATAAATATTTTATTTAAATGTACTTGTTTAGAACAACATCTGAAATGAGGTAAAATTATTTTTCCATCAATATAAACATGTTAGCTGCTGTCAAAAGGTAAAAGCAACATTCTAAGAATAAATGAAAGCGAATAAAATTTTCTACATATATGTTCCACTGGACTTATTTCTTTGGTTACTTTCCATAGATTAAGAAAAAAGATGACAGATGAAGAGGAATGCCAAGACATATTCAATATGGCCAGAATATCTGGGTAAGGATACTATTGGAAGTATTTCAAAGTTAAAGAAGCCAATAAAACGTACAACAATTTAAAAATCTTTGAAATCAACATTTTTTAATGAACACCTTATATAAGGTACGGTTATTTTACCATCACTACACATGTAAGCTAGTGTCCAAAAAATGAAAGCAACATTCTAAGCATAAATGAAAGGACATGAAATCTACTATATATAGATCTTTTCAATCCATTTATTTATTTAATAGATGAAGAAAGAAGATTACAGATGAAAAGAGGAACCCAAAGAAAATAAGTCCAGAATATCTTGGTAAGAATATTAGTGGAAATTATTGCAACGATAAAACAGCATTTAAAACTTCTTGACAATTTTAATATTTTATTTAAATGTACTTGTTTAGAACACCATCTGCAATTAGGTAAAATTATTTTTCCATCAATATAAACATGTTAGCTGCTGTCAAAAAGTAAAAGCAACATTCTAAGAATAAACGAAAGGGAATACAATTTTCTACATATTTAAATGTTCCACTGTACTTATTTCTTAGGTTACTTTTCATAGATGAAGAAACAAGATGACAGATGAAGAGGAATGCAAAGACATATTTAATATCTCCAAAATATCTGGGTAAGAATATTACTGGAATTATTTCAGAGTTAAAGAAGACATAAAAGCTTATGACAATTTAAAATACATCTATTTAAAATATTTTTGAAATGCACTTTTTGGATTAACACCTGATATAAGGTACAGTTATTTTACCATCACTACACATGTTAGCTAGTGTCAAAAATTGAAAGCAACATTCAAAGCCTAAATGAAAGGACATGAAATCTACTATATATAGATTTTTTCAATCCATTTTGTATTTGGTTATTTTTATAGATGAAGAAAGAAGATTACAGATGAAGAGAGGAACCCCAAGAGAATATGTCCAGATTATCTGGGTAAGAGTATTGTTAGAAATTATTGCAGTGATAAAACGGCCATTAAAATTTCTTGACAATTTAAATATTTTTTTTAATGTATTTTTTTAGAACAACATCTGAAATATGGTAAAACTATTTTTCCATCAATATAAACATGTTAGCTGCTGTCAAAAACTAAAAGCAACATTCTAAACGGGAATACAGTTTTCTACATATTGATATGTTCCACTGTACTTATTTCTTTGGTTACATTTCATAGAGGAAGAAAAAAGATGACAGAAGAAGAGGAAAGCCAAGATAATATGTCCAGAATATCTGGGTAAGAATATCAATAAAATAGCATTTAAAAGTTCTGGACAATTTAAATATTTTATTTAAATGTACTTGTTTAGAACAACATCTGAAATAAGGTAAAATTATGTTTCCATCAATATAAACATGTTAGCTGCTGTCAAAAGGTAAAAGCAACATTCTAAGAATAAATGAAAGGGAATAAAATTTTCTACATATATGTTCCACTGGACTTATTTCTTTGGTTACTTTCCCTAGATGAAGAAAAAAGATGACAGATGAAGAGGAATGCCAAGACATATTCAATATGGCCAGAATATCTGGGTAAGGATACTATTGGAAGTATTTCAAAGTTAAAAAAGCCAATAAAACGTACAACAATTTTAAAATCTTTGAAATCAACTTTTTTTAATGAACACCTTATATAAGGTACGGTTATTTTACCATCACTACACATGTAAGCTAGTGTCAAAAAAATGAAAGCAACATTCTAAGCATAAATGAAAGGACATGAAATCTACTATATATAGATCTTTTCAATCCATTTATTTATTTAATAGATGAAGAAAGAAGATTACAGATGAAAAGAGGAACCCAAAGAAAATAAGTCCAGAATATCTGGGTAAGAATATTAGTAGAAATTATTGCAACGATAAAACAGCATTTAAAACTTCTTGACAATTTAAATATTTTATTTAAATGTACTTGTTTAGAACACCATCTGCAATTAGGTAAAATTATTTTTCCATCAATATAAACATGTTAGCTGCTGTCAAAAATTAAAAGCAACATTCTAAGAATAAACGAAAGGGAATACAATTTTCTACATATTTAAATGTTCCACTGTACTTATTTCTTAGGTTACTTTTCATAAATGAAGAAACAAGATGACAGATGAAGAGGAATGCGAAGACATATTTAATATCTCCAAAATATCTGGGTAAGAATATTACTGGAATTATTTCAGAGTTAAAGAAGACATAAAAGCTTATGACAATTTAAAATACATCTATTTAAAATATTTTTGAAATGCACTTTTTGGATTAACACCTGATATAAGGTACAGTTATTTTACCATCACTACACATGTTAGCTAGTGTCAAAAATTGAAAGCAACATTCAAAGCCTAAATGAAAGGACATGAAATCTACTATATATAGATTTTTTCAATCCATTTTGTATTTGGTTATTTTTATAGATGAAGAAAGAAGATTACAGATGAAGAGAGGAACCCAAGAGAATATGTCCAGATTATCTGGGTAAGAATATTGTTAGAAATTATTGCAGTGATAAAATGGCCATTAAAATTTCTTGACAATTTAAATATTTTTTAATATACTTTTTTAGAACAACATCTGAAATAAGGTAAAATTATTTTTTCATCAATATAAACATGTTAGATGCTGTCAAAAAGTAATAGCAACATTCTAAGAATGAACTAGAGGCTCCCAGGAGCCTGTATCGCTCACCTGAACCTGAAACCAAACAACCCTTTTTTATCCAGCTTTTCTTTGCTATAAGGAATTGCCCAACACTTCTGCAAAAATCATTAATTTTGACCTTTTAAGGGAAATAACTCCTATAAGGAGGATCTTTTGATGGTTAGAGGGAGAAGGGAGGTTCACTTCAAATTTGCTGTACCTGTTATACTTTTTTAACTATCAGTCGAAAACTCTCTCAACCCCCCCCCCCCTTTTTTCATTTTTTCTATTTTAATCCAATGTAGCTATGTAGGTAGTCAGGTGTCATGATTTGCACAATTTTGGTAGAGGACATCCTAAAGATGATGTGTGCAATGTTTCAAAGCAGTCCTTTCATTGGTTTAAGAGGAGAAGATTTTTTAAAATCAAGTAAAATTGATTAAAAAATGTTCAAGGAGAATAATTCCTAAACGGTTCATCAGACAATCTTGACCCATTAAGTCATTTTTGTAGCCCTCATAGAGCAGAACAATTAAGCAATGCTAACTTTTTCTCTAGTTCTAATAATTTTCAAGATTTTGAGGCAAAAATGTCAAAAATAATCAATTTTGACAATTAAAGGGCAATAACTCCTATAAGGAGTCATCATACAACTTCAACCCAATGGAGTGTTTCGTAGAGCTTTTGATGCAGATGAAGGCATGTCTCTTCGGTTTTCCTGTATCTGTTACACTTTTTTAAATATAAGCCAAAAACTATTTTACCGCCCCCCCCCCCCATCCTATTTTTAGCCATGGTGGCCATGTTGGTTAATCTGCAGCCATGGTAGGTGCAAACTTGGTTGAGGACATTTGACAGATGATGTGTACAAAGTTTCAAAGCAGTACTTTCAGTTGTTTCCGAGGAGAAGATTTTAAAAAATCAATTAAAACCGATTAAAAAAACAGTTCAAGGGGAATAACTCTTAAACGGTTAATCAGACAATCTTGACCCTTAAGTCATTTTTGTAGCCCTCATAGAGCAGAACAATTAAGCAATGCTAACTTTTTCTCTAGTTCTAATAATTTTCAAGATTTTGAGGCAAAAATGTCAAAAATAATCAATTTCGACAATTAAAGGGCAATAACTCCTATAAGGAGTCATCATACAACTTCAACCCAATGGAGTGTTTCGTAGAGCTTTTGATGCAGATGAAGGCATGTCTCTTCGGTTTTCCTGTATCTGTTACACTTATTTAAATATAAGCCAAAAACTGTATTTTACCGCCCCCCCCATCCTATTTTTAGCCATGGTGGCCATGTTGGTTAATCTGCAGCCATGGTAGGTGCAAACTTGGTTGAGGACATTTGACAGATGATGTGTACAAAGTTTCAAAGCAGTACTTTCAGTTGTTTCCGAGGAGAAGATTTTAAAAAATCAATTAAAACCGATTAAAAAAAACAGTTCAAGGGGAATAACTCTTAAACGGTTAATCAGACAATCTTGACCCTTAAGTCATTTTTGTAGCCCTCATAGAGCAGAACAATTAAGCAATGCTAACTTTTTCTCTAGTTCTAATAATTTTCAAGATTTTGAGGCAAAAATGGCAAAAATCATTAATTTTGACAATTAAAGGGCAATAACTCCTACAAGGAGTCATCATACAACTTTGACCCAATGGAGTGTTTTGTAGAGCTTTAGATGCTGAAGAAGGAAGGTCTCTTCGGTTTTCCTGTATCTGTTATACTTTTTTAACTATAAGCAAAAAACTGTATTTTGACCCCTCTGTTCTATTTTTAGCCATGGCGGCCATGTTGGTTGGTCTGAGGCCATGATTTGGGCAAACTTGGTAGAGGGCATTTTACTGATGATGTATGCAAAGTTTCACAGCAATCCCTTCAGTGGTTTTGGAGGAGAAGATTTTTGAAGAAAAGTTAACGACGACGACGACGACGACGACGACGACGACGACGGACGCCAAGTGATGGCAATAGCTCACATGACCCTTCGGGTCAGGTGAGCTAATAAAAGGAAATAAAGTTTTCTACATATTGATATGTTCCACTATACTTATTTCTTGGCTTACTTTTCATAGATGAAGAAAAAAGATGACAGATGAAGAGGAATGCCAAAACAATATATCCAGAATATCTGGGTAAGAATATTAGTGGAAATTATTGCAATGATCAAACAGCCTTTTAAACTTCTTGACAATTTAAAAACTTTTTAAAATGTACTCTTTCAATAACATCTTAAAGAAGGTTAAATTATTTTTCCATCGATACACATGTAAGCTAGTTTTAAAAAGGAAAAGGAACATTCTTAGAATAAATGAAAATGAAAGGAAATAAAGTTTTCTACATATTGATATTTTCCACTGTACTTATTTCATTTCTTACTTTTCATAGATAAAGAAAAAAGATGACAGATTAAGAGAAATGCCGAGACATACTTAATATGGCCAGAATATCTGGGTAAGGATACTATTGGAAGTATTTCAAAGTTAAAGAAGCCAATAAAACGTACAACAATTTAAAAGATTTTTGAAATCAACTTTTTTAAGTCCAGCTAGTTGGTGAAGAACATTTTGTTTTCTTTGTAATATAAATTATTTTAACAAACATCAAATGGGAGATAACTCCAATTTTTTTTCAGGTATAAAAGACACAAAAACATCACATTCAAACATTGAAGTCCAGATCTAGATTTTTCAAGGTATTTATTGGGTGAAAAAAAACAAGCATTTATGATTCATGCTGAATACAATTATTATTCATGTTGTGGTAACATCCTACATATTTAAGGACCTCAGTAGGGTGGACATTGGTTAAACGCCATTCAAACAACCAGAAAATGCAGCCAACATATAACAGTCAGAAGTCCTTTAGGACTAACCCTGTGACATACATTTTAAAAACAATTTAGGTTGGATTAAGTCAGTTCCTCAGAAACAATGCACAACACAAAAACAATATTAGGTACATGTATATAGGTTGCTGATGAAAAGATGATAAGGTGTTGCTCATGAGTAATTTTTATCACTACTGATCTGGAATGCAGGCAAGATATTTATGTGTCCACACTTATTCAACTACTGATGTGAAATGAATTTGATTTTGAAACATTTGGAATGTAGATGTATATTTTTTCTGTCCAACATTACATGGTTCTGTTCAGTTATTCTTCATTTATATTTCAGATGACCAAAGAGGGCTGTTCCTATATATTCCATATTAACATGAAAACTTTCAAACTCAATTAAAAATTTGTACATACCATTGAGTATAAAAGGTGTAGAATTTATTTAGTTAGGTTTAGTTCTAATATGGAATGCCATGGTAGAATTAATCAAACTACCAAATTTCCATATTGGAATCAAAATGATTTATGGAAGTCATGATTTATGGATATTTAACAATGGTCGAACATTGTTTCTGCAAATTTAACACCTAGCTATCACCGAGTGTTAAATTTGACTGATACAATGTAATTCCCATTGTAAAATATACAATAGATCATTGCTTTCAAAAATTATTTTGTATATTTAGATGACAGTGGAGTTGAGAGTGGAATGGAGTTAGAAGAGGAGTTGAGTTGAGAGTGCAGTTGAGAGTTGAGTAAGTTAATTTGAGTTAATGGTAAACTTAGCTCAAGTCACTTTATTAAGTTTAGTTTAGTTTAAGGAGATCTACACCTTGGATAAAAAAAATTTGGCAGACTTTTTTGGCAACCTTTTAAATTTAATTGTTTCAAAAATGGAATAAGCTAATATGTCCAGAATATCTGGGTAAGAATATTAGAGGAAATTATTGCAATGATAAAACAGCTATTAAAACTTATGACAATTTAAATACTTTTTAAAATGTACTCTTTGAATAACAACTGAAATAAGGTTAAATTATTTTTCCATCCATACACATGTAAGCTAGTTTTAAAAATTAAAAGGAACATTCTAAGAATAAATGAAAGGGAATAAAGTTTTCTACATATTGATATGTTCCACAGTACTTATTTCTTTGGTTACTTTTCATAGATGAAGAAAAAAGATGACAGATGAAGAGGAATGCAAAGACATATTTAATATCTCCAAAATATCTGGGTAAGAATATTATTGGAATTGATTCATAGTTAAAGAAGCCATAAAAGGTAATGACAATTTAAAATAAATCTAGTATTTAAAATATTTTTGAAATGCACTTTTTGGTTTAACACCTGATATAAGGTACAGTTTTTTATCATCACTACACATGTTAGCTAGTGTCAAAAATTGAAGCAAGATTCAAAGCGTAAATGAAAGGACATGAAATCTACTATATATAGATTTTTTCAATCCATTTTCTATTTGGTTATTTTTATAGATGAAGAAAAAAGATTACAGATGTAGAGACTGGAACCCCAAGAAAATATGTCCAGAATATCTGGGTAAGAATATTGTTGAAAATAATGGCAGTGATAAAACAGTCATTAAAATTTCTTGGCAATTTAAATATTTTTTTGATGTAATTTTTTAAAACAACATCTGAAATAAGGTAAAATTATTTTTCTATCAATATAAACATGTTAGCTGCTGTCAAAGAGTAAAAGCAACATTTTAAGAATAATTACAAATATTTTAATTTCGTTTAAATACTCAATACATGAGCAAAGTTGGTTATTTCGTATAATCTAACTTGGTTTTTCAGCACGTGACTGATTGTGATGTCATAATAAGATGTATTGATGAAGTTGACTATGCATGAATTCTTCCGCAAACAACAAGTGACGACACTAAAATTGTGAATTGCAAATATTATTTGATTAATTGTAAAATATTGTTCTTGTTACTTCATTTTTACTATAGAATTTAAATTATAAGGTTTGTTTTCAATTGTTGGTTAGATTATTGGATATAAACGACTTTGGATCAATTTACGCTGCAACATAAACCGCTTCGCGCTTTATTCAGCGTAAATCGACCGAAAGTCGTTTATATCCAATAAACTAACCAGCAATTGAAAACAATCCTTAAGGGAATAAAGTTTTTTATATATTGATATGTTCCACTGTACTTATTTCTTTGCTTACTTTTCATAGATGAAGTCAATAGATGACAGATGAAGAGGAGTGCCAAGATATATATAATATCTCCAAATATCAGGTTAGAATATTGTTGGAATTATTTCAGAGTTAAAGAAGCCATAAAAGCTTATGACAATTAAAAATACATCTAGTATTAAAATATTTTTGAAATGTACTTTTTGGATTTACACCTGATATAAGGTACAGTTATTTTACCATCACTACACATGTTAGCTAGTGTCAAAAATTGAAAGCAACATTCAAAGTGTAAATAAAAGGACATGAAATCTACTATATACAGACTTTTTCAATCCATATTATATTTGGTTACTTTTATAGATGAAGAAAGAAGATTACAGATGAAGAGAGGAACCCCAAGAAAATATGTCCATAATATCTGGGTAAGAATATTGTTGAAAATTGTTGCAGTGATAAAACAGCCATTTAAATATTTTTTTTAATGTATTTGTTTAGAACAATATCTGAAATATGGTAAAACTATTTTTTCATCAATATAAACATGTTAGCTGCTGTCAAAAAGTAAAAGCAACATTCTAAAAGGGAATACAGTTTTCTACATATTGATATGTTCCACTGTACTTATTTCTTTGGTTACATTTCATAGATGAAGAAAAAAAGATGACAGAAGAAGAGGAACGCCAAGATATGTCCAGAATATCTGGGTAAGAATATCAGTGGAAATTATTGCAACAATAAAACAGCATTTAAAACTTCTTGACAATTTTAATATTTTATTTAAATGTACTTGTTTAGAACACCATCTGCAATAAGGTCAAAAAAATTTCCATCAATATAAACATGTTAGATGCTGTTAAAAAGTAAAAGCAACATTCTAAGAATAAACGAAAGGGAATATAATTTTCTACATATTAATATGTTCCACTGTACTTATTTCTTTGGTTACTTTTCATAGATGAAGAAATAAGATGACAGATGAAGAGGAATACCAAGACATATTTAATAGCTCCAAAATATTCGGGTAAGAATATGATTGGAATTATTTCAGAGTTAAAGAAGCCATAAAAGCTTATGACAATTTAAAATACATCTATTTAAAATATTTTTGAAATGCACTTTTTGGATTAACATCTTATATAAGGTAGTTATTTTACCATCACTACACATGTTAGCTAGTGTCAAAAATTGAAAGCAACATAACATTCTAAGCGTAAATGAAAAATCCATTTATTTATTTGGTTATTTTTATAGATGAAGAAAGAAGATTACAGATCGAGAGAGGAACCCAAAGAAAATATGTCTAGAATATCTGGGTAAGAATATTGTTGAAAATTTTTGCAGTGATAAAACAGCCATTAAAATTTCTTGACAAGTTTAATGTTTTTTAAATGTACTTTTTTAGAATAACATCTGAAAGAAGGTAAAATTAATTTTCCATTAATATAAACATGTTAGCTGCTGTCAAAAAGTAAAAGCAACATTCTAAGAATAAATAAAAGGGAATACAGTTTTCTACATATTGATATGTTCCACTGTACTTATTTCTTTGGTTACTTTTCATAGACGAAGAAAAAAGATGACAGATGAAGAGGAATGCCGAGACATATTTAATATGGCCAGAATATCTGGGTAAGAATACTATTGGAAGTATGTCAAAGTTTAAGAAGCCACTAAAACATACAATTTAAAATATTTTTGAAATAAACTTTTTGTAATTAACACCTGATAAAAGGTACAGTTATTTTACCATAACTACACATATTAGCTTGTGTCAATAATTGAAAGCAACCTTCTAAGAATAAACGAAAGGACATGAAATCTGCTATATAGAGATCTTTTCAATCCATTTATTTATTTGATTAATAGATGAAAAAGAAGATTACAGATGAAGAAAGGAACCCTAAGAAAATGTGTCCAGAATATCTGGGTAAGAATATTGTTGAAAATGACTGCAGTGATAAAACAGCCATTAAAACTTCTTGACAATTTAAATATTTTTTAAATGTACTTTTTTAGAATAACACCTGAAATAAGGTAAAATTATTTTTCCATTAATATAAACATGTTCAAAGAATAAATAAAAGAGAATACAGTTTTCTACATATTGATATGTTCCACTGTACTTATTTCTTTGCTTACTTTTCATAGATGAAGAAAAAAAGATGACAGATGAAGAGGAATGCAAGACATATTATTATGGCCAGAAGATCTGGGTAAGGATACTATTGGAAGTATTTCAAAGTTCAAGAAGCCAATAAAACGTACAACAATTTAAAAATCTTTGAAATCAACTTTTTTTAATGAACACCTTATATAAGGTACGGTTATTTTACCATCACTACACATGTAAGCTAGTGTCAAAAAAATGAAAGCAACATTCTAAGCATAAATGAAAGGACATGAAATCTACTATATATAGATCTTTTCAATCCATTTATTTATTTAATAGATGAAGAAAGAAGATTACAGATGAAAAGAGGAACCGCAAGAAAATAAGTCCAGAATATCTGGGTAAGAATATTATTGGAAATTATTGCAACGATAAAACAGCATTTAAAACTTCTTGACAATTTAAATATTTTATTTAAATGTACTTGTTTAGAACACCATCTGCAATTAGGTAAAATTATTAACATGTTAGCTGCTGTCAAAAAGTAAAAGCAACATTCTAAGAATAAACAAAAGGGAATACAATTTTCTACATATTTAAATGTTCCACTGTACTTATTTCTTAGGTTACTTTTCATAGATGAAGAAACAAGATGACAGATGAAGAGGAATGCGAAGACATATTTATTATCTCCAAAATATCTGGGTAAGAATATTATTGGAACCCCAAGAAAATATGTCCAGAATATCTGGGTATGAATTATTTGAATTATTTCAGAAAATAGCAAAGGAACAGATCAAACAAAATGCATTCTTTTTAAAATTATTTTTCAAACAATACACATGTTAGTAAGTGTCGAAAAGTAAAAGCAACATTCTAAGCTTACAAGAAACTGCATATTGATTTGTCAATCTATTAATTTTTTAGCCTATTTTTTATAGAACAAGAAAGAATATTACAGATGAAAAGCATCTGGGTAAAATTATTGATTATTTGAGAACAATTGAACTTGTTAAAACCTTATTTAAACATTTTTAATTTGCATATCAATTTCAATATTATATTATAAAGTGGGCATGGTGCACTAGTGTCTAATCTTAATTGACAAGGATTGCCAGTTCTCCTACCAAAGTTCAGGGTTTTCTGGCCTCCTCCCCCAATAAAAACTGGTTCCCATAATATAGCTGAAAAATTGCTGAAAGTAGCATTAAAACATTCAAATAAACAAACATTCAATTTCTTAAATACATATTAAAATGATTTATTAAGAAAATAATAGAATGAAAATGTATGATATTTGATATATAAGCGATATCTAACCACTGATTGTCAAAATAAAATGTTAAATCCATGTTCTTTTATTAAGGAAACATTTTGTTTTCAAGATTTGTTTGTTATAAAGCCATGACTATTTGAATTGTACATGCTTAGAAATTAACCCAAAGGATTTGTAAATGGTGTGTACTGTGAATGCTTAAATATTTAAGAAAAGTGTTTTACATAAACTTATTTTGGTGGCAATCTGGAAAATCTGGCTTATGAGTGACATCGTTCAAATTGTTGCATCACATTATTTAAATATTTACATTTTCTGCAGTCTCATTTTTACTTTTTAATGCACAATTGTACCCTATTACCTTAAATTAAAACTTGGATAACTTGCCTTAATTGAGATCCAAGTTTTATTATATAAAAAATATATTGAAGCAAAGTATTGTAAAGTACATTCAGGAAGTGGAAATGTCATGCCAACTCGTATCTTAAATGTGTCTAATGGACAAGCCAAAACTAGTTTTAGTCTCAAGGTTTGATTCTTTGTAAATTCTAACTATTAAAATTGAATGTCTTTTGTAGAGGGTTATGTTTTACTGTATAGGTAATATTGTATTTTTTTGTTTTTCAGGCATAAGAGAATGTAAATCTGAACTTAAGGTCCTGATCTTGAATTTGCAAGGTATTTTATTTGATGCTTATAACTCCTTACAATTTATCTAGAATGTTTCAAATCCTATACTATCCAGAGTCAGTTGTGGGATTATCCTGTATCAATTATTTCTCATTATGAAGTAAGAGACAATGAACACACAACATTATGTTGCCACAGATTAATGAATGAATCATTAACTACTGAAAGAAACAGCTGTTAAAACAACATTCACTTCTTTAAAAAATTCTACAACTGAAAATATGTTAGTATAAAATAATACAAACCAACTCGAAGAGCTGTAGGGTCTTCATTCATATTAACTTAATAAATCTCTTGAAGTCACAGGAAAATTTACCAAATGATTTTGTACTTAATCATAACAACTCACCAAATGCGACAATATAAAAACTACAGTTTGCGGAATGTTTTTTATTTTGGAACTTCACATGCTGCAGTAGATAAACAAATTGGACAGTGTCAGTTGTTGACACCTATATGTCTTACCGTCAAAATACAATGAACTGGTATTTTTAAATTATAAATACAGATAAACAGCTTTAATAAAACTGGAGTGCGCTAGACTCCAATCGTAATTGCCCAGCTATTACTGATGAAGAGCTATAGATTGTTGCAGTTTTCTGAACAGCTGTTATTAGTGACCATTAGGTAGAAAATCGCGAACTATATTTGTTTTTTAGGATTGAAACGGGCCAATTTTTGTGCAATGTGTACATTTTACTGTATAACATGTCTTGTAATAATGTTCATTTACATTTATATTTCAGACGACCAAAGACATGTTACTGTTCTTGTTTATTCCATTATTACCAAAAACCTTTAAAAATCTATTAAAAAATTTTCAATTTCTTTATACTCATCGAGTATAAAAAGGTGAAGTTAATTAGTTATTATTAGGTTTAACTCTAATATGGATTGCCATGGTAGACAAATAATTCACAAGTACCAAATTACCATATTAGAATCAACATAATTTATGTCAGGCATGATTTACGGATATTTAACAATGGTATAACATTGTTTCTGTAAATATAACACCTTTCAATCACTAAGTGTTAACTTGACTGATACAATGTTTTGCCTATGGTAAAATATACAAAAGATCATGGCTTTCATAAATTAAGTTGAGAGTTGAAAGTGGAGTGGTGAGTTGAGCTCAGAGTGAAGTTTGTGATGGAGTGAATTTGGAGAGTTATGTGTAATTAAGTTTATTTAGTTATGTTTTAGTTAAGTTAGTTAGTTTTAGTTAAGTTAGTTAGTTTATTTAAGTTAGTTTTAGTTAAGTTTAATTCTAATATGGCAGCTGTGGTAGCATTCCATTTGAATCATTACCCAAAATACCATATTGGAATTGAAATAATTTATGGATTTCATGATTGTTGCATTTTTTCTTTGCTCAAACATTATTTTATTTAGTGCCTCACTTACGCTCGGTGGTAAATTGATATAATGCCTTGCAAAAAAAAAAACAAAAATAAAAGATGATTTTCATAAATTATCTCTTGTCTTAAGTTAGTTAAGTTTAAGGCCATCTTCACCTTGGATAAAGATTTTTGGAAACCTTTTTCATTTAAATTAAAATCAAACATGGAATAAACTCTCAGTTTTTGCTGGAAGTCAAGTGAACAAAAGATCTAACAAATATGGACAAGAGCTTGAAGACAAAATACAGACAAAATGGGAATAAACTGGTAAATATTTCTATTTACTCAAAAATATGCTTACTATTTATTATTGACCTTTAATTTACAAGTTATAGACAAGATTAACCATAATATAGTCTTTATCTAAGATAATGGGTCATACTCCCAACATTATTGATAAAAAAATTTTGACTGTCATAACCATGCATGTTAAAATTCTTTCACTTTTGTATTTGAATAACATTATTAATTTCATCATTTCATCAATATCTGGGTAAGAAGGTTGTCTTGTCTGTTTTTTTCAGAGACATTCTTTTTCCTTAAAATGAGAGAGGCATAACCTCTTTAAAAAATTGAAGGTAATAAAATACAGAACACAGAGGAAACTGTCAAAAAAAAGAATTCACAAATCAATGTCCCAGAAACCAGCAAACTCCAATACCACTAACCAAAAATATAGTACTACACCAATTATACCTACTTAGTAAAGGCATTACAAAAGAAATGGTGGGTTAAACCACAGGTTTTATGGCATGCCAAACCTAATTATGATACTTTTATATCAACATACATGATGTCATCATTTTTAAAAAATAAAATTAATCTAAGCATAAAAGAAAAGAAATATAAAATTCTGCATATTAACTGTTTCAATTCACATATTTATTTGGTTGTCCTTTTATAGATGAAGAAAGAAGTAATTGAATATTTTTCCAAAAATAAACTTTTCCTTTAATACACATCCTAATAATGCAATATTCTAAACAAAAGAAAGAAAATGAAATATTTTGCAAATTGACACCGATTATAGTGACTTGGTACAGGCATTACGAAAGAAATGGTGCGTTAAACCAGGTTTTATGGCATGCCAAACCTAATTATGATACTTTATTATCAATATACATGATGTCATCATCCAATAATATACATTTCCTATAATACACATCCTAATAAATAATGCAACATACTAAACAAAAGAAAGAAAATGAAATATGTTGCACATTGACATTTTTCAATTAATTTGCTTGCTTTTAATAGATGAAGAAAGAAGACTACAGATGAAGAGGAACTCCAATAAAATATACACAGAATATCTCGGTAAGAATATTGTTGGAATTATTTCAGAGATGAAGGTGCTATTAAAACTTCATGACTTTTTTAGAATAAAGTTTGAAATAAGGTACACATTATTTTTGCATCAATACACATGCTAGCAAGTGTTAAAAAGCAGAAGAAAGGAAATGAAAGCTGCTGAATATTTATTTTATTATTTTTTTTTAATTAATTTTTTGTTATTTTTTAACTTTTCATAGATCAAGGAAAAAGACTATACAGATGAAGATCTTACAGAAAGAAAATTTTTCAGAAAATCTATGAAAGTATGTTGTTTCTTATTTTTAGAAATAAAGATACCATTAAAACTTGTTTTCAACTATAATATTTATAATGTAAAAAAATAAAAAATAATAAGTGCATAATTTAAATGTGATGTTTAAAGCCCTAAAAAATGTTAGCACATTTATTTTGTTTTACAGAGTGTGAAGATTCTCAAGGATTAATAAAAGAGCACTGTGGAATTACTTGAGAGAAACTTGGATACTTTGACTAATGATGTACTGTATTTTGATGATGCTACAGAGAAATTTAGATTATGTCACTTTTTATTTTGCTATGTTGTTACTTGTATTAATGCTATGCTCTGCTATGTTGCTACTTGTATGATTTATTGTTACTATATGCTATGGTATTACTACCTGTATCAAAAAATTTGAAATAAATATTATATGGTTTCACCCAACCTTTTCTCACAAATTAGACGATTTATGAGACCTTTGGCATGTGATTTACCTTTGGCATATGATTTAAAACAATGTTCCACTTGGATAAAGATAAAGAAAGGAAATATTCATAATCTCTCTAAAATTGCACAGAAACGAATGTCTGTACATCTAATGTTCAAATATTTCACAAGTTTTATTTAAGGACATGAACTTTACACACTGATTAAAAATTTGATTATTTAAAAAGGGAACTTATCTATCCATTATTTAAGCATCTCCATTGAGGTACAACACAATTTCCATTTTGCACATTGTATAATCCATAAAGTGGATTATATTAAATGTGCACAATGAAAATTTTATAATTCCCTATGGAGAAAATATTTTCTGAAAATTTGAAATAAATTCAAAATTTTAAAAAACTCAAGAATATGTGTATTTTTACATTTTCTAAAAATATCAACCACACCAACTGTGACTGTTCAGCATAGTAATATGACGTCAAAGTGCAGCTTGACTCCATGACGATGATTTTGGCCGGTTTTTTTTGCAGAAAGTGCACACCCAGGTTTTAGTATTGTGTAAGTTGGGTGGGAAAGCAAGTAAAAGAGGAGAATATGGTATCTATTTTGTGTAATCAATTTGCTTCAAGCTAAATCTCTAAATTAACAGAGCATTTTTTCCTGATTTTTTTAAAGACATTTGCAGAAGATGGTACCTATTTTGTGTAATTAACTCCTTACAGGTTTTAACAGATCTATGAAGCTTCTCAGAAGGATGCACATTTATTGAATATGGACCTGCTTTTATCAAATTGTTTGAGGATTTTTTCCTAATTTTCCAGACTTGTGACCTGTCAAGGAGCTATAGTGGCTAAGAGTAAGAAGAAGGGGTCTGGGGGGTTTGCCTCCCCTGAAAATTTTTTTTTTCAGGGAAGCAAATTCCTACATTCTGAGCATATTTTGGAAAGTTTTAACAAGGTTGAAAGACTATAATAAAGTGTTAGAAAGATTGAATTTGCATGTTTTTCTGCCTTATCTTCACTTGACAAGCTTGAATCGTCCCATGCCATACTTTTTACTTTTGACTAAAACTGGTTCTTTCAGTTAAAAATTTACAAAAATAGGTAACATTGAATAATAAGAATTGTCTGAATAACTCTGGACAACTCTGGTATTCTGGTTTTCAACTCAGACACTAGTACTAGAACGCGTAGCTACAAATACACAGGTTTACTTGTAGTTATTCATGTTGATTTCTTTTCACTTGTACTACCTGTATTTCTACAAAGCCAAAATTAAAATCAAAAGGGAAAACAAACCAAAATTTACTTAAATAGATTGTTCATTTGTTTCCTTGAAGCATATGTTATGATTTTTATATTTAGCGCCAAATCTGAAAAAATTGGTAGCACTTTTTATTTTTCAGCTTTTTCAGTTGGTTAGAAAAATACATTTAGTTGGATTCTACAAAGACCTAACAAATAAGTTTGAATAAAACTGATCTTAATCAATAAAGCACTCAACATTAATAATAAAAATGTTTTATTTAAATACACCCGTTAGATGTGACAAACTTGTACGTCTCACAAAATCATTTGACACACCAGTCCTGATGACCTAGAAGGAAAAATTACGCGTATCACATATCAGTACTGATACAAGTTTCTATAATCTCAACCTGTCTAGTATTCAAATTTTTTTTAATTAACTATGAATTAAGCCTGAGATTTACGGTGGCGAGTGGAAGGGCATAATTTCATGCTTAAATGTGTGATTCTCTCCCTTAAAGCATGATACTGGACAGATATGACAGACATTTTTTAGGGTACCTATTTAGTCTAATCGACTTATTCTACAGCTTTCAACCCATATCCTTGATACTTCACAGAAAGATTGCACCTGAAGTGAAGCTGTGCATATTCTTTATCAAATTGTTGAGGACTTATTCCTAATTTTCCAGACTTGAGAACTTAGTCATTTTAGGATACCTATTTTGTGCAATCAACTTATCCTGCAGCTTTTAATTCATATCATTGAAACTTCATAGAAAGATTGCAAATCTCAATTGAATTTGTGCATGTGACCTCATAAAATTGTGTAAGATATGCTTTGCTTTTTTTCCAGACATTGGAACTTAGTTATTATTTAGCACATTTATAAATGGTTCTGTTCCTCCTACATTTTTTGACACAGACCCAAAACCTTCCAACAATTTGTATACCATTCTCCATTTATTAAAGCAATGCCTTGCACACCAGTCATTTCAAATTTTGTGATTTTTTACTCTCATCCTTGAATAAAAAATATTTTCTGATCAAACCAAAGTACTTTGTGTACAATTTATTTATGATAAATATTGAATGTTGTGGGTAAGTGTTAACATTCTGAAAACAATACTAATGTATGAATGCTATTTTGGTCCCAGGATAACCTTGGTTGTTCCAATAAACCATTAAATACATTTCATAAAGGGTGAGAAAAGTTCATGGCTGTTGCAGAAGGATGTAATATATTTAAATTTGTATTTTTGGTTTAACTGTGAGAACTGGTTAGGTGAAACCACTGTATGTATTATAATGGTGAGGTTAGGGTGGCTGAAGGGGAGGAGGAGGCCACATTAAAAATTTCGGCATCTTTTTTTGTTTTGTGTTAGACCAAATTAAAAAAAATCAGAAGTGTTAATTGTTTAACCATTGTTGTAAAATTGATAAAATTGTTGTTACTTGAACCAAAATATTGCCAATAAACATGTCATGCATTTAATTTGTTTTCTTGTAATTTAGACCAAGTGCAATAGTAAATAAATAATAATGAATGAGACTTTAGTAAGAAATTGTTTACAGAGTTGCAGTATACATTATACATGACCAAATGTAAGACATTGTTAAATTATTGTTACGATATTCAAATGATGGAATCTGATTAAGCATATTTAATTCAGGATTTAGACTGGGTATCATGCTTCATCTAGAAACCTAGATCTATGTGTAGACTTCAATCTTTGATCAAATTGTGTGAGACTACTTTAATATTTTCTGTCCTTTAAGTAAAAATTTGTTTACAAAATTGGCAATTGGAGATCTTACCTATCTTATCTCGGATTGCTGATGATATTTTACAACTAAGTTAATATGACAGAAATTATGAATTAACTACTTAAAAGAGTTATCTACGTTTAATGACTGTATTTTGTTAATAAAAAGTTTTAAATAAAAGCAGAAAACATCAAAAGACAAGAATTACGAATAAGTGGATTATGATACATAAATGCCCTTTTAAAATTTATTAGTTTTTATAAACAAATGTATAGCATCCACTTCACACTGCATCACCTTTAGATTTTCATAAAAATACACACAGTTGTTCATGTTCTGTGTACTTTTTCAGTTAATTTTTCATTTTAGGACTTTGTTCATGGAGTTTTTTAGAGGATTTATTTTTAGTTTTCAGTCTCAAAAATGCTTTCATCAATTTTATGAAATTTTGGTAATTTGTTATTTTGATACATGTGAGCTTCATTTTATTTTTGGTAAAGTTAAGATTTTTTGTATTGAGTTATGGGACTTTTATTGTGAAAATGAAGGGGATGTTTTTATTTTTTGACTAACCTAAGTAATGCTTTCATTAAATTTTCAGAAATTTGGAATTGTTTGCTTTGAATATGAGTGATTTTTCTTTTGTTTTTGCTAAAATTCTGATTGTTATATTCCACCAATAAAGTTGGGGGCATAATTTTTTTTCTGTCCGTTCATCCATTCATGACGATGACTTCAAGGCTTCACGAATTTTGTACACATTTACTGAGTCATGAAATCCTGGAATTATGGAATTCAAAAATGAATTTCAAGGCCTTGAAAAGTCATAGAATCCCAAAAATATGTAAAAAAGTAATGAAACAGTCAAAAAATTCCCTGTCTTGTATATTACTGTCAGAAATTTAGCATAGCCAACCAAAATTACAAAAAAATTCCAATCAAAATTTTTCTACTGCAACATACAGTGTAAAATTGCAAATGTAACTATAACACTGTCATTTAACAATCACTCATAGAAAATGGCCACAAGGTCCATGAAAAGTCATGGAATTTTTAGTCAAAAAAGGTTTATGAACCATGCAGTTACATTATGAAATCTCTTCACTGGAAAAATTCTATATGGGTGAACACAATACTTCAGGCTTAAGTAAATTTAGAAAAAAGGGGAAGATTACAAATTGTGCCTTGCTGAGACATATTTTCCTGTTTGTTATAGAGTTATGAGACTGTTTATGGTAAAATGGTGATTTTTTTAGACTAAATGAGACTTCTTGAAATTTTAGGCATTATTGATATCGGTAGATGTGATTATATCTCAATATTGCAAATAGAATTGTTGTGCATTCACAAGTTGCTGTTGTCTCTAGACAGGCATAGCAAGCACTCATGGTGCCGCTGTTTATTACCGACATCACAGCCTGTCTTTCCAGTGTATTATAGCAGACCACATGATACCTTTCCTTAGTATAGGCTGGTGTTGGTCAGGGACTCAGGGTATTTAAACTTTTGGAAGATGAACTGTCCCATTGTTTGAAAACAATACCTATTGTTCTCTCTGCAGTTTATTCAGTGGGTACTTTAAATCTGACAAGTAAAAGTAAATAACTCATTGATAATTTTCCTATGCCAAAAAGTAAACTCCCCAATGGTGAAAATACATGAAACTTCACTGATTGTAGGGAGGAATTGTTGTGCAATGCTGAACTATATTATATGCCATATTTATCATTTAGGACAAAATTGTCTATTGCTGAACTTTTTCAAAATTGTGCAAAAAATTTTGCTATGTTTTCAAATACTAGCAACATGTATCGTTTTAATGTCCAAAAAAAATTTTCTGTCGTCCAATTCCAATTTATTTTTATTTCCACATGTATTTTAAACAGACATATTTTTTATTCAAACCAATTATGTTATTGAAATTTGTAGTTAACATTTGGTTTGACAACTAGTACATGTACTTTATAATTACCATGTTTATATTTGGGGAGATCATAGGCTTGTTGATTGGTTAGTATTTCACAGTTTATATCTACATATATCTGTATATGTATCATATTTCAATAATATTGTCTTTCCTTGTACCAAAATAGACTTACCACTCAGTATACATGCAAAAATAAAACATGACGGTTGTTGGTAATGCTTGTAATGCTCACAATTTTGGAGCACCTGTTTTCACCACAGTATTTATGTCTCCAAATTAAGTTTTGTTTGTCCTACAGTGTGTTATTTCTTACCCAATAGTAGGTCTTTTTTTAATTCTGTGTTTGATGTAATGAATTTTTTTTTGCATAATGTGAAGAACTTTTTATCCTTTTTTTCAGACATTAAATGCTAAATTGTAAAATTAGTAACACCTTTAAATAAAATAAATACACCGTTTTTATACAATAACTAAAAGTTGACACTCAACAAGGGAGATAATTTTAATGAATATTTCCAGTGTTTAAAAATGTTCTCTGATTTTTCATTAGTTATTCCATGTAACACAGCATCACAAATTGCAGTTCTTGTGTGATCAAAAGTCAAATCACTGTTTGATCTCAATATCTGTTTCATTATATAAAAAACCCATTAGGGAAATGGGAATAAACCAGTGAAAAGAACATTCTGACTGAAAACAAAATCTAGAAATAGGATGGATTAAATAGTGCTGCTTTTCTAATTGTTACAATTTGCTTAGTCCTCTCTTTTAACATCTGCACATTAGGTTGGTTTCTTTGGCATGCAACTAAATTACACCTTGTGCACTAGCTAGCTACCCATGATTGTCTGTGGTTAGGCTTTCTGTATTATGTCTGGAAACCCACATTCATTTGTAAATGCCCGTTTTTAATGAAAATCTCATTTATTTATTTTTTTTAAATGAAGAATTATGGGGAATTTGACTGGCAGCAAGATGTATTAGTGAAAAAAGAATGCATCTACTGCATATACTGTTCAAATAAAATATGGTTTTCTTCAGAATTCATTGACATCAAATTGTTACAATAATTATTTGGTCACCATTAATAATTATACAATTAAGTATAGGCATATATATTTTCATAAGGGTGTTCAGTTTTTTCCATATGAAAATTAATCAATCAATGATTGACTTCTCCTTGTCAGATTTAAAGTTCCCACTGAATAAACTGCTGAGAGAACAATAGGTATTGTATTCAAACAATGGGAAAGTTCATCTTCCAAAAGTTTAAATACCCTTTTCAACACCAGCTTATACTTGGGAAAGGTTGATTGATTGATTGGATGTCCGCTTTGAGTCCAGCGAGCAGTATTTCAGCTATATTCAGGATGGGAACAAGTTAACAAACAATAAATCAACGGAAAATGGGGGTGGAATGGGTCACAGGGAATACAATTTTGACTGCCACTGGAAAAGTATGGAGTTTTGGGTAGGGGCGGAAAATTTAGCCTTTTGTAGCGGCTACAATGAGCCTACTCTTTTTCAAAATCTACAAAAGGGGTCTTTATCGTGCCAGGAGCGTGGCACTCTCCAAACACGTTACCCACTACCGTCTGTGGTCAGGCTTTCAGTATTATGACCTAACAACCCCCCAACGAGAGGGTCTCCCCTATCCGCCACCCAGGGACGCGCTGGGCTGCTCTGTGGGTCGAGCACTGGGAACCCTCTCAGTATAGTCCCAGCTCGGGAAAGGTGTCATGTGGTCCGCTATAAATTTTTAAAAAAAACTTCAGTGACACATCTATGCCAATAAACCGATGTTGGCACAAACCAGCTTTAGCCCATTTATTATAGAGGTTATGATATTCATCTCTTATTACCAACCAAAATAACCACCATGGCAAATAATATTTAATGTCCCTGCCATAGCACTTATTGCACCTTTGCAAGGGTAATCCATTATTTTTTTTTACTGTTCAAAGGTAGACAAAAGGACTTCAGTTCTTATCTTTGCTTGTGTTGAACCTCATTTATTTATTTATTATATTTTTTGCAAGGGTAGTTTCCAAAAAATGGTACAATAATGCTTGTTTATACTCATTCATGTAATGGTTGATATAAACATCTGATTAAAATTTCATACAAATCTTAATATTTAAGGTATCTGACCCATAATTGAAGTCACTGTTTAATTTTATTTTTCGTCCAAATACAGCTTTATTAAATCGAGGTATTGCTAATTAATTATACAAATTAAATATATTGCTTTATTATGAGTCAATGTTAACAGTTTTTAGCAAATAAGTTAGTTGCTCAAATAGTATTTCCGATGTTTGCCAAATTATCGAGGTCTGCTCCATTGAAAAACAATGGACATCCGGGACACCAAATATGATCACATGGTCAATTGTGGTCCGGATACCTTAAGTGCAAGATCTCCTGTAACATGCTATTTTTGAACTCCAGATATTATTGATTTAAACATTTGGTTAAAATTTCATTCAATTCTTACAAGAAATGAAATGAGAGCAATTACATGTGAACTTGTTCCAGATATATATTATGACACAAATTTAGTCCTTTTTGAAACCTTGATCCCCAAACTAAGAAAAAAAGACATGAAATATCTGTTGACAGTTGACACAATAACAAACTGCAATTCTTTAAATCAGGAATTCAATGAAAAAACATAAGATATAAACATTCAAAGTCAGTTAAAGTGCGCCAATTACAAATATTGTGGTCACAGACGTTTTTTTGATGACCAATAGTATAATTGTTATGGGAATTTGACTTTAATTTTACTCGTAGGTAATTACGTGTTGAAAAAAATAACAATAATGTTCTGTTTGACTCATTTATTGGTCAACACTGACTAATTTTGAAGCCTACATAGTAAAAACCATTATGTCACAAATTTGGAGTACTAAATTTATTTACAAAGAAAGAAAATATATAGCGAAATAAATAAGTGAAATATGTTTTCTATGATAGAGAATTGTCAGAATTTGGATAAAAACACTCGGTTTTTATGTCAGTATATTTGGAAATAAAAAAAACAACACACTATTTGGGTCCCCTAAAATGCTATGAATTACGTTACAATTTCATGATAGTCGTATTGCAAACATATTTGATTAATACAGTAATGATTTGTGAACGAATATGTACAAAAATGCTTCAAAATATTTATAAATCATGATTAAAAGGTGTATGAATAATTTTGGTCTAAAAACAAGTCTTTGATTTCAATTTTTAATTTTTTGCATTTAATTGTGAATTATGTTACGGTACCTTCCTCATAATAAGTATATGCTATAAGCGTCAAACTCTGTGAGTAATAAACACACTGATGTTAACCATAATTGCCATATAAACATTGTTTTTAGCTGTTAAAACATTTCTCATATATTTGCAAATGCTTATGTCCGTAAATTACGTTGCGGTGAATAGTAAACATGCTTTAAAACTTATTTCCAAGGAACAAATTACCTGGAAACATTATTTTTTGACACTGCCTTAAATAAGGACGTTTATTGAAAACTAAGTTGCCAAGCGGGAGACATTTAAAACATTTTCTTGTGTTAACATTACCATCACTCGTAAGTACACATTTATTTACATAACAACAACACATATTATATAGCATTACTTATTAAACGACACAATATATAATATACTGCAGAACTGTGAATATGGAATATTGATTCCATTTGTATTTACGTCACGTGAGTGCACAAAGTTTAGTGTAACATAAATCACATGCACATTTATGTTTTAGTTTGTTTCCAAAAAATGGTAAAAGTTGATAAAATGATGTGAAAAAAATGTTTAAACACTAACCGAAGATAGGCATACAATTTAGAAGGAGTTAGGCATATGGAAACGTTGACATTTCCTTATCGATACACCAAACACCAGTTGGATATATCATTTTGTTTTAAACTAGCACTTTCATTTTAAATTTTATCTTGCTATAATTGAAAGCATTTGCAAAAAATAAGTATAAATTATAACACAACACAATGAGAATAAATAATTTAGAAAATCATGTAGTAAAGATCTATCACTCTTACTTTCTTGTGCAACGTAATTCACTATTGTGTAAAAAGACAATTGGCAATACAACAGTACTGAAAACACAACCATTTGTTCCAAAACATTTAATGGTGTGAAATGATCATAGCCCATTGTTTATCTTTAATCAAACCATTGTGAACAGCACAATTTCATTTGTGTAACTGGGGATTTTTTAAAATATTTCTTCGCATTGGGAATTTAATGTGACATTTTAAAAGATTTTATGTTTTATGTGTTAATATCGTTGCAAAGATATTGCAAATCATTGTACCAAAAAAAAATAATCAAAACCCAAAGCTCTTTTTCTATAATAATTGTTCCATTTTAAACATAAGATAACAAGATTGTATATATTTTATGGACTTCTGTGAATTATGTTACACATAGTACTACTACTGTAAAGTGTATTAAATATCTGTTTGGTAAAATTTCAAGTCTTTTAAATTTGTTAAGTATTATCTTAAATGGTCAACAAATGAACAGATTTATTTAAATGGTCTTTAGACTTTGAAAATAAAAGAGTATCAACATTGAAAAATAGACACTTTTTCTTTAACGTCTATTTTCCTTTTTATTGTTCAAGTATCAAGGAGTTGACCGATATCTTTTAGAGTTGGTTAATGTAGGGTTTCTTAAATGTTTTTTTGGGTAAATCAATCATATATCTATCATATAAATGTGTTTTTATGCAATTGTGGTTCTTTTTACGATAAAATATGTTTGATATAGTTACAGTAGACAGAAGTAACGTAATTCACCATCCAAAATACCACCACATGTATATTCATGTTTTTCTTGATGTGAATTTGTTATTCAAGAGCTACCTTTTTTGTTTTCTAATTGTTCAAATATAGTTCTTACAAAATAAATACATTTGTCTTGTTTTCAAAGCCAAAAATCTTCAGTCGTTTTTCCTGTGCAAATGGCGCACTTTAACTGACTTTGAACCTAAAGTATCATTAACAACAACAGTCTTGCCTTTTTGACCTTAAATATTTAAGATAGGAAAAATTTGTTGACACATAACCAAAAGCTCATTTATAAATTTACACATTTTTTAAATGTCAATGAAAATCAGAAAAAACAAAGTCAGGTATTTGACCAAAACAAAACATCTTACCCTCTTTGACCCCTTACACCACAAAAACCATAAAAAATGAAAAGGAAACAAATTTATCATTATTCAAAAGATTTGTAAAATATTTTGACGTGGCACTGAAAAGTAATTTGCCATATACATGCATGTCCAAACTGTAAAAGATATAAAAATCTGTTGACACATAGCTGAAATCTAGCAACATGGAATCTAATTTAAAAAATCTCATAAAAATAGAAGGAAAAAAATTAATGCACTCATTGGATGAAGCATAAATAAGGCTACTTGTACTTTAAATCTTATAGTAAAATGGGGAAATTTATTGTCATACTCAATGCTCATAAAAAATGGAACCCAATGAAAAATTCCAGTTGTTATCAAAAATTAAATATTTATCTAAATGACCAAAACAAAAAATGGCCCTTTTGGCCCCTAATAAGTCAAAACTAAAAAGATTAATAGGTTCTTTCATACTAACCTTTTTGGGAAAGACCGGTTGATCTTTAACGAGTGATAGAAATTGTATGTCCTTTTGCAAGTGGAGCGTAGCGGAACAAGCTAAAAGACATAAAAATTTCTATCACGAGTGAAAGTTCACACGGGCTTTCCCAAAAGCGCATGAAAGTACCTGTTTCTTCCGTAAACTAACAACTTTCACATTGCTATATCCTATCGACTCTCCATTGTTTTATACTCCATTGTCTCTGACATCCAATCAGAATGCCGGAAACAAGAACTTCATAGAAGAACGTTGTTATGCTTCCATTACAACGTTGTTGTTTCTGGCGTTTTGATAGGATGACACAGCAAGTACAGATGTGTGCACCTAAGCTCATCTGTACTGGGTCATCTGTAACAGAAATCGGCCAATTAAAGAAGAAACAATAATCTATTGACATGTTCCAAAAGGTCATTTGATGAACAAATTCCATGATACTAGGACAAAAAAATACAAAAGAAATGGAGCCCTTTTTTACCCCTTTTATTTTATTTACCTAAAAAATAAAAAATATGACAACATTCTTTAGAAAACTCATACAATGAGGAATCAAACAAAAAAGAACGATCAGTCATATTAGGAATGAACATAAGAAATAGTGAAAGCTTGCATAAAGAAGTAACATAAAAAATAGAAACAAGCAAGTTTAAGTGTTACATAAATTGAACTGAACTGAAAAATGGCCATTCAAGTTGCACCGAAGAAATATAAAAAGCGAGATATTTTGATTTGAACCTTGTTTTTAAGAATAGCTTGGTGGTCCTGCATTTTTAAGATAGATATTTCTGAAAATTTCGATAAAAACTGATGTAATATGTAATATTTTTGCCAAATAACCGAGGGTCACAAATCATCTAAGGAAACAATAATGCTTTGAAAATTGTTATTTTTCTTTTTGAGGTCAATTTACACATTATGTTGATATAAATTTGTTTTTTACTTCCATGGTTTCTCGTTTTCCAAATTATCATAAAATAAGAAAAAACATAGGCTCACCAACTTTATTTATTCAAAATTCTATAAAATTTTCACAATTTCATATGTTGAATTATCTCCCCTTAGAAGTGATAATTGATACTTTTCAATTACGGGTATTGCAGACATTTTGATAATTGTATCATCATACATGTTCCAATTCAGCAAATTGTTGATTTAATTATTTTTAGTTAAAATATTTACATGCAATTTTATAATTGAAATATTTCCATAAAATATAATCAGTAATATTACAATACAGATGGCAGAAGACATCCTGAATTTTAAAAAAGTAATTGTAACCAGTATTGCAATCCATGAATCTCATTATATAATCAACAAATGAAACATTTCCTTTGTATGTGTTGGTCAGAGCATTTAAAAATTTATAATTTTTGGAAAGTTAACTGTCCTTTTGTGTTAAAAATCATATACTAATGAACATTATTCAATGCTCGAGTCACAGAAAGTTATCTAAAAGTTCAATTATGCCTCAAAGTGGGTCTCAATAGGTACTGTAATTTATTTTTGGTGAAATGTATCTGCCAAAACTGCACTTGGCTGAATACCAATGAATTATTTAAGCCCTTGTTGTGGACTACATAGTGATAACATAAATCCTTTTTTTTGAAGAAGACTATGAGATAGCCAAATATTTACCTGATGATGGTTGCTACACTTGGTATATGTACAGACTTTTAAAATAATCTGTGTATGCAAATCTGATTTTACTTTTCTTGATAAACTATTGAGAACATGTGCATCCTGTGAAAAAGAAGTATAATGATATTAAAAACTAAAAGCAATAGTATTTTGAACAAACTCGAACTGCTCTAAATGATTTCTTTATAGTAGACTATTGTTAGTATTGGGTCATCATGATAACATTACATTATATGAGCTAGCTACCTTAGGCATAGGAAACAATTATTTATACTTATATGATATTCCTATTGAAAAAAATGGAACTAAATAAAATAAAAAACAATGAGAAAGAAAGACAGAAAACTCTTTATAAATTTAAGAAAAGAAGAAACAAAAACAAAACTTAAACATAACTGGCAAAAAAGCTAAACATCACGTCAGTTCATGTTTAATGGTGGCCTTGGTGATGAAGTGGTTCAGGCAGTTCCTCTACTACTGAACACTAAGGTTTCGGGTTTGAGTCACACTGTTGGCAGGGTGCACTTGACTCCAATCCAGTGCCCCAATCTTAATTGACAAGGATTGTGATTTTCCTACAAAGGTCTTGGCTTTTCTGGATTTCAGCTTCCTCTCTCAAATGAAAACTAGACAATGATATTGCTAGAAAATTGCTGAAAGTGGCATTTAACACCATCCAAACAAATTGTGACACTTTAATTCTTGGTCCTTTGTTCATTAATTTTCCGTTTTTTTTTAGTGATTTATTAAATGATAAGGTTTGTTCTTGTCCTGAATATTGCTGATGTATAACTTGTTGGACATTAATTAGTCTGAGAATTCTCTGCCATCCAACGCTCTTTTTTTTGCCTGTCAAACGCTTTTTTTCGGACTAGACACTAATCAAACGTTTGATCAAGTCAAGCAAGATACTGATAATTATTTATATGAATTTGCATCAAAAGTGTAATAAATTTAAATAAGAGTCTCCATGGCACCCGCACTCCAAAATTACAATTATAGATATAAAGAAATGCTTTCTATTGATTTCCTTAAAATGGTTTGTTAATATTGATCAATATCAAACAAATAATTATTGGAGGGTGGGGAGTAGAGTAGGGGGATCATATAGAACTCTTTCCAAAAATAATTTTACACGCACATAAATACTTTCATTATCATTTATGGGATGCTCATAGATTGATACACAAATCATTTCTGCTAAATAAAATCCAACTTCCTGTTTAAATAATTTATTCTATTTTTTATTTGCTGTTTACTGTAGACTTTGGTGACCTTGGCAGCATATTGGTAAATATAGTTTGTCTATCTACCTTTGATCATTGGCCTTATAAACACTGATGTTGCAAGTTCGATCTTTACTTCTTGCAATGTGTACTTTACTCCAAACCTAATGGACAAGAATTGCCAGTTTTTCTGCAGGATGTTTACGGTTTTTATCTGTATTACATTATATACAATGTTTTGTCTTGGAATTTTAAAGTGTCTCTATTAACAAATTACGGAACTTATTACTTATTTAGAATTTTACTATCATTTTTTGAAAAAACAAAAATTGGTGAATATGAAAACATTTCTGTATTTGAACTTTGACTGAGTAAGAGGAAAAAGGGGGGGGGGTTGACATGTTAACTATTTTTTATTTCAATTTTATTATATTTTTCAAAAAACAGATAACAGTAAATATAATGATAACAGATAACAGAAATTTACATGAGAAAAACAGAAAACATTTAGTTTAAAAAATAAAAAAAAAACCCAGAAAACACCAGAATTTCATCGGAGGGCAATATGGCAAAATAATGCATACATTAATTAGTGTTTCCATGGTAACTATTATGGGATCAGGTATATTCCTCACTTCATAGAAAGACTTTATTACATTTTAAAAAGTGGTAATTTAACAGACGAGACGAAATCTGTAAAACAGTTAACAGTGTTCTGACTACTAACAGCAAACAGGGTTTTTATTTTCATTACATGTCAATTTTTAAGAAAAAGATAACAGGTTATGGTTGAAAAACAGTGAACAGTTGCTTTATTAAAAAAAAACCAGTTGACAGACGTGTAAAAATGCCCAAAACACATTAACAGAAAAGATCTTGCCACGCCACCCCCCCCCTTTTTTGGGGGCTGTGACAAAACTGTAGCATGGGCAGTGGATTTATTACTAATAAAATTTTAATATTAAAAAGCAGTGGTTTATAGATTCAGAACAAAATTAAGATAAGTTATTAATTGAATTGGCTGACGGTTTTTTTACTTTTATTTACTTCTTTTTCTTTTTTTTTATGGGGGGGGGGGGGTTAAGCTTATTGTACAAAGCAAATTTCATTGGGTACTCTTCGGGATTTCTAAATTGCAAAAATTTGTATCTCACATGACATCCAGAAAATTTAATGTAATATAGCTGATGATATTCTTCTCGTTTTGAGAAGTAACTAATTCAATGAAACTTGGAGTGCAAAAAATGATAACTGTTTCCCTTAAGGGCAAACAATTAAGAGGATGTTTTTATATATCAAATGATGCAGGGATATATTTGTTTCTAGTTGTGTACTAGGCTCATTTTTACTATTTTAGAATTTTCTAAACTATTCTTTTTAAGAAACAAAGCCTAGTGCACATCAAAGAGGGGGCTGGGGAATTTTGTATTCCAATATTTAAAAGTGGAGATACATTACAAACCTTTCAAATTATAGAGGTATCTCACTAACGAACTGTTTAAGTAAATTATTTAATTCTATTTAATAATAGATTATTTGATATCTTTCAAGACAAAATTGATACATCACAATTTGGTTTTCGTACAAACCACAGAACCTCAGACAGCATAGTTATTGTCAAAGCCTTACTAAATAAATATATAAACAAAGAAAAGAGGAAAGTATTTGGATGTTTTATAGATCTTAAAAAAGCATTTGATTCTGTGTGGAGAAATGGTCTTCAGTATAAACTTGTTCAAAATAAAAAAATTAGGATATATAAAATATATAATGTGATTAAAAATATGTATAGTAAAACTGTAGCTTTAGTTAAATCACACAATTTTATATCTGATAATATCCTTATAGATAGAGACATAAAACAAGGGGACAATTTAAGTTCCTTGTTATTTAATATTTATATCAATGATATTCCAAGTGTATTTGATACTAAATGTAGGCCAGTTTCATTCAAAGATATGTCTTTAAATTGTCTTATGTTTGCTGATGACATACTACTTTTGTCAGAATCACCTGATGGACTGCAAAAATCTATATCAGTACTGTGAGAATTGGCAACTTTCAATAAATGCCAACAATACTAAAATTATGATATTTCAACAAAAAATTATTTTGAATACAAAAGATGATTTCTATTTAGGCACAGAAAAATTTTAAAAGGTATTAAAGTACAAATATTTAGGGATCATCATAGAAGCCTCTGGAAAATTTCACTCGACCCACATTGAATTATCAAAAAAAGGAAACAAAGTAATGTTCAGAATGTTTAAATATCTTCCCTTAGACTATTTCAATAAATATCTTTAAAAAGTTATTTGATTCACTTGTTAAACCAATCTTAATGTATAACTCTGAAATTTGGTACATGGATTTCTATTAAAAAATTATAAATTAAAGCATCTAAATGGGGAGAAGGAAATAGTTTTGATCAAATTTCATTAATAGATACTATAGTTTCATTGAAAAGGTAAATCTAAAATTTTGTAAATACACATTAGGTTTGAGCAAACAGTCTGTAAACATACAGCAGCTAGAGCTGAATTAGCTCAATATCCTGTAGATACATTTATTAAAATACAGTCAATCAAATACCTAATAAGACTTCTACACCATATTAGTAATCATTTGCTGGATGATGCATTCATCACAGTCCTTGCATAATAAAGGTACATACTCCTGGTTTTCACATGTACATAATATATGCAGTTCAAATAGTATGGAAATAGAAGAACTAAAAAATATTATATAATTAAAATTTACGTTTCCCGAAACGTTGAAGTCGCCTCCCGTTCCGCACTTTTGACCGAGTAGAGGGAACTAAAAGTCAAGAGCACAACTTCATAACATGAGCTTTCAGTTGGCCAAGTTTCATTTCGATCGGTTAAAAGATGAGCGAGAAAACGAGCAAACTTTAAAACGGCCGCCATTTTGAAACCGGAAGTCGGACAAAAAATTTTTTTTGCAAAAATGCTCAGGATAGTTAGCTGTATCAGTATACCAATTTTCATTGAAATTGCTCTGGCCATAACTGAGATCTGACAACGGCCGCCATTTTGTAAAACTTTAAAACGGCCGCCATTTTGAAACCGGAAGTCGGACAAAACATTTTTAAATAGTGGCACACTTAGGGTATCATAAGCTACCTGTATACCAAATTTCGTCTAAATCGGATGACGTTTAAATTTTTACATTTTTAGGGGGGTGGTGTTCGGATGGCGGCCATTTTGAAATGTCGGCCGGGTCAAATTTTTTTTTGCAAAAATGCTCGGGATAGTTAGCTGTACCAGTATACCAATTTTCATTGAAATTGCTTTGGCAATTACTGAGATCTGACAACGGCCGTCATTTTTTTTCAACGGCGGCCATTTTGAAAATGGCGGCCATTTTGAAAATTTCAAAAGTGGATTGCACAACTTCAGGTCACCCTTAACATGTTCCCAAAGTTTCATTTCGATCGGTTAAAAGATGAGCGAGAAAACGAGCGGACAACATTGCGAGTGGAAAACATAAGAAATATGAAAATAATAATAATAATTAAAATTTACGTTTCCCGAAACGTTGAAGTCGCCTCCCGTTCCGCACTTTTGACCGAGTAGAGGGAACTAAAAGTCAAGAGCACAACTTCATAACATGAGCTTTCAGTTGGCCAAGTTTCATTTCGATCGGTTAAAAGATGAGCGAGAAAACGAGCAAACTTTAAAACGGCCGCCATTTTGAAACCGGAAGTCGGACAAAAAATTTTTTTTGCAAAAATGCTCAGGATAGTTAGCTGTATCAGTATCCCAATTTTCATAGAAATTGCTCTGGCCATAACTGAGATCTGACAACGGCCGCCATTTTGTAAAACTTTAAAACGGCCGCCATTTTGAAACCGGAAGTCGGACAAAAATTTTGAAAATAGTGGCACACTCAGGGTATCATAAGCTACCTGTATACCAAATTTCGTTTAAATCGGATGACGTTTAAATTTTTACAGTTTTAGGGGGGTGGTGTTCGGATGGCGGCCATTTTGAAATGTCGGCCGCGTCAAATTTTTTTTTGCAAAAATGCTCGGGATAGAGAGCTGTATCAGTATACCAATTTTCATTGAAATTGCTTTGGCAATTACTGAGATCTGACAACGGCCGTCATTTTTTTTCAACGGCGGCCATTTTGAAAATGGCGGACATTTTGAAAATTTCAAAAGTGGATTGCACAACTTCAGGTCACCCTTATTATGTTCCCAAAGTTTCATTTCGATCGGTTAAAAGATGAGCGAGAAAACGAGCGGACAACATTGCGAGGGGAAAAAGGAAAACATAAGAAATATGAAAATAATAATAATAATAAGAAACGGAGTAAAAACAATAAGTCGCCCGACACTTCGTGGTCGGCGACTTAACTAGTGCTGATTGTGTTGGGATGCCAACACAGAATGTCTCCCAAACGAACCCCCATTGCCACTATAATCCTTATGGATAGTATTTCATTCAAATCAATACATTAAAATATGCCTAGAAATCAAATTTTGTTGAAATCGGACAAAGTTTACTTTTTCCTGCAGTAAAATGGCCGCCATTTTGAAACCGGAAGTCGGACAAAAAAATTTTAAATAGTGGCACACTCAGGGTATCATAAGCTACCTGTATACCAAATTTTGTCTAAATCGGATGACGTTTAAATTTTTGCATTTTTAGGGGGGTGGTGTTCGGATGGCGGCCATTTTGAAATGTCGGTCGCGTCAAATTTTTTTTTGCAAAAATGCTCAGGATAGTTAGCTGTATCAGTATACCAATTTTCATTGAAATTGCTTTGGCAATTACCGAGATCTGACAACGGCCGTCATTTTTTTCAACGGCGGCCATTTTGAAAATGGCGGCCATTTTGAAAATTTCAAAAGTGGATTGCACAACTTCAGGTCACCCTTAACATGTTCCCAAAGTTTCATCTTGATTGGACATTGCGTCTCTGAGAAAATGTGCGGACAAGATTGAACGGAAAGAAAAAAGAAAGAAAGAAAGAAGAAGAATAATAATTAAACATGATTGTGTTGGGATGCCAACACAGAAGTCGCCCAAATCCCCATGGATAGTATTCCATGCAAATCAGTACAGCTGTACATCAAAATACGTCTAGAAATCAAATTTCGTTGAAATCGGACAAAGTTGACGTTTTCGGGGGGTGGGTGTGGTAAAACGGCGGCCATTTTAAAATGGCGGCTTTCGCATCAAATTTGTTTTCGCCACAATGCTCAGGATGGTTAACTCTACCAGTGTACCAATTTTCATTAAAATCCATCCACCCATCTCCGAGATCTGAGAGGGGGCCAAAAATCTTTAATGGCCGCCATTTTGAAAATGGCGGCCATTTTGAAAATTTCAAAAGTGGATGGCACACCTCTGAGTGACCCTCCACCCACCTCAGCAGGTTTTATCTTGACAGTACATCAAAATACGTCTAGAAATCAAATTTCGTTGAAATCGGACAAAGTTGACATTTTTGGGGGGCGGGTGTGATAAAATGGCGGCGATTTTAAAATGGCGGCATTCGCATCATATTTTTTTTCGCCACACTGCTCAGGATGGTTAACTCTACCAGTGTACCAATTTTCATTAAAATCCATCCACCCATCTCCGAGATCTGAGAGGTCGCCAAAAATCTTTAATGGCGGCCATTTTGAAAATGGCGGCCATTTTGAAAAGTTCAAAAGTGAATGGCACACCTCTGAGTGACCCTCCACCCACCTCAGCAGGTTTTATCTTGATTGGTCAAAGCGTTTTCAAAAAATGTGTCGGACAAGTTCACGATTAAGAAAAATGTGTGCAAAAGAATAATAATTAAAATTTACGTTTCGCGAAACGTGAAGTCTCCCAAACGAAGTTACTGATAGTCCTGTGCAGCCATTTTACAAAAAATAGCGCGTCATATAAAAATTCTGAGTTGACCATTGAACTCGACATACTAAATTTACTTTAGGAACCAATTTTCATTGAGTTCCGACAATGTTGAATTTTTGCCGATTTGGCGACTTTGGTGGCCATTTTTAAAAAAATGGCGGGTCGTATAAAAAATCTGAGTGTACCGTTGAACTCGGCATACCAAATTTACTTTTAGAACCTATTTTCGTTGAATTATGACAATGTTGAATTTTTGCCCATTTGGCAACTTTGGCGGCCATTTTACAAAAAATGGCGCGTCGTATAAAAATTCTGAGTTGACCATTGGACTCGGCATACCAAATTTACTGTTAAAACCCATTTTCGTTGAAATCCGACAAACTTGAATTTTTGGCGATTCGGCGGCCATTTTGAAAATGGCGGCCGGTTCGCGCGCGATTTTTTGCCAAAAATAAATCAAGACCACTATGCTGAACCTACATACCAAGTTTCATCGAAATCCATCTGGCGGTTCTCCGGGAACTGCATTTTGGCGGGAAAACTTAAATGGCGGCCATTTTGAAAGTGGCGGCCATCTTGGAAATTCCGAAAGATGATTGCACATCTAGCCAATAGGGTCTAACATCCTACCAAGTTTCAAATTGATCCCATTTACGGTGTCTGAGAAAAGTGTCGGAAATCTCTACGGGGAAACCAGAAGAAGAATAATAATAATAATTAAAATTTACGTTTCGCGAAACGTGAAGTCTCCCAAACGAAGTTACTGATAGTCCTGTGCAGCCTGTGAATCACCTTATATTTGACTTTACAGGTTGCTATTCACCTATTTTACAAAAAATAGCGCGTCATATAAAACTTCTGAGTTGACCATTGAACTCGACATACTAAATTTACTTTAGGAACCAATTTTCATTGAGTTCCGACAATGTTGAATTTTTGCCGATTTGGCGACTTTGGTGGCCATTTTTAAAAAAATGGCGGGTCGTATAAAAAATCTGAGTGTACCGTTGAACTCGGCATACCAAATTTACTTTTAGAACCTATTTTCGTTGAATTATGACAATGTTGAATTTTTGCCCATTTGGCAACTTTGGTGGCCATTTTACAAAAAATGGCGCGTCGTATAAAAATTCTGAGTTGACCATTGGACTCGGCATACCAAATTTACTGTTAAAACCCATTTTCGTTGAAATCCGACAAACTTGAATTTTTGGCGATTCGGCGGCCATTTTGAAAATGGCGGCCGGTTCGCGCGCGATTTTTTGCCAAAAATAAATCAAGACCACTATGCTGAACCTACATACCAAGTTTCATCGAAATCCATCTGGCGGTTCTCCGGGAACTGCATTTTGGCGGGAAAACTTAAATGGCGGCCATTTTGAAAGTGGCGGCCATCTTGGAAATTCCGAAAGATGATTGCACATCTAGCCAATAGGGTCTAACATCCTACCAAGTTTCAAATTGATCCCATTTACGGTTTCTGAGAAAAGTGTCGGAAATCTCTACGGGGAAACCAGAATTTGGCAACTTTGGCGGCCATTTTACAAAAAATGGCGCGTCGTATAAAAATTCTGAGTTGACCATTGGACTCGGCATACCAAATTTACTGTTAAAACCCATTTTCGTTGAAATCCGTCAAACTTGAATTTTTGGCGATTCGGCGGCCATTTTGAAAATGGCGGCCGGTTCGCGCGCGATTTTTTGCCAAAAATAAATCAAGACCACTATGCTGAACCTACATACCAAGTTTCATCGAAATCCATCTGGCGGTTCTCCGGGAACTGCATTTTGGCGGGAAAACTTAAATGGCGGCCATTTTGAAAGTGGCGGCCATCTTGGAAATTCCGAAAGATGATTGCACATCTAGCCAATAGGGTCTAACATCCTACCAAGTTTCAAATTGATCCCATTTACGGTTTCTGAGAAAAGTGTCGGAAATCTCTACGGGGAAACCAGAAGAAGAATAATAATAATAAGAAACAGAGTAAAAACAATAAGTCTCCAAACTTCGTTTGGGAGACTTAATAAGAAACAGAGTAAAAACAATAAGTCTCCAAACTTCGTTTGGGAGACTTAACTAGTGCTGATTGTGTTGGGATGCCAACACAGAATGTCTCCCAAACGAACCCCCATTGCCACTATAATCCCCATGGATAGTATTTCATTCAAATCAGTACATTAAAATATGCCTAGAAATCAAATTTTGTTGAAATCGGACAAAGTTGACTTTTTCCTGCAGTAAAATGGCCGCCATTTTGAAACCGGAAGTCGGACAAAAATTTTTTAAATAGTGGCACACTCAGGGTATCATAATCTACCTGAATACCAAATTTCGTCTAAATCGGATGACGTTTAAATTTTTACATTTTTAGGGGGGTGGTGTTCGGATGGCAGCCATTTTGAAATGTCGGCCGCGTCAAATTTTTTTTTGCAAAAATGCTCGGGATAGTTAGCTGTATCAGTATACCAATTTTCATTGAAATTGCTTTGGCAATTACTGAGATCTGACAACGGCCGTCATTTTTTTTCAACGGCGGCCATTTTGAAAATGGCGGCCATTTTGAAAATTTCAAAAGTGGATTGCACAACTTCAGGTCACCCTTAACATGTTCCCAAAGTTTCATCTTGATTGGACATTGCATCTCTGAGAAAATGTGCGGACAAGATTGAACGGAAAGAAAAAAGAAAGAAAGAAGAAGAATTAAAATTTACGTTTCGCGAAACGTGAAGTCTCCCAAACGAAGTTACTGATAGTCAAATTTACTTTAAGAACCCAATTTCATTGAATTCCAACGTTGTTGATTTTTTGCCGATTTGGCAACTTCGGCGGCCATTTTACAAAAAATAGCGCGTCATATAAAAATTCTGAGTTGACCATTGAACTCGACATACTAAATTTACTTTAGGAACCAATTTTCATTGAGTTCCGACAATGTTGAATTTTTGCCGATTTGGCGACTTTGGTGGCCATTTTTAAAAAAATGGCGGGTCGTATAAAAAATCTGAGTGTACCGTTGAACTCGGCATACCAAATTTACTTTTAGAACCTATTTTCGTTGAATTATGACAATGTTGAATTTTTGCCCATTTGGCAATTTTGGCGGCCATTTTACAAAAAATGGCGCGTCGTATAAAAATTCTGAGTTGACCATTGGACTCGGCATACCAAATTTACTGTTAAAACCCATTTTCGTTGAAATCCGACAAACTTGAATTTTTGGCGATTCGCCGGCCATTTTGAAAATGGCGGCCGGTTCGCGCGCGATTTTTTGCCAAAAATAAATCAAGACCACTATGCTGAACCTACATACCAAGTTTCATCGAAATCCATTTGGCGGTTCTCCGGGAACTGCATTTTGGCGGGAAAACTTAAATGGCGGCCATTTTGAAAGTGGCGGCCATCTTGGAAATTCCGAAAGATGATTGCACATCTAGCCAATAGGGTCTAACATCCTACCAAGTTTCAAATTGATCCCATTTACGGTTTCTGAGAAAAGTGTCGGAAATCTCTACGGGGAAACCAGAAGAAGAATAATAATAATAATAAGAAACAGAGTAAAAACAATAAGTCTCCAAACTTCGTTTGGGAGACTTAATAATAATAAGAAACCGGACAAAACCAATATGTCTCCCAAAACTTCGTTTGGGAGACATAATAATAATAATAAGAAACGGAGTAAAAACAATAAGTCGCCCGACACTTCGTGGTCGGCGACTTAATAATAAGAAACGGAGTAAAAACAATAAGTCGCCCGACACTTCGTGGTCGGCGACTTAATAACTAGTGCTGATTGTGTTGGGATGCCAACACAGAATGTCTCCCAAACGAACCCCCATTGCCACTATAATCCCCATGGATAGTATTTCATTCAAATCAGTACATTAAAATATGCCTAGAAATCAAATTTTGTTGAAATCGGACAAAGTTGACTTTTTCCTGCAGTAAAATGGCCGCCATTTTGAAACCGGAAGTCGGACAAAAAAATTTTAAATAGTGGCACACTCAGGGTATCATAAGCTACTTGTATACCAAATTTCGTCTAAATCGGATGACGTTTAAATTTTTGCATTTTTAGGGGGGTGGTGTTCGGATGGCGGCCATTTTGAAATGTCGGTCGCGTCAAATTTTTTTTTGCAAAAATGCTCAGGATAGTTAGCTGTATCAGTATACCAATTTTCATTGAAATTGCTTTGGCAATTACTGAGATCTGACAACGGCCGTCATTTTTTTCAACGGCGGCCATTTTGAAAATGGCGGCCATTTTGAAAATTTCAAAAGTGGATTGCACAACTTCAGGTCACCCTTAACATGTTCCCAAAGTTTCATCTTGATTGGACATTGCATCTCTGAGAAAATGTGCGGACAAGATTGAACGGAAAGAAAAAAGAAAGAAGAAGAATAATAACTAGAATTGCCATTGCGAGCAATAGCAGATGTCGCCCCGAAATTTTTTTTTTCCGTCATGTGAATTCCAAAATCGATGATTCCATGTTGCTCCCCACATCAAAATATCTCTAGAAGTTGATTTTCATTGAATTCCGACAATGTTGTAATTTTTAACGTAACTCGGCAGCCATCTTAAAAATGGCCGCCATTTGAAATTTTTCGTAATATGAATTTCAAAGATGTAATGGTGACGGTGCTTTGTGTAAAGTTTGATTGGAATCCATCAATGCATAGCAGAGAAATGGAGGCGACAAAAAACCTCCATTTCCCCATAGGCTTCTATGCAAATGTAACGTGGCGGCCATCTTGTAAAAGGTGGCCATTTTAGAATTTTTTGATATGTGAATTCCAAGATGTAATGATGACGGTGCTTTGTGTAAAGTTTGATTGGAATCCATCAATGCATAGCAGAGAAATGGAGGTGACAAAAAACCTCCATTTCCCCATAGGCTTCTATGCAAACGTAACGGTTGTGGCTGCGGCCACACGGTGTGAAATTTTTTTTTCAAACTTTCCTGTCTTCTCGAGGTTGATGAGGTCCAACTTCCTATAAAAAATCTTTGGAATATCTCAAACCATGGTGAAGCTATTGTAGAAAAATCATTTTCTTATAGGCCCCATGTTAAATCTATTTTTAGCCATGGCGGCCATCTTGTTTTTCCGTTCCGCCCCAAAATCATCTCAAACCTGTATCTCATTATGGTCTTCCATCATACCAAGTTTGGTCCCTCTGTGATTCTAGGTTTCCGAAAAATTAAGGAAAATGCCCAAAATCACTCATGCATAACTTTCTGGTTTCCATGGAGATGGTTCCACATATCAACATTTTTAAAGTTGATGGCACAACTTCAGATAGTGGTTCTACTTTATGCCATGTGATGTTCTAATCCAATCAGCCATCTCTGAGTTATCAGCCGGACAAAAAGTGAGGAAGAATAATAATAATAATAATAATAATAAGAATAATAATAATAATAATAATAATAATAATAATAGTGAAAAAGAAACAGTAGAATAACAATATGTCGCCCCGACAAAGTCTGGGGCGACATAATAAGAAACCGGACAAAAACAATATGTCTCCCAAAACTTCGTTTGGGAGACATAACTAGTGCTGATTGTGTTGGGATGCCAACACAGAATGTCTCCCAAACGACCCCCATTGCCACTATAATCCTTATGGATAGTATTTCATTCAAATCAGTACATTAAAATATGCCTAGAAATCAAATTTTGTTGAAATCGGACAAAGTTGACTTTTTCCTGCAGTAAAATGGCCGCCATTTTGAAACCGGAAGTCGGACAAAAAAATTTTAAATAGTGGCACACTCAGGGTATCATAAGCTACCTGTATACCAAATTTCGTCTAAATCGGATGACGTTTAAATTTTTGCATTTTTAGGGGGTGGTGTTCGGATGGCGGCCATTTTGAAATGTCGGTCGCGTCAAATTTTTTTTTGCAAAAATGCTCAGGATAGTTAGCTGTATCAGTATACCAATTTTCATTGAAATTGCTTTGGCAATTACTGAGATCTGACAACGGCCGTCATTTTTTTTCAACGGCGGCCATTTTGAAAATGGCGGCCATTTTGAAAATTTCAAAAGTGGATTGCACAACTTCAGGTCACCCTTAACATGTTCCCAAAGTTTCATCTTGATTGGACATTGCCTCTCTGAGAAAATGTGCGGACAAGATTAAACGGAAAGAAAAAAGAAAGAAGAAGAATAATAATAAGAAACCGGACAAAAACAATATGTCTCCCAAAACTTCGTTTGGGAGACATAATTAAACATGATTGTGTTGGGATGCCAACACAGAAGTCGCCCAAATCCCCATGGATAGTATTCCATTCAAATCAGTACATCAAAATACCTCTAGAAATCAAATTTCGTTAAAATCGGACAAAGTTGATGTTTTTGGGGGCGGGTGTGGTAAAACGGCGGCCATTTTAAAATGGCGGCTTTTGCATCAAATTTGTTTTCGCCACACTGCTCAGGATGGTTAACTCTACCAGTGTACCAATTTTCATTAAAATCCATCCACCCATCTCCGAGATCTGAGAGGGGGCCAAAAATCTTTAACGGCGGCCATTTTGAAAATGGCGGCCATTTTGAAAATTTCAAAAGTGGATGGCACACCTCTGAGTGACCCTCCACCCACCTCAGCAGGTTCAGTACATCAAAATACGTCTAGAAATCAAATTTCGTTGAAATCGGACAAAGTTGACGTTTTTGGGGGGCGGGTGTGGTAAAACGGCGGCCATTTTAAAATGGCGGCGTTCGCATCAAATTTTTTTTCGCCACACTGCTCAGGATGGTTAACTCTACCAGTGTACCAATTTTCATTAAAATCCATCCAGCCATCTCCGAGATCTGAGAGGGGGCCAAAAATCTTTAACGGCGGCCATTTTGAAAATGGCGGCCATTTTGAAAATTTCAAAAGTGGATGGCACCCCTCTGAGTGACCCTCCACCCACCTCAGCAGGTTTTATCTTGATTGGTCAAAGCGTTTTCAAAAAATGTGTCGGACAAGTTCACGATTAAGAAAAATGTGTGGATAGTATTCCATTCAAATCAGTACATCAAAATACCTCTAGAAATCAAATTTCGTTAAAATCGGACAAAGTTGATGTTTTTGGGGGCGGGTGTGGTAAAACGGCGGCCATTTTAAAATGGCGGCTTTTGCATCAAATTTGTTTTCGCCATACTGCTCAGGATGGTTAACTCTACCAGTGTACCAATTTTCATTAAAATCCATCCACCCATCTCCGAGATCTGAGAGGGGGCCAAAAATCTTTAACGGCGGCCATTTTGAAAATGGCGGCCATTTTGAAAATTTCAAAAGTGGATGGCACACCTCTGAGTGACCCTCCACCCACCTCAGCAGGTTCAGTACATCAAAATACGTCTAGAAATCAAATTTGGTTGAAATCGGACAAAGTTGACGTTTTTGGGGGGCGGGTGTGGTAAAACGGCGGCCATTTTAAAATGGCGGCGTTCGCATCAATTTTTTTTTCGCCACACTGCTCAGGATGGTTAACTCTACCAGTGTACCAATTTTCATTAAAATCCATCCAGCCATCTCCGAGATCTGAGAGGGGCCCAAAAATCTTTAACGGCGGCCATTTTGAAAATGGCGGCCATTTTGAAAATTTCAAAAGTGGATGGCACCCCTCTGAGTGACCCTCCACCCACCTCAGCAGGTTTTATCTTGATTGGTCAAAGCGTTTTCAAAAAATGTGTCGGACAAGTTCATGATTAAGAAAAATGTGTGGAAAAGAATAATAATAATAATAATTAAAAATTACGTTTCGCGAAACGTGAAGTCTCCCAAACGAAGTTACTGATAGTCCTGTACAAAAAATAGCGCGTCATATAAAAATTCTGAGTTGACCATTGAACTCGACATACTAAATTTACTTTAGGAACCAATTTTCATTGAGTTCCGACAATGTTGAATTTTTGCCGATTTGGCGACTTTGGTGGCCATTTTTAAAAAAATGGCGGGTCGTATAAAAAATCTGAGTGTACCGTTGAACTCGGCATACCAAATTTACTTTTAGAACCTATTTTCGTTGAATTATGACAATGTTGAATTTTTGCCCATTTGGCAACTTTGGCGGCCATTTTACAAAAAATGGCGCGTCGTATAAAAATTCTGAGTTGACCATTGGACTCGGCATACCAAATTTACTGTTAAAACCCATTTTCGTTGAAATCCGACAAACTTGAATTTTTGGCGATTCGGCGGCCATTTTGAAAATGGCGGCCGGTTCGCGCGCGATTTTTTGCCAAAAATAAATCAAGACCACTATGCTGAACCTACATACCAAGTTTCATCGAAATCCATCCGGCGGTTCTCCGGGAACTGCATTTTGGCGGGAAAACTTAAATGGCGGCCATTTTGAAAGTGGCGGCCATCTTGGAAATTCCGAAAGATGATTGCACATCTAGCCAATAGGGTCTAACATCCTACCAAGTTTCAAATTGATCCCATTTACGGTTTCTGAGAAAAGTGTCGGAAATCTCTACGGGGAAACCAGAAGAAGAATAATAATAATAATAATTAAAATTTACGTTTCGCGAAACGTGAAGTCTCCCAAACGAAGTTACTGATAGTCCTGTGCAGCCTGTGAATCACCTTATATTTGACTTTACAGGTTGCTATTCACCTAGATTTCAAATTCTAATAAAATTGAAAAAAATGGTAAATTTTCAAATTTTACTGGTATTCTGTTGACACAGACATGTTTCACCTGTCCCACATGAACGTTGTTGATTTTTTGCCGATTTGGCAACTTCGGCGGCCATTTTACAAAAAATAGCGCGTCATATAAAAATTCTGAGTTGACCATTGAACTCGACATACTAAATTTACTTTAGGAACCAATTTTCATTGAGTTCCGACAATGTTGAATTTTTGCCGATTTGGCGACTTTGGTGGCCATTTTTAAAAAAATGGCGGGTCGTATAAAAAATCTGAGTGTACCGTTGAACTCGGCATACCAAATTTACTTTTAGAACCTATTTTCGTTGAATTATGACAATGTTGAATTTTTGCCCATTTGGCAACTTTGGCGGCCATTTTACAAAAAATGGCGCGTCGTATAAAAATTCTGAGTTGACCATTGGACTCGGCATACCAAATTTACTGTTAAAACCCATTTTCGTTGAAATCCGACAAACTTGAATTTTTGGCGATTCGGCGGCCATTTTGAAAATGGCGGCCGGTTCGCGCGCGATTTTTTGCCAAAAATAAATCAAGACCACTATGCTGAACCTACATACCAAGTTTCATCGAAATCCATCTGGCGGTTCTCCGGGAACTGCATTTTGGCGGGAAAACTTAAATGGCGGCCATTTTGAAAGTGGCGGCCATCTTGGAAATTCCGAAAGATGATTGCACATCTAGCCAATAGGGTCTAACATCCTACCAAGTTTCAAATTGATCCCATTTACGGTTTCTGAGAAAAGTGTCGGAAATCTCTACGGGGAAACCAGAAGAAGAATAATAATAATAATAATAAGAAACAGAGTAAAAACAATAAGTCTCCAAACTTCGTTTGGGAGACTTAATAAGAAACAGAGTAAAAACAATAAGTCTCCAAACTTCGTTTGGGAGACTTAATAATAATTAAAATTTACGTTTCCCGAAACGTTGAAGTCGCCTCCCGTTCCGCACTTTTGACCGAGTAGAGGGAACTAAAAGTCAAGAGCACAACTTCATAACATGAGCTTTCAGTTGGCCAAGTTTCATTTCGATCGGTTAAAAGATGAGCGAGAAAACGAGCAAACTTTAAAACGGCCGCCATTTTGAAACCGGAAGTTGGACAAAAAATTTTTTTTGCAAAAATGCTCAGGATAGTTAGCTGTATCAGTATACCAATTTTCATTGAAATTGCTCTGGCCATAACTGAAATCTGACAACGGCCGCCATTTTGTAAAACTTTAAAACGGCCGCCATTTTGAAACCGGAAGTCGGACAAAACATTTTTAAATAGTGGCACACTTAGGGTATCATAAGCTACCTGTATACCAAATTTCGTCTAAATCGGATGACGTTTAAATTTTTACATTTTTAGGGGGGTGGTGTTCGGATGGCGGCCATTTTGAAATGTCGGCCGCGTCAAATTTTTTTTTGCAAAAATGCTCGGGATAGTTAGCTGTACCAGTATACCAATTTTCATTGAAATTGCTTTGGCAATTACTGAGATCTGACAACGGCCGTCATTTTTTTCAACGGCGGCCATTTTGAAAATGGCGGCCATTTTGAAAATTTCAAAAGTGGATTGCACAACTTCAGGTCACCCTTAACATGTTCCCAAAGTTTCATTTCGATCGGTTAAAAGATGAGCGAGAAAACGAGCGGACAACATTGCGAGGGGAAAACATAAGAAATATGAAAATAATAATAATAAGAAACGGAGTAAAAACAATAAGTCGCCCGACACTTCGTGGTCGGCGACTTAATAATAATAATTAAACATGATTGTGTTGGGATGCCAACACAGAAGTCGCCCAAATCCCCATGGATAGTATTCCATTCAAATCAGTACATCAAAATACCTCGAGAAATCAAATTTCGTTAAAATCGGACAAAGATGATGTTTTTGGGGGCGGGTGTGGTAAAACGGCGGCCATTTTAAAATGGCGGCTTTTGCATCAAATTTGTTTTCGCCATACTACTCAGGATGGTTAACTCTACCAGTGTACCAATTTTCATTAAAATCCATCCACCCATCTCCGAGATCTGAGAGGGGGCCAAAAATCTTTAACGGCGGCCATTTTGAAAATGGCGGCCATTTTGAAAATTTCAAAAGTGGATGGCACACCTCTGAGTGACCCTCCACCCACCTCAGCAGGTTTTATCTTGACAGTACATCAAAATACGTCTAGAAATCAAATTTCGTTGAAATCGGACAAAGTTGACGTTTTTGGGGGGCGGGTGTGGTAAAACGGCGGCCATTTTAAAATGGCGGCGTTCGCATCAAATTTTTTTTCGCCACACTGCTCAGGATGGTTAACTCTACCAGTGTACCAATTTTCATTAAAATCCATCCAGCCATCTCCGAGATCTGAGAGGGGGCCAAAAATCTTTAACGGCGGCCATTTTGAAAATGGCGGCCATTTTGAAAATTTCAAAAGTGGATGGCACCCCTCTGAGTGACCCTCCACCTACCTCAGCAGGTTTTATCTTGATTGGTCAAAGCGTTTTCAAAAAATGTGTCGGACAAGTTCACGATTAAGAAAAATGTGTGGAAAAGAATAATAACTAGAATTGCCATTGCGAGCAATAGCAGATGTCGCTCCGAAATTTTTTTTTCCGTCATGTGAATTCCAAAATCGATGATTCCATGTTGCTCCCCACATCAAAATATCTCTAGAAGTTGATTTTCATTGAATTCCGACAATGTTGTAATTTTTAACGTAACTCGGCAGCCATCTTAAAAATGGCCGCCATTTGAAATTTTACGTAATATGAATTCCAAGATGTAATGGTGACGGTGCTTTGTGTAAAGTTTGATTGGAATCCATCAATGCATAGCAGAGAAATGGAGGCGACAAAAAACCTCCATTTCCCCATAGGCTTCTATGCAAATGTAACGTGGCGGCCATCTTGTAAAAGGTGGCCATTTTAGAATTTTTTGATATGTGAATTCCAAGATGTAATGATGACGGTGCTTTGTGTAAAGTTTGATTGGAATCCATCAATGCATAGCAGAGAAATGGAGGTGACAAAAAACCTCCATTTCCCCATAGGCTTCTATGCAAACGTAACGGTTGTGGCTGCGGCCACACGGTGTGAAATTTTTTTTTCAAACTTTCCTGTCTTCTCGAGGTTGATGAGGTCCAACTTCCTATAAAAAATCTTTGGAATATCTCAAACCATGGTGAAGCTATTGTAGAAAAATCATTTTCCCATAGGCCCCATGTTAAATCTATTTTTAGCCATGGCGGCCATCTTGTTTTTCCGTTCCGCCCCAAAATCATCTCAAACCTGTATCTCATTATGGTCTTCCATCATACCAAGTTTGGTCCCTCTGTGCTTCTAGGTTTCCGAAAAATTAAGGAAAATGCCCAAAATCACTCATGCATAACTTTCTGGTTTCCATGGAGATGGTTCCACATATCACCATTTTGAAAGTTGATGGCACAACTTCAGATGGTGGTTCTACTTTATGCCATGTGATGTTCTAATCCAATCAGCTATCTCTGAGGTATCAGCCGGACAAAAAGTGAGGAAGAATAATAATAATAATAATAATAATAATTAAAATTTACGTTTCCCGAAACGTTGAAGTCGCCTCCCGTTCCGCACTTTTGACCGAGTAGAGGGAACTAAAAGTCAAGAGCACAACTTCATAACATGAGCTTTCAGTTGGCCAAGTTTCATTTCGATCGGTTAAAAGATGAGCGAGAAAACGAGCAAACTTTAAAACGGCCGCCATTTTGAAACCGGAAGTCGGACAAAAATTTTTTTTTGCAAAAATGCTCAGGATAGTTAGCTGTATCAGTATACCAATTTTCATTGAAATTGCTCTGGCCATAACTGAGATCTGACAACGGCCGCCATTTTGTAAAACTTTAAAACGGCCGCCATTTTGAAACCGGAAGTCGGACAAAACATTTTTAAATAGTGGCACACTTAGGGTATCATAAGCTACCTGTATACCAAATTTCGTCTAAATCGGATGACGTTTAAATTTTTACATTTTTAGGGGGGTGGTGTTCGGATGGCGGCCATTTTGAAATGTCGGCCGCGTCAAATTTTTTTTTGCAAAAATGCTCGGGATAGTTAGCTGTACCAGTATACCAATTTTCATTGAAATTGCTTTGGCAATTACTGAGATCTGACAACGGCCGTCATTTTTTTCAACGGCGGCCATTTTAAAAATGGCGGCCATTTTGAAAATTTCAAAAGTGGATTGCACAACTTCAGGTCACCCTTAACATGTTCCCAAAGTTTCATTTCGATCGGTTAAAAGATGAGCGAGAAAACGAGCGGACAACATTGCGAGGGGAAAACATAAGAAATATGAAAATAATAATAATAAGAAACGGAGTAAAAACAATAAGTCGCCCGACACTTCGTGGTCGGCGACTTAATAAGAAACAGAGTAAAAACAATAAGTCTCCAAACTTCGTTTGGGAGACTTAATAAAATTTACGTTTCCCGAAACGTTGAAGTCGCCTCCCGTTCCGCACTTTTGACCGAGTAGAGGGAACTAAAAGTCAAGAGCACAACTTCATAACATGAGCTTTCAGTTGGCCAAGTTTCATTTCGATCGGTTAAAAGATGAGCGAGAAAGCGAGCAAACTTTAAAACGGCCGCCATTTTGAAACCGGAAGTCGGACAAAAAATTTTTTTTGCAAAAATGCTCAGGATAGTTAGCTGTATCAGTATACCAATTTTCATTGAAATTGCTCTGGCCATAACTGAGATCTGACAACGGCCGCCATTTTGTAAAACTTTAAACCGGCCGCCATTTTGAAACCGGAAGTCGGACAAAAATTTTGAAAATAGTGGCACACTCAGGGTATCATAAGCTACCTGTATACCAAATTTCGTCTAAATCGGATGACGTTTAAATTTTTACATTTTTAGGGGGGGTGGTGTTCGGATGGCGGCCATTTTGAAATGTCGGCCGCGTCAAATTTTTTTTTGCAAAAATGCTCGAGATAGTTAGCTGTACCAGTATACCAATTTTCATTGAAATTGCTTTGGCAATTACTGAGATCTGACAACGGCCGTCATTTTTTTTCAACGGCGGCCATTTTGAAAATGGCGGCCATTTTGAAAATTTCAAAAGTGGATTGCACAACTTCAGGTCACCCTTAACATGTTCCCAAAGTTTCATTTCGATCGGTTAAAAGATGAGCGAGAAAACGAGCGGACAACATTGCGAGGGGAAAAAGGAAAACATAATAATAATAATAAGAAACGGAGTAAAAACAATAAGTCGCCCGACACTTCGTGGTCGGCGACTTAATAATAATAATAATAATAATAGTGAAAAAGAAACAGTAGAATAACAATATGTCGCCCCGACAAAGTCTGGGGCGACATAATTAAACATGATTGTGTTGGGATGCCAACACAGAAGTCGCCCAAATCCCCATGGATAGTATTCCATGCAAATCAGTACAGCTGTACATCAAAATACGTCTAGAAATCAAATTTCGTTGAAATCGGACAAAGTTGACGTTTTCGGGGGGCGGGTGTGGTAAAACGGCGGCCATTTTAAAATGGCGGCTTTCGCATCAAATTTGTTTTCGCCACAATGCTCAGGATGGTTAACTCTACCAGTGTACCAATTTTCATTAAAATCCATCCACCCATCTCCGAGATCTGAGAGGGGGCCAAAAATCTTTAATGGCGGCCATTTTGAAAATGGCGGCCATTTTGAAAATTTCAAAAGTGGATGGCACACCTCTGAGTGACCCTCAACCCACCTCAGCAGGTTTTATCTTGACAGTACATCAAAATACGTCTAGAAATCAAATTTCGTTGAAATCGGACAAAGTTGACATTTTTGGGGGGCGGGTGTGAAAAAATGGCGGCGATTTTAAAATGGCGGCATTCGCATCAAATTTTTTTTCGCCAGACTGCTCAGAATGGATAACTCTACCAGTGTACCAATTTTCATTAAAATCCATCCACCCATCTCCGAGATCTGAGAGGTCGCCAAAAATCTTTAATGGCGGCCATTTTGAAAATGGCGGCCATTTTGAAAATTTCAAAAGTGAATGGCACACCTCTGAGTGACCCTCCACCCACCTCAGCAGGTTTTATCTTGATTGGTCAAAGCGTGTTCAAAAAATGTGTCGGACAAGTTCATGATTAAGAAAAATGTGTGGAAAAGAATAATAATTAAACATGATTGTGTTGGGATGCCAACACAGAAGTCGCCCAAATCCCCATGGATAGTATTCCATTCAAATCAGTACATCAAAATACCTCTAGAAATCAAATTTCGTTAAAATCGGACAAAGTTGATGTTTTTGGGGGCGGGTGTGGTAAAACGGCGGCCATTTTAAAATGGCGGCTTTTGCATCAAATTTGTTTTCGCCACACTGCTCAGGATGGTTAACTCTACCAGTGTACCAATTTTCATTAAAATCCATCCACCCATCTCCGAGATCTGAGAGGGGGCCAAAAATCTTTAACGGCAGCCATTTTGAAAATGGCGGCCATTTTGAAAATTTCAAAAGTGGATGGCACACCTCTGAGTGACCCTCCACCCACCTCAGCAGGTTCAGTACATCAAAATACGTCTAGAAATCAAATTTCGTTGAAATCGGACAAAGTTGACGTTTTTGGGGGGCGGGTGTGGTAAAACGGCGGCCATTTTAAAATGGCGGCGTTCGCATCAAATTTTTTTTCGCCGCACTGCTCAGGATGGTTAACTCTACCAGTGTACCAATTTTCATTAAAATCCATCCAGCCATGTCCGAGATCTGAGAGGGGGCCAAAAATCTTTAACGGCGGCCATTTTGAAAATGGCGGCCATTTTGAAAATTTCAAAAGTGGATGGCACCCCTCTGAGTGACCCTCCATCCACCTCAGCAGGTTTTATCTTGATTGGTCAAAGCGTTTTCAAAAAATGTGTCGGACAAGTTCATGATTAAGAAAAATGTGTGGAAAAGAATAATAATAACAAGTGCTGATTGTGATTGCAAGCAAGTCACAAAAAAATCCCCTCCCGTGCCCACTTTTGTCACAATTCGGACAACTTTTCAATTTTCGCACTTTGGCGGCCATTTTGAATATGGCGGCCATCTTGGACTTTGGCAGCCATCTTGGATTTGTTCGACATGTTGTTCGTAATATCAATATTGACCTAAATGCCAATTTTTGTTGAAATCAGACAACTTTTCAATATTCGCACTTTGGCAGCAATTTTGAATATGACAGCCATCTTGGATTTGTTCGAAAGTGTCGCCATGTTGTTCGTAATATCAATATTGACCTAAATGCCAATTTTCGTTGAAATCGGACAACTTTTCAATTTTCGCACTTTGGCGGCCATTTTGAATATGGCGGCCATCTTGGACTTTGGCGGCCATCTTGGATTTGTTCAAACATGTCACCATGTTGTTCGTAATATCAATATTCACCTAAATGCCAATTTTCGTTGAAATCGGACAACTTTTCAATTTTCGCACTTTGGAGGCCATTTTGAATATGGCGGCCATCTTGGACTTTGGCGGCCATCTTTGATTTGTTCGAACATGTCACCATGTTGTTCGTAATATCAATATTGACCTAAATGCCAATTTTCGTTGAAATCGGACAACTTTTCAATTTTCGCACTTTGGCGGCCATTTTGAATATGGTGGCCATCTTGGATTTTTCGGAAAATGGTCCCATATTGTCCGGGACCTTAATATTGACCTATAAACCTATTTTGGTTCATATCCATATTGTTTGTGATTTTTTATGATTAATTTTGTATTTTTTTCAAATTCAAAATGGCCGCCAATCCAAGATGGCCGCCATTTTCAAAATTTCGAAATCGGAAACAACATTTCCTAGTGGTGACCTATCTTTCTGGTAAGTTTCATTGACCTATGTCTTTTCGTCTTCGAGAAATTCTACGGACAAAGTTAGGTCCAGAAGAAGAAGAAGAAGAAGAAGAAGAAGAAGAAGAAGAAGAATAATAATAATAATAATAAGAAACGGTGCAAAAACAATAAATCCCCGACACTTCGTGGTCGGGGATTTAATAATAATTAAACATGATTGTGTTGGGATGCCAACACAGAAGTCGCCCAAATCACCATGGATAGTATTGCATTCAAATCAGTACATCAAAATACCTCTAGAAATCAAATTTCGTTAAAATCGGACAAAGTTGATGTTTTTGGGGGCGGGTGTGGTAAAACGGCGGCCATTTTAAAATGGCGGCTTTTGCATCAAATTTGTTTTCGCCATACTGCTCAGGATGGTTAACTCTACCAGTGTACCAATTTTCATTAAAATCCATCCACCCATCTCCGAGATCTGAGAGGGGGCCAAAAATCTTTAACGGCGGCCATTTTGAAAATGGCGGCCATTTTGAAAATTTCAAAAGTGGATGGCACACCTCTGAGTGACCCTCCACCCACCTCAGCAGGTTCAGTACATCAAAATACGTCTAGAAATCAAATTCCGTTGAAATCGGACAAAGTTGACGTTTTTGGGGGGCGGGTGTGGTAAAACGGCGGCCATTTTAAAATGGCGGCGTTCGTATCAATTTTTTTTGCGCCACACTGCTCAGGATGGTTAACTCTACCAGTGTACCAATTTTCATTAAAATCCATCCAGCCATCTCCGAGATCTGAGAGGGGGCCAAAAATCTTTAACGGCAGCCATTTTGAAAATGGCGGCCATTTTGAAAATTTCAAAAGTGGATGGCACCCCTCTGAGTGACCCTCCACCCACCTCAGCAGGTTTTATCTTGATTGGTCAAAGCGTTTTCAAAAAATGTGTCGGACAAGTTCATGATTAAGAAAAATGTGTGGAAAAGAATAATAATAATAATAATAATTAAACATGATTGTGTTGGGATGCCAACACAGAAGTCGCCCAAATCCCCATGGATAGTATTCCATTCAAATCAGTACATCAAAATACCTCTAGAAATCAAATTTCGTTGAAATCGGACAAAGTTGATGTTTTTGTGGGCGGGTGTGGTAAAACGGCGGCCATTTTAAAATGGCGGCTTTCGCATCAAATTTGTTTTCGCCACACTGCTCAGGATGGTTAACTCTACCAGTGTACCAATTTTCATTAAAATCCATCCACCCATCTCCGAGATCTGAGAGGGGGCCAAAAATCTTAAACGGCGGCCATTTTGAAAATTTCAAAAGTGGATGGCACACCTCTGAGTGACCCTCCACCCACCTCAGCAGGTTAAGTACATCAAAATATGTCTAGAAATCAAATTTCGTTGAAATCGGACAAAGTTGACGTTTTTGGGGGGCGGGTGTGGTAAAACGGCGGCCATTTTAAAATGGCGGCGTTCGCATGAAATTTTTTTTCGCCACACTGCTCAGGATGGTTAACTCTACCAGTGTACCAATTTTCATTAAAATCCATCCAGCCATCTCCGAGATCTGAGAGGGGGCCAAAAATCTTTAACGGCGGCCATTTTGAAAATGGCGGCCATTTTGAAAATTTCAAAAGTGGATGGCACCCCTCCGAGTGACCCTCCACCCACCTCAGCAGGTTTTATCTTGATTGGTCAAAGCGTTTTCAAAAAATGTGTCGGACAAGTTCACGATTAAGAAAAATGTGTGGAAAAGAATAATAATAATAATAATTAAACATGATTATGATCTTATGGATCATAACTGGCTCCCAAACGACCCCCATGGACACTGGAGTTTAGACATCCATTCACAGCAACTTTATGTAAAAGGAAACCAAGCTGCGTGCAAATCGGAGCATTTTCCACTTTTGTCGGCCATCTTGGATTCAAAATGGCTGCCATAAGAAGTCAACATGTGCGTCATATGGTGCGGTATAACATACTCTACTTATATTCCAATTTTCAGCGAAATCCGTTTACTTTTGGACTTTTAAGGATTTATTTCATTTTCAAAATGGCCGCCATTTAAAGATGGCCGCCATGTCCAAATTCATATTTTGATGACTAACATCAGATCGCAACATGGTAATCTACCTTAAAACCAAGATTCGTGCGATTCCGAGCATTTTGAATTTTTAGCGGCCATCTTGGATTCAAAATGGCCACCAAAAAAGTGAACATGTGCGTCATATGGTGCGGTATAACATACTCTACTTATATTCCAATTTTCATCGAAATCCGTTGACTTTAAGATTTTTAATGATTTATTTTCATTTTCAAAATGGCCGCCATTTTAAGATGGCCGCCGTGTTCAAATTCAAATTTTGATGACTAACATCTGATCGCAACATGGCAATCTATCTAAAAACCAAGTTTCGTGCGATTCCGAGCATTTTGAATTTTTGGCGGCCATCTTGGATTCAAAATGGCCGCCATAAAAAGTCAACATGTGTGTCATATGGTGCGGTATAACATACCCTACTTATATTCCAATTTTCATTGAAATCCGTTAACTTTTGGATTTTTAAGGATTTTTTTCGTTTTCAAAATGGCCGCCATTTCAAGATGGCCGCCAATTTCAAAATTTTAAAACTTGAAGGCACCACTTCAAGTCATGACCTATTTTTGGGTGAAGTTTCATAATGATCCAATTTACGGTCTCCGAGAAAACGGTCGGACAAAATTTTGGCGGAAAGGAGAAGAAAAATAATAATAATAATAATAAGAAACGGAGCAAAAACAATATGTCTCCCAAACTTTCGTTTGGGAGCCATAACAAGTGCTGATTGTGATTGCAAGCAAGTCACAAAAAAATCCCCTCCCGTGCCCACTTTTGTCACAATTCGGACAACTTTTCAATTTTCGCACTTTGGCGGCCATTTTGAATATGGCGGCCATCTTGGACTTTGGCAGCCATCTTGGATTTGTTCGACATGTTGTTCGTAATATCAATATTGACCTAAATGCCAATTTTTGTTGAAATCAGACAACTTTTCAATATTCGCACTTTGGCAGCCATTTGAAATATGACAGCCATCTTGGATTTGTTCGAAAGTGTCGCCATGTTGTTCGTAATATCAATATTGACCTAAATGCCAATTTTCGTTGAAATCGGACAACTTTTCAATTTTCGCACTTTGGCGGCCATTTTGAATATGGCGGCCATCTTGGACTTTGGCGGCCATCTTGGATTTGTTCAAACATGTCACCATGTTGTTCGTAATATCAATATTCACCTAAATGCCAATTTTCGTTGAAATCGGACAACTTTTCAATTTTCGCACTTTGGATGCCATTTTGAATATGGCGGCCATCTTGGACTTTGGCGGCCATCTTTGATTTGTTCGAACATGTCACCATGTTGTTCGTAATATCAATATTGACCTAAATGCCAATTTTCGTTGAAATCGGACAACTTTTCAATTTTCGCACTTTGGCGGCCATTTTGAATATGGTGGCCATCTTGGATTTTTCGGAAAATGGTCCCATATTGTCCGGGACCTTAATATTGACCTATAAACCTATTTTGGTTCATATCCATATTGTTTGTGATTTTTTATGATTAATTTTGTATTTTTTTCAAATTCAAAATGGCCGCCAATCCAAGATGGCCGCCATTTTCAAAATTTCGAAATCGGAAACAACATTTCCTAGTGGTGACCTATCTTTCTGGTAAGTTTCATTGACCTATGTCTTTTCGTCTTCGAGAAATCCTACGGACAAAGTTAGGTCCGGAAGAAGAAGAAGAATAATAATAATAATTAAAATTTACGTTTCCCGAAACGTTGAAGTCGCCTCCCGTTCCGCACTTTTGACCGAGTAGAGGGAACTAAAAGTCAAGAGCACAACTTCATAACATGAGCTTTCAGTTGGCCAAGTTTCATTTCGATCGGTTAAAAGATGAGCGAGAAAACGAGCAAACTTTAAAACGGCCGCCATTTTGAAACCGGAAGTCGGACAAAAAATTTTTTTTGCAAAAATGCTCAGGATAGTTAGCTGTATCAGTATACCAATTTTCATTGAAATTGCTCTGGCCATAACTGAGATAAGACAACGGCCGCCATTTTGTAAAACTTTAAAACGGCCGCCATTTTGAAACTGGAAGTCGGACAAAAATTTTGAAAATAGTGGCACACTCAGGGTATCATAAGCTACCTGTATACCAAATTTCGTCTAAATCGGATGACGTTTAAATTTTTACATTTTTAGGGGGGTGGTGTTCGGATGGCGGCCATTTTGAAATGTCGGCCGCGTCAAATTTTTTTTTGCAAAAATGCTCGGGATAGTTAGCTGTACCAGTATACCAATTTTCATTGAAATTGCTTTGGCAATTACTGAGATCTGACAACGGCCGTCATTTTTTTTCAACGGCGGCCATTTTAAAAATGGCGGCCATTTTGAAAATTTCAAAAGTGGATTGCACAACTTCAGGTCACCCTTAACATGTTCCCAAAGTTTCATTTCGATCGGTTAAAAGATGAGCGAGAAAACGAGCGGACAACATTGCGAGGGGAAAACATAAGAAATATGAAAATAATAATAATTAAAATTTACGTTTCCCGAAACGTTGAAGTCGCCTCCCGTTCCGCACTTTTGACCGAGTAGAGGGAACTAAAAGTCAAGAGCACAACTTCATAACATGAGCTTTCAGTTGGCCAAGTTTCATTTCGATCGGTTAAAAGATGAGCGAGAAAACGAGCAAACTTTAAAACGGCCGCCATTTTGAAACCGGAAGTCGGACAAAAAATTTTCTTTGCAAAAATGCTCAGGATAGTTAGCTGTATCAGTATACCAATTTTCATTGAAATTGCTCTGGCCATAACTGAGATCTGACAACGGCCGCCATTTTGTAAAACTTTAAAACGGCCGCCATTTTGAAACCGGAAGTCGGACAAAAACTTTAAAAATAGTGGCACACTCAGGTTATCATAAGCTACCTGTATACCAAATTTCGTTTAAATCGGATGACGTTTAAATGTTTACATTTTTAGGGGGTGGTGTTCGGATGGCGGCCATTTTGAAATGTCGGCCGCGTCAAATTTTTTTTTTGCAAAAATGCTCGGGATAGTTAGCTGTACCAGTATACCAATTTTCATTGAAATTGCTTTGGCAATTACTGAGATCTGACAACGGCCGTCATTTTTTTTCAACGGCGGCCATTTTGAAAATGGCGGCCATTTTGAAAATTTCAAAAGTGGATTGCACAACTTCAGGTCACCCTTAACATGTTCCCAAAGTTTCATTTCGATCGGTTAAAAGATGAGCGAGAAAACGAGCGGACAACATTGCGAGGGGAAAAAGGAAAACATAATAATAATAATTAAAATTTACGTTTCCCGAAACGTTGAAGTCGCCTCCCGTTCCGCACTTTTGACCGAGTAGAGGGAACTAAAAGTCAAGAGCACAACTTCATAACATGAGCTTTCAGTTGGCCAAGTTTCATTTCGATCGGTTAAAAGATGAGCGAGAAAACGAGCAAACTTTAAAACGGCCGCCATTTTGAAACCGGAAGTCGGACAAAAAATTTTTTTTGCAAAAATGCTCAGGATAGTTAGCTGTATCAGTATACCAATTTTCATTGAAATTGCTCTGGCCATAACTGAGATCTGACAACGGCCGCCATTGTGTAAAACTTTAAAACGGCCGCCATTTTGAAACCGGAAGTCGGACAAAAATTTTGAAAATAGTGGCACACTCAGGGTATCATAAGCTACCTGTATACCAAATTTCGTTTAAATCGGATGACGTTTAAATTTTTACAGTTTTAGGGGGGTGGTGTTCGGATGGCGGCCATTTTGAAATGTCGGCCGCGTCAAAATTTTTTTTGCAAAAATGCTCGGGATAGGGAGCTGTATCAGTATACCAATTTTCATTGAAATTGCTTTGGCAATTACTGAGATCTGACAACGGCCGTCATTTTTTTTCAACGGCGGCCATTTTGAAAATGGCGGCCATTTTGAAAATTTCAAAAGTGGATTGCACAACTTCAGGTCACCCTTATTATGTTCCCAAAGTTTCATTTCGATCGGTTAAAAGATGAGCGAGAAAACGAGCGGACAACATTGCGAGGGGAAAAAGGAAAACATAAGAAATATGAAAATAATAATAATAAAATTTACGTTTCCCGAAACGTTGAAGTCGCCTCCCGTTCCGCACTTTTGACCGAGTAGAGGGAACTAAAAGTCAAGAGCACAACTTCATAACATGAGCTTTCAGTTGGCCAAGTTTCATTTCGATCGGTTAAAAGATGAGCTAGAAAACGAGCAAACTTTAAAACGGCCGCCATTTTGAAACCGGAAGTCGGACAAAAAATTTTTTTTGCAAAAATGCTCAGGATAGTTAGCTGTATCAGTATACCAATTTTCATTGAAATTGCTCTGGCCATAACTGAGATCTGACAACGGCCGCCATTTTGTAAAACTTTAAAACGGCCGCCATTTTGAAACCGGAAGTCGGACAAAACATTTTTAAATAGTGGCACACTTAGGGTATCATAAGCTACCTGTATACCAAATTTCGTCTAAATCGGATGACGTTTAAATTTTTACATTTTTAGGGGGTGGTGTTCGGATGGCGGCCATTTTGAAATGTCGGCCGCGTCAAATTTTTTTTTGCAAAAATGCTCGGGATAGTTAGCTGTACCAGTATACCAATTTTCATTGAAATTGCTTTGGCAATTACTGAGATCTGACAACGGCCGTCATTTTTTTCAACGGCGGCCATTTTGAAAATGGCGGCCATTTTGAAAATTTCAAAAGTGGATTGCACAACTTCAGGTCACCCTTAACATGTTCCCAAAGTTTCATTTCGATCGGTTAAAAGATGAGCGAGAAAACGAGCGGACAACATTGCGAGGGGAAAAAGGAAAACATAATAATAATAATAAGAAACGGAGTAAAAACAATAAGTCGCCCGACACTTCGTGGTCGGCGACTTAATAATAAGAAACGGAGTAAAAACAATAAGTCGCCCGACACTTCGTGGTCGGCGACTTAATAATTAAAATTTACGTTTCCCGAAACGTTGAAGTCGCCTCCCGTTCCGCACTTTTGACCGAGTAGAGGGAACTAAAAGTCAAGAGCACAACTTCATAACATGAGCTTTCAGTTGGCCAAGTTTCATTTCGATCGGTTAAAAGATGAGCGAGAAAACGAGCAAACTTTAAAACGGCCGCCATTTTGAAACCGGAAGTCGGACAAAAAATTTTTTTTGCAAAAATGCTCAGGATAGTTAGCTGTATCAGTATACCAATTTTCATTGAAATTGCTCTGGCCATAACTGAGATCTGACAACGGCCGCCATTTTGTAAAACTTTAAAACGGCCGCCATTTTGAAACCGGAAGTTGGACAAAAATTTTGAAAATAGTGGCACACTCAGGGTATCATAAGCTACCTGTATACCAAATTTCGTTTAAATCGGATGACGTTTAAATTTTTACAGTTTTTGGGGGGTGGTGTTCGGATGGCGGCCATTTTGAAATGTCGGCCGCGTCAATTTTTTTTTTGCAAAAATGCTCGGGATAGAGAGCTGTATCAGTATACCAATTTTCATTGAAATTGCTTTGGCAATTACTGAGATCTGACAACGGCCGTCTTTTTTTTTCAACGGCGGCCATTTTGAAAATGGCGGCCATTTTGAAAATTTCAAAAGTGGATTGCACAACTTCAGGTCACCCTTAACATGTTCCTAAAGTTTCATTTCGATCGGTTAAAAGATGAGCGAGAAAACGAGCGGACAACATTGCGAGGGGAAAAAGGAAAACATAATAATAATTAAAATTTACGTTTCCCGAAACGTTGAAGTCGCCTCCCGTTCCGCACTTTTGACCGAGTAGAGGGAACTAAAAGTCAAGAGCACAACTTCATAACATGAGCTTTCAGTTGGCCAAGTTTCATTTCGATCGGTTAAAAGATGAGCGAGAAAACGAGCAAACTTTAAAACGGCCGCCATTTTGAAACCGGAAGTCGGACAAAAAATTTTTTTTGCAAAAATGCTCAGGATAGTTAGCTGTATCAGTATACCAATTTTCATTGAAATTGCTCTGGCCATAACTGAGATCTGACAACGGCCGCCATTTTGTAAAACTTTAAAACGGCCGCCATTTTGAAACCGGAAGTCGGACAAAAATTTTGAAAATAGTGGCACACTCAGGGTATCATAAGCTACCTGTATACCAAATTTCGTCTAAATCGGATGACGTTTAAATTTTTACATTTTTAGGGGGGTGGTGTTCGGATGGCGGCCATTTTGAAATGTCGGCCGCGTCAAATTTTTTTTTGCAAAAATGCTCGGGATAGTTAGCTGTACCAGTATACCAATTTTCATTGAAATTGCTTTGGCAATTACTGAGATCTGACAACGGCCGTCATTTTTTTCAACGGCGGCCATTTTGAAAATGGCGGCCATTTTGAAAATTTCAAAAGTGGATTGCACAACTTCAGGTCACCCTTAACATGTTCCCAAAGTTTCATTTCGATCGGTTAAAAGATGAGCGAGAAAACGAGCGGACAACATTGCGAGGGGAAAACATAAGAAATATGAAAATAATAATAATAAAATTTACGTTTCCCGAAACGTTGAAGTCGCCTCCCGTTCCGCACTTTTGACCGAGTAGAGGGAACTAAAAGTCAAGAGCACAACTTCATAACATGAGCTTTCAGTTGGCCAAGTTTCATTTCGATCGGTTAAAAGATGAGCGAGAAAACGAGCAAACTTTAAAACGGCCGCCATTTTGAAACCGGAAGTCGGACAAAAAATTTTTTTTGCAAAAATGCTCAGGATAGTTAGCTGTATCAGTATACCAATTTTCATTGAAATTGCTCTGGCCATAACTGAGATCTGACAACGGCCGCCATTTTGTAAAACTTTAAAACGGCCGCCATTTTGAAACCGGAGGTCGGACAAAACATTTTTAAATAGTGGCACACTCAGGGTATCATAAGCTACCTGTATACCAAATTTCGTCTAAATCGGATGACGTTTAAATTTTTACATTTTTAGGGGGGTGGTGTTCGGATGGCGGCCATTTTGAAATGTCGGCCGCGTCAAATTTTTTTTTGCAAAAATGCTCGGGATAGTTAGCTGTACCAGTATACCAATTTTCATTGAAATTGCTTTGGCAATTACTGAGATCTGACAACGGCCGTCATTTTTTTCAACGGCGGCCATTTTGAAAATGGCGGCCATTTTGAAAATTTCAAAAGTGGATTGCACAACTTCAGGTCACCCTTAACATGTTCCCAAAGTTTCATTTCGATCGGTTAAAAGATGAGCGAGAAAACGAGCGGACAACATTGAGAGGGGAAAAAGGAAAACATAATAATAATAATAAGAAACGGAGTAAAAACAATAAGTCGCCCGACACTTCGTGGTCGGCGACTTAATAATAATAAGAAACGGAGTAAAAACAATAAGTCGCCCGACACTTCGTGGTCGGCGACTTAATAATAATAATAATAATAAGAAACGGAGTAAAAACAATAAGTCGCCCGACACTTCGTGGTCGGCGACTTAATAAGAAACGGTGCAAAAACAATAAATCCCCGACACTTCGTGGTCGGGGATTTAATAATTAAACATGATTGTGTTGGGATGCCAACACAGAAGTCGCCCAAATCCCCATGGATAGTATTCCATGCAAATCAGTACAACTGTACATCAAAATACGTCTAGAAATCAAATTTCGTTGAAATCGGACAAAGTTGACGTTTTTGGGGGGCGGGTGTGGTAAAACGGCGGCCATTTTAAAATGGCGGCTTTCGCATCAAATTTGTTTTCGCCACAATGCTCAGGATGGTTAACTCTACCAGTGTACCAATTTTCATTAAAATCCATCCACCCATCTCCGAGATCTGAGAGGGGGCCAAAAATCTTTAATGGCGGCCATTTTGAAAATGGCGGCCATTTTGAAAATTTCAAAAGTGGATGGCACACCTCTGAGTGACCCTCCACCCACCTCAGCAGGTTTTATCTTGACAGTACATCAAAATACGTCTAGAAATCAAATTTCGTTGAAATCGGACAAAGTTGACATTTTTGGGGGGCGGGTGTGATAAAATGGCGGCGATTTTAAAATGGCGGCATTCGCATCATATTTTTTTTCGCCACACTGCTCAGGATGGTTAACTCTACCAGTGTACCAATTTTCATTAAAATCCATCCACCCATCTCCGAGATCTGAGAGGTCGCCAAAAATCTTTAATGGCGGCCATTTTGAAAATGGCGGCCATTTTGAAAATTTCAAAAGTGAATGGCACACCTCTGAGTGACCCTCCACCCACCTCAGCAGGTTTTATCTTGATTGGTCAAAGCGTTTTAAAAAAATGTGTCGGACAAGTTCATGATTAAGAAAAATGTGTGGAAAAGAATAATAATAATAATAATAATAATAATAATAATAATAATAAGAAACGGTGCAAAAACAATAAGTCTCCCAAAACTTGTTTTGGGCGACTTAATAATAATAATAATAATAATAATAATAATAATAAGAAACGGTGCAAAAACAATAAGTCTCCCAAAACTTGTTTTGGGCGACTTAATAATAATAATAATAATAATAATAATAATAAGAAACGGTGCAAAAACAATAAGTCTCCCAAAACTTGTTTTGGGCGACTTAATAATAATAATAATAATAATAATAATAATAATAATAAGAAACGGTGCAAAAACAATAAGTCTCCCAAAACTTGTTTTGGGCGACTTAATAATTAAACATGATTGTGTTGGGATGCCAACACAGAAGTCGCCCAAATCCCCATGGATAGTATTCCATTCAAATCAGTACATCAAAATACCTCTAGAAATCAAATTTCGTTAAAATCGGACAAAGTTGATGTTTTTGGGGGCAGGTGTGGTAAAACGGCGGCCATTTTAAAATGGCGGCTTTTGCATCAAATTTGTTTTCGCCACACTGCTCAGGATGGTTAACTCTACCAGTGAACCAATTTTCATTAAAATCCATCCACCCATCTCCGAGATCTGAGAGGGGGCCAAAAATCTTTAACGGCGGCCATTTTGAAAATTTCAAAAGTGGATGGCACACCTCTGAGTGACCCTCCACCCACCTCAGCAGGTTCAGTACATCAAAATACGTCTAGAAATCAAATTTCGTTGAAATCGGACAAAGTTGACGTTTTTGGGGGGCGGGTGTGGTAAAACGGCGGCCATTTTAAAATGGCGGCGTTCGCATCAAATTTTTTTTCGCCACACTGATCAGGATGGTTACCTCTACCAGTGTACCAATTTTCATTAAAATCCATTCAGCCATCTCCGAGATCTGAGAGGGGGCCAAAAATCTTTAACGGCGGCCATTTTGAAAATGGCGGCCATTTTGAAAATTTCAAAAGTGGATGGCACCCCTCTGAGTGACCCTCCACCCACCTCAGCAGGTTTTATCTTGATTGGTCAAAGCGTTTTCAAAAAATGTGTCGGACAAGTTCATGATTAAGAAAAATGTGTGGAAAAGAATAATGATAATTAAACATGATTGTGTTGGGATGCCAACACAGAAGTCGCCCAAATCCCCATGGATAGTATTCCATTCAAATCAGTACATCAAAATACCTCTAGAAATCAAATTTCGTTAAAATCGGACAAAGTTGATGTTTTTGGGGGCGGGTGTGGTAAAACGGCGGCCATTTTAAAATGGCGGCTTTTGCATCAAATTTGTTTTCGCCATACTGCTCAGGATGGTTAACTCTACCAGTGTACCAATTTTCATTAAAATCCATCCACCCATCTCCGAGATCTGAGAGGGGGCCAAAAATCTTTAACGGCGGCCATTTTGAAAATAGCGGCCATTTTGAAAATTTCAAAAGTGGATGGCACACCTCTGAGTGACCCTCCACCCACCTCAGCAGGTTCAGTACATCAAAATACGTCTAGAAATCAAATTTCGTTGAAATCGGACAAAGTTGACGTTTTTGGGGGGCGGGTGTGGTAAAACGGCGGCCATTTTAAAATGGCGGCGTTCGCATCAAATTTTTTTTCGCCACACTGCTCAGGATGGTTAACTCTACCAGTGTACCAATTTTCATTAAAATCCATCCAGCCATCTCCGAGATCCGAGAGGGGGCCAAAAATCTTTAATGGCGGCCATTTTGAAAATGGCGGCCATTTTGAAAATTTCAAAAGTGGATGGCACCCCTCTGAGTGACCCTCCACCCACCTCAGCAGGTTTTATCTTGATTGGTCAAAGCGTTTTCAAAAAATGTGTCGGACAAGTTCACGATTAAGAAAAATGTGTGGAAAAGAATAATAATAATAATAATAATAATAATAATAATAATAATAATAATAATAATAAGAAACGGTGCAAACACAATAAGTCTCCCAAAAAAAATTTTTTTGGGCGACTTAATAATAATAATAATAATAAGAAACGGTGCAAACACAATAAGTCTCCCAAAAAAAATTTTTTTGGGCGACTTAATAATAATAATAATAATAATAATAATAATAATTAAAATTTACGTTTCCCGAAACGTTGAAGTCGCCTCCCGTTCCGCACTTTTGACCGAGTAGAGGGAACTAAAAGTCAAGAGCACAACTTCATAACATGAGCTTTCAGTTGGCCAAGTTTCATTTCGATCGGTTAAAAGATGAGCGAGAAAACAAGCAAACTTTAAAACGGCCGCCATTTTGAAACCGGAAGTCGGACAAAAAATTTTTTTTGCAAAAATGCTCAGGATAGTTAGCTGTATCAGTATACCAATTTTCATTGAAATTGCTCTGGCCATAACTGAGATCTGACAACGGCCGCCATTTTGTAAAACTTTAAAACGGCCGCCATTTTGAAACCGGAAGTCGGACAAAAATTTTGAAAATAGTGGCACACTCAGGGTATCATAAGCTACCTGTATACCAAATTTCGTCTAAATCGGATGACGTTTAAATTTTTACATTTTTAGGGGGGTGGTGTTCGGATGGCGGCCATTTTGAAATGTCGGCCGCGTCAAATTTTTTTTTGCAAAAATGCTCGGGATAGTTAGCTGTACCAGTATACCAATTTTCATTGAAATTGCTTTGGCAATTACTGAGATCTGACAATGGCCGTCATTTTTTTCAACGGCGGCCATTTTGAAAATGGCGGCCATTTTGAAAATTTCAAAAGTGGATTGCACAACTTCAGGTCACCCTTAACATGTTCCCAAAGTTTCATTTCGATCGGTTAAAAGATGAGCGAGAAAACGAGCGGACAACATTGCGAGGGAAACATAAGAAATATGAAAATAATAATAATTAAACATGATTGTGTTGGGATGCCAACACAGAAGTCGCCCAAATCCCCATGGATAGTATTCCATTCAAATCAGTACATCAAAATACCTCTAGAAATCAAATTTCGTTAAAATCGGACAAAGTTGATGTTTTTGGGGGCGGGTGTGGTAAAACGGCGGCCATTTTAAAATGGCGGCTTTTGCATCAAATTTGTTTTCGCCATACTGCTCAGGATGGTTAACTCTACCAGTGTACCAATTTTCATTAAAATCCATCCACCCATCTCCGAGATCTGAGAGGGGGCCAAAAATCTTTAACGGCGGCCATTTTGAAAATGGCGGCCATTTTGAAAATTTCAAAAGTGGATGGCACACCTCTGAGTGACCCTCCACCCACCTCAGCAGGTTCAGTACATCAAAATACGTCTAGAAATCAAATTTCGTTGAAATCGGACAAAGTTGACGTTTTTGGGGGGCGGGTGTGGTAAAACGGCGGCCATTTTAAAATGGCGGCGTTCGCATCAAATTTTTTTTCGCCACACTGCTCAGGATGGTTAACTCTACCAGTGTACCAATTTTCATTAAAATCCATCCAGCCATCTCCGAGATCTGAGAGGGGGCCAAAAATCTTTAACGGCGGCCATTTTGAAAATGGCGGCCATTTTGAAAATTTCAAAAGTGGATGGCACCCCTCTGAGTGACCCTCCACCCACCTCAGCAGGTTTTATCTTGATTGGTCAAAGCGTTTTCAAAAAATGTGTCGGACAAGTTCACGATTAAGAAAAATGTGTGGAAAAGAATAATAATAATTAAAATTTACGTTTCACGAAACGTTGAAGTCGCCTCCCGTTCCGCACTTTTGACCGAGTAGAGGGAACTTTGCAGTTATAAGCTTTAAAAATGTTAAAACTTACTCTACAACCGTACCAAATTTCAAAACTTTTCATCGAGCGGTTTTCCCGATATAAGCGATGTCCTAAATTATGACCCTTCAACTTTGAATGGCAACTGTGTCGCGTGCGGGGGGTATCGGTGAAAACGAAAAGTCAAGAGCACAACTGCTCAGGATAGTTAGCTGTATCAGTATACCAATTTTCATTGAAATTGCTCTGGCCATTACTGAGATCTGACAACGGCCGCCATTTTGTAAAACTTTAAAACGGCCGCCATTTTGAAACCGGAAGTCGGACAAAAAATTTTTTTTGCAAAAATGCTCAGGATAGTTAGCTGTATCAGTATACCAATTTTCATTGAAATTGCTCTGGCCATAACTGAGATCTGACAACGGCCGCCATTTTGTAAAACTTTAAAACGGCCGCCATTTTGAAACCGGAAGTCGGACAAAAATTTTGAAAATAGTGGCACACTCAGTATATCATAAGCTACCTGTATACCAAATTTCGTTTAAATCGGATGACGTTTAAATTTTTACAGTTTTAGGGGGGTGGTGTTCGGATGGCGGCCATTTTGAAATGTCGGCCGCGTCAAATTTTTTTTTGCAAAAATGCTCGGGGTAGGGAGCTGTATCAGTATACCAATTTTCATTGAAATTGCTTTGGCAATTACTGAGATCTGACAACGGCCGTCATTTTTTTTCAACGGCGGCCATTTTGAAAATGGCGGCTATTTTGAAAATTTCAAAAGTGGATTGCACAACTTCAGGTCACCCTTATTATGTTCCCAAAGTTTCATTTCGATCGGTTAAAAGATGAGCGAGAAAACGAGCGGACAACATTGCGAGGGGAAAAAGGAAAACATAAGAAATATGAAAATAATAATAATAATAATAACTAGTGCTGATTGTGTTGGGATGCCAACACAGAATGTCTCCCAAACGAACCCCCATTGCCACTATAATCCTTATGGATAGTATTTCATTCAAATCAGTACATTAAAATATGCCTAGAAATCAAATTTTGTTGAAATCGGACAAAGTTGACTTTTTCCTGCAGTAAAATGGCCGTCATTTTGAAACCGGAAGTCAGACAAAAATTTGTAAATAGTGGCACACTCAGGGTATCATAAGCTACCTGAATACCAAATTTCGTCTAAATCGGATGACGTTTAAATTTTTGCATTTTTAGGGGGGTGGTGTTCGGATGGCGGCCATTTTGAAATGTCGGTCGCGTCAAATTTTTTTTTGCAAAGATGCTCAGGATAGTGAGCTGTATCAGTATACCAATTTTCATTGAAATTGCTTTGGCAATTACTGAGATCTGACAACGGCCTTCATTTTTTTTCAACGGCGGCCATTTTGAAAATGGCGGCCATTTTGAAAATTTCAAAAGTGGATTGCACAACTTCAGGTCACCCTTAACATGTTCCCAAAGTTTCATCTTGATTGGACCTAGAAATCAAATTTTGTTGAAATCGGATAAAGTTGACTTTTTCCTGCAGTAAAATGGCCGCCATTTTGAAACCGGAAGTCGGAGAAAAAAATTTTAAATAGTGGCACACTCAGGGTATCATAAGCTACCTGTATACCAAATTTCTTCTAAATCGGATGACGTTTAAATTTTTTCATTTTTAGGGGGGTGGTGTTCGGATGGCGGCCATTTTGAAATGTCGGTCGCGTCAAATTTTTTTTTGCAAAAATGCTCAGGATAGTTAGCTGTATCAGTATACTAATTTTCATTGAAATTGCTTTGGCAATTACTGAGATCTGACAACGGCCATCATTTTTTTTCAATGGCGGCCATTTTGAAAATGGCGGCCATTTTGAAAATTTCAAAAGTGGATTGCACAACTTCAGGTCACCCTTAACATGTTCCCAAAGTTTCATCTTGATTGGACATTGCATCTCTGAGAAAATGTGCGGACAAGATTGAACGGAAAGAAAAAAGAAAGAAAGAAAGAAAGAAGAAGAATAATAATAAGAAACCGGACAAAAACAATATGTCTCCCAAAACTTCGTTTGGGAGACATAATAATAAGAAACGGAGTAAAAACAATAAGTCGCCCGACACTTCGTGGTCGGCGACTTAATAATAATAATAATAATAATAATAATAATTAAACATGATTGTGTTGGGATGCCAACACAGAAGTCGCCCAAATCCCCATGGATAGTATTCCATTCAAATCAGTACATCAAAATACCTCTAGAAATCAAATTTCGTTGAAATCGGACAAAGTTGATGTTTTTGGGGGCGGGTGTGGTAAAACGGCAGCCATTTTAAAATGGCGGCTTTCGCATCAAATTTGTTTTCGCCATACTGCTCAGGATGGTTAACTCTACCAGTGTACCAATTTTCATTAAAATCCATCCACCCATCTCCGAGATCTGAGAGGGGGCCAAAAATCTTCAACGGCGGCCATTTTGAAAATGGCGGCCATTTTGAAAATTTCAAAAGTGGATGGCACACCTCTGAGTGACCCTCCACCCACCTCAGCAGGTTCAGTACATCAAAATACGTCTAGAAATCAAATTTCGTTGAAATCGGACAAAGTTGATGTTTTTGGGGGGCGGGTGTGGTAAAACGGCGGCCATTTTAAAATGGCGGCGTTCGCATCAAATTTTTTTTCGCCACACTGTTCAAGATGGTTAACTCTACCAGTGTACCAATTTTCATTAAAATCCATCCACCCATCTCCGAGATCTGAGAGGGGGCCAAAAATCTTTAACGGCGGCCATTTTGAAAATGGCGGCCATTTTGAAAATTTCAAAAGTGGATGGCACACCTCTGAGTGACCCTCAACCCACCTCAGCAGGTTTTATCTTGATTGGTCAAAGCGTTTTCAAAAAATGTGTCGGACAAGTTCACGATTAAGAAAAATGTGTGGAAAAGAATAATAATAATAATAAAATTTACGTTTCCCGAAACGTTGAAGTCGCCTCCCGTTCCGCACTTTTGACCGAGTAGAGGGAACTAAAAGTCAAGAGCACAACTTCATAACATGAGCTTTCAGTTGGCCAAGTTTCATTTCGATCGGTAAAAAGATGAGCGAGAAAACGAGCAAACTTTAAAACGGCCGCCATTTTGAAACCGGAAGTCGGACAAAAAATTTTTTTTGCACAAATGCTCAGGATAGTTAGCTGTATCATTATACCAATTTTCATTGAAATTGCTCTGGCCATAACTGAGATCTGACAACGGCCGCCATTTTGTAAAACTTTAAAACGGCCGCCATTTTGAAACCGGAAGTCGGACAAAACATTTCTAAATAGTGGCACACTTAGGGTATCATAAGCTACCTGTATACCAAATTTCGTCTAAATCGGATGACGTTTAAATTTTTACATTTTTAGGGGGGTGGTGTTCGGATGGCGGCCATTTTGAAATGTCGGCCGCGTCAAATTTTTTTTTGCAAAAATGCTCGGGATAGTTAGCTGTACCAGTATACCAATTTTCATTGAAATTGCTTTGGCAATTACTGAGATCTGACAACGGCCGTCATTTTTTTCAACGGCGGCCATTTTGAAAATGGCGGCCATTTTGAAAATTTCAAAAGTGGATTGCACAACTTCAGGTCACCCTTAACATGTTCCCAAAGTTTCATTTCGATCGGTTAAAAGATGAGCGAGAAAACGAACGGACAACATTGCGAGGGGAAAACATAAGAAATATGAAAATAATAATAATTAAAATTTACGTTTCCCGAAACGTTGAAGTCGCCTCCCGTTCCGCACTTTTGACCGAGTAGAGGGAACTAAAAGTCAAGAGCACAACTTCATAACATGAGCTTTCAGTTGGCCAAGTTTCATTTCGATCGGTTAAAAGATGAGCGAGAAAACGAGCAAACTTTAAAACGGCCGCCATTTTGAAACCGGAAGTCGGACAAAAAATTTTTTTTGCAAAAATGCTCAGGATAGTTAGCTGTATCAGTATACCAATTTTCATTGAAATTGCTCTGGCCATAACTGAGATCTGACAACGGCCGCCATTTTGTAAAACTTTAAAACGGCCGCCATTTTGAAACCGGAAGTCGGACAAAAATTTTGAAAATAGTGGCACACTCAGGGTATCATAAGCTACCTGTATACCAAATTTCGTTTAAATCGGATGACGTTTAAATTTTTACAGTTTTAGGGGGGTGGTGTTCGGATGGCGGCCATTTTGAAATGTCGGCCGCGTCAAATTTTTTTTTGCAAAAATGCTCGGGATAGGGAGCTGTATCAGTATACCAATTTTCATTGAAATTGCTTTGGCAATTACTGAGATCTGACAACGGCCGTCATTTTTTTTCAACGGCGGCCATTTTGAAAATGGCGGCCATTTTGAAAATGGCGGCCATTTTGAAAATTTCAAAAGTGGATTGCACAACTTCAGGTCACCCTTAACATATTCCCAAAGTTTCATTTCGATCGGTTAAAAGATGAGCGAGAAAACGAGCGGACAACATTGCGAGGGGAAAAAGGAAAACATAAGAAATATGAAAATAATAATAATAATAATAATAAGAAACGGAGTAAAAACAATAAGTCGCCCGACACTTCGTGGTCGGCGACTTAATTAAAATTTACGTTTCCCGAAACGTTGAAGTCGCCTCCCGTTCCGCACTTTTGACCGAGTAGAGGGAACTAAAAGTCAAGAGCACAACTTCATAACATGAGCTTTCAGTTGGCCAAGTTTCATTTCGATCGGTTAAAAGATGAGCGAGAAAACGAGCAAACTTTAAAACGGCCGCCATTTTGAAACCGGAAGTCGGACAAAAAATTTTTTTTGCAAAAATGCTCAGGATAGTTAGCTGTATCAGTATACCAATTTTCATTGAAATTGCTCTGGCCATAACTGAGATCTGACAACGGCCGCCATTTTGTAAAACTTTAAAACGGCCGCCATTTTGAAACCGGAAGTCGGACAAAACATTTTTAAATAGTGGCACACTTAGGGTATCATAAGCTACCTGTATACCAAATTTCGTCTAAATCGGATGACGTTTAAATTTTTACATTTTTAGGGGGGTGGTGTTCGGATGGCGGCCATTTTGAAATGTCGGCCGCGTCAAATTTTTTTTTGCAAAAATGCTCGGGATAGAGAGCTGTATCAGTATACCAATTTTCATTGAAATTGCTTTGGCAATTACTGAGATCTGACAACGGCCGTCATTTGTTTTCAACGGCGGCCATTTTGAAAATGGCGGCCATTTTGAAAATTTCAAAAGTGGATTGCACAACTTCAGGTCACCCTTATTATGTTCCCAAAGTTTCATTTCGATCGGTTAAAAGATGAGCGAGAAAACGAGCGGACAACATTGCGAGGGGAAAAAGGAAAACATAATAATAATAATAATTAAAATTTACGTTTCCCGAAACGTTGAAGTCGCCTCCCGTTCCGCACTTTTGACCGAGTAGAGGGAACTAAAAGTCAAGAGCACAACTTCATAACATGAGCTTTCAGTTGGCCAAGTTTCATTTCGATCGGTTAAAAGATGAGCGAGAAAACGAGCAAACTTTAAAACGGCCGCCATTTTGAAACCGGAAGTCGGACAAAAAATTTTTTTTGCAAAAATGCTCAGGATAGTTAGCTGTATCAGTATACCAATTTTCATTGAAATTGCTCTGGCCATAACTGAGATCTGACAACGGCCGCCATTTTGTAAAACTTTAAAACGGCCGCCATTTTGAAACCGGAAGTCGGACAAAACATTTTTAAATAGTGGCACACTTAGGGTATCATAAGCTACCTGTATACCAAATTTCGTCTAAATCGGATGACGTTTAAATTTTTACATTTTTAGGGGGGTGGTGTTCGGATGGCGGCCATTTTGAAATGTCGGCCGCGTCAAATTTTTTTTTGCAAAAATGCTCGGGATAGAGAGCTGTACCAGTATACCAATTTTCATTGAAATTGCTTTGGCAATTACTGAGATCTGACAACGGCCGTCATTTGTTTTCAACGGCGGCCATTTTGAAAATGGCGGCCATTTTGAAAATTTCAAAAGTGGATTGCACAACTTCAGGTCACCCTTATTATGTTCCCAAAGTTTCATTTCGATCGGTTAAAAGATGAGCGAGAAAACGAGCGGACAACATTGCGAGGGGAAAAAGGAAAACATAATAATAATAATAATTAAAATTTACGTTTCCCGAAACGTTGAAGTCGCCTCCCGTTCCGCACTTTTGACCGAGTAGAGGGAACTAAAAGTCAAGAGCACAACTTCATAACATGAGCTTTCAGTTGGCCAAGTTTCATTTCGATCGGTTAAAAGATGAGCGAGAAAACGAGCAAACTTTAAAACGGCCGCCATTTTGAAACCGGAAGTCGGACAAAAAATTTTTTTTGCAAAAATGCTCAGGATAGTTAGCTGTATCAGTATACCAATTTTCATTGAAATTGCTCTGGCCATAACTGAGATCTGACAACGGCCGCCATTTTGTAAAACTTTAAAACGGCCGCCATTTTGAAACCGGAAGTCGGACAAAACATTTTTAAATAGTGGCACACTTAGGGTATCATAAGCTACCTGTATACCAAATTTCGTCTAAATCGGATGACGTTTAAATTTTTACATTTTTAGGGGGGTGGTGTTCGGATGGCGGCCATTTTGAAATGTCGGCCGCGTCAAATTTTTTTTTGCAAAAATGCTCGGGATAGTTAGCTGTACCAGTATACCAATTTTCATTGAAATTGCTTTGGCAATTACTGAGATCTGACAACGGCCGTCATTTTTTTCAACGGCGGCCATTTTGAAAATGGCGGCCATTTTGAAAATTTAAAAAGTGGATTGCACAACTTCAGGTCACCCTTAACATGTTCCCAAAGTTTCATTTCGATCGGTTAAAAGATGAGCGAGAAAACGAGCGGACAACATTGCGAGGGGAAAACATAAGAAATATGAAAATAATAATAATAATAATAATAATAATAATAAGAAACGGAGTAAAAACAATAAGTCGCCCGACACTTCGTGGTCGGCGACTTAATAAGAAACGGAGTAAAAACAATAAGTCGCCCGACACTTCGTGGTCGGCGACTTAATAATTAAACATGATTGTGTTGGGATGCCAACACAGAAGTCGCCCAAATCCCCATGGATAGTATTCCATTCAAATCAGTACATCAAAATACCTCTAGAAATCAAATTTCGTTAAAATCGGACAAAGTTGATGTTTTTGGGGGCGGGTGTGGTAAAACGGCGGCCATTTTAAAATGGCGGCTTTTGCATCAAATTTGTTTTCGCCACACTGCTCAGGATGGTTAACTCTACCAGTGTACCAATTTTCATTAAAATCCATCCACCCATCTCCGAGATCTGAGAGGGGGCCAAAAATCTTTAACGGCGGCCATTTTGAAAATTTCAAAAGTGGATGGCACACCTCTGAGTGACCCTCCACCCACCTCAGCAGGTTCAGTACATCAAAATACGTCTAGAAATCAAATTTCGTTGAAATCGGACAAAGTTGACGTTTTTGGGGGGGCGGGTGTGGTAAAACGGCGGCCATTTTAAAATGGCGGCGTTCGCATCAAATTTTTTTTCGCCACACTGCTCAGGATGGTTAACTCTACCAGTGTACCAATTTTCATTAAAATCCATTCAGCCATCTCCGAGATCTGAGAGGGGGCCAAAAATCTTTAACGGCGGCCATTTTGAAAATGGCGGCCATCTTGAAAATTTCAAAAGTGGATGGCACCCCTCTGAGTGACCCTCCACCCACCTCAGCAGGTTTTATCTTGATTGGTCAAAGCGTTTTCAAAAAATGTGTCGGACAAGTTCATGATTAAGAAAAATGTGTGGAAAAGAATAATAACAAGTGCTGATTGTGATTGCAAGCAAGTCACAAAAAAATCCCCTCCCGTGCCCACTTTTGTCACAATTCGGACAACTTTTCAATTTTCGCACTTTGGCGGCCATTTTGAATATGGCGGCCATCTTGGACTTTGGCAGCCATCTTGGATTTGTTCGACATGTTGTTCGTAATATCAATATTGACCTAAATGCCAATTTTTGTTGAAATCAGACAACTTTTCAATATTCGCACTTTGGCAGCCATTTTTAATATGACAGCCATCTTGGATTTGTTCGAAAGTGTCGCCATGTTGTTCGTAATATCAATATTGACCTAAATGCCAATTTTCGTTGAAATCGGACAACTTTTCAATTTTCGCACTTTGGCGGCCATTTTGAATATGGCGGCCATCTTGGATTTGTTCAAACATGTCACCATGTTGTTCGTAATATCAATATTCACCTAAATGCCAATTTTCGTTGAAATCGGACAACTTTTCAATTTTCGCACTTTGGCGGCCATTTTGAATATGACAGCCATCTTGGATTTGTTCGAAAGTGTCGCCATGTTGTTCGTAATATCAATATTGACCTAAATGCCAATTTTCGTTGAAATCGGACAACTTTTCAATTTTCGCACTTTGGCGGCCATTTTGAATATGGTGGCCATCTTGGATTTTTCGGAAAATGGTCCCATATTGTCCGGGACCTTAATATTGACCTATAAACCTATTTTGGTTCATATCCATATTGTTTGTGATTTTTTATGATTAATTTTGTATTTTTTTCAAATTCAAAATGGCCGCCAATCCAAGATGGCCGCCATTTTCAAAATTTCGAAATCGGAAAGAACATTTCCTAGTGGTGACCTATCTTTCTGGTAAGTTTCATTGACCTATGTCTTTTCGTCTTCGAGAAATCCTACGGACAAAGTTAGGTCCAGAAGAAGAAGAAGAAGAAGAAGAAGAAGAAGAAGAAGAATAATAATAATAAGAAGAAACGGTGCAAAAACAATAAATCCCCGAAACTTCGTGGTCGGGGATTTAATTAAACATGATTGTGTTGGGATGCCAACACAGAAGTCGCCCAAATCCCCATGGATAGTATTCCATTCAAATCAGTACATCAAAATACCTCTAGAAATCAAATTTCGTTAAAATCGGACAAAGTTGATGTTTTTGGGGGCGGGTGTGGTAAAACGGCGGCCATTTTAAAATGGCGGCTTTTGCATCAAATTTGTTTTCGCCATACTGCTCAGGATGGTTAACTCTACCAGTGTATTAATTTTCATTAAAATCCATCCACCCATCTCCGAGATCTGAGAGGGGGCCAAAAATCTTTAACGGCGGCCATTTTGAAAATGGCGGCCATTTTGAAAATTTCAAAAGTGGATGGCACACCTCTGAGTGACCCTCCACCCACCTCAGCAGGTTCAGTACATCAAAATACGTCTAGAAATCAAATTTCGTTGAAATCGGACAAAGTTGACGTTTTTGGGGGGCGGGTGTGGTAAAACGGCGGCCATTTTAAAATGGCGGCGTTCGCATCAAATTTTTTTTCGCCACACTGCTCAGGATGGTTAACTCTACCAGTGTACCAATTTTCATTAAAATCCATCCAGCCATCTCCGAGATCTGAGAGGGGGCCAAAAATCTTTAACGGCGGCCATTTTGAAAATGGCGGCCATTTTGAAAATTTCAAAAGTGGATGGCACCCCTCTGAGTGACCCTCCACCCACCTCAGCAGGTTTTATCATGATTGGTCAAAGCGTTTTCAAAAAATGAGTCGGACAAGTTCACGATTAAGAAAAATGTGTGGAAAAGAATAATAATTAAACATGATTGTGTTGGGATGCCAACACAGAAGTCGCCCAAATCCCCATGGATAGTATTCCATTCAAATCAGTACATCAAAATACCTCTAGAAATCAAATTTCGTTGAAATCGGACAAAGTTGATGTTTTTGTGGGCGGGTGTGGTAAAACGGCGGCCATTTTAAAATGGCGGCTTTCGCATCAAATTTGTTTTCGCCACACTGCTCAGGATGGTTAACTCTACCAGTGTACCAATTTTCATTAAAATCCATCCACCCATCTCCGAGATCTGAGAGGGGGCCAAAAATCTTAAACGGCGGCCATTTTGAAAATGGCGGCCATTTTGAAAATTTCAAAAGTGGATGGCACACCTCTGAGTGACCCTCCACCCACCTCAGCAGGTTAAGTACATCAAAATATGTCTAGAAATCAAATTTCGTTGAAATCGGACAAAGTTGACGTTTTTGGGGGGCGGGTGTGGTAAAACGGCGGCCATTTTAAAATGGCGGCGTTCGCATCAAATTTTTTTTCGCCACACTGCTCAGGATGGTTAACTCTACCAGTGTACCAATTTTCATTAAAATCCATCCAGCCATCTCCGAGATCTGAGAGGGGGCCAAAAATCTTTAACGGCGGCCATTTTGAAAATGGCGGCCATTTTGAAAATTTCAAAAGTGGATGGCACCCCTCTGAGTGACCCTCCACCCACCTCAGCAGGTTTTATCTTGATTGGTCAAAGCGTTTTCAAAAAATGTGTCGGACAAGTTCACGATTAAGAAAAATGTGTGGAAAAGAATAATAATAATAATAATAATTAAACATGATTGTGTTGGGATGCCAACACAGAAGTCGCCCAAATCCCCATGGATAGTATTCCATTCAAATCAGTACATCAAAATACCTCTAGAAATCAAATTTCGTTGAAATCGGACAAAGTTGATGTTTTTGGGGGCGGGTGTGGTAAAACGGCGGCCATTTTAAAATGGCGGCTTTTGCATCAAATTTGTTTTCGCCATACTGCTCAGGATGGTTAACTCTACCAGTGTACCAATTTTCATTAAAATCCATCCACCCATCTCCGAGATCTGAGAGGGGGCCAAAAAATCTTTAACGGCGGCCATTTTGAAAATGGCGGCCATTTTGAAAATTTCAAAAGTGGATGGCACACCTCTGAGTGACCCTCCACCCACCTCAGCAGGTTCAGTACATCAAAATACGTCTAGAAATCAAATTTCGTTGAAATCGGACAAAGTTGACGTTTTTGGGGGGCGGGTGTTGTAAAACGGCGGCCATTTTAAAATGGCGGCGTTCGCATCAAATTTTTTTTCGCCACACTGCTCAGGATGGTTAACTCTACCAGTGTACCAATTTTCATTAAAATCCATCCAGCCATCTCCGAGATCTGAGAGGGGGCCAAAAATCTTTAACGGCGGCCATTTTGAAAATGGCGGCCATTTTGAAAATTTCAAAAGTGGATGGCACCCCTCTGAGTGACCCTCCACCCACCTCAGCAGGTTTTATCTTGATTGGTCAAAGCGTTTTCAAAAAATGTGTCGGACAAGTTCATGATTAAGAAAAATGTGTGGAAAAGAATAATAATAATAATAATTAAACATGATTGTGTTGGGATGCCAACACAGAAGTCGCCCAAATCCCCATGGATAGTATTCCATTCAAATCAGTACATCAAAATACCTCTAGAAATCAAATTTCGTTAAAATCGGACAAAGTTGATGTTTTTGGGGGCGGGTGTGGTAAAACGGCAGCCATTTTAAAATGGCGGCTTTTGCATCAAATTTGTTTTCGCCATACTGCTCAGGATGGTTAACTCTACCAGTGTACCAATTTTCATTAAAATCCATCCACCCATCTCCGAGATCTGAGAGGGGGCCAAAAATCTTTAACGGCGGCCATTTTGAAAATGGCGGCCATTTTGAAAATTTCAAAAGTGTATGGCACACCTCTGAGTGACCCTCCACCCACCTCAGCAGGTTCAGTACATCAAAATACGTCTAGAAATCAAATTTCGTTGAAATCGGACAAAGTTGACGTTTTTGGGGGGCGGGTGTGGTAAAACGGCGGCCATTTTGAAATGGCGGCGTTCGCATCAAATTTTTTTTCGCCACACTGCTCAGGATGGTCAACTCTACCAGTGTACCAATTTTCATTAAAATCCATCCAGCCATCTCCGAGATCTGAGAGGGGGCCAAAAATCTTTAACGGCGGCCATTTTGAAAATGGCGGCCATTTTGAAAATTTCAAAAGTGGATGGCACCCCTCTGAGTGACCCTCCACCCACCTCAGCAGGTTTTATCTTGATTGGTCAAAGCGTTTTCAAAAAATGTGTCGGACAAGTTCATGATTAAGAAAAATGTGTGGAAAAGAATAATAATAATAATAATAATAATAAGAAAGGGTGCAAACACAATAAGTCTCCCAAAAAAAATTTTTTTGGGCGACTTAATAATAATAAGAAACGGTGCAAACACAATAAGTCTCCCAAAAAAAATTTTTTTGGGCGACTTAATAATAATAATAATAATAATAATAAGAAACGGTGCAAAAACAATAAGTCTCCCAAAACTTGTTTTGGGCGACTTAATTAAACATGATTGTGTTGGGATGCCAACACAGAAGTCGCCCAAATCCCCATGGATAGTATTCCATTCAAATCAGTACATCAAAATACCTCTAGAAATCAAATTTCGTTAAAATCGGACAAAGTTGATGTTTTTGGGGGCGGGTGTGGTAAAACGGCGGCCATTTTAAAATGGCGGCTTTTGCATCAAATTTGTTTTCGCCATACTGCTCAGGATGGTTAACTCTACCAGTGTACCAATTTTCATTAAAATCCATCCACCCATCTCCGAGATCTGAGAGGGGGCCAAAAATCTTTAACGGCGGCCATTTTGAAAATGGCGGCCATTTTGAAAATTTCAAAAGTGGATGGCACACCTCTGAGTGACCCTCCACCCACCTCAGCAGGTTCAGTACATCAAAATACGTCTAGAAATCAAATTTCGTTGAAATCGGACAAAGTTGACGTTTTTGGGGGGCGGGTGTGGTAAAACGGCGGCCATTTTAAAATGGCGGCGTTCGCATCAAATTTTTTTTCGCCACACTGCTCAGGATGGTTAACTCTACCAGTGTACCAATTTTCATTAAAATCCATCCAGCCATCTCCGAGATCTGAGAGGGGGCCAAAAATCTTTAACGGCGGCCATTTTGAAAATGGCGGCCATTTTGAAAATTTCAAAAGTGGATGGCACCCCTCTGAGTGACCCTCCACCCACCTCAGCAGGTTTTATCTTGATTGGTCAAAGCGTTTTCAAAAAATGTGTCGGACAAGTTCACGATTAAGAAAAATGTGTGGAAAAGAATAATAATAATAATAATAATAATAATAATAATAACAAGTGCTGATTGTGATTGCAAGCAAGTCACAAAAAAATCCCCTCCCGTGCCCACTTTTGTCACAATTCGGACAACTTTTCAATTTTCGCACTTTGGCGGCCATTTTGAATATGGCGGCCATCTTGGACTTTGGCAGCCATCTTGGATTTGTTCGACATGTTGTTCGTAATATCAATATTGACCTAAATGCCAATTTTTGTTGAAATCAGACAACTTTTCAATATTCGCACTTTGGCAGCCATTTTGAATATGACAGCCATCTTGGATTTGTTCGAAAGTGTCGCCATGTTGTTCGTAATATCAATATTGACCTAAATGCCAATTTTCGTTGAAATCGGACAACTTTTCAATTTTCGCACTTTGGCGGCCATTTTGAATATGGCGGCCATCTTGGACTTTGGCGGCCATCTTGGATTTGTTCAAACATGTCACCATGTTGTTCGTAATATCAATATTCACCTAAATGCCAATTTTCGTTGAAATCGGACAACTTTTCAATTTTCGCACTTTGGAGGCCATTTTGAATATGGCGGCCATCTTGGACTTTGGCGGCCATCTTTGATTTGTTCGAAAGTGTCACCATGTTGTTCGTAATATCAATATTGACCTAAATGCCAATTTTCGTTGAAATCGGACAACTTTTCAATTTTCGCACTTTGGCGGCCATTTTGAATATGGTGGCCATCTTGGATTTTTCGGAAAATGGTCCCATATTGTCCGGGACCTTAATATTGACCTATAAACCTATTTTGGTTCATATCCATATTGTTTGTGATTTTTTATGATTAATTTTGTATTTTTTTCAAATTCAAAATGGCCGCCAATCCAAGATGGCCGCCATTTTCAAAATTTCGAAATCGGAAACAACATTTCCTAGTGGTGACCTATCTTTCTGGTAAGTTTCATTGACCTATGTCTTTTCGTCTTCGAGAAATCCTACGGACAAAGTTAGGTCCAGAAGAAGAAGAAGAAGAATAATAATAATAAGAAACGGTGCAAAAACAATAAATCCCCGACACTTCGTGGTCGGGGATTTAATAATAATAATAATAAGAAACGGTGCAAACACAATAAGTCTCCCAAAAAAAATTTTTTTGGGCGACTTAATAATTAAACATGATTGTGTTGGGATGCCAACACAGAAGTCGCCCAAATCCCCATGGATAGTATTCCATTCAAATCAGTACATCAAAATACCTCTAGAAATCAAATTTCGTTAAAATCGGACAAAGTTGATGTTTTTGGGGGCGGGTGTGGTAAAACGGCGGCCATTTTAAAATGGCGGCTTTTGCATCAAATTTGTTTTCGCCATACTGCTCAGGATGGTTAACTCTACCAGTGTACCAATTTTCATTAAAATCCATCCACCCATCTCCGAGATCTGAGAGGGGGCCAAAAATCTTTAACGGCGGCCATTTTGAAAATGGCGGCCATTTTGAAAATTTCAAAAGTGGATGGCACACCTCTGAGTGACCCTCCACCCACCTCAGCAGGTTCAGTACATCAAAATACGTCTAGAAATCAAATTTCGTTGAAATCGGACAAAGTTGACGTTTTTGGGGGCGGGTGTGGTAAAACGGCGGCCATTTTAAAATGGCGGCGTTCGCATCAAATTTTTTTTCGCCACACTGCTCAGGATGGTTAACTCTACCAGCGTACCAATTTTCATTAAAATCCATCCAGCCATCTCCGAGATCTGAGAGGGGGCCAAAAATCTTTAACGGCGGCCATTTTGAAAATGGCGGCCATTTTGAAAATTTCAAAAGTGGATGGCACCCCTCTGAGTGACCCTCCACCCACCTCAGCAGGTTTTATCTTGATTGGTCAAAGCGTTTTCAAAAAATGTGTCGGACAAGTTCACGATTAAGAAAAATGTGTGGAAAAGAATAATAACTAGTGCTGATTGTGTTGGGATGCCAACACAGAATGTCTCCCAAACGAACCCCCATTGCCACTATATTCTTGTGCATGTTGAAAATCCCCAAATAGACATGATATTCTTAGTTTGTGGATTAAAATCTACCTACATATCAAATTTCGTTGCAATCGGACTAAGTTGACGTTTGGGGGGAGTGTGGTGAAACGGCTGCCATCACAAAATGGTGTCATTTGCATCCAATTTTTTTGGCAAAAATGCTCAGGATAGTTAGCTGTATCAGTATACCAATTTTCATTGAAATTGCTCTGGCCATTACTGAGATCTGACAACGGCCGCCATTTTTAAAAACTTTAAAACGGCCGCCATTTTGAAACCGGAAGTCGGACAAATTTTTTTATTGTTGCTAAAATGCTCAGGATAGTTAGCTGTATCAGTATACCAATTTTCATTGAAATTGCTCTGGCCATTACTGAGATCTGACAATGGCCGCCATTTTGTAAAACTTTAAAACGGCCGCCATTTTGAAACCGGAAGTCGAACAAAAATTTTAAAAATAGTGGCACATTCAGGGTATCATAATCTAGCTGTGTACCAAATTTCGTCAAAATCATATGACGTTTAAATTTTTGTATTTTTAGGGGGGTGGTGTTCGGATGGCGGCCATTTTGAAATGTCGTTCGCGTCCATTTTTTTGGGCAAAAATGCTCAGGATAGTTGGCTGTATCAGTATACCAATTTTCATTGAAATTGCTCTGGCAATTACTGAGATCTGACAACGGTCGCCATTTTTTTTATACGGCGGCCATTTTGAAAATGGCGGCCATTTAAAAAATTTCAAAAGTGGATTGCACAACTTCAGGTCACCCTTAACATGTTCCCAAAGTTTCATCTTGATTGGACATTGCGTCTCAGAGAAAATGTGCGGACAAGATTGAACGGAAAGAAAAAAGAAAGAAAGAAAGAAAGAAGAAGAATAATAATAAGAAACCGGACAAAAACAATATGTCTCCCAAAACTTCGTTTGGGAGACATAATTAAACATGATTGTGTTGGGATGCCAACACAGAAGTCGCCCAAATCCCCATGGATAGTATTCCATGCAAATCAGTACAGCTGTACATCAAAATACGTCTAGAAATCAAATTTCGTTGAAATCCGACAAAGTTGACGTTTTCGAGGGGCGGGTGTGGTAAAACGGCGGCCATTTTAAAATGGCGGCTTTCGCATCAAATTTGTTTTCGCCATACTGCTCAGGATGGTTAACTCTACCAGTGTACCAATTTTCATTAAAATCCATCCACCCATCTCCGAGATCTGAGAGGGGGCCAAAAATCTTTAACGGCGGCCATTTTGAAAATGGCGGCCATTTTGAAAGTTTCAAAAGTGGATGGCACACCTCTGAGTGACCCTCCACCCACCTCAGCAGGTTCAGTACATCAAAATACGTCTAGAAATCAAATTTCGTTGAAATCGGACAAAGTTGACGTTTTTGGGGGGCGGGTGTGGTAAAACGGCGGCCATTTTAAAATGGCGGTGTTAGCATCAAATTTGTTTTCGCCACAATGCTCAGGATGGTTAACTCTACGAGTGTACCAATTTTCATTAAAATCCATCCACCCATCTCCGAGATCTGAGAGGGGGCCAAAAATCTTTAATGGCGGCCATTTTGAAAATGGCGGCCATTTTGAAAATTTCAAAAGTGGATGGCACACCTCTGAGTGACCCTCCACCCACCTCAGCAGGTTTTATCTTGACAGTACATCAAAATACGTCTAGAAATCAAATTTCGTTGAAATCGGACAAAGTTGACATTTTTGGGGGGTGGGTGTGATAAAATGGCGGCGATTTTAAAATGGCGGCGTTCGCATCAAATTTTTTTTCGCCACACTGCTCAGGATGGTTAACTCTACCAGTGTACCAATTTTCATTAAAATCCATCCAGCCATCTCCGAGATCTGAGAGGGGGCCAAAAATCTTTAACGGCCGCCATTTTGAAAATGGCGGCCATTTTGAAAATTTCAAAAGTGGATGGCACCCCTCTGAGTGACCCTCCACCCACCTCAGCAGGTTTTATCTTGATTGGTCAAAGCGTTTTCAAAAAATGTGTCGGACAAGTTCATGATTAAGAAAAATGTGTGGAAAAGAATAATAATAATAATAATTAAAATTTACGTTTCACGAAACGTTGAAGTCGCCTCCCGTTCCGCACTTTTGAAAGTCAAGAGCACAACTTCATAACATGAGCTTTCAGTTGGCCAAGTTTCATTTCGATCGGTTAAAAGATGAGCGAGAAAACGAGCGGACAACATTGCGAGGGGAAAAAGGAAAACATAAGAAATATGAAAATAATAATAATAATAATAAGAAACGGAGTAAAAACAATAAGTCGCCCGACACTTCGTGGTCGGCGACTTAATAATAATAATAATAATAATAATAATAATAATAATAATAATAAGAAACGGTGCAAAAACAATAAGTCGCCAAAACTTCGTTTTGGGCGACTTAATAATAAGAAACGGTGCAAAAACAATAAGTCGCCAAAACTTCGTTTTGGGCGACTTAATTAAAAATAATGTGTTGGGATGCCAACACAGTAGTCGCCCAAAATCCCCATGGATAGTATTGCGTTCCACTCAGGACATTGAAATGAACCTACATATCAAATTTCATTAAAATCGGACAACGTTTAAAATTTCACCCGTTTTTGGCCGCCATTTTGGAAACCACGGTCGAGAAAAAATTTCGAATGTAGAGTTCCACTCGGGACACTTAAATCTACCTCCACACCAAATTTCATTGCAATCGGAGCACGTTAAATGTCATCGAGATCGCATAACGTTGAAAATTATACACGTTTTTGGCGGCCATTTTGAAACCGGAAGTCCGAGAAAAAATTTAAAGGTAGCGTTTCACTCGAAATACCAACATCTACCTCCATACCAAATTTCGTTGAATTCGGACCACGGGAAAATTTTTGCCATTTTTGGGTGGGTGTCGTCAAGTGGCGGCCATTTTGAAATGGCGGCCATTATCAAAATTCTGACAATTGACTGCACCCCTCCATATGCCCATCTACAACTGTGCCAAGTTTCATTTGATTCTATTAAGGCGTCTCTGAGAAACGTGTCGGACAAGTTCACGATCTAGAAAAAGGAGAAACCGGAATAATAATAATTAAAAACTAGTGCTGATTGTGTTGGGATGCCAACACAGAAAGTCTCCCAAACGAACCCCCATTGCCACTATAATCCCCATGGATAGTATTTCATTCAAATCAGTACATTAAAATATGCCTAGAAATCAAATTTTGTTGAAATCGGACAAAGTTGACTTTTTCCTGCAGTAAAATGGCCGCCATTTTGAAACCGGAAGTCGGACAAAAAATTTTGAAATAGTGGCACACTCAGGGTATCATAAGCTACCTGTATACCAAATTTCGTTTAAATCGGATGACGTTTAAATTTTTACATTTTTAGGGGGGGTGGTGTTCGGATGGCGGCCATTTTGAAATGCCGGCCGCGTCAAATTTTTTTTTGCAAAAATGCTCCGGATAGTTAGCTGTATCAGTATACCAATTTTCATTAAAATTGCTTTGGCAATTTCTGAGATCTGACAACGGCCGTCATTTTTTTTCAACGGCGGCCATTTTGAAAATGGCGGCCATTTTGAAAATTTCAAAAGTGGATTGCACAACTTCAGGTCACCCTTAACAGGTTCCCAAAGTTTCATCTTGATTGGACATTGCATCTCTGAGAAAATGTGCGGACAAGATTGAACGGAAAGAAAAAAGAAAGAAAGAAAGAAAGAAAGAAGAAGAATAATAGTTAAAATTTACGTTTCCCGAAACGTTGAAGTCGCCTCCCGTTCCGCACTTTTGACCGAGTAGAGGGAACTAAAAGTCAAGAGCACAACTTCATAACATGAGCTTTTAGTTGGCCAAGTTTCATTTCGATCGGTTAAAAGATGAGCGAGAAAACGAGCAAACTTTAAAACGGCCGCCATTTTGAAACCGGAAGTCGGACAAGAAATTTTTTTTGCAAAAATGCTCAGGATAGTTAGCTGTATCAGTATACCAATTTTCATTGAAATTGCTCTGGCCATAACTGAGATCTGACAACGGCCGCCATTTTGTAAAACTTTAAAACGGCCGCCATTTTGAAACCGGAAGTCGGACAAAACATTTTTAAATAGTGGCACACTTAGGGTATCATAAGCTACCTGTATACCAAATTTCGTCTAAATCGGATGACGTTTAAATTTTTACATTTTTAGGGGGGTGGTGTTCGGATGGCGGCCATTTTGAAATGTCGGCCGCGTCAAATTTTTTTTTGCAAAAATGCTCGGGATAGTTAGCTGTACCAGTATACCAATTTTCATTGAAATTGCTTTGGCAATTACTGAGATCTGACAACGGCCGTCATTTTTTTCAACGGCGGCCATTTTGAAAATGGCGGCCATTTTGAAAATTTCAAAAGTGGATTGCACAACTTCAGGTCACCCTTAACATGTTCCCAAAGTTTCATTTCGATCGGTTAAAAGATGAGCGAGAAAACGAGCGGACAACATTGCGAGGGGAAAACATAAGAAATATGAAAATAATAATAATAATAATAATAATTAAAATTTACGTTTCCCGAAACGTTGAAGTCGCCTCCCGTTCCGCACTTTTGACCGAGTAGAGCGAACTAAAAGTCAAGAGCACAACTTCATAACATGAGCTTTCAGTTGGCCAAGTTTCATTTCGATCGGTTAAAAGATGAGCGAGAAAACGAGCAAACTTTAAAACGGCCGCCATTTTGAAACCGGAAGTCGGACAAAAAATTTTTTTTGCAAAAATGCTCAGGATAGTTAGCTGTATCAGTATACCAATTTTCATTGAAATTGCTCTGGCCATAACTGAGATCTGACAACGGCCGCCATTTTGTAAAACTTTAAAACGGCCGCCATTTTGAAACCGGAAGTCGGACAAAAATTTTTTTTTGCAAAAATGCTCAGGATAGTTAGCTGTATCAGTATACCAATTTTCATTGAAATTGCTCTGGCCATAACTGAGATCTGACAACGGCCGCCATTTTGTAAAACTTTAAAACGGCCGCCATTTTGAAACCGGAAGTCGGACAAAAATTTTGAAAATAGTGGCACACTCAGGGTATCATAAGCTACCTGTATACCAAATTTCGTTTAAATCGGATGACGTTTAAATTTTTACAGTTTTAGGGGGGTGGTGTTCGGATGGCGGCCATTTTGAAATGTCGGCCGCGTCAATTTTTTTTTTGCAAGAATGCTCGGGATAGAGAGCTGTATCAGTATACCAATTTTCATTGAAATTGCTTTGGCAATTACTGAGATCTGACAACGACCGTCATTTTTTTTCAACGGCGGCCATTTTGAAAATGGCGGCCATTTTGAAAATTTCAAAAGTGGATTGCACAACTTCAGGTCACCCTTATTATGTTCCCAAAGTTTCATTTCGATCGGTTAAAAGATGAGCGAGAAAACGAGCGGACAACATTGCGAGGGGAAAAAGGAAAACATAATAATAATAATAATAATAAGAAACGGAGTAAAAACAATAAGTCGCCCGACACTTCGTGGTCGGCGACTTAATAAGAAACGGAGTAAAAACAATAAGTCGCCCGACACTTCGTGGTCGGCGACTTAATAATAATAAGAAACGGTGCAAACACAATAAGTCTCCCAAAAAAAATTTTTTTGGGCGACTTAATTAAACATGATTGTGTTGGGATGCCAACACAGAAGTCGCCCAAATCCCCATGGATAGTATTCCATTCAAATCAGTACATCAAAATACCTCTAGAAATCAAATTTCGTTAAAATCGGACAAAGTTGATGTTTTTGGGGGCGGGTGTGGTAAAACGGCGGCCATTTTAAAATGGCGGCTTTTGCATCAAATTTGTTTTCGCCATACTGCTCAGGATGGTTAACTCTACCAGTGTACCAATTTTCATTAAAATCCATCCACCCATCTCCGAGATCTGAGAGGGGGCCAAAAATCTTTAACGGCGGCCATTTTGAAAATGGCGGCCATTTTGAAAATTTCAAAAGTGGATGGCACACCTCTGAGTGACCCTCCACCCACCTCAGCAGGTTCAGTACATCAAAATACGTCTAGAAATCAAATTTCGTTGAAATCGGACAAAGTTGACGTTTTTGGGGGGCGGGTGTGGTAAAACGGCGGCCATTTTAAAATGGCGGCGTTCGCATCAAATTTTTTTTCGCCACACTGCTCAGGATGGTTAACTCTACCAGTGTACCAATTTTCATTAAAATCCATCCAGCCATCTCCGAGATCTGAGAGGGGGCCAAAAATCTTTAACGGCGGCCATTTTGAAAATGGCGGCCATTTTGAAAATTTCAAAAGTGGATGGCACCCCTCTGAGTGACCCTCCACCCACCTCAGCAGGTTTTATCTTGATTGGTCAAAGCGTTTTCAAAAAATGTGTCGGACAAGTTCATGATTAAGAAAAATGTGTGGAAAAGAATAATAATAATAATAACAAGTGCTGATTGTGATTGCAAGCAAGTCACAAAAAAATCCCCTCCCGTGCCCACTTTTGTCACAATTCGGACAACTTTTCAATTTTCGCACTTTGGCGGCCATTTTGAATATGGCGGCCATCTTGGACTTTGGCAGCCATCTTGGATTTGTTCGACATGTTGTTCGTAATATCAATATTGACCTAAATGCCAATTTTTGTTGAAATCAGACAACTTTTCAATATTCGCACTTTGGCAGCCATTTTGAATATGACAGTCATCTTGGATTTGTTCGAAAGTGTCGCCATGTTGTTCGTAATATCAATATTGACCTAAATGCCAATTTTCGTTGAAGTCGGACAACTTTTCAATTTTCGCACTTTGGCGGCCATTTTGAATATGGCGGCCATCTTGGACTTTTGTGGCCATCTTGGATTTGTTCAAACATGTCACCATGTTGTTCGTAATATCAATATTCACCTAAATGCCAATTTTCGTTGAAATCGGACAACTTTTCAATTTTCGCACTTTGGCGGCCATTTTGAATATGACAGCCATCTTGGATTTGTTCGAAAGTGTCGCCATGTTGTTCGTAATATCAATATTGACCTAAATGCCAATTTTCGTTGAAATCGGACAACTTTTCAATTTTCGCACTTTGGCGGCCATTTTGAATATGGTGGCCATCTTGGATTTTTCGGAAAATGGTCCCATATTGTCCGGGACCTTAATATTGACCTATAAACCTATTTTGGTTCATATCCATATTGTTTGTGATTTTTTATGATTAATTTTGTATTTTTTTCAAATTCAAAATGGCCGCCAATCCAAGATGGCCGCCATTTTCAAAATTTCGAAATCGGAAAGAACATTTCCTAGTGGTGACCTATCTTTCTGGTAAGTTTCATTGACCTATGTCTTTTCGTCTTCGAGAAATCCTACGGACAAAGTTAGGTCCAGAAGAAGAAGAAGAAGAAGAAGAAGAAGAAGAAGAAGAATAATAATAATAATAAGAAACGGTGCAAAAACAATAAATCCCCGACACTTCGTGGTCGGGGATTTAATAATTAAACATGATTGTGTTGGGATGCCAACACAGAAGTCGCCCAAATCCCCATGGATAGTATTCCATTCAAATCAGTGCATCAAAATACCTCTAGAAATCAAATTTCGTTAAAATCGGACAAAGATGATGTTTTTGGGGGCGGGTGTGGTAAAACGGCGGCCATTTTAAAATGGCGGCTTTTGCATCAAATTTGTTTTCGCCATACTGCTCAGGATGGTTAACTCTACCAGTGTACCAATTTTCATTAAAATCCATCCACCCATCTCCGAGATCTGAGAGGGGGCCAAAAATCTTTAACGGCGGCCATTTTGAAAATTTCAAAAGTGGATGGCACACCTCTGAGTGACCCTCCACCCACCTCAGCAGGTTCAGTACATCAAAATACGTCTAGAAATCAAATTTCGTTGAAATCGGACAAAGTTGACGTTTTTGGGGGGCGGGTGTGGTAAAACGGCGGCCATTTTAAAATGGCGGCGTTCGCATCTAATTTTTTTTCGCCACACTGCTCAGGATGGTTAACTCTACCAGTGTATCAATTTTCATCAAAATCCATCCAGCCATCTCCGAGATCTGAGAGGGGGCCAAAAATCTTTAACGGCGGCCATTTTGAAAATGGCGGCCATTTTGAAAATTTCAAAAGTGGATGGCACCACTCTGAGTGACCCTCCACCCACCTCAGCAGGTTTTATCTTGATTGGTCAAAGCGTTTTCAAAAAATGTGTCGGACAAGTTCACGATTAAGAAAAATGTGTGGAAAAGAATAATAATAATAATTAAAATTTACGTTTCCCGAAACGTTGAAGTCGCCTCCCGTTCCGCACTTTTGACCGAGTAGAGGGAACTAAAAGTCAAGAGCACAACTTCATAATATGAGCTTTCAGTTGGCCAAGTTTCATTTCGATCGGTTAAAAGATGAGCGAGAAAACGAGCAAACTTTAAAACGGCCGCCATTTTGAAACCGGAAGTCGGACAAAAAATTTTTTTTGCAAAAATGCTCAGGATAGTTAGCTGTATCAGTATACCAATTTTCATTGAAATTGCTCTGGCCATAACTGAGATCTGACACGGCCGCCATTTTGTAAAACTTTAAAACGGCCGCCATTTTGAAACCGGAAGTCGGACAAAAATTTTGAAAATAGTGGCACACTCAGGGTATCATAAGCTACCTGTATACCAAATTTCGTCTAAATCGGATGACGTTTAAATTTTTACATTTTTAGGGGGGTGGTGTTCGGATGGCGGCCATTTTGAAATGTCGGCCGCGTCAAATTTTTTTTTGCAAAAATGCTCGGGATAGTTAGCTGTACCAGTATACCAATTTTCATTGAAATTGCTTTGGCAATTACTGAGATCTGACAACGGCCGTCATTTTTTTTCAACGGCGGCCATTTTAAAAATGGCGGCCATTTTGAAAATTTCAAAAGTGGATTGCACAACTTCAGGTCACCCTTAACATGTTCCCAAAGTTTCATTTCGATCGGTTAAAAGATGAGCGAGAAAACGAGCGGACAACATTGCGAGGATAAAAAGGAAAACATAATAATAATAATAATAAGAAACGGAGTAAAAACAATAAGTCGCCCGACACTTCGTGGTCGGCGACTTAATTAAACATGATTGTGTTGGGATGCCAACACAGAAGTCGCCCAAATCCCCATGGATAGTATTCCATTCAAATCAGTACATCAAAATACCTCTAGAAATCAAATTTCGTTAAAATCGGACAAAGTTGATGTTTTTGGGGGCAGGTGTGGTAAAACGGCGGCCATTTTAAAATGGCGGCTTTTGCATCAAATTTGTTTTCGCCACACTGCTCAGGATGGTTAACTCTACCAGTGTACCAATTTTCATTAAAATTCATCCAACCATCTCCGAGATCTGAGAGGGGGCCAAAAATCTTTAACGGCGGCCATTTTGAAAATGGCGGCCATTTTGAAAATTTCAAAAGTGGATGGCACACCTCTGAGTGACCCTCCACCCACCTCAGCAGGTTCAGTACATCAAAATACGTCTAGAAATCAAATTTCGTTGAAATCGGACAAAGTTGACGTTTTTGGGGGGCGGGTGTGGTAAAACGGCGGCCATTTTAAAATGGCGGCGTTCGCATCAAATTTTTTTTCGCCACACTGCTCAGGATGGTTAACTCTACCAGTGTACCAATTTTCATTAAAATCCATTCAGCCATCTCCGAGATCTGAGAGGGGGCCAAAAATCTTTAACGGCGGCCATTTTGAAAATGGCGGCCATTTTGAAAATTTCAAAAGTGGATGGCACCCCTCTGAGTGACCCTCCACCCACCTCAGCAGGTTTTATCTTGATTGGTCAAAGCGTTTTCAAAAAATGTGTCGGACAAGTTCATGATTAAGAAAAATGTGTGGAAAAGAATAATAACAAGTGCTGATTGTGATTGCAAGCAAGTCACAAAAAAATCCCCTCCCGTGCCCACTTTTGTCACAATTCGGACAACTTTTCAATTTTCGCACTTTGGCGGCCATTTTGAATATGGCGGCCATCTTGGACTTTGGCAGCCATCTTGGATTTGTTCGACATGTTGTTCGTAATATCAATATTGACCTAAATGCCAATTTTTGTTGAAATCAGACAACTTTTCAATATTCGCACTTTGGCAGCCATTTTTAATATGACAGCCATCTTGGATTTGTTCGAAAGTGTCGCCATGTTGTTCGTAATATCAATATTGACCTAAATGCCAATTTTCGTTGAAATCGGACAACTTTTCAATTTTCGCACTTTGGCGGCCATTTTGAATATGGCGGCCATCTTGGACTTTGGCGGCCATCTTGGATTTGTTCAAACATGTCACCATGTTGTTCGTAATATCAATATTCACCTAAATGCCAATTTTCGTTGAAATCGGACAACTTTTCAATTTTCGCACTTTGGAGGCCATTTTGAATATGGCGGCCATCTTGGACTTTGGCGGCCATCTTTGATTTGTTCGAACATGTCACCATGTTGTTCGTAATATCAATATTGACCTAAATGCCAATTTTCGTTGAAATCGGACAACTTTTCAATTTTCGCACTTTGGCGGCCATTTTGAATATGGTGGCCATCTTGGATTTTTCGGAAAATGGTCCCATATTGTCCGGGACCTTAATATTGACCTATAAACCTATTTTGGTTCATATCCATATTGTTTGTGATTTTTTATGATTAATTTTGTATTTTTTTCAAATTCAAAATGGCCGCCAATCCAAGATGGCCGCCATTTTCAAAATTTCGAAATCGGAAACAACATTTCCTAGTGGTGACCTATCTTTCTGGTAAGTTTCATTGACCTATGTCTTTTCGTCTTCGAGAAATCCTACGGACAAAGTTAGGTCCAGAAGAAGAAGAAGAAGAAGAAGAAGAAGAAGAAGAAGAAGAAGAATAACAAGTGCTGATTGTGATTGCAAGCAAGTCACAAAAAAATCCCCTCCCGTGCCCACTTTTGTCACAATTCGGACAACTTTTCAATTTTCGCACTTTGGCGGCCATTTTGAATATGGCGGCCATCTTGGACTTTGGCAGCCATCTTGGATTTGTTCGACATGTTGTTCGTAATATCAATATTGACCTAAATGCCAATTTTTGTTGAAATCAGACAACTTTTCAATATTCGCACTTTGGCAGCCATTTTGAATATGACAGCCATCTTGGATTTGTTCGAAAGTGTCGCCATGTTGTTCGTAATATCAATATTGACCTAAATGCCAATTTTCGTTGAAATCGGACAACTTTTCAATTTTCGCACTTTGGCGGCCATTTTGAATATGGCGGCCATCTTGGACTTTGGCGGCCATCTTGGATTTGTTCAAACATGTCACCATGTTGTTCGTAATATCAATATTCACCTAAATGCCAATTTTCGTTGAAATCGGACAACTTTTCAATTTTCGCACTTTGGAGGCCATTTTGAATATGGCGGCCATCTTGGACTTTGGCGGCCATCTTTGATTTGTTCGAACATGTCACCATGTTGTTCGTAATATCAATATTGACCTAAATGCCAATTTTCGTTGAAATCGGACAACTTTTCAATTTTCGCACTTTGGCGGCCATTTTGAATATGGTGGCCATCTTGGATTTTTCGGAAAATGGTCCCATATTGTCCGGGACCTTAATATTGACCTATAAACCTATTTTGGTTCATATCCATATTGTTTGTGATTTTTTATGATTAATTTTGTATTTTTTTCAAATTCAAAATGGCCGCCAATCCAAGATGGCCGCCATTTTCAAAATTTCGAAATCGGAAACAACATTTCTCAGTGGTGACCTATCTTTCTGGTAAGTTTCATTGACCTATGTCTTTTCGTCTTCGAGAAATCCTACGGACAAAGTTAGGTCCAGAAGAAGAAGAAGAAGAAGAAGAAGAAGAAGAAGAAGAAGAAGAAGAATAATAATAATAAGAAACGGTGCAAAAACAATAAATCCCCGACACTTCGTGGTCGGGGATTTAATAATAATAACTAGTGCTGATTGTGTTGGGATGCCAACACAGAATGTCTCCCAAACGAACCCCCATTGCCACTATAATCCCCATGGATAGTATTTCATTCAAATCAGTACATTAAAATATACCTAGAAATCAAATTTTGTTGAAATCGGACAAAGTTGACTTTTTCCTGCAGTAAAATGGCCGCCATTTTGAAACCGGAAGTCGGACAAAAAAATTTTAAATAGTGGCACACTCAGGGTATCATAAGCTACCTGTATACCAAATTTCGTCTAAATCGGATGACGTTTAAATTTTTACATTTTTGGGGGGTGGTGTTCGGATGGCGGCCATTTTGAAATGTCGGCCGCGTCAAATTTTTTTTTGCAAAAATGCTCGGGATAGTTAGCTGTATCAGTATACCAATTTTCATTGAAATTGCTTTGGCAATTACTGAGATCTGACAACGGCCGTCATTTTTTTTCAACGGCGGCCATTTTGAAAATGGCGGCCATTTTGAAAATTTCAAAAGTGGATTGCACAACTTCAGGTCACCCTTAACATGTTCCCAAAGTTTCATCTTGATTGGACATTGCATCTCTGAGAAAATGTGCGGACAAGATTGAACGGAAAGAAAAAAGAAAGAAAGAAAGAAAGAAGAAGAATAATAATAAGAAACCGGACAAAAACAATATGTCTCCCAAAACTTCGTTTGGGAGACATAATAATAAGAAACGGTGCAAACACAATAAGTCTCCCCAAAAAAATTTTTTTGGGCGACTTAATAATAATAATAATAATAATAATAATAATAATAATAATAATAAGAAACGGTGCAAACACAATAAGTCTCCCAAAAAAAATTTTTTTGGGCGACTTAATAATAATAATAATAATAATAATAATAATAATAATAATAATAATAATAATAAGAAACGGTGCAAAAACAATAAGTCTCCCAAAACTTTGTTTTGGGCGACTTAATAATAATAATAATAATAATAATAATAATAAGAAACGGTGCAAAAACAATAAGTCTCCCAAAACTTGTTTTGGGCGACTTAATAATAATAATAAGAAACGGTGCAAACACAATAAGTCTCCCAAAAAAAATTTTTTTGGGCGACTTAATAAGAAACGGAGTAAAAACAATAAGTCGCCCGACACTTCGTGGTCGGCGACTTAATAAGAAACGGTGCAAAAACAATAAGTCTCCCAAAACTTTGTTTTGGGCGACTTAATAATAATAATAAGAAACGGTGCAAACACAATAAGTCTCCCAAAAAAAATTTTTTTGGGCGACTTAATAAGAAACGGAGTAAAAACAATAAGTCGCCCGACACTTCGTGGTCGGCGACTTAACTATAATACAAACTTGACTTTTTTTACAAATACATTAAACAAAAATTTTAAAGATAACTATGTAAAATGCTTTTTTCAAAAACTAAAAAAACTTACACCAGAAAATAAAATATATTTATATAGTGAAATTAAAACTGAATATAACATAGATGAATATTTATTAAAAACAAACTTTTGATAACAGATGAAATAAATATAAAATGAGAACAAATTGAAAGAGGAAGATTCAAAAGAGTGAAAAGATAGAGCCAGATAGACTATGCACAATGTGTTCTAACAATGTGTTAGAAGATGAAATTCACTACTATTTCCATTGTCCGAAATACTCTGATATAAGAAACAATTTAAAAAATAACCTTAAAAATAGTTATGAAAATGATATAAATAAATATATAAATGTGATGTCTTCTTGGAGTCATTTGCAGTTTGTTGTTCCATTTATTAAAAGGTCTTTAATACTGAGGAAAGTGGACTTGAAGATTGCATGATTCTACTATATGATCTGTTGTTAATTTTTGTTTATGTATGCCTTCAACCCCTCCCAGGGTATAACTGTGCTTTAATTAAATAAATAAATAATATGATCTGTAATTATGACTTAATGATTTTTGTAACCTATGATTTTGGACTCATATTCTTTATTCATGATTAGTACAATTTTACAGCCATTTCTATTTTATTTGACCTGTGATATTCTCTATTTTAATTTTTTTGTGAATCTTAACCTTATCTCCCCTTTTCATCCCACCCTCATCAAAGTTATATTATGTCTGAACATGTTTTCAGTAATATCTTCACAAAGGTATGCAGGGGCGGATGCAGCCTCAAATGAAAGGGGGGGTCCAAATTTGTCATGGTGGCCTCGCAGAGGTCGTATTACGGCAGGGGGTCTGGGGGCCGCTTAAGGCCCCAGAAGCTCTGAACGAAATGGTGTAAAATCCTGCATTCTGACGATTTCCTTACACCTAAAACATGTCCGTTAAAATGTCATTTTGTTATGCTAGGGGTCCAGACCCCATGCTTGTCAAAACGAAAGGGGGGGTCCGGACCCCCTTGGACCCCCCCTCTTGATCCGCCACTGATATGGAGTAAGAGATCTCACTCACCAGATTTTTCATTTGAATGACTACTTTAATGAAGCAAGTTAAATAAGATCAAAATATATACGAGATCGTTTATAAGCTTTTCTTTTGTATAAAATTAATTCTTTTCGGTAGTTTAAATAAGTAAAGGATAGAGAAAGAGCAGCCGAGTGAGCCGACACAAAGTGATCACCGTCTGTTGACTCGAAGACAATGACTATTTCCTGTGGTAACTTATTCGAGCGCACCGCACTACATTCGGACGACTCAACTGCAACTGCAAGACTGAATACTTATTCGTAATTGCTACGCATGTGACAGAATGTAAATCATACAAAATAAGAGTATTGTCAGTCATATTTTTATTACTAAATTGCTTTTTTTAAATGTGCATTGCTTTTAAAAATGCCACACTTAAAATAAGCCCATACTTTGACAAATAATTCAATAAACTTACCTATAAATGCATAAATAAATCCGAACAAACAACTATAATTGAATAAACAAATCCGAACAAACATCTTAACTTTCACAAATAATGCTTGACGTGTTCGCAAAGGAACCGTGCTACATACCAAATTAATTGGGTCAAAATGTACTTTAGTGGAATGATCTGGTAGGGTCGACCTCGTGCACATCTCGATCTATTTTTAGATTACAACGCTGTAACAAGGCAGGTTTATATATCTTCATGGTTTAGAAATGAACACAAGTAAAAATAAAGAATAAAATATTTAACAAAACACGCACCCTCACAAGTCAGGGTATCTGTGTCCACATGTGTCCACGAACCTCTGACAAACTTAGCTAGGAAATTCCCGGGCTAGAAGATTTTTGTATGGCGTCAATCCTTCAAAATATCAACCAATGAAATTGCTTGAAAGAAGCAAGTGTTTGGCAGTAGTTATTCTTACTCATTCTTGAGTGGGAAGAAAACGTAACGCAACTAATAAATAACAAACTATTAACACTACTGTACAAAATACACTGACTTTCACATGGTCTATGCAACACATCCGTTTGGTTTATTTACAATCGACATCGGGATATCCCCTAACCAAGCAGAGAATGAAAGCGAGCTTTTGATTGGCTACATCAAGGTATGATGTAGCCAATCAAAATAGTGACTATGAGCCCGGGAATTTCCTAGCTAAGTTTGTCAGGGGTTCGTGGACACATGTGGACACAGAAACCCTGACTTGTGAGGATGCAAAACACGAGGATTTCATGATTAGTGGTTTGGACAATTTTCGTGATTCTCGTTAGTGAGCTCTTACTAACGACGACTTTATTTTCAAGTGTAAAATTTTAACATATGCTGTTTTTAAATAAGAAAATGTATGTAAGAATTTGAAAATTATGCAAAATTAATTCTAGATGCATTCCGTTTCTTTTTTTTCTGTTAATATATTATTACAAAAGAAACTGCTTTTAAATATCTTTGAAGCTCAGCATTAAGACTTTGAAATATATTTGAATCTTGCAATTGCTTTCAATCGGTAAAACAAAATCTTCATGCACATTTAGCGGTCTTTAGATCTGTACGGGTCAAGGGGACATTTAACTCAATGAGAAAGGGATTTTTGTATTCCGTGATTAAATCATGATTTAATGCTTCCATTTAACGCGGTTCATGGGGTTGTGATTAGCGATTTTTTTAATGTCTGACATGCGATATTCAAGTAAAATGAACGATCACCTAATATGGAGTAGGCATTGCCAAAATGCGATCACAGACAATATAGTCCTTAATTATCAATATATAATGTGCATTTCATAATTGACGTTACTTCCTATCACCCTAAAAGTGCCTCTAAATTCCAGTAGTCACGTGACGTCTTTCTTTGTAACTGTGACGTCCCATAAAGTGTAATTTGATTGTCAGTTTTTTAAGATCGATTCAGATTTAGAGATTGCAAAAGAATAGTATGAAATGTTTGTTGTTAATTTTTAATATAACATTTATTTTGTATCGATATCAACTGTTTTTTCAAGTCTTTCTTAAAATTATTTTTAGTTACTTTCCTTCATTCACTTTGTTCCAGTTTTTTGACGACATCAACTTCCGGACGAAAAATCAATATCAGCACAAGTTTAGCCTTTCTAAAAAGCTAACCGTCTCTTAGCTGCATTACAAATTGTATGGATTTATTAAAGTATCTGGGGGCCTCGGTGGCCGAGTGGTCAAGGTAGTTCGTCACGTTGATCACGTGGTCTGTCAACACTGAGATTGCGGGTTCGATTCTCACTGCAGTCAGGGTGTACTCGACTCCAATCTTAATTGACAAGGATTGCCAGTTTTCCTACCGCAGCTGGTCGGGGGTTCTCTCCGGGTACTCCGGCTTCCTCCCCCAATAAAAACTGGACGCCATGAAATAGCTGAAAAATTGCTGAAAGTGGCGTTAAAACACCATTCAAACAAAAAAAATAAAGTATCTGTTTTTTGTTATTTATATGTAGGATAGGTATACATACAATGTACATGTACCTTGTAAGGACTTTGTTTTACGCTAAACTAATATGAATGGAGGCACAGCCTAAATGCGAGCATCGCACATTGTCGTTACTTCAGAGACCCCTAACAGTGCCTCTACATTCCATTGATGACGTGAAGTCTTATTTAATGTGTTGGTGACGTCACAAAACTTAATTTCAAATACAGCGTTTCAGATTTTCTTCGGATAGCTCAGCTACCATCTGAAATGGATTTGTTTTATATGGATCACGTGACTTTTTTTACACACACGCATGTAACCGTATAGCTCGCTATTATCCAATGCTGCTTGAGAGATTTAAATGCCTGTCGTCACTTCACACGCGCTTTTTAAAAAAAAATTAAACAAAAGTTGACTCCCTAAACGAATGTTCAAAATGAGCGGTAAAAATATGTTTTGTTAAATTTGCATCAATGTCAGAACGAAAATAACGATACAGAACATATAATTTTTGCCTAACCCAAACAGCTTTAAAGGGTAGAGCGATTTTGGTACAATGTTTACCTTTTGATTTTTCATTGACCAATGCATTGAATGAAATTGAAGTCAATATGTGGAACGTAACATTACTACACTAAAATACTGATTTAACGAAAATAAAGATAAAGTACATATTATTTTTTCCAAAACAGCTTTATAACGAAGTAGGGAAATTTTGGTACAGTGTTTACCTTATACTTGTTCACTGACCAATGCATTGATTACCGTCTCCTATCCCATCGGAGACGGTAAACATAGTCAAATGACGATCAGTCTTCGGAGTAAATGACTCTTTGTTACTTGATTGGGTGGTTTACTAAATCTAAAAATATTTTTGTCATTTCATTGGTTTACGTCAGGATCGCACTAGTACGTGTACTGAAATTTCGATATAATCTTAGGTTAAATCGGGGTTGCAATCAGTATTTTAGTGTAGTCATGTTACGTTTCACATATTGACTTCTATTTCAATCAATGCATTGGTCAGTGAACAAGTAATGTGGAACGTAACATTACTACCTAAAATACTGACGACGAGATTTGATGGATGGGAACCGGTCTACGTGACGTCTTACTTTAATGTGTTGGTGACGTCACAAAACTCAATTTCAAATACAACGTTTCAGATTAAAAAAAATGTGTCTGGCATTTTTGTAGTAATTTAAAAAATAAACACTTTTATTGTATCGATGTCAAAAATATTTTTGTCTACTTTTATATTATATATTTTTTTGTTCTTCTACAATATTTTCTTCCGACAGCTCAGCAACCATCTGAAATGGATTTGTTCATATGGATCACGTGACTTTTTTAACAATACGCATGTAACTGTGTAGCTCGCATCTGGGATGCTCTCTATAATACAATTTACGATTTACAATGTTGTATTATAAACTGAAAAACCGCTCTAGATAGTCAATGTTTTTAAAGAACTTCCATGTCATAAATGACATTTTTCACTCGTTTTTTGGTTGAGGCAAAAATATTACCAATTTACCCAGATGGATACGAAGAAATTTCTTTTTTAGCCATCCTTTCTAAAACTAGACCCTCTATGACCTTAAAACATACAAATAACTATGTGTTGGAAGTCATTTGTATGGTGGCATATATCTGTCCCTACTTGTCACATAATTAAGTCTACATAATTTGGGAAATAAGTCGACTTGTCACTTAATTATGTCTACTTGTCACATATTTAAGTAAACTTGTCAGATAATAAAGTTGTAATATTTTTAAGAAAAATAAACCGTATTTTGCGTTTTTGCCCTTTACATGCCATACATAAGTTGACATAATTATCTGACAAGTAGACTTGTGTATCTGACAAGTTGACTTATTTATCTGGGATGTGAACTTAATTATCTGACAAGTAGACTTATTTATGTGACAAGTTGACTTATTTATCTGACAAGTAGACTTGTTTATCTGACAAGTAGACTTACTTATCTGACAAGTAGACTTGTTTATCTGACAAGTAGACTTATTTATCTGACAAGTTTACTTGTTTATCTGACAAGTGACTTATTTATCTGACAATTTGATTTATTTATCTGACAAGTTTACTTACTTACTGACAAGAAGACTTAGATTTTTAACATCCGCCATTCGTTTTAGAAGACGCATCTGTGCAGACTGCGCGATATTTGCTCTGACGCACGAGGAGAAAACTTTGCTCATCAGAATAATTAGAGGTATGTATTTGAAAAGCAAAAATGTATATATGTCTTTACCTTCTCAAAAAGGGAACCAAAACAAAAACCATACACGATAGGGTCACACTATTTATAACACAAATTGCCCATGACCAGCACATAACAGTAAGGTGGGCACTATTCGACTATTTAAAAGTTCTGTGGTCTACTGTTAGGTCATTTACTCAGTAACATGATAGGGTTACAGTATTATCTTTGACATATACTAAATCTTCGAATGACTAAGTACCACCTACAACTCTATAAATTGGTCTGCATTCTTCGGAATACTTTTGACCCGATATGTACCCATTCAATGAAGGTTTTTATGAAGTGTTTAATGATTGCCTTTTTACTTAAAAACGGCACAAGATGAACATTGTAAGAAAGCTATTAGCAAGCCAGCCGTCCTACAAATCAGTCCAGTTGTCGTTTCGTGGTGGCAAATCCTTGCAGTAGAAATTACCTATCAATGATGATTTTTAGCTCACCTGGACAGAATGTCCAGGTGAGCTTGCCATCACATGGCGTCCGTCGTCCGTCGTCTGTCGACCGTCGTCCGTCGTAAACTTTTTCAAAAATCTTCTCCTCTGAAACCACTGGGCCATTTTTTTTTCAAACTTGGCCACAATCATCCTTAGGGTTCCTAGTTTCAAGTTTGTACCCAGTGTACAACAGACAAAGATGGCCGCTGTTACTAAAAATAGAACATGGGTGTCAACACACGTTTTTGATCATTATCTCAAAAATTATAATAGCTATAGAGAAAACCTTACTTCAAATTGATCAGCACATTAAGGTCTACAATAGGTGCTATTAGTGTGAAGTTGTGTATTGGCTTCTTGTAGGAGTTATTGCCCTTTGACAATTTTTTTGGTATTTACAATATAATTTGAAAACTATAAGAGGGAGAGTGAAACTGTAAATGGCAAAAATGATCAGCAATAAAAGCCCTACAATTCACTTAATTGGTCTGAAATTGTCAGATGACTCCTTATAGGGGTTATTGCCCTTAAATGACAAAGTTTTTTATGAAATTTTCCATTTTTTGTCCTGTAACTTGAAAACTATAGCAGCTAGATTGAATTGTAAATTGCACAAATGATCAGCAATAGAAGCCCTACAAATGATTGATTGAAAGATGACTCTTTATATGAGTTATTGCCCTTTAATTAATTTGGACAAATGAACAGTTTTTGTATTATAAATTAGTCTATAACACAACAAGAGTAAAACTGTAAATTTCTAAATTACCATAAAGAAAAAGTCTACAAACCATTTAATTTTCTGAAATTGTCTGTTGGCACCTTATAGGAGTTATCGTACTTAACTTAAAATTTTTAAGAAATGTTTAGTTTTAGCACATGAACTTAAAAACTATAACAACTAGACTGAAACTGTTAATTTCAAAAATAAAAAAAATTGAAGTCATTTGGGTTCCAGGTGAGCGATTACAGGCTTCTGGGAGCCTCTAGTTAACAAAAGTTTAGGGTTTTTACTTAGTAGTTAAAAAAATTAATTAAGATGTAAATTCAATGATGTTTTTGGAGTCTCCAATATTTTTATGGATGTAATCGATTAACCATTTCCTGTTTGCAACAAGTTGGATGTTTCTGTGAAATATTTGTAATCATTCACATATTTTTTTTAATTTTTAGACACAATATGAATGAACAGGAGATCACAACTACATTTTTACACACTTTCCTTGAGGATACAGATTTAACGAGAGACGATTTAATTGCCGTCTACTATCATTCTGGGTACACGATTGCAGAGATAATTGGATTTCTCAGTTGGCGACACAACATGGCTGAAGTAATTGCCGATAACATTATCAGAATGCATCATTTTCAACCAGTCTGTTCTACGATAGACGAAGCGACAGATTTGTTTGTAGAGATGATGCATCATATCAATTCACTTTAAATTATTTTTGTTCAATTAAAAATTTAGTGTTGTCTGTAATCAGTCTTATAAACCAGTTCACGCAAAAAACTCAGAAATTACAATTGTTCAAATTCAGCAATTTTGCAGCTGTATCATAGCGTCCAGTTTTTATTGATACGGGAGGGGAAAGCCGCAGTACCCATAAAAAAGGACCCTTTTCAGAAAACTGGCAGTCCTTATCACTTTAGGTTGCATGGAGTTGAGCACACCCTGAATATAGCTGAAATACTGCTCACTGGACATAAAGCAGACATCCAATTAATCAATATATAAGTAAAAGTGCACGAGTCTATTCACGAGAGGAGCACATAGAAACAATGTAACCGACTATGTAATAACAAGTGCAAGAACCTATTCGTTCCGTTGGAACTGGCAAAATAATGTGAGATCACGAGATAGGTAAATCTTTAATTTTTAAAATCGTATTAATAGGCGCTGAGGCATTAAAACGGTTTTCATTTTTAAAGTTAAAGACGTTACTACCCTGAAAATTCAAAGCAAAGTATTTCTCACAGAGGTGGATTTGTTTGAATGGTGTTTAACGCCACTTTCCGCAATTTTTCAGCTATATCACGACGTCCAGTTTTTATTGGAAGATGGAGCCTGAGTACCCAGAGAAAACTCCTGGTAGGAAAACTGGCAATCCTTGTCAAGTAAGATTGAACTTGCAGCGAGACTCGAACCGACAATCTCAGTGTTATCATACCACGTGATCAATAGTAGACGAAATACCCTAACCACTCTGCCACCGAGGCCCCACAGAACTGGAAGAAATCTCAGATCTTCATTAGCTTTCGATTTCACCCATGACGAACACGGTCGCGTGCACCTGTCTGTCATAGAAAGTGAACACAAACAGAGGCATAAGCCTTCGGTATTATATTTAATTGTGTGGAATTTAAAGTTATAACAATGAAAGAAATTATTAGTATTTTTCATAAATGTAAAATCTATTTTTGAGATTTTCACGAAAATTACGAATGGCTTCAGTCAAAAGCCTTCTCCATTACCATGATCGTTTCCAAGAGATATCTCGAACAAATTCCATGAGACATCGCGAACAAAACATGAAAGTGTATCGATAGGATGAAGACACTTGGCCATAATTTGGCTGAATAGATTGAAATTTGGTGGTACTAATTATTATTGATTGAATCAGTACACTGAACTAACAATTTAATTCCAATATATTCTGATTGACAACATTATTCGTCATATTTGGAGGACATGTTTGTCAACAGACCGTTGGTATTCCAATGAGTACTAATTGTGCTCCTTTCCTCGCCGCGACCTGTTTTTGTACTCTTATGAGGCTGAGTTCCTAGAAGGCCTGCTGATTAGGAAAGAAAAGATACTGGCCCAGAACTTTAATTTAACATTCCGCTATATTGATGATGTTTTGTCCCTCAACAATGCTAAATTTGGTGACTATTTACATCCAATTTACCCTAGCGAGCTTAAAATTAAAGACACCACCAATACACTAAGGTCAGCCTCTTACTTCTAGAAATAGACTCAGGAAAACTACAAACTAGACTCTACGACAAGCGTGATGACTTCAACTTTCCAATTGTCAACTTCCCGTTCATCGACAGCAACATTCCAGCAGCTCCAGCGCATGGTGTGTACATTTCACAACTTATACGTTATTCATGCGATCGGTATTCCGATTTTCTAGACCGATCCCTGCTGTTGACTGCTAAACTACACAAAGGGTTTGTTGCACCTAGGTTGATGTTTCTCTCCAGAAGTTCTATGGTCGTCACCATGACTTAATTGATCGTTATGTGGGAAATCAGTCTCAAACACGATCTGACATTTTTGCTGATTCATAGGTAGTGATTCCTATCCTGGATTTGACTTTTCCCTAGTCATGACACTGAGTAACTCAACCGTTGTCTAATTAGAGGCAGGCACTGCTTACTCGTCCGGAGCACATGGTTTTTATTGGGTTAAGGTTAAGGTAATAATCTACTATTGATCACGTGTCTATCAGTACGGAGGTTGTGGGTTCGAGGCGTACTGCGGGCAGGGTGTGCTCAACTCCATGCAACCTAAAGTGATAAGGACTGCCAGTTTTCTGAAAAAGGTCCCCTTTTTACGGGTACTGCGGCTTCCCCCTCCCCTATCCATAAAAACTGGATGCTATGACACAGCTGCAAAATTGCTGAATTCAAACAATTGTAATTTCAGATGAATTTTTTGGCGTGAACTGATTTATAAGACTGATTACAGACAACACTAAATTTTTAATTGAACAAAAATAATTTAAAGTGAATTGATATGATGCATCATCTCTACAAACAAATCTGTCGATTCGTCTATCGTAGAACAGACTGGTTGAAGATGATGCATTCTGATAATGTTATCGGCAATTACTTCAAATTCAAGTGATACACCACTTGCTGAAGGATTTCGACCATACTGGTTTTCTATCCCTGTTATATCCAATGGTAGGGGCATCTTATAGTCTCTTGCTGTATATATTTCTGGTTGAAAATATAACACATTCGGTTTTCCTCCTGGAAAATTTGCATTCCTGTTTCTTCGTATAGTATGCTGATTCCAAAGTCTTTTAACTCTCTGTAGGTCATTGTTGATCATTCTTAGAAAACAATACCGAACGCATTCTAATTGTATGCGGTCTGATGTGTCCAAGAGTCCTACATCTGTCATGTTTTTGAAGTGATTCATCCATGCATCGCCACATGCTTGTCGCAAGCTTCTCCAGAATCTTTCAATTCTAGTGTTTCTGATAGAGGATCCATAAATAAAGCTTGTAAGTCCTTGGAAGTCATCATGGTGATTCCACCTAAGCGCACGCTGTATGTCACGAATGATTGCATTTTCTGTACCCCTGTCAGCATAGACTACAATTGGAACGCCGCTGATTTCTTTTAAGTAGTCTATATAAAAGCGCGCAACATACTTTGGATTTTTATTTGAATCACAAGCTTTCAGCCATAGAATGCGCCTCGAAAACCCGTCAATAGCACCATGAACAGAAATGCCAAAAAGGCTTAAGTTTATCCCATCCGTCAACATGTACGGCAAAGTTTGGTCATTTATTAACGTAATCACGTCTAATTGGACACCTTCTTCTTCTTGCTGCAACGCCTTCTGGGTCTTTAACCGTCATTGTCAGGCGAATTAACTCACATGAAGCTACAATACCATAATCAACTAGCAGAATTCTTCGCAATTGTCTATAGCCAACATTTTGACTGCGTCTACTTAACTCTGCCAAAATAGCTTTAACTATATCTTCTAGAGAAGACCCCATGCCACGTCGTGACAATCCCATTTTTCTGAAGATACGATGTTTTTGTCGTTCACTAACGGCCATGTTGTGTCGCAAACTGAGAAATATTAATTATTAGTATTTTTTTTCGCGAGACAAGGATTATCAGGTCTATATCAGATGAGCTCGTAGATTGTAACAAATTACCGATAAATATTAATTATTTACAAGCCTGTAATCGCTCACCTGGAACCCAAATGACTTCAGCTTTTTTTTAATTACTGTTAAAGCGATAATTATTAATAATAAAGCGATAATGACTTCAACTTTTTTTTATTACTGTTAAAGCGATTGTAATATTAATTTTATTGGTAGTAAAGATCAAAGGAAATTGTAGCTTTTTTTTATTACTGTTAAAGCGATTGTAATACTAATTTTATTGGTAGTAAAGATCAAAGGAAATTGTAACAAATTACCGATAAATCCAATTATCTCTGCAATCGTGTACCCAGAATGATAGTAGACGGCAATTAAATCGTCTCTCATTAAATCTGTATCCTCGAGTAAGGTGTGTAAAAATGTAGTTGTGATCTCCTGTTCATTCATATTGTGTCTAAAAATTAAAAAAAATATGTGAATGTTAACAAATATTTCACAGAAACATCCAACTTGTTGCAAACAGGAAATGGTTAATCGAGTACATCCATAAAAATATTGGAGACTCCAAATACATCATTGAATTTACATCTTAATTTATTTTTTAAACTACTAAGTAAAAACCCTAAACTTTTGTTAACTAGAGGCTCCCAGAAGCCTGTAATCGCTCACCTGGAACCAAATGACTTCAACTTTTTTTTATTTTTGAAATTAACAGTTTCAGTCTAGTTGTTATAGTTTTTAAGTTCATGTGCTAAAACTAAACATTTCTTAAAAATTTTAAGTTAAGAACGATAACTCCTATAAGGTGCCAACAGACAATTTCAGAAAATTAAATGGTTTGTAGGCCTCTTTCTTTATGGTAATTTAGAAATTTACAGTTTTACTCTTGTTGTGTTATAGACTTATTTATAATACAAAAACTGTTCATTTGTCCAAATTAATTAAAGGGCAATAACTCATATAAAGAATCATCTTTCAATCAATCATGTGTAGGGCTTCTATTGCTGATCATTTGTGCAATTTACAGTTCAATCTAGCTGCTATAGTTTTCAAGTTACAGGACAAAAATGGAAAATTTCATAAAAAACTTTGTCATTTAAGGGCAATAACCCCTATAAGGAGTCATCTGACAATTTCAGACAAATTAAGTGAATTGTAGGGCTTTTATTGCTGATCATTTTTGCCATTTACAGTTTCACTCTCCCTCTTATAGTTTTCAAGTTATATTGGAAATACCAAAAATTTTGTCAAAAGGCAATAACTCCTACAAGAAGCCAATACACAACTTCACACTAATAGCAACTATTGTAGACCTTAATGTGCTGATCAATTTGAAGTAACTGTTTTCTCTATAGCTATTATAATTTTTGAGATAATGATCAAAAAATGTGCTGAAACACATGTTCTATTTTTAGTAACAGCGGCCATCTTTGTCTGTTAATCAACACCCTGTGTAAAAACTAAAAAACTAGGAACCCTAAGGATGATTGTGGCCAAGTTTGAAAAAAATGGCACAATGGTTTCAGAGGAGACGATTTTTGAAAAAGTTTACGACGGACGACGGACGCCAAGTGATGGCAAAAGCTCACCTGGACATTCGGTCCAGGTGAGCTAAAAATCATCATTGATAGGTAATTTCTACTGCAAGGATTTGCCACGAAACGACAACTGAACTGATTTGTAGGACTGCTGGCTTGCTAATAGCTTTTTTACAGTGTACATCTTGTGCCGTTTTTAGGTAAAAAGGCAATCATTAAACATTTCATAAAAAACCTTCATTGAATGGCTATATATCGCGTCAAAAGTATTCCGAAGAATGCAGACCAATTTATAGAGTTGTAGGTGGTACTAAGTCATTCGAAGATTTAGTATATGCCAAAGATAATACTGTAACCCTATCATGTTACTGAGTAAATGACCTAACAGTAGACCGCAGAACTTCTAAATAGTCGAATAGTGCCCACCTTACTGTTATGTGCTGGTCATCGACAATTTGTGTTATAAATAGTGTGACCCTATCGTGTATGGTTTTTGTTTTGGTTCCCTTTTTGAGAAGGTAAAGACATATATACACTTTTGCTTTTCAAATACATACCTCTAATTATTCTGATGAGCAAAGTTTTCTCCTCGTGCGTCTGAGCAAATATCGCGCAGTCTGCACAGATGCGTCTTCTAAAACGAATGGCGGATGTTAAAAATCTAAGTCTTCTTGTCAGATAAGTAAGTAAACTTGTCAGATAAATAAGTGTACTTGTCAGATAAATAAATCAACTTGTCAGATAAATAAGTCACTTATCAGATAAACAAGTAAAATTGCCAGATAAATAAGTCTACTTGTCAGATAAACAAGTCTACTTGTCAGATAAGTAAGTCTACTTGTCAGATAAACAAGTCAACTTGTCACATAAATAAGTCTACTTGTCAGATAATTAAGTTCACATCCCAGATAAATAAGTCAACTTGTCAGATACACAAGTCTACTTGTCAGATAATTATGTCAACTTAAGTATGGCATGTAAAGGGCAAAAAACGCAAAATACGGTTTATTTTTCTTAAAAATATTACAACTTTATTATCTGACAAGTTTACTTAAATATGTGACAAGTAGACATAATTAATTGACAAGTTGACTTATTTCCCAAATTATGTAGACTTAATTATGTGACAAGTAGGGGCAGATATATGCCACCATACATTTGTTTAGCCCGAAACAAATAATATAGGGAGTTTTACAATGTTCTATTTCAGATTCTAATATGACGTGCTTTAAAGGCTTTGAGACCACAACTGTGGTAAAAAAATGATTCATCTATGAGCAACACGCGCTGAGAAGGGCGTGTTTTAAATGGCTGTTCCAATTACAAAACTGTAACTCCCACTGGAAAGCTATTGCATATGACGTATAAATCTTATTAATAGCTAAGTTATCCGTTGCAATATATTGTGTGTTGCATTGACGGAACAGCCGGTTTATGGCGGAAATGACGTTTTCTATAGGTAAGAAAATATTATAAATGTACTCTAATTGTCTTATTAGAATAGAAATAATTCACGGAAGCTGTGATTTATCATTGTTTTACCACGGGATGACCATTTATGTGGTTATTTTATCCCGAGCGACCCCGTGGTAAAACAATGATAAACCACAACCACTGTGAATTATTTCTTAATTCTTTACCTTTTTCTTCGTTAAAGACTTACTACCAGAAAACTAAACTGTGCAATTAACACGTATGCTGAATCAGCATACGTGTTAATTGCACAGTTTAGTTTTGCTGATGACGCAGTACAAACAAGTCGGAAATAATGAAAATTATATGTAGATTAAAACTCTTTAAATGTCGGTCAGGTGCATCTAAGGGACCGACCATTTAACTTGCAGAGGGGCCTTAGTTTTTTCCCAAAAAAATATTTTGATGATTTTTTATGAAAAAATATTTTGGAAGCAGAGGGTAAGAAAAAAACTATTCTGAAGGATTTCTGCTATATAAAATAATGCTGATAATGAAAAAAATATTCTGTCGCGACGCCTTTAAAAATAAATATGTTTTCCGTGCTCTGCGCGGAAAAAAAATTTCTGACCAAAACAAAAAACCAAGGCCCCCCCTTTCAAGTTAAATAGTCTGTCCCTAAATATAAATCTGGTTTCAACCCGACAACACTGAAAATATTCAGGAAAAGCAAAACTGAGAAATGAACAAAACCGGCTCCTATTTTGTTTATTGCTCCTCATGTGGTGACAAGCTTGTACTAAAAATATTTCAGTGTGAGACAACATACATACATCTTCTTTGTTGACAACACATGCTGGCTAACATTGAAGACTGGACGTTAACGCCTTGTTTAATTTTAATGATCTTAGCCTTTGTAGAATTTCTATTAATAGGACCCAAGGCGTCAAGTCAGTGGCGTAGCTCCCTTTACGCAAAAAATTGATTGCTTACACTTATGCTCCAATTACATTTCAATAAAAGATTAAAATATTTGTAGATCTGCTGGTGTTTCTGGATTTAGATTGCTTTTCAACCTATCAAAACTTTTTATAATATTAAAACCGGTTTCATTTTATATTAATTTTTTTTATCCAAAATTGTTTTAATTTCAGAATAATAGAAACTGATTATTTAAATATATTGTCTCGTAGTATTGAAACAAAATAATGTAAACGAACACACAACTTGATTGGAAGTAATTGGCCGCAGCACCTTTATTAAACACTTTATACTAAAATACAACATTTTACACTGCCTGGAATAAAACCAAGGCCAGACAGAAATGTCTAAATGCATTATATATTTGCCACCCCAAGATGTCACACGCTTCCTTGCCATTCTATTTATTCTTTTTCTTTTGTTTTCAATTTTTTTTGTTTCTGCAAGATCTACGTCTTGTCCCCAACAAATTCTGAGCAAAATGTCAGACCAAACTAGAACTGTATCTGGCAGAAAATTTGCTAGTTCATCAATATCTGTATTTATTAGATTACAGATATTCTCCAAGCTATCTGTACGCAGATTGTTTCCACCCACATGTATGACTATATATTTAGGCGCCGCTTTTGATGCTAGCTCATTATAAAGTGTTAATTTAAGTTCGTCAAAAAGCATCCCGCGCTTAGCCTTCCATAGTATACTCACCCCCATGCGGTCAAGGGTGAGATGTTTTTTCAAAGTATTGGCAGCTCTTTGACCCAACAATCCATACATCTGTAAAATATTTAATTAGTCATTCTTATATATCTCTGCACCACTTGTGACGTTTTCCACCTCCCTATCATTTGTATTTTATCGTGGGGGACGCCATTTACTGCCAGTGTTGTAGCGCTACCTATTCTAAGACTATGAGACTTGTAATATTTTACCGGTAATCCGATATAGGATATTACCTTGTTTAATACTGCATTGAATTGATATCTGGTCAAAGGTGATTTGTCGACATGACAGAAGAAATGTGGTGTCATTTCAGGTCACAACCGTTTGTAACATATAACCGCTTGCACCGGACAAATTTCATGGTTTGTAATGGGTTCAATGATTAGTGTTACACCCCTACCATATTGATCGTTCTTCGAAAACCTAATTCTCACATATATTTATTTTCTTTGATGTATACATCCTCCTTGCTAAGCGTTCTCATTGGAATATCTACATTATAAACAAGTTCACTTATTCTTAATAAACAAAAGAAAGATAAGCAAAATGCTGCTTTAAATAAAACCGTTTCGTAATGTGTAAGACACACCTTATTTAAGACTTGAGGGAATTGCATTAAGATATCTAAGGTTACAGGAAATCTTGAATCTGTTTGCGGTTTACTCTTTTTATAGCCTTTTAGCATATTTTTAACAATAAAATGCTTTGAGAGATCTTCAAGGTTACGTATCTTATGAAAATATGATATTGCTGACAAATAATTAATAACTGTTGAAAAGGCTGATCCTTTCATGTGATGAAAAGCAATGTACCAAATAATATGATTCAATGGCACTGGCCATAGCTCAGGCAAATTGTATTGTCGTCTAAATTCTTGAAATGCATACCACCCCCTGTTGTAAGCCTTTTGAGTGTTTTTTGCTATGCCTTCATATATCAAAAACTCTGTTTTTTTACATATCCCAAATCTCTGCTGGTAGCGGCGTTGGATGGAGGTCTGCCTTTGGAGCTAGCTGTAAAAATTGATCAACTTTCATTCGCGATAATTTGTCAGCCAACAGATTATCACGACCACATACGTGCTCAGATTTAAATAAGATATTACAATCTAATGTAAGGAATGTGAAACGTCTGACCAATCGCATGACTCGCTCTGATTTTGACGTTAAGGTATTTATAATTTGTACTACCGCTTTGTTATCTGACCTAAAAATTATCTTTTTGTTCGCTAAATCTGAACCCCAAATTAACAAAGCTACTACAATGGGAAAAAACTCTAAAAACCGATGTCTTGTAAAATATTATCCAACCACTAATCAGCCGGCCATCTCGCATATGCCCATTTCCCATTAAAATAAAGTCCAAACCCATTTCCTTGTTTCCCTGAGCTATCGCTAAAAAGCTGTATATCAGCATTTGACACCCAAAGTTTGTTGTAAAAAAACAGAAATACCATTATAGTACTTAAAGAAATCAAGCCAAACTTTCAGATCAGCTTTCATTTCCCGTGTAATCCTCACTTTATGATGAGGTTTTATTATCTTAGCTGTTGCATTAATAACTCTTCTAATGAAGGGGCGACCTTGTCTGATTGCCCTACATAAAAAGTTAAGTGACCCAATTAGTGACTGTACATCTCTTAGCGTAGATTTATTAACTGTCAGCCATTGGTTTATCTTTACAATCACTTCATTTAACTTTTCTTGCGGGATTCGGACTTACATTTTCTCTGTATCAATTTCTAAACCTAAGAACGTTAAAACCGTTGTCGGACCCTCAGTTTTTTCTTGTGCTATAGGCACACCTAACTCACCACAAACTTGATTAAATTCATCTAGTCTCATTTGACATTCGTTACTATTTGGTTTTCCGGCAAAGAGAAAATCATCTAAATAATGAATTATATAATTTGACCCTGATACATTTCTAGTTGCCCATTCCAAAAATGTAGCAAATTTTTCAAAAACTGCACATGATATTTTTCCTCCCATTGGAAGAGTTTTGCTAAAATAATACTGGCCTTCTAACTTAAAACATAATAAATCAAAGTCACCTGGTTTGACAATAAGCAAATCGAAAGCATTTTTTATATCACTCTTGGCGAGTAAAGAATTTTGTCCTAGCTTGTGGACCATATTAATTGCCTCATCAAACGAGGTGTAGCTGACAGAACAAAGTGATGGATCAATGAAGTCATTTACTGAATTGTCTTCCGGGTATGATAAATGATGAATAATTCGATACTCTCCCGATTGTTTTTTTGGGATAATTCCCAACGGAGATACCCGGAGAGTAGTAATAGGTCTAGTTTTAAATGGACCTGCCATTCGGCCCATTGTCACTTTTTTGGCTATTTTTTCTTTTACAATTTCTAAATGTTCATTTACTGAATGTAAATTGTTAGCTTTAACTGGTAATCTAGGGCCTGTATAATGCAAAGAAAATCCATTTTGAAAACCATCTAAAAGTAGCATTGCATCATCCATTTTAGGATAGCTCAACAATAACTCTTTTAACTTATGAACGTTTACCGGTGTATAACCTAGGGACATAATGTGGCAGTTGAGGTTTTTGTGGGTTATTGTGTCTTTGGGGACGAAAATTATGTGTCTGGGCGTTCAAAGTGTGGGACGAATAGGTTGGCTTTCGCTACGGAAAGTCACAGGCTGTTGAAAATAATCACAGTTTGCCTCTACATGAGAACTGAGCTTGCATAGAGCACAAACATGCAAGTACTTGCAATGATTCCAGTTGCAACGACCAGCGTTATAATCAAAGCATGGCAAGTTAATCTTTTGCTGTTGATATGTTAAATTATTGGCATTTTTCTGATAATTATATGATCCCGCTCCCACAGTTGTTAGCCATAATGCAGATTTTAGTTCCCCCAGGATGTGTTTGGGTTCATAGTTTTTCTTATACGGAATTGCTCATCATAATTGATCCACCCATTTCCAGGGATGGTATGGGCTGCCGTGCGCAATGTTTTGATATACTGCAACATTGGAATGGCGTCCATTGGAAATTTCTTTAAATAAATACTCATAAATATCATCACCACAGCCGTCCTCTTCTCCGTCGTTTTTTCTGTTTGCACTGGTGTCGTTAAAGTCCTCCTCTTCTCCGATGGCCCCGTGCGGGATCCGGGTGGCTAAAAGAATAGACCGCAGTCGCGCTAGCTTGTCGTAAAAGGCGACTAAATAGCGCCCAGTACCCTGACCGGCGGTCAGGTCGGTTTGCCTAAAGACCGACTGGGATGTGTGCCCCAGGTGGTTGAATGGGGTAACCCTGGCAAGCTGGGGTTGTCAGGTCATAATACGGAAAACCTGACCGCAAACCATATTAGTGCACCGTGTTGGGAAAAATGCCACGTTCCTCGCACGTTAAAGAACGCTGCTGTAGTATTCGCTATGAGTAGGGATTTCGATCCCGCTACAGGAGGCTAAATTGCCCGACCCTATCCATCCTCCCATTTGCCAGTGGCAATCTAAAATCCGTTACCCCTATTTTTCCTTGTGTCCCATCCCATTTTCATTCATCATCATTTCATGTTCATTTTATCATCCATTTCATGTTCATCGCCTGAATATAGCTGAAATATTGCTGCTCGGGCGTTAAACACCATTAATCAATCAATCAATCTTCTCCGATGCTTCTCTTGTTTGTGTTGGTGCTGCGACAATAGGAACCACATTTTGCTCTTCCACAGCTGAAAGATTTTCTTCACGTTGAGGTACAATAATGTTAATGTCACTGTTCAAACTGTCTATCTCTCCATCTTCCACACTTAGCTCCACCGCATCCACGTAATTACTTGTTGTATTTCTCCCCGACCGTGTCTTCTTTTTCGCTGTTTTATTGACACCGATTTTCCGCTTTATTTTCGGCATCTTTTAACCGATCAAATTGAAGCAATTATTTTCCCTTTAATTATTTATGTAAATCAATTATCTATATTTCAATAAATTTCTGTTTACACGTCTTGATCCAAAGCAATAATGATTTCTTCACGTGCAGCGAAATGCTTAATACCGAGGCTGCGCTTATCTCAACCGTGACTTAGACACTCCCCCTATTACAACATACATGCGGCCAATTCTAAATAAATTATTTTGTTTTCTAACTAAACAAAATTCATTAGACTAAAATACCGCCCACGTTTAAAATGAGTTAAACGAGAAGAAAAGACAGTTCAGTGTTTAGTTTTAGGTGCGATCTAAGTTGAATATGATTAAATGACGTAAAGGTTTTAAAGGTCTTTAGTCGTTTCTTACCTCTCATTTCGTACCATACGAAAAACCCTTTCGTACTATGTCTGTTTCGTACCATATGTTTAATTGTCTATTTGTAATGTTATGTACTTGCGACTGACAATTCATACAATAAAATTGAACCAAGTAGAATTTTTACCTTTTATTTGTTATCAAAGCTACTATTATAACGATGCATTGATTGATTGATTGGATGTCTGCTCTACGTCCAGCGAGCAGTATTTCAGCTATATTCAGGACGGGAACAAGTTAACAAACAATAAATCTTTTATATATCGTTTTATCTACAACGGTAGATAGGGGTGGCTTGGGTCACAGGGAATACAATTTTGACTGCCACTGGAAAAGTATGAAGTTTTGGGAAGGGGCGGAAAATTTAGCCTTTTGTAGCGGCTACAATGAGCCTACCGTTTTTCGAAATCTACAAAAGGGGTCTTTATCGTGCAAGGAGCGTGGCACTCTCAAAACACGTTACTTACTACGGTCCGCGGTCAGGCTTTCCGTATTATGACCTGACAACCGCCCTACGAGAGGGTCTCCCTTATTATAACGATGCACAACAACGATATATTAAATTATATATTATAGTCATCCGTAGTTTGTACATTATTTCAATTTTTTAATAAAATAATTCTCAAAAGAATCCGATTTTGATGCATTGTTTTAACTATCAAACCTCTTTTTCCTTTTATCATTACCATTCCAATTAACACCAAAGATTTACGGCAAGCTAGGGTGGGGTACCGGGACCCTTTTTTAAAAAGTGTTTAAATAGAACATCCCGTCAAAATAAAGGCGTGACAAGGACACTACTTCCAAACGAAATGGATGCCTGTTAGATCTTGGAATGTTCCTCAAATTGTCGATATGTGGGAAATCTTTGTAAGCATCAAGAAAAAAACGCTATAGGTTGTGCAAGTCCAACACCTCTTTTCATGTAAAAATAGCAATTTCCGAGAAACCGATGTATCCTAGCTGTTTGAAAACATCGCCATTTGCTTTTGAGAATTTTGATTTCAGTCTAAAACGTCTTTCCTTAAAGTGTACAAGTTGAGAAATCCTTAAAATCACAGATTCTCAGACTGAAACCCCTCCCCCCCCCTCATTTAAAATTCGTCGGTTATACTTCATTTCACCCACATTTTAAATCGTTTTTCAGCAGTTTGTACTTATTGTCCAAACTGCATATGACTTATAATAAATATCAACTGAATAGATTTCCGACGTGAATTTTTGGATTATCGGGCATTGATCTGAAAGGTCATATATAGGTCCAAACGACCTTCTACGATTTTTAATATGTCATGAACATTTTCGATTTTAATACCTTCAAAGAATTTTATATTCGCGACGACTTCGTGTGTATGTTAATTTTTAATAGAATAGAAACCACAATGCTACAATTATAAAAGGCACTGGGGATAAATCATTCACCAGGAATTGAAAATCATTCAATATCCAAAACAAAATATTAATTTCTTATAGCAGAACCACAATCATCCGAAACCAATTTTGAACGAAAGGACGGAGGGACCGACAGACGCGATGACCTTTTCGGTCCCTCCGTCCTTTCGTTCAAAATTCGTTTCCGGATGATTTACATGTTTTATATATAAACAGACCGAAAAATGAACTCTTGAATTATCAATTAAGTTTTCCGACCATCGACCCTTCGGACCAATGCCCCTTCGGACTAATGCCACTTCAGATTATATACCTTTCGGACCATCGAACGGACACCAATTTTTGTGTATTCGTACGTCGTCTGCTACGGGTCGTGTGTCCTTGTTTAATGCGAAAACGATTTCTTGAAAACGATCGTAATTCTCCTTTGATAATTATTCGTACCGTCCTGAAATAAACATTCCGCCCAGATTAAAGATCTTGCATCATGTAATATGTACATCCTTTCAGGACAAGTAGCACCCTGGAATTGAAGAATAAAAATCTCCATTATATTATAAAGCAAAGTCACGTGACAACGATTATCCTTTCTCTTCTCTTAGAAGTCATATAAAACATACAGATAAAACAGAAAACAAACAACTGTATAGTGTCAATGATAGCTACGTCCTGCGTTGGTTTAAATGTCCGAAGAGAATAAGAAAACATAAACTTTGTAGAATACCATCCTATGAACAATGTACGTTTGGTTTTGCTTCAGAGAAGCCCTTTTTAAAAACATCGCTCTATAAAACTAGCAAGGAAACCGACCGAGGCGAAAGTCAAGAAACGATAACAAATCCGGATTTACACAAAACAAAACACAAAAAAAAACCACAGAAAGTGCAATATAGTCACCCGAACTCAAAAAAAAAGCTGGGGTGCACTCCTCGAGTGCTTCTGACGAGTTAACTATGTCGAGCTACTCATTGTCATGCACTGGTCGAATCCATGCATATGTAGGGAAGACTGCCTATTCGTAACGATTATAACTAATAACCACTAATTTAAATATTAATTTACACAGCAAAGGAACAACGATTCGTGAAATTTTTTATTACGATTTTCAAGATTTATTTATATTTTGATGTGACTTGCATTTTTTATGGCAGATTTTACGCTACAACGTTAACGTAACGTTGTCTTCATTATCGAAGATACTGCATGTGATTGACATTTGGTAAAATAACGTTTTTTTTTACAAGGTGTAGGGTACTACCTTTGATAGAACCCTACAGTTTTCGAAATAAAACCAGTTTTCGTGTTGGATTCAAACAGATGTTGAAAAATTCAGTTTTGGCGCTGAGTGCAGAGTCGTCAAAATAGTGTGACGTCGTTGTTTCTCAAAGATGCAAATTTGTTATTTCTTTTTCCGCTGAAAATAAAACACATTTGGATCTTTTGTTCCACTCTCCGACACAGAGAACATAACTGGTTCCCAAAAATAACCTCTGCCGCAGGCAATTACTGCGGGACTACATTTATTCGTCTGTCCGTGGCGTTTGTTAAATAAGAATGATGTTTGTGAAAAAATACATGAGATCTTTTTTATTTTTATATAGTCTATTTATACACGTTTGATACCGTTTTACATTGAAATTACTGTGTTTGTACGCGAAGCTTATCCTCTTTGAAACAATAGTATGGCAGATATGATTGTAGGAGACGTAGGATATCTAGAATTCTTTGCATGTAGATAGATTTTACAACTACCTGTATCTCGTCGAGACAGTTGTGTAGCATCGAGTTGTGATGCGGAATGTATGCAACTGTCGAGATGTGATACATGAACTTTAATGTATGTCATAAGGTTATCTAAAATTAAGAGGTGTAAAAAGTGGTGAAAAAACTGAATGTGTGTTTAAAATTTAAAATTTAACATTCAACGAAGCATTTGTTTAATCCCTAACGTCACACGTATTATGACGTCATATCTCATTCATAGAATGAAAGTCATTCTTCGAATCATCGGTTTTACCATTCATTGTGACGTCTAGAAGTAGTTCCGAAAAAAGTACATCTTGTTTCACATTTATGATACAAGATTTTGTATCACTTAGGTTGTATCGATCGCTAATTTTCCAGATTTTGACGACATACTTAATTTTAAATAAAAAAAACCTTCCAGCATCTACTAAAATTATAGACCCGTTTTTTTAGGCGCGCATCACAAAACACAGAGAAATAGCGCAGTATTAACCCATATAAGGTTACATGCAGTTAATGTTACATATGCAAACTATTTAATTTTTATACGATTATTGCTTTAAATAATTAGCAATTAACGATTAATTACGTCCGCAAATTTGTAACGGATACGGTCCTCCTTTACATTTAAAAATGTATTTCTGGGGCAACCCGTGAGGGGTACAAAAAAAAACGTTCGCATACCCAACTGGCAGCTGTTAAATTAGATGGCATTTAATACGAGGTAAATTTGTAACAGATAAAGCGTAACTGTAGTTCTTTTTTAATGTCATAATAGTCCTGATCACAGTGAAAACTAAATTCGTAGGACCTACCGGACATGTCTTTCTTTAAAAAAAGATATCGAACAGCTGGAAAGAATACAACGACGAGGGGCCCGATTTATAACCAAAGACTAATATGGAGTAGGCATTGCCAAAATGCGAGCACAGACAATATAGTCTTTTATTATCAATATATAATGTGCATTTCATAATTGACGTTACTTCCGAACACCCTAAATGTTCCTCTAAATTCCAGTGGTCACGTGACATCTTTCTGTGTAATGGTGACGTCACATGAAATGTAATTTGATTGTCAGTTTTTAAAGATCGATTTAGAGATTGCAAAAAATAGTATGAAATTTTGTTGTCATTTTTAAATATAACATTAACTTTTTATCGTTGTCAAATTTATTTTTTAAGTCGTTCTTTAAAATTAAATTTATAGTCCAGGTTAATTATACAATAGTTGCTTATATAGAGGGCATTGTCATGATATCTTGACTGCACAAGATAGAGTGGTATTGCCTGAAACATTGATAATGCCCGAGCCAAAGGCGAGGGCATTATCAATGTTAAAGGCAATACCACTGTCCGGAGTGATGTCAAGTATCATGACAATGCCAGCTATATAAGCAACTATTATATTTATTTTATTGAAGAGTTAGTTAACCATGTGTTTAAGACTTTATTATGTATTTGTAGCTGCTTGATTTGAATGGGGGTCTAATGACATATCATTGTTTGGAATTTTTTTGCTATACACAGTTATTTTTCTTTATTTTATGTCATTTTTTCTCATTTGGATTGTACATGTACATATATTTTTTATAAATTAAAAATAAACAGTTTAATGTTACTTGTTACTGGAGAGGGCATTACCCCGACGTAATAACGCCCGTGGGCATTATCACGGCGTGGTAATGCCCTCATGTCGAATTACTGCAAATTAATTAATACCAGCTGACCTTGTTTTATCCAATTGAAACAAACATAATTTTACTGATATGAAATAATTAAATTTAGTGCTTCTTCATTCACTTTGTTCCAGTTTTTTGACGATATCAACTTCAGGACGAAAAAAAATCAATATCAGCATTAAGCAGATTTTGATCGCGTGATTTCATTTTGATCACATGACACGTAATTGCCGTAGACACGTGACACGTAATTGCCCGCTGCGAGCTGTGATCACTATAAATCAAGTGAAGAAGGAAGCCTAGCCAAGATGATGAAACAACTTGAACTCCAACCACTTGAAGAAAGACGTTAACAACAACGACTAGTCTTCTTCTACATCAGCTTCCATCAAGGAAAACGCCAGATCCGACCAACATCATATGCCAATTGTGAAACATCAAACATAATCACAAGACAATCACGCCAGAACAACAAAAGTGTTATAGTGCCACAAGCAAGATCTGACTCCTACAAACACTCATTTTTTATCAAAACATCTATAGAGTGGAACAATCTAGCAAACGAAGTCGTAAATGCAAACAGTGGTAGCCTTCAAGACAGCAATCCACACCTGCCGTCAGTGCGACTAAATACATGCGCCCTAGCACCCGTCGTATAAGAGACCATCAATTGGTAGCCTACGACGTACCCATACAGATACAGATACAGATGTCTGGTGAAACAGATACAGATGTCTGGTGAAAATCCCTTCGATTCCAGTCGTTTTCTTAAAGTGAGCCGGCTGAATTTAAACAAGAACAAACTGTTCGCTTGCTTCACGTGACGGAAGTCTATAGCTGTACACCGAAATTCACTAATGAGAGCCAATTTGTCTAATAAAATGATAAAAAACTGAACTATAAGAGCAAGCAAAATTATTATTTTTATTGAAACGAACAATGTAAGAACTCTCATTTCACAAAAAATAAACAACACCAAATGTACAATAAAAAAGTTACACATGTTCAAATATAAGACATATTAAACGTAGGTATCAATACATACGTTACCGTAACCTTAAGTGAATGACGCTGGTTTAATAAATTGTATTTGGTTATATGAAGTTTAAATAGTATACATTAAGTGATATTCTTGAATTGAAAACAAAAAACATACACATTTATATTAATAACAGTTCCTGAGAAATGTCAAACTCCGCCATTTCAGTTTGGAGTAAATGAGGTCGTAGCAAACTCTATTGACTCAGCTATAAGCACGATGTTTTATTATTGTTAAGTTCTATAAACATTTAAAAACACACTATTCAAAATTTCTGTGTGCAAAAATATGCCGTTTCGATAATCTAAATTATAGCATCGATACATACGTGATCCAACGTAACGTAGGTATCAGCAGTTTGTAACAGTCGTGTACTGTACTAACATGAAAACAACGTCATGTCGGTGTAAAAATAAATCCGTATGAATATTAAGGTATCACTTTTTCTAAAAAAAACGTTGCACATTTAATCTGCTTTCTGTGGTTTATCATATTAAACTTACTCACCTGATGCGTCACAAACCGTAGGAATATAGAAGAAAATATACAATTCATACACCCAAACATGCAACTTGTTTACATTCCAAACGCTAAAATAACGTCATTTCCTTAATAATTTAGCTAATTACCGATGTTTAAGTTTAAAATTTACGATGGACGGTAACGTATGTATTTGTAACGTAAGTATTTTCTTTACGCAAAATCTATGATTGGTTTAAATACAATATATGCTTATTACTAAATAAGATTCTAGTAAAAATTGTTCAACATGAAGAAGAAAATAAAACAGGTTTTTAACAAAGTATTTAAAAATATACATATGGTGTAACGTATGTATCAAAAGAAATACAACTGGAAAACTTCGTAAGGCTTAACAAGAACTAGAGATTTTTCGTTCTTAAAAGATAAATGGTACAACCTTTTATGAATAGAGTTTTACTGTGGCAATATTTTATTTCAAAATAAAATCAGCATAAGTATGATTAGTTATAAAGATTAAGGGTCTGATTTTCTGCAGTTACGTATGTATCAAGTATATTATGTAAAAACCTCGTGTTGGCGACAGTAACGTATGTATTTCCAGTTGGTGTTTTATGTACTGAACAAAATTTCTATTGGACGACAGCGATTTATGCACTACGCGCATAAGTAGTTGGACAAATATACTTGTTAAAAAATACTTGAGACCAAACAATCTATGATGTAAAACCAATAAAAATAGCGGCGACACCAGTTTGATCCCCATTACTGAATTTCAGTGTGTAGTTCGTAATTCAATATGTATAAGGTTACATGCAGTTGATGTTGCACATTAAAAATATTTAATGTTGATATCGATAAAGTCGATTATTAAATTATTTCTCTGTGTTTTGTGATGCGCTCTTAAAAAGGGGGTCTATAATTTTAGTAGTAAAGATGATAAACATTTTGGTAAATTTCTGAGAGACAACGACCCAAAATTTATGCAAAGCAACCCATCCCTGTCATATTACCCTACAGTTGTGTTCCTTATATTGCTATCATAAAAGTAACCACCAGAATCAATACCACGGGTTAAAAAAATCCGTCTTTCTAGTATATATATATATATATATATATATATACAAACGTCTAAGTATTGTGACAACCATATAATATATCTATCCAGCGGATTTCTGAAACATCAGAAATACAGGGTTAATATCAAATATTTATATATACGTCTACAAATTAAGCCCAACACTGTTTGAATTAGATTTTTAACACTGTCAAATTTTTGCTCTCCCTCAGCGGGATTCGAACTCGCACCGTTGTGACACTGTGGCCGAGGGGTCTAGACCGCTGGACATAGTGCAGGCGAATTGGTGCCACAGTGTCACAACGGTGTGAGTTCGAATCCCGCTGAGGGAGAGCAAAAATTTGACAGTGTTAAAAATCTAATTCAAACAGTGTTGGGCTTAATTTGTAGACGTATATATATATATTTGATACAAGATGTACTTTTGTCGGACCTACTTTTTGAGGTCATAATGAATGATATACCCAACGATTCGCAATTGTGACTCCTAGTCTAATGTATGAAATTTTAGATAAACATATTACATAAATTAAAGTTCATGTACAACTACCCGCATCACATCTCGGCAGTTGCAAACATTCCGCATAATAACTCGATGATTTACTTGTGTCCAATCCATTTTGTTATTAACAAATAAAATATGTTTAAACTAAACTCGACGCTACACAACTGTCTCGACGTGATACAGGTAGTTGTACCTACACATAATGTATTGATATGTGTCTTTATCATCTTGTATATCACGCAAACAGTTCGCTCTCCCGCTCGCCCATGTTGAGGGCAAGTAAATTTAATGACAAGGTTGTCCGCCGCGAGAAAATATTATGCCGTGATTACAAATTTTATCGTCCAGTTACTTTATTCGTTAGCGTCGGCATTTGTTTTTCGTAATGTAGACAATTTCGGAACCTCTTTGTGCTGTAATTTATAATACAATTTTTTTTTTGGTTGGTTATACAAAGTTTACCAATCAGAACATGTTTTATAAAATATTTGTGAAATTGGTTTTAAATTTACAAATAAATAGATCTTACAATAATAATTGTGTTAACCATAGTTTGCCTCAACCTTAGTTTCAAGTTTTGAGAGAATATTTTGACGGAAGTAAAAGTACGGGTACTTGAAATCGTCAAAAGTACCGATTGTGTATCGCCAAAATTTGCCCATCTCTCTTGTCCGATTATCCTTTGCTGTTACCCCTATCAGAGTCTAAAAAAGCGTTGCATGGCAGAGGATTCTGGATTCTCGGATTATAAAATTACAAATATCAGTAAAATCGCCGATAGACGTTTCATTCTGAAACGAAAAAGGACAATAACCGAAACAAACTATTGCCAAAATGGACCATAACAAAAAAAGAAATACCGAAATTATAAACCAGTTAAATACTAGGCTAATAGTTGAATAATTATGATATAAAATGAAATTTTTATTTTAAAAAATTATTTTGGCCAGGTTTCACGAATTGCAAATCCGGGTTGGGTTATATAGTATACCGGTACATAGTGATTTCAGGTGGTCACGCGGGCAAAATACGGCAATCTAATTAAAATTAAATCTTTCACTTGCTCCCCCCTTTTTGCTATGGTCGCTGCGTGCCACAACGCAGCGACCTATAACAAAAAGGGGGAGCAAGTGAAAGATTTAATTTTAATTAGATTGCAAAATACGGTATCTATGTTTTGTACATGTAATCATCTTCTACAGTTTTCAAACTAGATATCTAGATTTCAAACTAGAAACTTCACAGGACGATTGCACATGTATTGAAGTTCTGCTACTGCTATTGTGGAAATGTTTTCGAAATTTTCCAGACTTGGGAACTTGGTCATTGTTTCAGAACATTTGCAGAAGACGTAATCAACTCTATCTTCACAGAACCAAAACCTTCTCGTACAATCTGTAAAGCCTTCCCTATTATTAAGGCACATGCTTTGCAAACCAGCCATTTCAGACTGCGATGTTTTATATGTTTAGTGCATTATTTTTTAAAACTAACACAACACAATCTGTTTTTTATTGGAAATATGAATTTAATTTACAGTTATGATTTATTTAATTACTATTAAAAGGAAACTACTATAATTAGAAGATGAAATTTCACTTCTTTTTCCATTGTCCGAAATACTCGGATATAAGAAAAAAATTAGAAAATAACATTTAAAATAGTTATGAAAATTATATAAATAAATATATAAATATGATGTCTTCTTGGAGTCATTTGCAGTTTGTTGCTCCATTTATTAAAAAGTCTTTACTACTGAGGAAAGTGGACTTGAAGATTGCATGATTCTACTATATGATCTGTTGTTAATTTTTGTTCATGTATGCATTCAACCCCTCACGGGGAATAAATAAATAAATAAATAAATAAATAAATGAATAAATGAATAAATGAATAAATGAATAAATGAATGAATGAATGAATGAATGAATGAATGAATGAATGAAAAATAAATAAATAAATAAATAAATAAATAAATAAATAAATAAATAAATAAATAAATAAATAAATAAATAAATAAATAAATAAATAAATAAATAAATAAATAAATAAATAAATAAATAAATAAATAAATAAATAAATAAATAAATAAATAAATAACGATTGTGATTTTCAAAACTCCAGTCAAGAAATCTTGTTTCTTCGAACTTGAATATATCTGTTCTATTCACAATTTTTATCATTGCCCTTATTTGGTAGATAAGAAAATGCAAAAAAATATATCTTTCAGACTTACAAAAATTTAATTTTAATAACATTTGTTACATTTAAAAATAAGAAAGCAAAGTTCTTGAATAAGTTCACAGATACAAGAAAATTTAATTTACTAGAAATAACCTGTTATACTTTTACTGTAAAAGTGTATTGAAGAGAATGGTTAGTATTTAACAATTGACCAAGTTCATTTATTAGGAATTTTACCTTCCTATTTCCTTAGAAAGTTAAATTTTTGGTTTAAAAATGTAATTGGAAACTTGCAAAAATATATCTGCCCCGAAAAGCCTAGAATGCAGGATTTTGTTTAATTTAACCCATCTTCTGGATCCAGACCCCTGACTGTATAAGCACCGTGCATATGCTTGGTGCATCCCACGGGAGCTGTCCGAGTGTATGGCAAGTAAAAATGAGGAATATAAACGCATCATACGTACTACCGTAAATCAGGTTATTTTCTTTGTAGTTTAATTTTGGCTTACTTTGCGCTTTCGGTGAAAGAGCCAAAATTAAAAACAGCAAAAAAAAAAAAAAAAAAAAAAAAACACGCACCAACGTTTTACACTCCAAAATAGCGGACCGATAAAACAATATGGCTTAAAATACCAGTAATAAACAAGTGTGTGCATTTTTGTGCATATTTCCTTAAAAAATTGTGCAACTAACGGTTAGCAACACCAGGGTATATTGGCTTTCTAAAGACGTGTAACTGACTACTCAAATTTCAGTATAAGTAGTTACATAATATTTTGTTATAAGTTTGATCAAATGTTACTGCTCAAGCTTGTCCTACTAATCATTTAACTTCCGAATTAACAAAAAAACTATACCATATCATTTTGCAATGTTTCGGGTTATATGCAGCGAAAGAGTTTTCGATTGAATGAACAATGTGTTGTTGTCTTTGATGTGCGTAAAAGCAACAGTTTCATTACCATATATATAATTGAAATGAAAAATATAATATATAAGAATGAACAGTTTTTATACACTTTTATGTACAATCTTCGTATGTTGGCACGATGCGAAGGCGGCTACCTATGTAATTCAAACTTATGCAACAGTCGGTTTTTTATAGAATCTATGCGAGAGCCAGTGTACAGACTGTAATAATTAAAACTAAACATTCTTGAAACCATATAATTCAGTCTTATTGAAAAATAGAAATACTTACAATCTACTGAGTCATAAGGTTTGCTATAATGCTTGAAAATATTAATGTGTTGGAATATACAGTTAGCACATGCCTTTGCCACAATGTGATTTGTTTCTTCTGCGCCACAAGAATTCGAGATGCCATACATAGTGGCAGGAAACTGCGGCGGGAAGGCGGAAGGTCTTGATCCGCGAGGGTTTCAATATCGGAAAACAAAGAGAGGAACGATGCCATGTACTGCCAAACATTGTTATTTATAGTGCATGCAATATTTTTAGTTTAGGGCATAAATCTTTCAATGAACTGTAAGCTACTAGTAAAATAATAAATTAATATTTGTATATACTCTGATGCTTTTAAGTACAATAATAGTATATTAAAATGGATAATCATCTACTATCACAACTCCCCCCCCTTTCCCCCCCCCCCAAAAAAAATGTCTCTGCAATCCCTGTACCTAATAAAGCTTTAAGATATTTTCCAATAAAAAGCCTATGTTTTTAACTGATACTTCTGTGCATTCATACATTTTTTTTATTATACTATAAAGTTGTATGCCTATATTTTTGTTTCTCAAAAGTTTATATAGTAAGCCAACTCTCCATACAGAGTCAAATGATTTTTTCAGATAAAAAAACATCCAAAGATTTTCTTTTTTTTCATGATTTATATACTTATTTATTAAAGTTTTAACAACAAATATGCTGTCAGAAGTTTGATTATTTTTTTCTAAACCCACATTGTGATGGGTTAATTTTGTCTTGAAAAATGTCTAAAAGTCTTCCATTAATAATTGAGTTAAATAATTTACTCAAACAGTTAGTAAATTAGATTCCTCGATAATTTGAGAGATCCGTGTGGTCTCCCTTTTTAAAAATAGGAATAATAAAGGATTTATTCCATTCTTTAGGATAAAAAGATGTATCTAAAATCAAATTAAAAAATTTCGCCAAAGATGTTAACATGACAGTACTACTGTGTTTAATAAGTAATAAGATCTACTTTTTTCATTTTTTAGTTTCTTAATTTCTGTTTTTATTTAAAATTGTAATTTGATTGTCAGTATTTGAATTATGTAGACCCTATTATTCTTTTAAGAGTTCTATATTAATTTGCTGTTCAAAGGTTTTGTCATACTTTTCTGGGTTACCTTGTTCCTTAAAATGCTGTGCAAATCTATTTAGGTCTATATTTAGGTCATTTTGATCATAGTTATTATCATTTTTAGTATTTTTAAGTATCTTCCAGAATTCTTTATTTTCATTTGGAGATAAGTTGTGGTCAAAGGAAATAACTGCATTTTTTGCTGTAATGACTAACAATACTTTTTACGACAAAGAATGGAGAGTTTGTCCATTGAGACTTCTTTTTCTTTTAGTTTTAAAATAACTCTTTTTCATACATTTTGTTGATAGATTAGTAAAAATATTTGAAATTTGTTTATTTGCAGTATTCACTCAATTTAAATTGTTTTCAAAATTTGTATTTTGGAAATCTGAAATTGCTTCAAACATATAATTTTCAGTAAGTTCTTTTTCAAGTAAAAGTTTTGAATTTTTCGTCTATTTAAATTGAAATTCTTGTTTTTTGTTATAATGTTTATTTTGTCTTATTTTACTATTACATTTTAAGTGTGTTATCAATTGATTATGATCTGAATAAAATGGGCTTTTTACTTCTAAATAATTTACTGAGGAAAGCAGACTCTCACTGGCAACTGCATAATTTACTATACTGCAACCTCTTTGTTTAAAACATGTAATATTAACTAATATATTATCTATAAATCTTCTATTACTTCATTTAAAATAAAACCAATCGGAGAAATGTTTTAAAATGCTTCTTATACGAACCCGTTAAATCAATTGAAACCCAAAATCAACATTTATTGGGCGATCCCTTCCACAGATTAATATTTTATGCCAATCAGCATTTGAACACAACTTATTTATATACAAACGATCAAATCTAACAATGTGGATCGTGTCAGGGTGTCGACCTATTACAGTTTCGGACAATGGGGTATCGGACTATTGGGGCGTCGGACAATGGGGTGTCAGACTATTGGGGTGTCGAACTAATGGGGCGTCGGAATATCGGGGCGACCCGTTTTTAATTGCTCTAAAACCAACTTTCAGGTCATGATAAATCGCAACACGATAAAATGATACGATAAAATGACATAAAAATATGGACATTTTTGCGCCTTGCAATTTTTTTAGTACGATTGTACGATTCCGCTGCATATTTGTAAAGCAGAATTCTATATCGACTTGGTAACTACTGATTCAAACCTGTTTTTCATTACTGGTTCAATATAAGTAAATTTCAATTTTAGTGGTCATTGAATTTGATCATCTGTAATATATATATACTGTTAAAAATGAAAGAATAAAATTGTTCAAAATTACTCTTCTCACTATCTGAAATGTGATGAAATTAGAATTTCAGGATTATCAGCAAATCAATATCAAAATCTATTATTAATCAAAGTGCGGACTGCACAGAAGGAAAGTTTGCTTGAAATGAGATTCCTGCCTCATGTTTGACAGGCAATAAAACAAACCAATGTAAAATAAATCAGGTAAATTTAGAAACATATTAGATATTAATTAAAAAGACAAGAAAAACTTTGCAATCTTCATAATTGATAGCCCCAGCTCCCCTATGTCTTGAATGGCAATGTTAAGGGCTTTGCTGTTGGAAACTCCAAAAATTCGTTTTGCTCAAACTGTATATACCGGGTGCACAATTCAACCATATGACAAAGAATTATGCAAAATTTTCATCATATTCCACTCAGTGCCGCAAGTAGTTGTGGATAAGAGATAGGTATTCCCTACATCAAAGAATGGCAACTCGATGTTTGCCGTATGTGAAATCCTAAATATCATTCCAATCAAAATATAAATTATCAGGTGTACAATAGCACCATGAGACAAAGAGTCCATCAAAATTGCATCAAAATCCATTCAGTGCAACGATACAGTTGAAGATGTTTCTATCATAAATATATTAATAAATTAGACAAAATTGCTGCTGCCTTTTTCAGACATAAAAATCGGAGTTACGGTCATTTCGTACTCTTACAAACATGGTCTATTCGTACCCATCAACGAGTCAATTCGTACCCATCGCTGAGTCAATTCGTACCCGACTAAAATCGTAATGAAATTGTGTGTATTAAAAATTTAAAATGATTTATTAAATGTTTTATTGGTTATTTTACTCAAATTTATTTGTAATTAGTCGGCATATTGTCATGATTGTGATTTAAGAAATAATGATGAGTAAAAGAATACATATATGTGAGGTATAAATAAGTTTTATAATTAGTTTCTATTGTTATTAATTTTATTGGTAAATTTTACATATATATATATAGTTACTATAAAATTAAGATAATGATAATGATGATTTTTTTAGATCGCTGAATCCCACATCCCAGAGAACTTTCTCCAAGATGATATAACTGTAGATGGGTCCCGTCACCTTATCTTTTTAACACCAGGCCAATTATGTCATTTATCGTAATAAAATTTGAAAGATACAAGTTTTCATATTTCACATATTTCATTTTAAGTCAGTTTTCTTGACGTATTGTCGAACAAATCCTCGATGTATAAAGACAACAGATGTTTAGTTCATTTAAAAGAATAAACGATTTAATGTGCACACTTAGAATCACAAACTTATTATAACCTTACATCATAAAAAAGAAATTATCACCACACTCCTTTAATACATACAATTTCATAAAATTTTAGTCGGGTACGAATTGACTCAGCGATGTGTACGATTTGACCATATTTGTAAGGATACGAAATGGTCAGGGTACGAAATGACCAGTTCCCTAAAAATCGCACCTGTTATATGGTTCGAATATAACTTGCATCAAATACATGTACATATATGTAAATGTCTCCCTATAAATGTAAGTGATGGCATACGCTTCTAAAATATTCAAAACTAAAATAATTATACCCCCAGTAAAGAATTTTCGTCACTGTCGGATATTATTATGGGGAGATAATTAGACTTGAGGAGATGGAGTATCCTTTTGTGAGCGTGCTCACAGTCCACACTTGTTTATTTCTGTAATACTCCAGGGCTTCAGTTGCCGAGTGGTTAAGGTAGTATTCATCTACTATTGATCGAATGCATGTCAGCACTTGTTTGAATCTTACTGCTGCCTTCAATCTTGATTGACAATTATTGAAAGACTCCTACAATCTGGCTTTCTCCTCCAATAAAAACAGGACGCCCAAATATAGTTGAAAAATTGATGAAAGTGGCTTGCTCGAAGTTACACCCGTTCTAATTTTGGTCAAAATTTACCTTGGAAAATCGCTCTATCAAGTTAAAAACAGCATTTCAAAACGATGAAGAAATGTTAAACAATAATTGCTGCTGCAATTTGCACCTTTTTGGATCTACATAAGGAACATAAGTTCGACCATACGCGCTAAGAGGTTTTATTTGTCACTCAAAAAACTTCTGCTAAAACACACTGACTTCATCACATCTTCATTTGTTTTAAGGAACACATAAAATGAACAAAAATATATCGTTTTGACTTTCGTTTAATTAGATACTTAAAGCATAAAAATGCAACATCGCCTGAAACGACGGTAATTTCGTGAGGTAAACATACACGAAAAATTGGTACGTTTTTTGGCTGGTTACGATGGGTGGTGATCAATTTCGACTCGTGTAACGAGAAATATTTAATGGTTCAGCATGAATTACCAATTATAAAAATTAATCAAAATGACCGGAAACAAATTGTGTCGGCTTTTATTATGGAATAATGTAGCGACATGGTGAGTGCATGATCACCGATGTCGAATAATCCATTTACTATTCTTGTGTAGATGGCGCCTTTCTGCAAATCTGTACATCGACAAAGCACACACCTTTGTGTTGATTTTCATTTAATTACACACGTAAAAATAGAATGCAAACCCGTATGAAACGACGACCACGCGATCGCAGAACATAATCATTAAATCACTTCAATCATAATAACGTCGTCAAATATTATTAGGCCCCGTGCGGGAAGAATAGACCGCAGTCGCGCTAGCTTGTCGTAAAAGGCGACTAAATAGCGCCCAGTACCCTGACCGGCGTGTCAGGTCGGTTTGCCTAAGGACCGACTGGGATGTGTGCCCCAGGTGGTTGAATGGGGTATCCCTGGCAAGCTGGGGTTGTCAGGCCATAATACGGAAAATCTGACCGCAAACCATATTAGTGCACCGTGTTGGGAAAAATGCCACGTTCCTCGCACGTTAAAGAACGCTGCTGTAGTATTCGCTATGAGTAGGGACTTCGATCCCGCTACAGGAGGCTAAATTGCCAGACCCTATCCATCCTCCCATTTGCCAGTGGCAATCTAAAATCCGTTACCCCTATTTTTCCTTGTCTCCCTTCCCATTTTCATTCATCATCATTTCATGTTCATTTTATCATCCATTTCATGTTCATCGCCTGAATATAGCTGAAATATTATTTTGCTCGGGCGTTAAACACCATTAATCAATCAATCAAATATTATTAGACTGATATGCCACTTTCAAGGATTGCCAAATATCGCGTTGATTTCCAAAACCAAAAAGTGTAACGAGTCTGTCTATCGCGGATGAACATGGAATATTAGTTTAAATCGCACTATAAGTTATTAATTATACAGTAAATGAGACATAATACGAAAGGACATGTATAGTAAAGTTGTTCAAGATAAATGTGGTGCACCGATTCATGTAATTGATAGATTCCTCCAATGTGACCTATAATTTACGAGCATAAGGTTTAATTACACGCCGGTCGAAGTAGTTTCTATGTATCTGAGCGTTAGCAAGGGGGAAGATTGCTTCGCAACCTTCCCAAAAAGGACAGAAATGGCCGGATTCGTTAGACAGGAAGTAGGTGAGCGACAGACCTGAAATCGAATCCCACGTTATGGGAGGCCATGTTGATGCTGCATACCAAATTTCAAGTGAATGTGATTAGTAGTTGCTGAGAAAACTGTTAAGAAAGTTTTTCCTATTTTGACCCTTGAAACAGTCTAATTCGGCTCGGAAAACAGAAAGTAGATAATTGACTGACGTGGAAAGGGGAGGCAGGGTACAACTCATCATGCTAAAGCTGTGCACCAATTTTTTCCCCGCACGCCCGCCCCCCGCCCCCTAACATTCACCATACTGTAACCCGGATTTTCACTATGTGAAATCCGGCAAAAAATTATTAGAAGTAATCAACATAACAACAATTACTGACTTTGATATATGGTCGCTATAAGGATTTCTCAGCCCTCAATTCACCTCGCCGAGCCGCTCGGTGAATATTCTCTGGCTGCATGATAAATCCTGATAGCGACCTATATCAAAGTCATTAAATGTTTAAAATTATACGACTAACATTTATCTTGATTTGATTGGCTCGGGGTATCATGAAAAGTATTATGCAGAAGGTGTGTTAAGCTCAAAGTAGATAAAAATAGACTGATATAAAATTTTGACTTTTGAGTAGCTAAAAATAGAATATTTCTCCCTTTTCAGTAGTTAAAAAGGGATTCAACAATAGGAAACAAGCATTTATTTGATTAATTGAATTATAAACATCACCCAATCAAAATCAATCTTTAAAAATATTCTATTTGTTGACATTGTTTCCAATAAGCGAGGGTACAAATATTCGTTCTTAGAATACCTGAATGCTAGAATGGTCTTAGGATAATTTCGGTTCTACTGCTATAGTGTTTATAGACCGTGCTATGTATATAAAGTTTATAATGAGGTAGCACATTGTGGAGTGTAACTAATAAAAAAGAAGCCATACTCATAGAAAATGTCCAAAGACGACCTACCCCGTCTTATACCAGGACTAAATCACTAAGCTATGGAGAAATGCTACTGAAATTGAGATTACCATCACTGCAATACAGGAGATTGATAGCTGACAAGATAGAAACTTTCAAAATGATCAAAAATATAGATAAAGTGAACTGGGGCGAATACAGGATTTAAAAAAAAAGGGGGGGGGGCGTTAAAAAGACGATATCGAAAAAGGAAGGCCACGAACAAGGTTTTTATAGTGTTAAGTAACCTTTATTTTGAACAGTATATACAACAGAGATATCATAATAAACGAATTAGTACTGTTAATGCATTAATTTATGGCGAGGACGAGCGGGGATTACAGTTTTGCCTTTGGCGCTGGTTGTTACCCTCCATGTTCTCTTTTTTTAAAGTGGTGGGGCGTACGCCCCTACGCCCCCCCCCCTGGTGGAGGTGAATGACATCCTACCCTTAGCAAATAACAAGACTACCAGGGGCCACAAATATAAAATACAAAAGAAACACTGCCGTACTAAAAAAAGACCAAATAACTTCTCTCTGGGGGTTCTAAATAGTGATCGAGGCACCAAGTGTCAATAGTTTTAAGAGTAGGCTCAACAAGCACTGGAGAAGCTTAGACATAAAATTTGTTCCGGACTTTTATGGACCGGAAGCGGGGATAAGAGAAAATAATATTATGATGGATCTCAGAGGCACAGACCTATATAGATCTCAAGAATAGGACGAACAGGATATTGGGGACAGAGCAGGACAATATAACAATGATGACTTTATGAAACAAGTTCAAATTTGGACTGAGAAAGATTTAAATAGGCAACTACATATTTATGAATACATAAATATTCAGCCATGTCAACACATTGAGGGTACACTCGAATACAGTCTTAATTGACTGATAAGGATTGCCAGTTTTCGTACCAACGGTCAGGGGTTTTCACCGATTATTGCAACTTCTTCCCCTAATGAAAAAACTGGACGCCACGATATACTAGTAGCTGAAAGTAGAGTTAAACACCATTCAAACAAACAATATTCCGTCAAATTTGTTAACAATAAAAAGTTCAACATAATATAAATATCAGGTCCAATTCTGTTGCTGACCTGAAATATAAAGTATTCTGTCCAGTTTATGACTAAAAAATCAATTAACAGCTTTCTGTTTTAAGAAACGTACTTCTTTTTGCATTTAAGAAAAAACAACACAGGAGAGCTAAATACGCATTTTTCCATCTATATTGTGACAAGTCTGACACCAATAGACCATCTGATTAAATTTTTTGCTTCAGTTCAGGTCTTGCCTTACCCTGGATTGAATACCATGATATGATGGGTGTGTTGCAACATACATGAACTGCTTACTCTTTAGACACCAGAGTTCATACATGAACTGCTTACTCTTCAGACACCAGAGTTCATACATGAACTGCTTACTCTGCAGAAACCAGAGTTCATACTCTTCAGACACCAGAGTTCATACATGAACTGCTTACTCTTCAGACACCAGAGTTCATACATGAACTGCTTACTCTTCAGACACCAGAGTTCATACATGAACTGCTTACTCTTTAGACACCAGAGTTCATACATGAACTGCTTACTCTTTAGACACCAGAGTTCATACATGAACTGCTTACTCTGCAGACACCAGAGTTCATACATGAACTGCTTACTCTGCAGACACCAGAGTTCATACATGAACTGCTTACTCTTCAGACACCAGAGTTCATACATGAACTGCTTACTCTTCAGACACCAGAGTTCATACATGAACTGCTTACTCTTCAGACACCAGAGTTCATACATGAACTGCTTACTCTGCAGAAACCAGAGTTCATACTCTTCAGACACCAGAGTTCATACATGAACTGCTTACTCTTCAGACACCAGAGTTCATACTCTTCAGACACCAGAGTTCATACATGAACTGCTTACTCTTCAAACACCAGAGTTCATACATGAACTGCTTACTCTTCAGACACCAGAGTTCATACATGAACTGCTTACTCTTCAGACACCAGAGTTCATACATGAACTGCTTACTCTGCAGAAACCAGAGTTCATACATGAACTGCTTACTCTTTAGACACCAGAGTTCATACATGAACTGCTTACTCTTTAGACACCAGAGTTCATACATGAACTGCTTACTCTTCAGACCACGAGTTCATACATGAACTGCTTACTCTTCAGACACCAGAGTTCATACATGAACTGCTTACTCTTCAGACACCAGAGTTCATACATGAACTGCTTACTCTTCAGACACCAGAGTTCATACATGAACTGCTTACTCTGCAGAAACCAGAGTTCATACATGAACTGCTTACTCTTTAGACACCAGAGTTCATACATGAACTGCTTACTCTTCAGACACCAGAGTTCATACATGAACTGCTTACTCTTCAGACACCCGAGTTTATACATGAACTGCTTACTCTTCAGACACCCGAGTTCATACATGAACTGCTTACTCTTCAGACACCAGAGTTCATACTCTTCAGACATCAGAGTTCATACTCTTCAGACACCAGAGTTCATACTCTTCAGACACCAGAGTTCATACTCTTCAGACACCAGGGTTCATACTCTTCAGACACCAGAGTTCATACTCTTCAGACACCAGAGTTCATACATGAACTGCTTACTCTTCAGACACCAGAGTTCATACATGAACTGCTTACTCTTCAGACACCGGAGTTCATACATGAACTGCTTACTCTTTAGACACCAGAGTTCATACATGAACTGCTTACTCTTCAGACACCAGAGTTCATACTCTTCAGACACCAGAGTTCATACATGAACTGCTTACTCTTCAGACATCAGAGTTCATACTCTTCAGACACCAGAGTTCATACATGAACTGCTTACTCTTCAGACACCAGAGTTCATACTCTTCAGACACCAGAGTTCATACTCTTCAGACACCAGAGTTCATACTCTTCAGACACCAGAGTTCACTCCTTTTCTTGAGAGTTTGTGTCACTTGCTTTTGTTTGTGTTTTGTTTTGTGTTTGTAGTTTTTGGACTGTGAGATTGCCACTTTGGCATTTCTTAGCTTATTTCCTATACACAGCATATTTTGCAATGAATGTCTAAGCAGACATTTACACAAATAAAGAAACATAATTAAATAAAATATTTTACTTCAAAAAAGATTGAATTGTCAATATAACACTTTTCCAAAAAAAAAAAAAAAATCTGTAAAAGAAAACATGTTACATCTTTACAGTGTGTATATAAATATACACTACAGACACACTGGCACACAAGGCTAGTCCAACTATCAATTACACAATTGAAATGCCCACTAAATACAAATTTTGTCTCAAGAACTACCCCCAGTATAGTGTTAAATGCTTTCATGGAGAATGTTTTGTTTGTTGTTTTACAAATAACATGTTGTATATAAGGTAGACAATTTGTTGTATGCTTTGTTATTATTCTGCAATAACCCTCAAGTGTTCTCACTGGTTACACAAGTTTAAGGTCAATTAAATTTAAAGTAATAAATAGAAATAACATAATGAACTGAAATTTATACATAAAGCATTTAACTAAATGTTACTGGGTAATATTGTAAGCAATGCCAATAAAATAAAGCTTCCTTGTCAATAAAATGTGGCTCCCCCTACTGACATAAGTTATACAGTATAAGATCAAAATAATCAAACAGAATTGTTTTAAAATTACTTACAGTATCATGAAAATATTGTTATGATCTATGAATATGTTATTTTAGCTTTTTAGCCATTTTTTTTAAAGTGAAACACAAGTCTTCAATTGAATTTAATAAACTTTAATTTCTAGTTAAATATATTAAAAATAATAATTTTATGTTACTAATGTCAAATAGTGTTCTATTTTTTATTTAACTGAATTCAACAAGAATTCTGGTTAAATCTGTTCTAAATACCGATTTGATCATTGCTCAACTTCTATAAGCCACGCCTTGACAATAATGTGACAAAGTAATATTTACAAATATGATCATTATAGAAAAATATATAATTTTTGACTTTCTTTTTTCTTAATTGGGTGTTAATATTATTCCAGATAACCCATCATAAATAATTCTTTGTCAGACTTAGGTCGCAAGGACATGTTTCTTATAAAAACAGAAACTATCAAAAATGAGGAACTTTTAAACCATAATATTATTTTAAACAATCATCAAATTCTTTTCAAACTTGCTTATTTTTAATATTCAGTTGCATAAAATTTATTTTTAGTGTATATGTTTTTCTCTATTATTCTATGTTAACCTTAACAAGATTTATTCCATTGCTATGAAAATAAAATTGTTCCGGTCTTGACTTTTTAAAGGTCATGAATTGACAATGACTTAGTCAACCCGTTTCAAGTAAAAGTTGTCTAAGACTCTCATATTTTTTTTTCATTGTTTACTATTGTATATTATTAAGTTGTTGAACTTATTTAATTAAATTTGTTTAAAATCTACATTTTTCATTACATCTGTGGAATGAACACAAACATACACCTTGTGTAAATATGTTCAAGGTTTAAAGAGAATTAACTGCAGGAAAAAACTCATTGGTATTTAGAATAAAAACTTTGTAATGCACTAATAAAATCAAAATTATGAAATGTGAAAATATAATCTGTCAACTTATTGCAAGTCATTAAAAAATACAACACAGATTTTAAAGGTATTTAGAGTTTTTAATGGGGTTTGCCACCCATGCCATGCTTTTCTGTGTTTGTGTTTTGTTCTGTTTGTACTATCAATAGTCTCTGTATTCTTTGTTATTTATGTTACACCTTCTCTGTACCACATATATATAATACTCTTTAAGTTTTGTTTGTAATATTAATATATAAAGTTTGTTTCTTTTAACAATATTTTTGGATTTAAATAAAATGGATTGGGAATTATTCAATAGATACCATGTGAGCAAGGCCTGAGTTATTTATGTTTACTGATTACCTTGCTATATCTATAAACTAGAAAAAGTAACAACACACACAGGTCTTGATGAAAATGGCACAGGTTAACATTTGAGCTTTGAGAGTATCTTAAAAGTTTGTTGACCTCGGACACAGTTTAGTGTATTCTGGTACCCTAGATAAAGCTGCATTATACATTGATTCCATTATATCATGATGGGTTCAATATTGTCCAAAATATGTTTACTGGTCCCTATAATAATTATATTTAATGTCATCTGCAGAAATAATGCTTTCCAGAAAGGGTTAAATATCTTTATAATAATGAAAAAGGAGCCTGGTTAGAGAAACCATCAACCCATTCAGTTCAATATAGCGAAGTCAAAAAGGTTCTATCTTCAAAATAAAAATAAAACAGCTGGCACGACCAAGGATTGCAAAAGTAGGAATTGATGGTAATTTGGTTTGATTCCTTCATACAATAAGGGAGAAATTGTGGATTAAAAAAAACATCCTTGTTTAGTTATGATATGTTGTGGCTTTATTCATTTAAACAGAAGTGATCGAAGCCAAATCCCCAGAGTTGTAAATGACTTTTGTTTTAAATAACACTTCTTTTAGAAGAAAAAAACATCTAAAGCACATCTGAAGATATGAAACAACTAATAGGGACCCCTGTGTTACACTATAACATAATTATGTAACTGTTGCATGAAGGGTCAATACGTGAAGATACAAAGAAAAAATTGTTAAAATACATTCAAAAAGCATTATTCCTACAATTCTACATATAAGATACTACAAGCATGTATTTTCCATTATATGAATCATACAAATTAATAATATCTTCATTGATCATGAAAATGATTTTGTATTTTGTAGATTCCTATATATTGGTTTTTGTTAACATCAGAATTTATTCTTTGGTGCTTTATTTTCAATTAAGAATTGAATGCATTCTTTTGAAGTTTCATTGAAAGCATTGACCAAAGCACATTTAATGAAGTCCAGTAGCGATTCATGATGAAAATTTGTCAATGAAACTTCAATAGAATGCTTTCAATTCTTATATTTACATTTTATTTCATTAAAAAAATGCAGTGGTCCCTAATGAAATCATGCACAGCGTATTTTAGATGATTTAAGTTACTCCGCGTTGGACGTCATCAATGAAGCATGTTCTCTTCATGGCTACCGGTTTCATTCAGAAATGCAAAGAATTATTCTACAGCATCTTTAATGGTTTGAAGCAATAGAAATCCAGGATATCAATAAAAGACATGTAATGTAAATATTCCATAGTAATCTCTAGTAACATAACTGGTGTTTCATGTGGATCAGGAATTGTTTATCCTTCTGAAGCCTCAGAAATTTTAGTTTATCTTTAGTTTTCTTTGTTTGTTCTCTATGCTTTGTTTTTCCCTTTGTGTTTTTAATTTTTGGCAACATGTTTGTCACTTGAATATTCATAACAACAACATGACAAATCAAAAGGATACAAACTATCTGAATAAATGAAATTCAGTATCAATACAGATATACAATCTGAACTATAACATAAATTATTAAAACTGTAGAAAACTCAAAGTTAAAACTGAGTAAATCATCAACATTATATTGACCCTATGTACACATGATATGGACAACGGGAACAAAGGATGAAGACTAATACAATAAGGAAAGCACTAATATATGTTAATATATGAGGGCATTATGCAAAATTTTTACTTTTAATTTTGTACACATTAAGACCTTTAAAAAAGAGTATTACATCAAATTTTAAATATAAACAAACTCATAAATTTTACAGCTATCAATTAGCAATACAATGTACACATCTTAAAATATATTTTGATCAACTAAGTTCTTAATGGCATAAATTTTGATAATGCACAACATAATGTTAACTTCAACCAGAGAATTCTAGTGCAGACAAATGCAATGACGGACATACATGTATGATGATGTATTATTTTGTTAAACATGATTGTAAAATAGGATCTTTTTGTAAAGCGACTGAGATTCTTTATCAAGTGGAGACCATATAATTTAAATTATACAATGTAAAATAGTAATTATATCTTAATATTCACTACAAGTAGAACAGTTAAAAAAATCTAAACAATTCACAACCCATCAAATGCAAATAAACAAAAAACCAGAGAATTCTAGTGCAGACAAATGCAATGACGGACATACATGTATGATGATGTATTATTTTGTTAAACATGATTGTAAAATAGGATCTTTTTGTAAAGCGACTGAGATTCTTTATCAAGTGGAGACCATATAATTTAAATTATACAATGTAAAATAGTAATTATATCGTAATATTCACTACAAGTAGAACAGTTAAAAAAATCTAAACAATTCACAACCAATCAAATGCAAATAAACAAAAAATGCAAAACAATTACAACAAACAAATCGACATCTTAGGGGTCGTCCATAATTGTCAACCATTTTCACAAGTGTGCAAAAAGCACACTTTTTGAGACCCCCCCCCACCCCCCATCAAAAAGTGTACATCAACCATTAAACTAAAATAAAAACCAACTCACGAAAATGAAATATTTCTGTAGATAAAAAAAAAGTTAACGCAAAAATGTTGAAATTTTTAACCCCCTCCCTCAAGTGTGCGGTTTGCACACTTATGAAAATGGTTGACAATTATGGACGACCCCTTATGAAAATTACTTTCATTTTCCAGTGATCTGTAACTGATGCACATACATGTTCAATGTAAACAATAGCTCCAGACACATATAATGAACACATTTACATTTCTAAAAATTAATGCAACATAATTTAAATACAATGAACACAGATTGAATATCAATGCAGTCCTATGGTTGCTTGGGTAACAAGACAAAATGATACAAAAGAATCGTTTAATGCCTCTAAAGTTAAGAAAAAAGTTGAATAGTATTTTTCTTTCTCCTTAGCAATATAAACAATGAATAATTCACTTGTCATCAATAAAAAAGTTCATTCAACTACATGTAAAATAACAGTATAATACAATAACAAACTATAAGGAAGGCACCACTATTAAATAATGTGTCATTTAAAAAATTTTCTACTGTGTACATACACCTACATTCTCATTCAATGGTACTGGGAATTTGAACAAAAAAGAGGCTCTTAAGAGCCTGTATTGCTCACCTGATTTTATAGGCAATCAAGAATGCATTTCCTTGAAGTTAAACTAGGTCCTGTAATTTTTAAGAAATTTTAAAAAAGACCATTCAAACAATATTGCTAGTAAATTTTGTGTCCATTAGTTTACTAGTTTCAGAGATTTTTTTTTAATTTTCACATATGGATCTATGTTAAACTAAGTCCATTTTGATTTTCTTATTGATTTAAAAAAAAAGAGGACCAACAATATTGCCTGTAAGTTTTGTTTCTTTTGGTTTACCAGTTTTAGAGAAGGGTCCAATGTTAAACTAAGTCCTGCGGTGGCAGCCATTTTGAATTTTCAATTGGTATAAAAAACAAAACTTTATAGAGGACCATCCAAACAACATTACTAGTAAGTTTTGTTTCCATTAGTTAACCAGTTTCAGAGAAGAAGTCATTTAAAACCTTTTCCCATATGTTCCTATGTTTAACTAAGTCCTGTGGTGGTGGCCATTTTGATTTTTTGATTGGCATAAAACAATAAACATTATAGAGGACCATCAAGGAATCATTGGTAGTAAGTTTTATTTCGATTGATTAACTGGTTTCAGAAAAGAAGCCTTTTTTAACTTTTTTTCTCATAGGGTCCAATGTAAAACTAAGTCCTGCAATGGCAGCCATTTAGAATTTCCAATTGGCATACAAAACATAAACTTTGAAGAAGATTATCCAAACAACATTGCTAGTAAGTTTTGTTTCCATAGGTTAACCAGTTTCAGAGAAGAAGCCTTTTAAAACTTTTTCCCATAGGGCCCTATGTTAAACTGTTCTGCAGTGTCAGCCATTTTGAACTTCCAATTGGCATAGAAAACATAAACTTTATAGAGGACCATACAAACAATATTGCTAATAAGTTTTGTTTTTATTGGTTAACCGGTTTCAGAGAAGAAGCCTTTTTAAACTTAGTTCCCATAGGGTCCTATGTTAAACTATAAAGCCATATTAGTTTTACAATCCAAATAAAAAAACACAAACTTTGTACAGGTCCATCAAATGAACATTATGGCCAAGTTTGGTTTCAATTGGCCAGGTGGTTTCAGAGAAGGAGATCGATATGTAAAAAGTTTACCGACGCCAACGACAACGACGGACAAAAAGTGATGACAGTGAACTAAAAAGTTTGGTATACTGGTCATACATGACAGTTCTAAAAGTTAAAAAAAAAATGTAATCCACAAGTGCCATGTTTTGATGGAGACATAGTTATTAGACACTGTGGTCATTAAATGTGAATGACTATTGTCGGTTACATTACGGTTTAACTTTTGTACCTGTTAATTTGCCTAGACAATATAAAAGTATCTTTAATCCATATGTATTTCTTGAATGATATATACAGTAAACTCTAGTAAATGGACAGATATTATACATCTTTTCATCATGCTGTTAATCAGGTAAGGTGTTATACTTGTCAGAAATCCTACTCTACTCAAACATATTATACATAACTAACCAACAAGGCTTAAATCACAGTGATCATAAATAAATTCTAAATTCAGCATGTACCATCAACTGGTCATCAAATGCAGAAACTATAAAACCTTTTTGATGAAATTGATTTTAGTAATCGGCTCAAATGAGTCGATAGGAACTGTTGATATTGGTTATACTAACTCTAGTTTTGCTAGATTTAGGTAGGTTTATTGTTTTATTTTGAATACTGTCATCTATCCTACTTGGTACGAATGTGTGCATTTTTAAAGTACAAATAAATCAAACTACCAAACTTGCCACAATGATTCTCTAATACTTCAACAGGTGTCAAGGAAGATTCCTAAGCTTTTTTGACATGATGGTAATCAGTGTTGGATGGGATATTATTCTACAAGAGGTAAACTCAAACATTACTATTCCCAAGTTTCATGCTATTTATAAGAGACTATTTATTAGATGACAAGTGATGGCACAGCTCAGTTGGCTATTTAGAACCTGTTAGACAGAAAAAACTACATCGGCTTTATCAAATCTATAATCTATATAAATCTTCAAATCACTACTAATAGCCATAGATTACTTTAAATTTTTTGAACACACAATTTTCTAAGAACAAAAAATACTGATTCTTATTTTGGCACATTTTCAAGTACAAAATTTAAACAAAAATTACTTTAATAGAACCTTAAGACACATCTTTTGTTAGTTCATCTGGAAACAGACAATTGAAATGGAATTTATGATTAAACAAGAATATGTTGATGCTTACAATTTATGTACATGTATGTGTACAATTAAGCCAACACGGCATATACAGTCTTAATGTACTATGAAATAAGCACATGGCAAAACTCTCTGGAAAAAGCAATAAGGCACCAACAAATTAAAATTTGAAAACTAAATCAAATTATCATCAACAGTTCACGTTACCAGGAGAACTGGTTGTTCCAAAACTCATGAACTCTAAAGATGGCTGAAAATCTGCAACACAATACAGAAATAAATAAATAAGTATTACATATAATTGTGTCTATAGAAATAAAAACTAGAGGCTCCCAGGAGCCTGTAATCGCTCACCTGGAATACAAATGACTTAAACTATATTACAATTTTTGAAATTAACAGTTTCAGTCTAGTTGTTATAGCTTTTAAGTTACTGTGCAAAAACTAAACATTTCTTCAAACAATTTGTTAAATACAATAACTCCTATAAGGTGCCATCGACAATTTCTGAAAATTAAATGGTTTTTAGGCATTGTCCTTTAGAAATTTACAGTTTTACTCTACTAATAGGTGCGTTATAGACTAATTTATAATTAAAAAACTGTTCATTTGTCCAAATTCATAATCAAAGGGCAATAACTCCTATAAAGAGTCATCTTGCAATTTTGGACTAAGCAATCAATTGTAGGGCTTCTATTGCTGATCATTTGTGCAATTTACAGTTTTAATCTAGCTACTATAGTTTTCAAGTTACAGGACAAAAATGGAAAATTTCATAACAAAATTGTCATTTAAGGGCGATAACCCCTTTAAGGAGTCATCTGACAATTCAGACCAATTAAATGAATTGTAGGGCTTTTTTTGCTGATCATTTTTGCAATTTATTATTTCACTCTAGCTGTTATGGTTTTTAAGTTACAGGACAAAAACGAAAAATTTCATAACAAATTGCAATTTAAGAGCAATAACTCCTATAAGGAGTCATCTGACAATTACAGACTTATATAGTAATTTGTAGGGCTTGTATTGCTGATTATTTGTGCAATTTACAGTTTCAATCTAGCTGCTATAGTTTTCAAGTTACAGGACAAAAACGGAAAATTTCATAAAAAATTGCCATTTAAGGGCAACAACTCCTATAAAGAGTCATCAAAGTCAGACTAATACAGTGAATTGTAGGGCTTGTATTGTTGATCATTTTTGCTATTTACAGTTTTACTCTAGCTGTTATAGTTTTAAAGTTACAGGAAAAAAACGGAAAATTTCATAAAAAATTACCATTTAAGTGCAATAACTCATATAAGGAGTCATCTGACAATTTCAGACCAATCAAGTGAATTGTAGGGCTTTTATTGCTGATCATTTTTGCCATTTACAGTTTCACTCTACCTCGTATAGTTTTAAGGTTATATTGTAAATACCAAAAATTTTGTCAAAAATCGTCAAAAAAGGGTGATAACTCCTACAAGACGCCAATACACAACTTCGCACTAAAAGCAACTATTGCAGAGCTTAATGTGCTGATCAATTTGAAGTAACGGTTTTCTCTATAGCTATTATAGTTTTTTAGATAATGATCAAAAACCTGTGTTGACCCCCATGTTCTATTTTTAGTAACAGCGGCCATATTTGTTTGTTGATCAACACCCTGGGTACAAACTTGAAACTAGGAACCCTAAGGATGATTGTGGCCAAGTTTGAAAAAAATTGGCCCAGTGGTTTCAGAGGAGAAGATTTTTGAAAAAAGTTTACGACGGACGACGGACGCCAAGTGATAGCAAAAGCAAACATGGACCTTCGGTCCAGGTGAGCTAAAAATATTATGTATTACTGTCAGCCAGTTTCTAGTTCAAATAGCACAAATAGATATATTATAGAGAACAATCTGTGCATTATTTTAATGTCACCTTTAAAAAACCAAGAAGTAATAAAGCTGAAAAATTAAAAATCTCCGATTAATTTGAGTATGCGAATGAAGGGGCAGGTGAAGGATGCAGTTTGTTTGTTCTTTAACACTTTCCCTCAGTAGAAACTTACCACTATTTGAGTAGTTTCAATAATTTATTGTCATGATTGTTCTTAACAATTTCTCCATTGTAACAAGGTATTCATATTTTAGGAACCATTTTTTTACATCCAGATGTAAATTCTATTGAAGACATTAATGACATGTAATTAAAACTGTTTAAGTAAATAAATTTTAATATATAATAACATGTTTTCTACCTGGATTTATGACAATATTTGCATCACCATCTTGTATGTCGTAGTCTTCTACTGTTAATTCATCATCCTCTGCACAAGATGACTCCAAATGATTTCTATTTAATATCAATGAATACTCCCTTCCATGTTTGGATTTTCTATTTAAAATAAAATATGTACTGGTACTAACAAAAGAAATAAAAAGGTTTGTATTTTTAATACTACTATTTTATTTTATTTATTTATTTTATTGTTTGTTTGTTTGAATGTGGTTTAATGCCACTTTCAGCAATTTTTCAGCTATATCATTGCATCCAGTTTTTAAGGGGAGGGAGAAGACGGAGTACCTGGAGAAAACCCCCAACCTTTGGTAGGAAAACTGGCAATATATATTGGAGCACAATAAACAGTTTGGACTACCTTATAAAATAGAAGAATAATCCATTTTGATTGGTTAAAATTTATCTACTATTGTCAGACATTTGAAATAATAACAGTAAAAGAACGAGTTTTGCAGCACTTTATCCAGAATTTACAAATACAATGTATGACAGAATTGACTGAAATAAGTCTTGAATAAAAACTCACATTTATTACAGGATGAATCAAATTACCTTGAATTCTTCCCCTTATTTTTTTATTTTATACAACAGACAACAAAATATAACTTGTTTCATACAACAAACCACAATGAAATGACTGTGCACTTTTTGAACAACCTAGTCTTTACAAATGACTCTATTTAAACAACGCAGCCCTTACATACACAACATATAAAAAAACTTAATGGACAGACTATATAGTCCTTACCTTATGTACAACAAAGAGACTAACTCAGCCTTAATGGACAGACTATATAGTCCTTACCTTATGTACAACAAAGAGACTAACTCAGCCTTTATGGACAGACTATATAGTCCTTACCTTATGTACAACATAGAGACTAACTCAGCCTTTATGGACAGACTATATAGTCCTTACCTTATGTACAACATAGAGACTAACTCAGCCTTTATGGACAGACTATATAGCCCATACCTTATGTACAACATAGAGACTAACTCAGCCTTTATGGACAGACTATATAGTCCTTACCTTATGTACAACATAGAGACTAACTCAGCCTTTATGGACAGACTATATAGCCCATACCTTATGTACAACATAGAGACTAACTCAGCCTTTATGGACAGACTATATAGTCCTTACCTTATGTACAACATAGAGACTAACTCAGCCTTTATGGACAGACTATATAGCCCATACCTTATGTACAACATAGAGACTAACTCAGCCTTTATGGACAGACTATATAGTCCTTACCTTATGTACAACATAGAGACTAACTCAGCCTTTATGGACAGACTATATAGCCCATACCTTATGTACAACATAGAGACTAACTCAGCCTTTATGGACAGACTATATAGTCCTTACCTTATGTACAACATAGAGACTAACTCAGCCTTTATGGACAGACTATATAGCCCATACCTTATGTACAACATAGAGACTAACTCAGCCTTTATGGACAGACTATATAGTCCTTACCTTATGTACAACATAGAGACTAACTCAGCCTTTATGGACAGACTATATAGTCCTTACCTTATGTACAACATAGAGACTAACTCAGCCTTAATGGACAGACTATATAGTCCTTACCTTATGTACAACATAGAGACTAACTCAGCCTTTATGGACAGACTATATAGCCCATACCTTATGTACAACATAGAGACTAACTCAGCCTTAATGGACAGACTATATAGCCCATACCTTATGTACAACATAGAGACTAACTCAGCCTTTATGGACAGACTATATAGCCCATACCTTATGTACAACATAGAGACTAACTCAGCCTTAATGGACAGACTATATAGCCCATACCTTATGTACAACATAGAGACTAACTCAGCCTTTATGGACAGACTATATAGCCCATACCTTATGTACAACATAGAGACTAACTCAGCCTTAATGGACAGACTATATAGCCCATACCTTATGTACAACATAGAGACTAACTCAGCCTTTATGGACAGACTATATAGCCCATACCTTATGTACAACAAAGAGACTAACTCAGCCTTAATGGACAGACTATATAGCCCATACCTTATGTACAACAAAGAGACTAACTCAACCTTTATGGACAGACTATATAGCCCATAACTTATGTACAACAAAGAGACTATAACTAAGCCTTTATGGACAGACTATATAGCCCATACCTTATGTACAACACAGAGACTAACTCAGCCTTTATTTATAGACAGACTATATAGCCCATACCTTTTGTACAACATAGAGACTAACTCAGCCTTTATTTATAGACAGACTATATAGCCCATACCTTATGTACAACATAGAGACTAACTCAGCCTTAATGGACAGACTATAGAGCCCATACCTTATGTACAACATAGAGACTAACTCAGCCTTTATGGACAGACTATATAGCCCATACCTTATGTACAACAAAGAGACTAACTCAGCCTTAATGGACAGACTATATAGCCCATACCTTATGTACAACAAAGAGACTAACTCAACCTTTATGGACAGACTATATAGCCCATACCTTATGTACAACAAAGAGACTAACTAAGCCTTTATGGACAGACTATATAGCCCATACCTTATGTACAACATAGAGACTAACTCAGCCTTTATTTATAGACAGACTATATAGCCCATACCTTATGTACAACAAAGAGACTAACTCAGCCTTTATGGACAGACTATATAGCCCATACCTTATGTACAACATAGAGACTAACTAAGCCTTTATGGACAGACTATATAGCCCATACCTTATGTACAACATAGAGACTAACTAAGCCTTTATTTATAGACAGACTATATAGCCCATACCTTATGTACAACATAGAGACTAACTCAGCCTTTATGGACAGACTATATAGCCCATACCTTATGTACAACAAAGAGACTAACTCAGCCTTAATGGACAGACTATATAGCCCATACCTTATGTACAACATAGAGACTAACTCAGCCTTTATGGACAGACTATATAGCCCATACCTTATGTACAACATAGAGACTAACTCAGTCTTTATGGACAGACTATATAGCCCATACCTTATGTACAACAAAGAGACTAACTCAGCCTTTATGGACAGACTATATAGCCCATACCTTATGTACAACATAGAGACTAACTCAGCCTTTATGGACAGACTATATAGCCCATACCTTATGTACAACATAGAGACTAACTCAGCCTTTATGGACAGACTATATAGCCCATACCTTATGTACAACATAGAGACTAACTCAGCCTTAATGGACAGACTATATAGCCCATACCTTATGTACAAAATAGAGACTAACTCAGCCTTTATGGACAGACTATATAGCCCATACCTTATGTACAACAAAGAGACTAACTCAGCCTTTATGGACAGACTATATAGCCCATACCTTATGTACAACATAGAGACTAACTCAGCCTTTATGGACAGACTATATAGCCCATACCTTATGTACAACATAGAGACTAACTCAGCCTTTATGGACCGACTATATAGCCCATACCTTATGTACAACATAGAGACTAACTAAGCCTTTATGGACAGACTATAGCCCATACCTTATGTACAACATAGAGACTAACTCAGCCTTAATGGACAGACTATATAGCCCATACCTTATGTACAACATAGAGACTAACTCAGCCTTTATGGACAGACTATATAGCCCATACCTTATGTACAACAAAGAGACTAACTCAACCTTTATGGACAGACTATATAGCCCATACCTTATGTACAACAAAGAGACTAACTCAGCCTTTATGGACAGACTATATAGCCCATACCTTATGTACAACATAGAGACTAACTCAGCCTTAATGGACAGACTATATAGCCCATACCTTATGTACAACATAGAGACTAACTCAGCCTTTATGGACAGACTATATAGCCCATACCTTATGTACAACAAAGAGACTAACTCAGCCTTTATGGACAGACTATATAGCCCATACCTTATGTACAACAAAGAGACTAACTAAGCCTTTATGGACAGACTATATAGCGCATACCTTATGTACAACATAGAGACTAACTCAGCCTTTACGGACAGACTATATAGCCCATACCTTATGTACAACAAAGAGACTAACTCAGCCTTTATGGACAGACTATAGAGCCCATACCTTATGTACAACATAGAGACTAACTAAGTCTTTATGGACAGACCAAATAGCCCATACCTTATGTACAACATAGAGACTAACTCAGCCTTTAGCCCATACCTTATGTACAACATAGAGACTAACTGAACCTTTATGGACAGACTATATAGCCCATACCTTATGTACAACAAAGAGACTAACTCAGCCTTAATGGACAGACTATATAGCCCTTACCTTATGTACAACAAAGAGACTAACTCAACCTTTATGGACAGACTATATAGCCCATACCTTATGTACAACAAAGAGACTAACTAAGCCTTTATGGACAGACTATATAGCCCATACCTAATGTACAACATAGAGACTAACTCAGCCTTTATGGACAGACTATATAGCCCATACCTTATGTACAACATAGAGACTAACTCAGCCTTTATGGACAGACTATATAGCCCATACCTTATGTACAACAAAGAGACTAACTAAGCCTGTATGGACAGACTATATAGCCCATACCTTATGTACAACATAGAGACTAACTAAGCCTTTATGGACAGATTATATAGCCCATACCTTATGTACAACATAGAGACTAACTCAGCCTTTATGGACAGACTATATAGCCCATACCTTATGTACAACATAGAGACTAACTCAGCCTTTATGGACAGACTATATAGCCCATACCTTATGTACAACAAAGAGACTAACTCAGCCTTTATGGACAGACTATATAGCCCATACCTTATGTACAACAAAGAGACTAACTAAGCCTTTATGGACAGACTATATAGCCCATACCTTATGTACAACATAGAGACTAACTCAGCCTTTACGGACAGACTATATAGCCCATACCTTATGTACAACAAAGAGACTAACTCAGCCTTTATGGACAGACTATAGAGCCCATACCTTATGTACAACATAGAGACTAACTAAGTCTTTATGGACAGACCAAATAGCCCATACCTTATGTACAACATAGAGACTAACTCAGCCTTTATGGACAGACTATATAGCCCATACCTTATGTACAACATAGAGACTAACTCAACCTTTATGGACAGACTATATAGCCCATACCTTATGTACAACAAAGAGACTAACTCAGCCTTAATGGACAGACTATATAGCCCATACCTTATGTACAACAAAGAGACTAACTCAGCCTTAATGGACAGACTATATAGCCCATACCTTATGTACATCAAAGAGACTAACTAAGCCTTTATGGACAGACTATATAGCCCATACCTTATGTACAACATAGAGACTAACTCAGCCTTTATGGACAGACTATAGAGCCCATACCTTATGTACAACATAGAGACTAACTCAGCCTTTATGGACAGACTATATAGCCCATACCTTATGTACAACAAAGAGACTAACTAAGCCTTTATGGACAGACTACATAGCCCATACCTTATGTACAACAAAGAGACTAACTCAGCCTTAATGGACAGACTACATAGCCCATACCTTATGTACAACATAGAGACTAACTCAGCCTTTATGGACAGACTATATAGCCCATACCTTATGTACAACATAGAGACTAACTCAGCCTTTATGGACAGACTATATAGCCCATACCTTATGTACAACAAAGAGACTAACTCAGCCTTAATGGACAGACTATATAGCCCATACCTTATGTACAACAATGAGACTAACTCAGCCTTTATGGACAGACTATAGAGCCCATACCTTATGTACAACAAAGAGACTAACTCAGCCTTTATGGACAGACTTATAGAGCCCATACCTTATGTACAACAAAGAGACTAACTCAGCCTTTATGGACAGACTATAGAGCCCATACCTTATGTACAACATAGAGACTAACTAAGCCTTTATGGACAGACTATATAGCCCATACCTTATGTACAACATAGAGACTAACTAAGCCTTTATGGACAGACTATATAGCCCATACCTTATGTACAACAAAGAGACTAACTAAGCCTTTATGGACAGACTATATAGCCCATACCTTATGTACAACATAGAGACTAACTCAGCCTTTATGGACAGACTATATAGCCCATACCTTATGTACAACATAGAGACTAACTCAGCCTTTATGGACAGACTATATAGCCCATACCTTATGTACAACAAAGAGACTAACTCAGCCTTTATGGACAGACTATAGAGCCCATACCTTATGTACAACATAGAGACTAACTCAACCTTTATGGACAGACTATATAGCCCATACCTTATGTACAACAAAGAGACTAACTCAGCCTATATGGACAGACTATAGAGCCCATACCTTATGTACAACATAGAGACTAACTCAGCCTTTATGGACAGACTATATAGCCCATACCTTATGTACAACAAAGAGACTGACTCAGCCTTTATGGACAGACTTATAGAGCCCATACCTTATGTACAACAAAGAGACTAACTCAGCCTTAATGGACAGACTATATAGCCCATACCTTATGTACAACAAAGAGACTAACTCAGCCTTTATGGACAGACTATATAGCCCATACCTTATGTACAACAAAGAGACTAACTCAGCCTTAATGGACAGACTATATAGCCCATACCTTATGTACAACAATGAGACTAACTCAGCCTTTATGGACAGACTTATAGAGCCCATACCTTATGTACAACAAAGAGACTAACTCAGCCTTAATGGACAGACTATATAGCCCATACCTTATGTACAACAAAGAGACTAACTCAGCCTTTATGGACAGACTTATAGAGCCCATACCTTATGTACAACAAAGAGACTAACTCAGCCTTAATGGACAGACTATATAGCCCATACCTTATGTACAACAATGAGACTAACTCAGCCTTTATGGACAGACTATATAGCCCATACCTTATGTACAACAAAGAGACTAACTCAGCCTTTATGGACAGACTTATAGAGCCCATACCTTATGTACAACAAAGAGACTAACTCAGCCTTTATGTACAGACTATAGAGCCCATACCTTATGTACAACATAGAGACTAACTAAGCCTTTATGGACAGACTATATAGCCCATACCTTATGTACAACATAGAGACTAACTAAGCCTTTATGGACAGACTATATAGCCCATACCTTATGTACAACAAAGAGACTAACTAAGCCTTTATGGACAGACTATATAGCCCATACCTTATGTACAACATAGAGACTAACTCAGCCTTTATGGACAGACGATATAGCCCATACCTTATGTACAACATAGAGACTAACTCAGCCTTTATGGACAGACTACCGTAAAACGGTGTGTATAGTCCGCATTTACGTATTGTCCGCACCCCTTTCTTAGACCAGAAAATTGCGGAAAAATTCTTATATGCATGTACGATCCGCACGTACAAGTTTTCACAAAACGTCTCAATATGAAGACATCCAAGTCCAATTTGGCCGCACTTCTTAACAACTTTTTACATTAATATGTAATTTATTCTCTTTTTAAATATCATTTATGTTTATACTTTTATTAATTTCAAGTAATTGTAGTAAATTAAATTAAAAATTCAGCATTCTCATATCGTCTATTTTGATCGTTGTTCAAACGGAAAATCACACATTTCGAAACCAAAACAATTTGTCAACTTTGATTCATCAACCAAACAAAGAAAACAAAAAGATAACACGTTTTATTTTAATCCCTGAATGATTGCAATCAGAACATCGATCTTCAAACACATGCCGTTACATAACGACGCCATTTGCATTTTACGCAATACAGGTTACACATCTACTATTTTCGTATCTTTTAATTTTTATTCGTCCTATAGAATTAATATAATATTACTAAAAATAATTTAAGTAAAAATTAATATCATAACAACGTATACATATGGCAGTTTGTAAAAGAATTATGTTAGAATAGTGCGAAAATACCGCGTATGACACTACAACAAAATGGCGACCGCCATTGACAACAATCAACGGGACGAAAAAAACCCGATCGAGTCTGTATTTATGTATAACCCGCACCATTCCTTTCCAACTAAAATTCAAAGAAAAAAAACTGCGGACAATACGACCCTGATTACGGTATATAGCCCATACCTTATGTACAACAAAGAGACTAACTCAGCCTTTATGGACAGACTATAGAGCCCATACCTTATGTACAACATAGAGACTAACTCAACCTTTATGGACAGACTATATAGCCCATACCTTATGTACAACAAAAAGACTAACTCAGCCTTTATGGACAGACTATAGAGCCCATACCTTATGTACAACATAGAGACTAACTCAGCCTTTATGGACAGACTATATAGCCCATACCTTATGTACAACATAGAGACTAACTCAGCCTTTATGGACAGACTATATAGCCCATACCTTATGTACAACAAAGAGACTAACTAAGCCTTTATGGACAGACTATATAGCCCATACCTTATGTACAACATAGAGACTAACTCAGCCTTTATGGACAGACTATATAGCCCATACCTTATGTACAACATAGAGACTAACTCAGCCTTTATGGACAGACTATATAGCCCATACCTTATGTACAACATAGAGACTAACTCAGCCTTTATGGACAGACTATATAGCCCATACCTTATGTACAACAAAGAGACTAACTCAACCTTTATGGACAGACTATATAGCCCATACCTTATGTACAACAAAGAGACTAACTCAGCCTTTATTTATGGACAGACTATAGAGCCCATACCTTATGTACAAAGACTAACTCAGCCTTTATGGACAGACTATATAGTCCTTACATTAGCAATCCAGTACTTTTACACATTATTTACCTGAACTTACCTTTTAAGCCATCTTTTAATAAAACACACCATTATAACAACAAGAATAAATATAACAATAGCTAATGGAACTGCTATCAATATAGGTGATGTACTACGACTTTGTTGCTCGGACTGTACTGGCGATAAACTTGGTACTGTTGAATTAATGGTAGTGATCTCTGGATGTTGGTTGTCATGGTTTTCATCTATTTTAATAATAAATATGTATTATATACACAGTGCATTGTTGCAAGGGACTTGATCAGGTTGAATATTGTGTTGCATGAAATATTTCCAGTACAATATTAAATATTATGGTACATGATGAATTTACTGTAGTTGGTAATGAGCAACTCCCTACTATATGGTGATGCAACATTTTATATGTGACAACATGCATAAGACAGGCAGACTTCATTTATTTCCAAGGAAAAACAAATATAATGTAAGATAAAAAAACAAACATATGAATGTGTATGCAGAAACTGCAAGATATAAGAATTTTAGGTCCAACCGAGAAAAATTATGGATCTCTATACATGTACTTTCAAAATCTGAACAAATAAAAGCATACATTTACAATATAATGTGTCCCTGTGACACTAATGTCCTGCTTAACACATATTTGCAACAGACCTACAGAATTTTGCCAATAACTAGCTCTTATAATGTTGTTATTACGTTCCATGAAGATGTGAAGGTATTTTCATAAAAATAAACTTCACCAGAAAGGTAAACCTGAGGTGGGACAAACAGAAGAATAAAATCTATATGTACCCGTACATTGGAGGGACAAACAAAATTCAATAAATACAAGGTAAATAAAGACAAAATCTGCAGGCTTGATATGGTCACCCACCAGATAAAACTTCAATGCTTGTTACTGTAACAGGATCTTCATTTGGCATCCATGTAAACTTTAATTTTCCAGTCTGTAACTTGTCTTGTAACTCCATTACAACCTTAATAAATCAAAATAATTGTCTTAATCACTAAAAAATCTACTGAAATGACTTCTTCAGATTACCTTTAGTTAAACCAGGGGCTCTAAGGAGCCTGTTATTATATGTTACCTATTTCCTGAATTATTATATGACTTTAAAAAACCCTACAAATACACAAAATAGACAAAAACAGTTAAATAATTGTACATGTTCTAAATTTTCATAGACCTTTTCCTCTTCTAAAGTCATTTAAGACTAGGTGCAAATTAACTATGGAATAATCCAGAAGGTAAAAAATTAACCAAATTAAAAGTCAAGTGGTGAATGTACTAGAGTAGAGTATCAAAAACTAAAAGATGACTGTTTGATTGGCTAGGGATAACTCACCTGATTAATAGTAATGCCTTCAGCATATGAAGGTAACAGTTTGATTGGCTAGGGATAACTCACCTGATTAATAGTAATGCCATCAGCATATGAAGGTAATATGGTGACATCAGCAATAGTTGGTTTCTCGTTTGGTATGTACACATTCATTCTGCTTCTGTCTACATAAAGCAGCTGCAACACACAATAAAAATTTTTATTTCTATATAAATAGATCTGCACTTGTCAAACTAAAGCCATTGTCAGGATATTCAAATTATAACCCTTTTATGTCTTTTGGTTTGTCACTTGTGTTGTTGATACTCATTGAATATACATCAATTAATTTATGTCAGGTGTCATTATTAAGCTCTATTTTCTCTAACCAATTTAAGATGGAGTAAATTTGTTTAAAGTGCCAAGTCATCAATTCTGTTATTTTAACTTGTAAAGTGTAATCATTTTCCTACATCAGAAACAAGTGTAACTGTCATCCAATTGCAAAGAAAATTGTTTCAGCTTTCTGTTAAGGAACCAAAATTACATTATTATTTAATTTGTCGCAAAATCTCAAAAAAAAAATAATATAGATTTAGAAAACATTGAAAGATTAAATAGAAAATTATTTTCTCTATTGAGGGATAAGAAAATTTCTGTTTTGCAAATTTAAAACTAGACAAAGTCGATCTAGTGATCGCTGATACCCCTGCTTTTGTGAAAATTTCTAACGTTTTTCGTGGATTGTGACCTTGAAATTGGATGGATTTCCACCAAAATCAATAGGCTTCTTACCAACAAAATATATAAGAATATTTTACAGTTTCATTAAAATCGGATGAAAACTTTTTGAGTTATTTTCCGGAAACAACTTTTTGTAAAAATTTCGAACATTTTTCGTGGACTGTGACCTTGAAATTTGACAGATTTCCCCCAAAATCGATAGGCTTCTTACCAACCTGATATATAACAATATCCCAAAGTTTCATTCAAATCACATGCAAAGTTTTTGAGTTGTCATCCGGAAACAACTTTTTTGTAAAAATTTCTAACGTTTTTCGTGGACTGTGACCTTGAAATTTGACGGATTTCCCCCAAAATCGATAGACTTCTTACCAACCTGATATATGACAATATCCCAAAGTTTCATTCAAATCGGATGTAAACTTTTTGAGTTATTGTCCGGAAACAACTTTTTTGTTAAAATTTCTAACGTTTTTCGTGGACTGTGACCTTGAAATTTGACGGATTTCCCCCAAAATCGATAGGCTTCTTACCAACCTGATATATAACAATATCTTAAAGTTTCATTCAAATCGGATGTAAACTTTTTGAATTATCATCCGGAAACCAAATGTGGATGGACGAACGGACGGACGGACATGAGGACCACTATATACCCCCGACTCTGTCGAGCGGGGGTATAATAATCCACTATGCAAAATTTTCTTTGATGGAGAAAATAGTTTTTGTAGTTAATACTTATAAATAAATTTAAACAATAGAATAAAATCAACAATTTAATTTGCATAATTTTACACAAAAACCATTAGTGTTTTTCTGGTAATTAATGTATGATTTCGCAGGTTTTTGTTCTTCTATCCTTGGATTAAAAATATTTTCTAGCCAATTAAAAGTCAGTATTCTTGTACAATTTATTTATTAAACATTGTCTTACCTCTGCCAAATTCATACAAATAATACTAGCAAATGAAATCCTCCATAACAAAGTCTGTGTATTGAAATGGTCAATATTACTGGAGAACTTCAATTGTAATGTTGTAACATTTTCTGAAATGATCAAAATATAATTAAATATTAATTCTTTAGTATTACCCCATTCCGCATCAATAACAAAAAAAATTATGTCATAAGCATAATGAAAATAGCATTAAATTGTTATCATTTTAAATATACAATGCATGGTTACAGAGAAACGGCCTAATCCAAAAACTTAACTTAGTCACTGGACCATAAAATTGAGGCCATGGTCAGTTAAAACCTACGAGACTCTCTTGTACTAATCATTAGCAATCTATAAACCAAATACTGTTGACGTCATCCTACCATGCATGGTTACAGAGAAAGTGCCCTAATCCAAAAACTTTAACATTGTTGCTGGACCATTAAATTGAGGTCAAGGTCAGGTGACACCTGCCAGACAGTCAGGTACTCTTCATCAGCAACCTGTGTACCAAATATTGTCACCCTACCATGCATAGTTACAGAGGAACTGCCATAACACAAAAATTTAAACCTAGTCGCTGGACTGTGAAATTGAGGTCAAGGTCAGGTGACTGGACTGGCAAGTATTCATTATTAACTGGACCAAATTTGATGGACCTAAGGCTTGAGCTTACAAAGATTTGAAGCAAGATTTCCAAGTGTTTATGCCGCAGCCGGCAGATTCCCATACATACATCTCTCGTCGCAGGGGAGACAAAAATGAAATAGAATACAAACAATTTTTATCAGTGATTTTGTTGCCTTTTTTAAAAACAGCCCCCTCCTTTTCAAATGGGAAAATTTATCGATGTTTTTCTTGAAATTGGAAAAACCAAGCAATGGGTTTACACATATAAACCAGAGGCTCTTAAGAGCCTGTATCACTCACCTGATTTTATAGGCATGAAAATGGCGTTTCCCTGATGTTAAACTAAGTCCTGTAATTTTCAATAAACTTAAAAGAGGACCATCCAAACAATATTGCTAGAAAGTTTTGTTCCCATTCGTTAACCAGTTTTATAGAGAAGATTTTTTTTTAATTTGCCCATAGGGCTATGTTAAACTACGTCCTGCGGTGGTGGCTATTTTGAATTTCCAATTCAATTGGCAGTAAAAAACATAAACTTTAAAGAAGACCGGTTTTAGAGAAGAAACCTTTATAACATTTTTCCCAGAGGTTCCTATGTTAAACTAAGTCCTGCGGTGGTGTCCATTTTGATTTTCCAATAGGCATAAAAAACACAAAATTTTTAAAGGACCATCCAAAATAATATTGGTAGTAAGTTTTGTTTCCATTGGTTAATCGGTTTCAGAGAAGAAGCCTTTTATTTTTTTTTTCCCCATAGGGTCCAATGCTAAACTAAGTCCAGCGGTGGTGGCCATTTTGAATTTTTGATTGGGATAAAAAACATAAACTTTATAAAGGACCATCTAAACAATATTGCTAGTAAGTTTTGTTTACGTTTATTGACCAGTTTCAGAGAAGACGCCTTTTTTAACTTTTCCCCATAGGGTCCTATGTTAAACTAAGTCCTGTAGTGGCATGCATTATGTTTTCCAATTGGCATAAAAAATACATAAACTTTATAAAGGACCATCCAAACAATATTGGTAGTAAGTTTTTTTGATTCAATTGGTTAACCGGTTTAAGAGAATAAGCCATTTTAAACTTTTTTCCTATAAGGTCCTATGTTAAACTAAGTCCTGTGTTGGCTGTCATTTTGAATTTCCAATCGTCATAAAAACACAAACTTTACTGAGGACCATCCAAACAATATTGCTACTAGGTTTTTGTTTTACATTTGTTAACCGGTTACAGAGAAGAAGCCTTTTAAAACTTTTTCCCCATAGGGTCCTATGTTAAACTAAGTCCTGCGGTGGCGGCCATTTTGAATTTCCAGTTGGCATAGAAAACATAAACTTTATAAAGGACCATCCAAACAATATTGCTAGTAAGTTTTGTTTTGATTGGTTAAACAGTTTCTGAGAAGAAGCCCTTTTAAACTTTTTTCCCATAGGGTCCTATGTTAAACTAAGTCTTGCGGTGGCGGCCATATTAATTTTCCAATCCAAATAAAAAACACAAACTTTGTAAAGGTCTTTCCAATGAACATTATGGCCAAGTTTGGTTTCAATTGGCCCAGTGGTTTCAGGGAAGAAGATTAAAATGTAAAAAAGTTTACAGACGCCGACTCCAACGACATTGTTTTATTAAATAATAATCATAAAAATTAGGGCATCTGATGATACCCCACAACATTGCATTTCTTTTAATATTCTTGAACAAATTTTATTGAATAACATATCAGCCTTGAGGAACAGCTGAGCATGATAACAGTCCATCTCAGACGACAATTATTATATTGACCATGGACCAATAAATACAACTCAAAAGCAACATGTGGGTTTGTGCTGAACATTGTATTTGATCTTCATTGTATAGTACATGCAAAGTTTTAAATCAAAGTGCAGACTGCACCGAAGGAAAGGTTGCTTTGCAAGTATGAAATGAGATTCCTGCCTCATGTTTGACAGGCAATAAAACAAACCAATTTAAATCAGGTAAATTTAGAAACATATTAGATATTAATTAAAAAGACAGAAAAAAAACTTTGCAATCCTCATAATTAATAGCCCCAGCTCCCCTATGTCTTGAATAGCATGCAATGTCCAGGGCTTTGCTGTTGGAAACTCCAAAAATCGTTTTGCTCAAACTGTAAATATCAGGTGCACAATTCCACCACATGACAAAGGATTCTGCAAAAGTTTCATCAAATCCCACTCAGTGGTGCAAGTAGTTGTGGATAAGAGAATGGCAAGTCAATGTTTGCTATGGGGAATCCTAAATATCATTCCAATCAAAATATAAAATATCAGGTGTACAATAGCACTATGTGACAAAGAGTCCATCAAAATCCATTAAGTGCAACGATACAATTGAAGATGTTTCTATCATAACTTTTATAAATATATTAATTAATAAGACAAATTTGCTGCTGCCCATTTCAGACATAAAAATCGCACCTGTTATATGGTTGGAATATAACTTGCATCAAATACATGTACATATTTGTAAATGTCTCCCTATAAATGTAAGTGATGGCATAAGCTTCTAAAATATTAAAAACTAAAATAATTTATTTCTGCAATACTCCAGGGCTTCAGTTGCCGAGTGGTTAAGGTAGTATTCATCTACTATTGATCGAATGCCTGTCAGCACTTGTTCATGTTGTTTGAATCTTACTGCTGCCAGGGTGTGCTCAACTTGAATCTTGATTGACAATTATTAAAAGACTCCTAGAATCTGGCTTCCTCCTACAATCTGGCTTTCTCCTCCAATAAAAACAGGACGCCCAAATATAGCTGAAAAATTGCTGAAAGTTGCATTAAACAATTACAACACAGGGATCTGTGCAAATCAATTTACATGTGCTTCGAATGATACTAGGTTGATTTTGTTATATCGAGTCCCACACAGTATTATTCAAAAGCGCATGTAAATCATTTTTTATATATTCCCCGGATTCAAACAAGCAAACAATTGTAAGACTGTATGATGCAACACATATCTTTATAATCAGAATGCATGTCAACTAGTTTGTTTTAAATTTAAACAGTGTGTTAATAGCTTATACTAAAAGACACAATCACATGGAGTGCTTTTCTGCTTGCATTTTTTAAAATTAATATTCAATATGCGATATTGTAACTTTTTATTACAAAAATCCAATTGAAAAATGTCCACTGTATATATTCCATACTATGCTTGTTGTTTACATGTACTTGACTTTTGCTACGCAATCTGACATTTTTTGTTTTCAACAAGTGTCTTACGATGTTTACAAAAGATCGCCAGCTTTCATGACGTTCTATGGTATTCGCGCCTAAACCGCAAACGACATTACCCAGAGGTTTTCAAATGGACAATAATCGATTGCTCCAAGTTACACCCGTTCTAATTTTGGTCAAAATTTACCTTCGAAAATCGCTCTATCAAATTGAAAAACAGCATTTAAAAACGCTGAACAAATGTTAAAAAATAATTGCCGATTTCAATTTGCACCTTTTTGGATCTACATAAGGAACATAAGATCGACCATACCCGCTAAGAGGTTTTGTCACTCAAAAAAACTTCTGCTAAAACACACTGAATTGATCACATCTTCCTTTGTTTTAAGGAACACATAAAATGAAGAAAAATATATCGTTTTGACTTTTGTTTAACTCATTCAGCCCCATCACTGTTATCAGAATCACTGCTGATAATGCCCCAGCATCATTTTATATTTCTAGCTGCTTGTGCCCCAGAGATATTTTATCTAATTAGTTAGATTTGTAAACATCATGCACATGCATGCATTCTTATCTTAATTTCTCTGTAAATATCCATCAGAAATTCATGAAATTTTCCCACAATGTTCACAATAAAATTATCTACACAGTAATATAATTTTTTCTTCATAATTCCTGTTTTTTCTTAAGTTTATCAAACACTTTTTACAAAAATTATGTACATTTATTTACAGTTTTAATATGTATTTTTAATTTCATTCACTGGAATAAATATGGAAAAAATTCTTTATGGTATGGATTTGGACCTTTAAATTCCATGATTTTAATTGGTCTAATATGATCACTCCATTGAGCAATCTCGGCCAAAACGGTGTCATCCTCGGAGTCAAAGTCGTCACTATTGGATAATTCCAAGTCGGAAATTTTAATATCGGAATAAAAATTGTTTAATACATTTAATTGATTCAAATATCTTTCTTCTGCTTCCCCTTAATTATCTAGATTGAAGCCAGTAAACTCCTCTGAATCACTTCCATCATCACCGAAAATTGCTTCATAATCCGCCATTGTTTACAATTTTTATGAATGAAACACGTGTGGAAAATCCTCTCTGGTAATTTAACCTTGCCCTTTTAAATGACGAAAAAATATAAAAAGAACAGTAAAATCATTTCTCATTGGCTTATATTGGAAAGAATTCGGGAATTCCCTGCATTTTAACCAATCGGAGAACGTTTTACAACCACCTATTTGAAACGCCTATAGACGTGATCGGCCATTGAATGATGAAAACAAAACACGCGTACAGACGGGATCGGCCACTGATTGCACAAATTTTAACACGCCGGAAAGCGTGATCGGGGCTGAATGAGTTAATTAGATACTTAAAGCATAAAAATGCAACATCGTCTGACACGACGGCAACTTCGTGAGGTAAACATACACAGAAAATTGGTACGTTTTTTGGCTTATTACGATGGGTGGTGACAAATTTCGAGTCGTTTAACGAGAAATATTAATGGTTCAGCATGAATTACCAATTATAAAAATTAATCAAAAGAACCGGAAACAAATTGTGTTAGCTTTTACAATGGATATAATGTAGCGACATGGTGAGTGCAAGTGATCACTGATGTCGAATAATCCATTTACTATTCTTGTGTCACAAACACAAAAAGATCTTTTTCAATATATTTTTATTAGTTAGAAATTGTGTTATATTTAATTTAACTACTTGTATTTTATTTACGAAACTTCTACATGCCATTTTCCCCACCCTCAAAAATTTTTATAGATGGCGCCGCTCCTCAAATCTGTACATCGACAAAGCACACACTTTTGTGTTGATTTTCATTTAATTAAACACGTAAAAAATAGAAAGCAAAACCGTATGAAACGACGACCACACGATCACACAAAATAATCATTAAATCACTTTAATCATAATAACGTCGTCAAATATTATTAGACTGATGCCACTTTGTCAGTACTACATTTGTCGGTTCAGTGAACAGCTATCGCGAGGATTGCCAAATATCGCGTTGATTTCCAAAACCACAAAGTGTAACGGAGTCTGTCTCTCGCGGATGAACATGGAATATTTGTTTTAATCGTAATATTAGTTAACAGTTATAAAGTAAATGAGACATAATACGAAAGGACATGTATAGTAAAGTTGTTCAAGATAAATGTGGTGCACCGATTCATGTAATTGATAGATTCCTCCAATGTGACCTATATTTTACGAGCGTAAGGTTTTATTACACGCCGGTCGCAGTAGTTTCTATATATCTGAGCGTTAGCAAGGGGAAAGTTTGCTACGCAACCTTCCCAAAAATCTGTTGACACATTTTCAAGTTATCATCTGGAAACATCCATATGTTGACCGAAAAATGTGATTAGGTCTAATTCCAAAAACTAAAAACTGAATTGTTTTGAAAATTAAACTTGATCTGCATTTTATAGTACTTTGCAAACAAAGTTTAATAAAATCTGCTGACAAGAATCAAAATTTACAGTCAGGAGATTGGGCTGTTCTTAACCAACTGAAAACATTAAAAAAAATATCATGTTATAATGTAATACTCTGACATTTAATTTTTGATCAGATATTTTACTCATTTCTCTAATATTGTATTTACTACATTGACATTCTATTTCTGACAATTTATGTATTACACTGACATTATATTTATTACTCTGATATTGTATTTCTTGAACACGAATCTGACAAAAAAGATGACACTGTTGAATGATATTAGATTGGCTGGCTTTTTGACATCAAAGTGCAAGGAGTGATTTCCTCAACTCTGCTACGTTACAAGTAATGGGACCTAATTAGTGCCCTGGCACAAAAATATTTGCAAGAGTATGATTAGTAGTTTATGTGTACTTACTCTGACATTACACTGACATAGTATTTTTACAATGAAATTTTATTTTTGTATTATTACAATTAAATTTTATTCCTTACTCTGACATCATATTTATTACACTGACATTGTATTTATTACTCTGAATTTGTATACTTACTATGGACTGTCAGTATGTAATGTTTGGAGACAGAACTAACTGAGTTGACTGCCTCCACACTGACATTGTAATAACCAACTCTAGTGTAAGTGTATGTTACTGTGTTACTCCATGTTAGTTCTGGTCTGGATCCATTTGGCTGGAACTGTAATTAAAAACTTATTAAAATATGTGTCTTATTAGTGCTTATATCTTTCAAGTTAATTTTTACCAATAAAATAAACTAAAATTTAACAAGTGTGGACTGTAAGCGCACTCACAAAGCGATTTCCCCCACTTCGCTTTCAAGATCAATCATCTCCCCTTAATGATATCCGAGGTCAATAAAAATCCTTCATGCTCATCTACATATAATGTACTTCCTTTATGCTAAGTTTCATTAAATTTCATCAAGCGGTTTAGAAGGAGTTGCACTTACAAGAGATGTGGACAGACAGACAGGGTGATTCCTATATACCCCCCCTTCTCCCAACCCCAAACAAGTTTGTGGGGGTTATAAAAACAAGTTTGCGGGGGTATAATAATGTCCACCCCAAATGTCCACTGATGAATATATATGTTCTAGTAGAAGTAACAGGAGATATGTGTCAACTGACAATTATAATAATTATATGAAACCTCACCATCAAACAAAATCCTTGTTTTTTACAATGCCAAAAAACAAAAATAAAATATGCATTCATCTACTTTAAAAAAGATTGAAGTTTTTCTCTCCTTCAACAAAATTTAATATATTTACCATATCACCAAAAGTCCAAACATAATGAATAAGACCAAAACTTGAGGAGTGATTCCTGCCAAGCACATTAGCAATTAGAACAGTTGGGTGGTTTATTTGGGCTGATCTTGGAATCTGTATATTAAGGTCTGTTATTTCATCTGAAATTGAAAACAAAATTTCAAATGCATTAAAAAACAATTGACATAAATCCTGGGCAACTTGATGAATGACCATCCAGCCCTGACTGTTCTAGATACTCAAGACAAATGATGTTTACAACATACATAAAATATATCAGGATCTCTCAATATGACACTTGCAAAGAGGGAAAAGTGATGACAACAGCTCACAGGCTAACTTAAACTTTGAGTTCTTGGTGGTAAAGTCATAAAGGTTGTTGATCATCTACTATTGATCACATGCCTGTCAACACTGAGCCTTAATATAGGCAGGATCCAACTTTAAATGACAAGGATTTCCAGTTTTCATGCTGCAGGTCAGAGTTTTTACTGGGCCTCTGATATAGCTAAAAAATGGTTATTATGTAACTTTGTATAAGGATTAAGGGCATGTTAAACTATATATAAAGTAAGACCTGCACAACTAAATACAAAAATGTATAGCAATGTACCTTCTATCTTTATAGTCCGTGTGCAGGACGCAACACCAACACTATTTTTAGCCACTACTTGAACTTTGTAAGTGCCTGCTTTATTAAATATGTGGGTTTTTATCTTTGTTTTGTCAAATCCAAGATCTATGATGGGTGATTCATCATCCCCAAAATCCCATGTATACACTGTGCTGTGTGTAGAGCCCTACAAATACACATTTGATACATCAATTCAAAGTTTCATATCTGATTAAGCTAAAAAAATTGAAAATTGTATTGCAATTCATGTGTCCCTTATGTTTTGCATATTCAAATAGTGAGATATAACCAGTATGTAGTCCATCGGCTATCAGGTTTGAGTCTACACCTCATTTGATTGATTAATTGATGTTTAACATCCTGCAAGCAATATTCAGGATGATGCACCATATTAGCAAACTTCATAAAATGGGGCAATTAATTACTTCATTCAGGTGACAATGTTCATCAATAAGCTGCCTAAAGCTAATTATGACAGCTGGAGACCAAGATATACAAGAGAAAACTGACATAGAATTAATTTTTTTAAAATCAATCTATGCTTTCATTTTTAATTTATAGTATATTATTCTTTTCCATCATAAGTTTAACAATTTCCTGCTATACAATTAAGATGGAACAAATTATCTTGTATTGCTTGTTAAATATTCAGCTTTCAATTTGTACACATACCTTTTCTTGTGAGAGTTTAAAAACTGCTGATGATTTAGTTGGTAAAATATCATGATCAATGCGGAGTGAAAGCCCTTCAGGTCGATAAACTGGACAACTAACATTCTTGGGCTTAAATTTCCCAGAATTCTCCACACCACCAACACATTTGTTGGAAGCAACCTTTCTGTATCTAAAAAATATTAAGACAAAAAAAACAAATAAAATACACATGGTGACAGGAAATTAATAAATGTGACAGCAGGAAACAACAAAAAGTTTTAAACTAGTTAACCAAATTTCAGTAACACCCCCATTATATTGCCCCTCCTCAATAATTCACTAATTATAAATATCTATCACAGTTTAACTGAGAATAATATTTATGACCACACAAACAAATATCCGACCTACCCCTGACTTCTGCTATAAAACTCTCCTTCCACACAGTTATGATTGATTTGCGCATCGTCATACCAGGATGAACTTTGACAAACACTGGGGTTAATATCCATGGGTTCATATCCATAATCACTGTTTAATGAAATATATATTGTTAACTAAATTTAACAGGATAAAAATGGCATCCAAAATTAACAAACTAAAAAATCATATACTGGATTCCAAATGTTCATTAGTTTGGGGTTTAACACCAATTTCAGCAATTGTTAAGCTAAAACTTGGGTGTCTAGTTTTATTGCAGGAGAAAGGACCAGGTAAAAATCCCTAACTTTGACAGGTTACCGTAAAAAGTGTCCTATTGTCCGCAGTTTTTTTCTTTTAATCTAAGTCGGATACGTAAATACAAACTATGTTGTTGTGTTAGATGCGGTATTTTCGTACTATTCTAACGTGATTCTTTTATAAACTTTCATTACGTATACTTTGTAATGATATTAATTTTACTTAAATTATTTTTATTTGTGATTTTAATTATATACATGTATGACGAATAAAAATTGAAACGGATACGAAAATAGAGGATGTTTAAACCAGCTATGCGTAAAAATGCAAATGGCATCGTTATGTAACGTTACAGTACGTTGCAGAAGATCGATGTTTTGATTGCAATCTTTGAGGGATTTAAATAAAACGTGTTATCTTTTTTCTTTTCTTTGTTTATGTTGATAAATGAAAGTTGACAAATCAGTTTGGTTTCAAAATGTGTGAGTATTTGTTTAACAATGATCAACATAGACGATATGACAATGCACTATTTTTAATTTTATTTATTACAATCATAAGAAATAAATAAAACGATAAACATTAACAATATTTTAGAAGAGAATAAATTACATATTACAGTAAAAACTTTTTAAAAAGCGCGCCCAAGTTGGACTCGGATGTCTTCATCATGACGCATTTTGTAAAAACTTGTACGTGCGGATTACATGCATATAAGAATTTTCCGCAATTTTCTGGTCCAAGAAAGGTGTGCGGACAATACGTAAATGCGGACTATAAGCACCGTTTTACGGTAACTACAAATTATGACCATGAAGGTTAAAGATGAGTACTCCTTAGGAATAAGCATCTACTCAGAAACATCCATTGTTCTGGTGACATATAAATGTACAGTACAGTAAAACATATATTCTTTTAATTGCAGCTTAAATATTACTCAAAGACAATGATTAAAACAAAATATAGATAGATTTGAATGAATTTTTATTTTACATGTGATCGAGAATCAAGTTAAAATTGTTTATTTTCCTGTTAATTGGCTTGGATCATAAATATGTGATTTACACTTTGATAGAATTATTTTTCATAATAACATTTTTTATGCTATGTGTGTTTAAGAAACAAAATTGACAAAGAATCTATCGTTAGTTTTCAAATGCTTTCATCAAATACCCAAGTGGCAAGTGCTACAAAATTGTCTGGTGTTGAAAAGCATGTAATCAATAGAAGATGAACAACTAACTTAACCAGATTTCTGCTACCAGATTCAAAACGAAATCATGGCCAAATTTTCTAAATGGGTCATTTGAAAACAAATATTATAAATAAAATATTATAAATAATGTTTAAACTTACACAAACTGTAGTACAAATAAATATACATAAACAAGGTAAATTAATATGCACACAAACTGCTTTTCTTTGCAGAGGCATAAAAAAAAAAACAACAAAAAAACAAAAAACAAAAAACAGTTGATATTTTTATATTGTTTATGTACTCACCATTCATAATCATCAGATGTACAAAGACAATAAGACTTTGGTATGACACGCACAAAATCAGGTCCATTATAACAAGTTGCATTCTGTTTTCTTCTTTTGTATTCTAATGTCTGGCCTAAAATACAGGATCTGTTGTTGGCCTGCAAATAAACAGTAATTTGTATTATCATCATATTAAGTGTAAGAATTATTTAATTTTGTTTGACTGATTGAATGGTTGCTTAACAAACAATTAATCAGAGGGGAGATATGAGATGTAGGAAGGAAATTATAACAGACACTGGGACGTATGGAGAGTTGGTTAGGGAGTTATAGTACCTTTAGTGTACAAAATATTTTAACTTGTCACTCTCCAAAAATGGCATCCATTTTAGTCTGCATTCATTATGATAATCAAACAACCCCTTATCATGAGGCATCTAGTGAATGAGTTCAGCAGGTGTATGTCGAGTTTTGAAATGTTGGGTGTATTGAATCATAGTTCTGGTAATCAATCTTGTTTATACAGCAATTATGTGAAACCCTTTTTATGTGAACACATTATCACAAATGATCATTCAAGCAGATTTCGTTTGGTAGATTGATGCTTTATGAACAACATATTTGTCTCCTAAAAATTAACTGTGATGACAAAGTGTAATTGGCCTAAAATTGGTTCTTTCCACTTACTACAAATACAATTAGTATTTACAAAAAGGATTCAAGTCAAAACCTCTACTTTTGGCAATGGCACCCACTGTAAATTCAAACCCTTTAAAAATACCTGCAACATTAGCAAAATCACTCACTTAAAAAATTGTGTTTCAAAAATGCCCCACCTTTAACAAAATAGCCCCACTTACAAAAATACAATCAAAGTGCAGACTGCACCGAAGGAAAGGTTGCTTCACAATTATGAAATGAGATTCCTGCCTCATGTCTGACAGCCAATAAAACAAACCAATGTAAAATAAATCATGTAAATTTAGAAACATATTAGATATAATTTTAAAAGACTAGAAAAAAACTTTGCAATCCTCGGAATTGATAGCCCCAACTCCCCTATGTCTTGAATGGTAATGTCAATGGCTTTGCTGTTGGAAACTACAAAAATCGTTTTGCTCAAACTGTAAATAATCAGGTGCACAATTCCACCATATGACAAAGGATTCTGCAAAAGTTTCATAAAATCCCACTCAGTTGTGCAAGTAGTTAGGGATAAGAGATAGAATCAAAGAATGGCAAGTCAAGTCAATGTTTGCTATGGAAAATCCTAAATATCATTCCAATCAAAATTTCCAATATCAGGTGTACAATAGCACTATGTGACAAAGAGTCCATCAAAATCCATTCAGTGCAACAATACAATTGAAGATGCTTCTATCATGAATTTCATAAATATATTAATAAAATAAGACATTGCTGCTGCCCATTTCAGACATAAAAATCGCACCTGTTATATGGTTGGAATATAACTTGCATCAAATACATGTACATATATGTAAATGTCTCCCTATAAATGTAAGTGATGGCATAAGCTTCTAAAATATTCAAATCTAAAATAATTTATTTCTGTAATACTCCAGGGCTTCAGTTGCCGAGTGGTTAAGGTAGTATTCATCTACTATTGATCGAATGCCTGTCAGCACTTGTTTGAATCTTATTGCTGCCAGGGTGTGCTCAACTTCAATCTTGATTGACAATTATTAAAAGACTCCTACAATCTGGCTTCCTCCTACAATCTGGCTTTCTCCTTCAATAAAAACAGGACGCCCAAATATAGTTGAAAAATTGCTGAAAGTGGTATTAAACAATTACAACACAGGGATCTGTGCATGACGATTTACATGTGCTTTTGAATGATACTGGGTCGATTTTGTTATTTCGAGTCCCACACACTATAAAAAGATCGACCCAGTATTATTCAAAAGTGCACGTAAATCAATTTCTATAAATCCCCCAGATTTAAACAAACAAAAACGACTGTATGAGGCAACATATACATTTATAATCAGAATGCATGTCAACTAGTTTGTTTTAAATTTAAACAGTGTGTTAATAGCTTATTCTAAAAGACACAATCAAATGGAGTGCTTTTCTGCTTACATTTTTTAAAATTAATATTCAATATGCGATATTGTAACTTTTTATTAAAAAAATCCAAAAAAATTTCCACTGTACATATTCCATACTATGCTTATTGTTTACATGTTCTTGACTTTTGCTACGCAATCTGACACTTTTTGTTTTCAACAAGTGTCTTACGATGTTTGCAAAAGCTAGATCGCCAGAATTCGTGACGTTCTATGGCATTCGGGCCTAAACCGCAAACGACAATTACCCCCAAGGTTTTCAAATGGACAATAATCGCTTGCTCCAAGTTACACCCATTCTAATTTTGGTCAAAATTAACCTTGGAAAATCGCTCTATCAAATTAAAAAACATCATTTCAAAACGCTGAACAAATGTTAAAAAATAATTGCTGATTTCAATTTGCACCTTTTTGTATCTACATAAGGAACATAAGATCGACCATACGCGCTAAGAGGTTTTACTTGTCACTTAAAAAACTTCTGCTAAAACACACTGACTTGATCACATCTTCCTTTGTTTTAAGGAACACACAAAATGAAGAAAAAAATATATCGTTTTGCCTTTCGTTTAATTAGATACTTAAAGCATAAAAATGCAACATCGTCTGAAACAATGGCCATTTCGTGAGGTAAACATGCAAAAATTGGTACGTTTTTTTGCTTGTTATGATGGGTGGTGACAAATTTCGACTCGGGTAACGAGAAATATTAATGGTTCAGCATGAAATACCAATTATAAAAATTAATCAAAAGGACCGTAAACAAATTGTGTCAGCTTTTACTATGGAATAATGTAGTGACATGGTGAGTGCAATTGATCACCGATTTCCAATAATCCATTTACTATTCTCATGTCACAAATACCAAAATATCTTTTTCAATACATTTTTATTAGTTAGAAATTGTTATATTTTTAAATATACTTGTATTTATTTACCAAACTTCAACATGCCATTCTCCCAACCTTAAATAAATTTTATAGATGGCGCCTCTCTACAAATCTGTACATCGACAAAGCACACACTTTTGTGTTGAATTTCATTTGATTAAACACGTAAAAAATATAATGCAAATCCATATGAAACGACGACCATACGGATCCCACAAAATAATTATTAAATCACTTCAATCATAATAACGTCGTCAAATATTATTAAACTGGTGTCACTGTCACTACTACATTTGTCGGTTCAGTGAAGAGCTATCGCGAGGATTGCCAAATATCGCGTTGATTTCCGAAACCAAAAAGTGTAACGAGTCTGTCTCTCGCAGATGAACATGGAATATTAGTTTAAATCGTAATATTAGTTATCAATTATACAGTAAATGAGACATAATACGAAAGGACATGTATATTTAAGTTGTTCAAGATAAATGTGGTGCACCGATTCATGTTATTGATAGATTCCTCAAATGTGACCTATATTTTACGAGCGTAAGGTTTGATTACACGCCGGTCGCAGTAGTTTCTATGTATTAGAGCGTTAGCAAGGGGAAAGTTTGCTACGCAACCTTCCCAAAAAAATTATATCTTTTTCCCATGTCTTTTTTAAATACAGCAAAAACTTGATCAGATGGCTAAATCTGGATTTTTTTAAGTGTAAACTAGAAATTTGTGATCTTGTATATTCTTTTGATGTTCTTACAGACAAATAATTCTTATAAATACTGTGCAGTAAGTGTTAGGGTCATATAGACTATCAGATACTTTACAATTCCCAAGGATTTCTGTTGTCAATTCATGCAGGATACCTTAGTAAATGAAAATTGACAAACAGCAGTCTAATTAAAATTAGCTTATGCATGTTTACTATTTAACTTGTGCGACACAACGTAAATAGTAAACAAGCATGTGCTAATTTTAACTAGATATCAGTGAAATGGTACCCATCTCTGTGGGCCCGGCGGACCTTACGTTCAAGGTCAAAGGTCATCAACCATGGTATGTGACACATCACCTTGATATTATCTACCCATTTTCCAAATATCAAAAGCTACCTCGAAAGATGAAAAAGTTACAGCCCGCCATGAAATTGTCATTTAGAAAGCAATAATGTGACCTTAGGTCAAAGTTCAAGGTCAAAGGTCAGCAACCATGGTATGCGACACATTGCCTTGATATTTACCCACATTCCAAATATCAAAAGCCTACCTCAAAAGATAAAAGAGTTACAGCTCGGACACGATTAGTTTCAGATGGACGGACAGACTGATCAATATAGGGCGTAAGCCAAAAAGTGGGGGGCCCTAATTAGACTGGACAAACAGGTTTTTGTTTCACAATGTCAAAATTACCTCATAATTACCAAACAATTTAACTGATATTATTCTTCCTGAAAATCATTACGGTAATTAGAACTATTTCCTAACAATTAAAATGAAACAACAAATCCTTGAAAATTGTTATTGAAATTAACAAGCAGAAAATATCCCTTACACTTTAGCAATTTTGTAAAGTACAGGCATTTTTTCATTGGAAGTGTTTAGGGGGCAATTTTACAGTGGGGTGATGTTGGGAAAAAGTGGGGCCATTTTTGATGGGGCAATATGAACTGCTCCCAAAAATTCACCTGGAACACAAATGAATTCAGGCTGTCTTTAAATTTTTGCAATTTAAAGTTTCAGTCTAGTTTTTTTTAGCTTTTAAGTAAGTTGGTAAAAACTGAATATTTCCTATAAGGTGCCATCAATTTATGAAAAATTAAATGATTTGCAGGCTTTGCCTTGCCAATTATTTTTGCAATTCACAGTTTCAGTAGTTGTTCTGGTATTTAAGTTAAAGGACAAAAACTACAAATTTCACTAAAAATTGTTATGAAAGGACTTTAATACTTATAAGGAGTCATCTGACCATTTTCAGACATAAATCAGTTGATCATTTTTGTAATTTACATTTTCACTCTATCTGTTATAGTTTTATTTAACAAGACAAAAACTAAAAAATCATTTAAAAAAATTGGCAATAACTTCTTTAAGGATTGGTCCAACAAATCTGAACAAACTATTTTGTGGGCATTGCCTTGCTGATTATTTAAGCAATTTACAATGTCAATCTAGCTATTATAGTTTTCAATTTTTTTTGTAAAAAGTTAAAATTTAGTCAACAATTGTAATACAAGGGCAATAACTCCTACAGGAAGTAATTACACAACTTCGGCTAATATGAACATTTGTAGAGCTTAATGTGCTGATCAATTTGAGGTTACAATTTTCTTAATAGCTATTATAATTTTTTAGATATTGACTAAACACATGTGTTGACACCTATGTTATATTTTTAGTAACAGTGGCCATTAGTCCATTTATCAACACACTGGGTACAAATTATAAAATTAGGTACTCCAAGAATGATTGTTGCCAAGTTTGAAAAAAAGTTGGCAAAGTAGTTTTAGAGGAAAAGATTTAAAGGAATTTAAAAAAAAGATAATGATGATCGATGGATATAGAAAATGGACACCAAGTGATGGAAGAAGCTCACCTGGACCTTTAAAAAAACCATGCAAAGGCTGGTCGACTAAGTCTTAAACCTGTTTTAACTGGTGTGAAACATTAACTATGGTAAGTGACAAAAATCTCAACATGTGTTGATAAAACCTTCACTCCTTACAAAGTTTAACTTTAACATGTCTGAATGATTTGGTCCTTTTTACTTTGAGATAATAACATGTCTGAATGATTTGGTCCTTTTTACTTTGAGATAATAAGAATATGATTTAATATTACGATAATAATATGATATGATTTAAAGCACAAGATGAATGTTAGTCATAATGAATTTGTCTTACTTTAACCATAACATAGCTGAACTAATATCTCACTGTTTGTGAAACACACATTAAATCTGATATGCCTATTGCAATAACTAAGAAAAATTGTTTAAAATTGAAGAATTAGTAAACAAAATGGTTTTAAGTTTCTTCTCCACCATTGATATGGAAGAAAAGAAAACATACTTTTAAAGTCAATTAGCTGACCCTTATAACTACCAGCAGCTTTGTTATTTCACTAAATTTAATATAAAACAAAAGATTATTTTACCTTGTTAATAGGTGTCCATGTAACATAGTCGAAGTCCTGACATTTCTTTGTAAGAATTGAGGAAAAGTCTAGTTTAACTACTTGTCTGCCTGACTTGTCAGCTAATCTTCCGAAAACACTACAGAAAAAGAAAAGGTTAAATGGTATTTTTATTCAATTAAAGGCACATTGGACATTTTTATTTAGTTAAAGGCACATTGGATAAAGCTGCCTACACATAGATAGAAAATATAAGTATACTTACATAACGATTTCAATAAGATGTGCTTTCTCTCAGTTGCAAGTCTGCACACAAACTGATATTTATTTTGTTGTTTTGTGGTGCAGACAGAGTGAAGGTCAGATATTGTGAAACAACAGTCAAATTGAAATAAGCCCATGCACATTTACTATTTCTATCGTGTCGCAAGGTCTAACATAACTCATTTGCATGTCACGTCAGAGTAAGCTTTTGTGAACTTTCAATAACCTTTTTTTATCAAATTAAAACCTTTTCCCCAATAAATATTCAAAATAGATTACAAATATTTCAACCAATCAAATGCTGTTTTGCAAAAGGATTACGTAAACATGTGTAATGGTAAACAAGGCGATTGACAAGGAGAAAGCGATCAAAGAGACATGAGTGTTGTTCCAAGTTGAAAAACTCAAACCAGAACAAAAAATTATGTTGGATTTCCTTATAGATGGTAAAAACTGTATGGCAATTTTACCCACTGGCTTCGGAAATTCTTTGCCATACCAAATGCTTCCACTTGTTGAACAACAGATGAGCAGCACAAAGCCAAAGGTGGTTGCTGTCGTTGAAGAAAAGATTGTTATATTTTGCCCTCTTATTTTATTGATGGAAGATCAAGTGACTAAACTGAAGAAAATTCCTGGTTACAGTGTTGCCTTTAAAGGTAAATGTTTCATATTCTCAACAAAAATAGAAACAGAGAGCCAGAAAAACCAGAATCACTCCTTATTTAGTTTGTACCTTTTCAGGTATAAACAAAAAAAATGTTTGTAAAAAAACAAATTATGTATTATAAAATTGACAAATTTGTCTGCATATCAACTTTGAGGTACATTTTCTTACAACTTCTTTTACTCCAAAATTAAAATTTCAAGGAAGGAAATAGAATTTGCCTGTAAAGTGTTGCCAATAATTTCAGATCAAAAGTATTTCTTTTCACCACAAGTAAATTTTTCAGACAAATGAAGGAAAAATACTGCAACAAAAAATTTGCAGTTTGACATAAGGGGTTTTTCAACTAATTAAGCATCCACAGTGTTACTTGATGTTGTTGTAAGATAACTACATTTTCTAATAAAACAACATTCCTTTTTAAATTTTTGGTAGCAATCCAGAAGATATGAATCAATTAAAACAGTAAAAATAGTGGTCATATATGCATCCCAAGAAACTTAGGTTGGTGATAAGTAGTGGAATTTCTATTTTCTGGGGTTTCCTATTTTTATTGTTGTTGAGGAATTTCCCACTCTAGCAACCTGGTATGTATTATGAAAATACTGTTAAACGACTGTATGGATATGTTTAAATCAAAATTGCTGACAATATATGTTCCAGGTTTCTTGCCACTTTCAGCAATTTTTTTTAGCTATAACATGCTTACCACTTTTTATCTACAACAGAAAAGTTGAAAGTAAGGATATGAACTTGAAACCCTAGTTTACCCGTCACCATTAGGCCACCTAAAAAATATTGACAACAAGACCAAACGCAGAAATTAAAAAAAGTTTTACCAAGTTTTGTTGTAATTTTTACATCTTTTTTTTTCAAGGGGAGGATTAGAAGAAGAAGAAACTGCATTTCGCAGATAGTTTCAGCATGTAGGAGAATTAAGATCAATATTTCCTTCTGCAAGTTTGCTTGCTTTAAGTGCAACATGTCCTACAAAACATAAAGAAGAACAGTTCAACTGTATTAATATCTGTGTCGCCTAACAAGACAAACATTAAATTATGTGTCCAGAAAATTGAAAACAGCATAGAAATTTCAATGTTTTGGCTTGTAGAGACACTAACTTGACTCCGATTAGTTTCCTTCACACCATTATTTGTATGAACTCGATAAAGCAACAGTCAGATTTATATAAGTACTTAATCAGTGAGAGTGAAAATTGTACCCAGTTTATTGAAATGTACCACTCTAAGACCCCAGATAAGCAGAAGAAAGTGACACAAGGTAAATAGTAAACACGCATGGGCTAATTTTAATTAGACTGTGTAAAACAAAACCCTGTTTGTAAATTTTCATTTACTAAGGTATACTGAAAGAATTGCCTTTACTACAGAAATTCTTGTAAAGTATCTGATAGTCTGTATGACTCTAACACTTACTGCACAGTAAATATAACATCCTGCAATGCCTTACAATGATTTTGAAAGACATATTTATGGCGAATACTTGAGAACAATTAGCATAGATCTTTAATGAATAGATTGTTGACATCAATAACTTAATTTTACCACTTAATTGTTAACAGTTATAAAAAGTATAAACTGTGAGCTAATGCTTACTAATAATACCCCCACTTCATATTTCAGGCTTCTGCATCCTATAGTTGCTTAGAAAACTGTGATGCCAATTTTCTTTACAGACAAACGAATGAAGGGATGGATGGACAAATGAAATTGGCATTTGCTTTATTTGCAACATAAAAATCTATTTTGCTCATAGGAATATAATTTTGTTTTATAGCAGTTATTAGTTTATCAGAAAAGTGGGTCCGTTATAAATAGCATTTAATCTATAATTAACACATGATAACAAATTGATGTCAATATACCTAACAATCAGGGTAGAAATTCCTGGTTCAGTTACCACTCCATCTGCATACATCTTATCTGTAGAAAACTGATGAGTCTGAAATGTGGCACCTTCATTACAAGAAAAACTGTAAAGAGAATAACTGTTATTTAAAATACAAGTAAATACATCAGACACAATAATGGATAAATTAACATATATTTAACAATAGTTACCAATATTGGAGGGAGTTTTATTGTCAAGTAATCAGCATTCCTTAACTTGCTGAGACCTCTCAACTACTATCCAACCAATTGGAAGTTTTATTTGGCTTTGAAAACTTGATTAATATTAAAAATTCTCACTTCATTTATTCATTTCAAGGAAAAATTCTCACTTCATTTATTCATTTCAAGGAAAACTAATACTATGTTAATATTTGCTATATAGTTGGTATATACCTGAATTAAAATAGGACTTTTAGCAATCAAAGGCTGTTATATTTGATTCTGCAGGCAACAAATATGTTAAATAGAAATTATCAAGAGGAAATAATTGAAACAAGCATGGTTGATCAAAATGTTCCTTATCTGCATTCTGCATCGTTAATGAAAATAATTAAGCAACCAATAATTTAGTGTTGTATGGACATTTTCCCCACTTCGGATATGTTTTAAAGAAAATGTGTTCTGCAAAATAATGACAAATGAAATGGGACGATTTTATTATTGGTATCAGCCGTGTTTTTTGATAGTACATACTGTTAATTGTTTAATTTCCCATACACAACGAAAAATCCACGATTCATTCTCGATTTCCATTTTGGTATCAGTAACACATGATTTTTTCCTTTGCCGGGCTATTGATCAAAAACAATACCACCCTCTAGAGACAATTGGTGTGATGTATATTTAAAATCGTTCTACCTGTGTGATTTTCTCAAAGCATCTTGTCGATAATTAAGTATGTGTGAAAATGTTTAATGTCAACAGATACCTTTGTTTCGAGTATAAACAATGAAAACAGTATTTAGGATTAATTAAAATTTTTAATAATTATCAAAAACAATAACAATGCTGGTATTTCATTATCACTAATTACAGAAGATCAATAAACACGATCGAACATAAAAAATAAAATACATTATTCAGCAGTATGTTGTTACAAAATTAAACAATATTTGTCAATTTTCTGAATTGTCAATCAAAAATTTAAAATCCCCGGAATTCTTCTTCGTCTTCGCTATCATCACAGTGAATGAATTTCTAACTTGACCCATCTTCTGGTAACGAAAATTCGGAGGTTAATTTATTCGACAGTGGGTGAACGTTATATACATCTCTTACAGCGTTGTTTATACAACTGAGTATACTTCAAAGAAAATAATTAATTCTTTGATCACTAATAATGTATTAATTAACTTGTTATCATTTGCAATGATTGCATGAGATTCATGACAAAGCTGACCTCATTGTTTATACAATGTTTATACACATAAAACGAAATTGCAAAAATGTTTTCATTAGTAAGAAAAACAATAATTCTTTTATTTTATTTAATAAGATGTTATCACATTTGGCAGCTTTTGTTCAAAAATATTGTATACCTTTCCGTATAGATGTTACCGGAAATGGTCTCATTTTATAGTTACATGACGAACTTCCTGTTGACAAATTGACAGTAAAGTTCGTGCGTGTTATACATACGAACTAGACTTTTTTCAAGATTCTTAAAGCAGAAAAGGGGGTGCGCATTATACACAAATGCGCATTATACACACCAAAAGACGGTAAGTCACTTGCGATTCAGCAATTGAAAAAATGCTCATTTCGTCTTGCCTGATTTTCAGGTCAAGGTAAGTTGACTGACAAGTATTCATAATAAGCTACCACTGAACCAATTTTGATGGAACTTTGACTTAAGCTTGTAAAAATTATGTTAGCTTTTAATAAATAAAAAATAGGAAATAAGTCTTCAAAAATGTGTTGCTAATGTATCTAATGTATAAAGGGAGACATTGACTAACTGAACTACACCAGTAATGTGATCTTTTTATATGGAATTACCAGTAACTCACTGAACTACATTGGTAACTTGTGATTTGTTATGTTGTATAGCTGTTATTGCTCCTCCTTGGTCCAATATGTTCACTTTATACATTCCATCCAAAGGTGCCTATAAATTATATTAAAATACTTATTATGCCAGAATTATACCACATTAATTTTTTATGTGTATATAATCTTCTGTCTAAATATGACACATATTTTAAATTTTTGACACAGTGTAACCCCCATAAGCCACTAACTTGTATAAAAATATCCCTATATTATTTAAGAAGGCATGTAGAAAACAAAAAGGGTATATGGTTTACGACTGTATTTTGTGCGAGATTTGATATTTTGGTGTGAGATTTAGCCGACCCCGTTTTTGTCTTATTTTTTGTGTTTTCTATTTTTGTTATATGACTGTTTGGTGTTTTTGTTTTATCTTATAGTTTATCAATTTTCAAAATAGAAAATTATAAGTAAACAAATACACTCAATGAAATGTTTCTCAACCTGAAAAGGCAGGCTATGTTCAGCAACATAACTTGTAAACAGTTGGGCTTTTTGCAACATGGTTGATCTCTTGTTTCTTAAATCTATTTATAACTTTCCTATTGTACTAGGTGGACGATGAATTGGAAATGTGCTTGTGTCCTTTGGAACTATGTGAGTATGCCATATTTAATTCAATATTACTAGCACTAAAACTGCATCACATTTCTTACAGACAGGGACATTGGAACTCCTATTAAGGACTACTGAACTTACATTGATACACATTTTTTGCAGATGGTAGCTTTTAGAAAATTAACATTCATTGTCTTTTTGGCATTGTGGAATATTACTTACCATAGTAGTTTTATCAATCCAATTTACATATAAAATGCTAACCTCTCCCTATTTATATTGTATAATTGATCACTGTATTTCTATTTCTTATTAATTAATACAAATCAATGTCTTTAATTTTTACCATACACTTTAATTAACTTTATTACACATAATTAATAACACCTCTATTGATTACCCAGCAGTGTACTGGTAAAATAATTAATAAAGTAACATCAATCTTAGGATTTATCTATTACACAACAAAGAATAATAGGTTCTTTCATAGGTTTTTGGGAAAGACCGTTTGATCTTTCACGAGTGATAGAAATTTTATGTCTTTTCGCGAGTGGAGCGCAGCGGAACGAGCCAAAAGACATAAAAATTTCTATCACAAGTTAAAGTTCACACTGGCTTTCCCAAAAGCGCATGAAAGTACCTATTTCTTCCATAAACCAATAAATTTCACATTGATATATCCTATATAGACTCTCAATTGTTTTATAGTCCATTGTCTCTGACATCCAATCAGAACCCCAGAAACAAGAACGTCATAGAAGAACGTTGTTATGCTTCCATAACAACATTCTTGTTTCTTGCGTTTTGATTGGACGACACAGCAAGTACAGATGTGTGCGCGTGAGCGCATCTGTACTGGGTCATCTGTACCAGAAATCGGCCATTTACGGAAGAAAACACTGTTTACAAATATGGCAGCTAATGTAAAAACCAGAATCATAATGCAGAAAAAAAAACTAATTGTCTTTTTTATTTTACACAAAATTTATATTAAATTGTTGTCTGTATAAGAGTATAGGGACATTTATAATTTCATTAGTCATGCGATATGAAATGTATGAAAAAGGCAAAATAAAATGATCCAAATAAATTGTTGACAGAAGGTACATGAACAGCATAAAATTAAGCCTATCCTTTAAAAAAAAACACATTCCTCTATATGTATTGGTAAGACCATTCAAACTTCTGATTAAAAGTTATTCTTACAGATACATTCAGCATTATTTGTGATTGTACAATACAGATTTTTTAACTAAAGTTCAGAAGTTACCTGACTCCAACTCAGACCTCCATCTCGGCTTATAAACAGTTGAGCATCATCTGTAACTTTATCTCCAACATAACCGTGTGCTATAATTAATCCTGGAGCTTCCTCCTCCGATACAATGTTAGGAATGTCAAATATAAGAGAGCTGTATCTCATATGTAAATGTAAGTAACAATCCTAAAACACAGAATAAGAGGCTGAGAAAACAATATCAGAAACCAGATTATACCACAAAATACAACATGGTGCAAAAAACATTGAAGTGTTTTTCATGTTGTTGTTACTTTTCTTTCTATATTTGTAAAGTTATGACAAAAACTGCAATGTTATAATTAATCAATAACATAACTTATCAATACAAGCTCAATAAAATACTTATCAATACCAGCTTAATAACATAACTTATTTTTTTTTTTTTTTTTTTTTTGAATGGTGTTTTAACGCCACTTTCAGCAATTTTTCAGCTATTTCATGGCGTCCAGTTTTTATTGGGGGAGGAAGCCGGAGTACCCGGGGAGAACCCCCGACCTGCGGTAGGAAAACTGGCAATCCTTGTCAATTAAGATTGGAGTCGAGTACACCCTGCCTGCAGTGAGAATCGAACCCGCAATCTCAGTGTTGACAGACCACGTGATCAATAGTAGACGAACTACCTTGACCACTCGGCCACCGAGGCCCCTAACATAACTTATCAATACCATAACTTATCAATACCAGCTTAATAACATAACTTATAAATACCAGCCCAATAACATAACTTATAAAAACATGCTCAATAACATACCTTATTAATTAAATACTATAATATTCGCTGAAATAACAGTTAAACTGCCAATACGATATATTTTTCTGAACCATTCTAATACAGCATTAACTAGTCCAATATCGGTATTGGCCTGATTCCCCCTGTATTGGCATGATAGATTTGGACTAGTTAATTAATAAAGATATCGTTACGTGATGATTTCTGTATTTGCCTAGTTATTGGCCCTTGGCCAGCTGCATTGTTCTTTGGCTGTGCCTCAGGCCAATACAGCAAGCCTTGGACCAATAACTAGGCCAATAAAGAAATTATCACATAATAATAATATATTATCAATACCAGCTCAATAACATACCTTATCAATACCAGCTCAATAACATTACTTATCAATACCAGCTCAATAACATAACTTATCAATACCAGCTCAATAACATACCTTATCAATACCAGCTCAATAACATACCTTATCAATACAAGCTCAATAACATAACTTATCAATACCAGCTCAATAACATACCTTATCAATACCAGCTCAATAACATACCTTATCAATACCAGCTCAATAACATACCTTATCAATACCAGCTCAATAACATAACTTATCAATACCAGCTCAATAACATACCTTATCAATACTAGCCCAATAACATAACTTATCAATACAAGCTCAATAACATAACTTATCAATACCAGCTCAATAACATAACTTATCAATACATGCTCAATAACATAACTTATCAATACCAGCTCAATAACATACCTTATCAATACCAGCTCAATAACATACCTTATCAATACCAGCTCAATAACATACCTTATCAATACCAGCTCAATAACATACCTTATCAATACCAGCTCAATAACATACCTTATCAATACCAGCTCAATAACATACCTTATCAATACAAGCTCAATAACATAACTTATCAATACAAGCTCAATAACATAACTTATCAATACAAGCTCAATAACATGACTTATCAATACCAGCCCAATAACATAACTTATCAATACCAGCCCAATAACATGACTTATCAATACTAGCCCAATAACATACCTTATCAATACCAGCCCAATAACATACCTTATCAATACCAGCCCAATAACATACCTTATCAATACTAGCCCAATAACATACCTTATCAATACCAGCCTAATAACATGACTTATCAATACAAGCTCAATAACATAACTTATCAATACAAGCTCAATAACATGACTTATCAATACAAGCTCAATAACATAACTTATCAATACAAGCTCAATAACATAACTTATCAATACAAGCTCAATAACATAACTAATCAATACCAGCTCAATAAAATACTTTTTGTCTCAACATACTCTTTAATCTTAAAGGGAAGCTTCACGAAAAAGTGCAAATTTGATACGTTATTCTTTAAATAAAAAGAAACACTTTTGTCTATTGATGTTTTATTATATTTTCAATGGTTAAGTTTTTACATGTACCGTGTAAAAAATGCCCTTATAGAGGTCCACCACATTGTCTCTATCTTGTCACTAGATGGCAATACTACAGCTCACTTGACAGCCAATTAACTCAAAGTCGCAGTATGATAATAATGCAAAACAGTCAACAACAGAAGGCTGTACTATAAGACGAGGTTCCAGCATGATTACATTTCATATTCCTGATCTAAGCAAAAACCCTACTTGTGTAACAAGAAGTTCACCAATTTAAAGACTTCTACTTAAGACTATGTCCACAGCAGCAACAACTTTGTATGCATAGATCATTTTGCAGATTTTGCATGGAGGATAATTTAATGGTAAGGTGATCCTTATTAAGGTGGGGGCCTCGGTTGCCGAGTGGTTAAGGTAATTTGTCTACTATTGATCACGTGGTCTGTCAACACTGAGATTGCGGGTTCTATTCTCACAGCAGGCAGGGTGTACCCTGCTCCGATCTTAATTGACAAAGATTGCCAGTTTTCCTACCGTAAGTCGGGGGTTTTCTCTGGGTAATCAGACTTCTTCCAACAATAAAAACTGGACCTTATGATTTAGCTGAAAAATTGCTGAAAGTGGCGTTAAACAACATTAAAAAAAACAAACAAAATCATTAAGGTGACCTGATTTTTTACTTTTCCTTGAATATTAGTTTGAATTTTGTCTATAAATATGAATAAAATTGAAAATTATTTATATTATTATTTTCAACTTGTATCGTGTAATCAGATAATGCAAATTATTGAACAAAACTTTTTTATACAATATATCTGCGAAGTTGACTATTTAAGAAATAATGGTCATTAAATAAAATATTTAAATACTCTGTTTTCGCACATCAAAACTTCATGTTGAGTACATTAATTATTATAATTAAGCTCTTTCAATCCTAAAGTGGGAAGACCTTCAAAAAGTGTCTTGACAAATCATTTCAATACTAGGTACCATTAATCAGTCATATCGGGAGTAGACATGGCTCATGCTTTTAAGCCAATCTATTTTTAGTATCAGAGTTATTTGACCAAACACGAAAATCCTTGTTAGCAGATAAACTCGGAAACCATAACCAATTCTCAAAATCTGAAGAGTACAAAATTTCGGATGACCTATAGCAATGATTTTAATTTGTTTTAAATCTACTTCCTGTATACACATTTTTGACCTGAAAAGTGTCGCAACCTGTAGTGACTTGGGACCAACACCCTTGATCCTAAGTGAAATATATTACATTTTATAATGTCAGGTAAAAGGTTACCATACGGCTTGTTAGCACTATATATCATTAACCATAAACGATAGAAGCAGACAATAAACTGGTAAAAATACTGCTCTTATCGAGACATTCATTTGGCAATTGTCCAGAAGTATTTTATTAGAAAGATCATTACAACATTAAGACATATTTGGTAATCTAGTTTTTATATTCTTCAAAGAGCAAAGGCAGAAAAACATACTTTTTAAACTGGATTATTTATCATATTTACTGGATAATGCAGGTTATTGTGTCATAACCTGCAATCTCGTGGTAAATACTGTCAATATGGCAGCCCCCATATACAAAATTTTACCACCTTTAATCCACTCTAGAAGGGTAACAGTAAAAAAAAACCATAAAACAACAAAAGGGAAATATGTTTCTTTTTATCTGAAGAATAACATATTAAATTTTTATTTTTTGGCAGTTTCCGTTAAATTTAGGGAGGAAATGGAAAAATGTTAGAAAACATACATTAAAGAAATGCAAACGATATTTTTGAATTATTACAAATTTGCAGTCTTATAGATTTGAAAAATAGCTATTAATAACAGATGAGAACAAATAATGATTAATTAACATACTTTAATATTAATCACCATTTTATGAATGCTTCAATGCAGGTGATTGAGTTAATACCACATAGAGAAGTAAAACTACAGTTAATTTTGATTACACTATAAATCTTCATGAAATATTATACAGTTATATAAAACAGATATTAACGTTTGATAAATTCATGATCCATGTTTAAACATAAAATTCAATTTCTTTTTTAGATCAACAAGTTCACCCTTCATCACTTTTTATGGTTTTTCATTAAAGTACTTACCATTGGATCGGCACAGAAGGATTTAAGTTCTGGAGGGGCATCAATCAAAGACCATGATCCTCCTTTATCAAAAGAAATATATGTCTTTTCTATAACTCTTCCATTTTTTAAATTAACATACTGGTTAGCAATGTATGTTCCTTGTATTCCTTTAACCTGTAAACAATGCAACAAAAAAATTGACAGCAAGATAGAACACACTCTTATAGAAATATAATCTTTTTATCTTCATTGTAAAAATTTTTTTTGCTATTAAAGCATTTGTAAAAACTCTGACTTTCACAATCCTGTCTTACTCCATACAAATCTATATCTACCTTAAACAAATTGTGCAAATTTACACCAGACTTACTTCATACAAATCTGCATCTGACATACTTTATACAAATTTCCATCTAACTTCTGGTTTGCTCCATACAACTCTACATTTGGCTTACTTCATACAAATCTTTATTTCTATCTTACTGCAGGTCTGGGGGTTTCTCCGGGTACTCCAGCTTCCTCCCCAATAAAAACTAGAATCCATGATATAGCTGAAAAATTGATGAAAGTGGTGTTAAACACCATTCAAACAAACAAAAAATCTAACTTCTGACTTACTTCATACAAATCAACATCTAACCAAGGATCTTCTACTGTACTGACAACATTACGAAGTGTTGGGACATAAAACTGACCATTGGTGTCAGATAAATACAGGTTAACTACCATCTCCTTGTGGTCTGCAGCTATAAATACTTGATGTTCACTGGTGTCCACAATATGAAAGTCCTGCAAAGGAATCAAGCAAGTATGTCTTTATGTGTCTAACTTTATTTATAACTGCAGTAACAGAAATGAGAATCAATTTAAACAGGACGCAATGGTGGAAAACTCTGTGTCAGAGTTAATTTTCAAATCACAAATTAAAGTCAATCTTATTGCCTCAAGTATTGACAAACAAATCTTAAGCTTTGAGTACTAGTACTGCAATCATACTGTGAACAATTTTTCTGTACCTCTTGCTGTAGTGTACAGACCACCTCCATCAAAACAAAACAAGTGTAAAATTAAAGACTTTTGCATGACTGTCCCGAATTTCTTGTGAAATATGCTACAGTTAACTAAAGTGTCATCATAGTGGGCAGCTTTAGTTTCAACCAAGACATTCCTAGTAATCATGACACAGAACACATTAAGGAGGACATATTTTAGACATGGGGACACAACATGTTTCTCATATTGACATTATGGATCCCGGATTATAGGACTCAACAGGAAAGATTTCACATGATCATTTTAGCTGTGAATTTCAGGGCAAAATTTTCTTAGCCTGCACCAGTTCGAAAAACTTAGTTGATTAATATCCAGTTTTTTTCAGACTTACTGAATGATCAGTTACTAGCTACATGTACAGATGTAGATAAATTGGTCAATGCATACACTAGTGAGCTATCCATGCTGCTGGAAAGGCTTGCCCTGCTTCACACCATTGGCATACAGATGAACTTTATGAAGCTAAACACAAAAAGCTAACATTGGAGCGTAACTGGCATAAATCTTAACTCTGCATTGATCATCAACTATACAGGTAACAATGTTCTACAGTGAATAAGCTACTCAAGGAAGCAAGGGTGAACACTGTTCCAACAAAATAGCCTCTGATGGTCAGGATCAGAAAAGCCTCTACAAGATTAGGAAACACCTTCTGGGTGCATCCAATGAGGTGATTCTACCTTCATCTACATCCACAAAAAAGTTAGCTCAAGATTTCATTACCTTTTTCATCAACAAAGTCGAAGGTATCAGAAACACCATTAAAACACAGACCTCGTCAAATATGAACACAAATGCTTTAACCCCATTTTCACCACTCGCTACCAACATGCTGTATTTTGTACCAGTATCTGAGCAGACAATAAAACATATTATTTTGAAGTCACCAAATAAATCATGTGAGCTTGACCGAATACCCACATGGATACTGAAAAAGTGTTTAAATGTACACGAATACGGCCATTACTAACCAACGAAACCAGACCTTGACCAGAATGATCTTAAACACTACAGACATGTCTAATCTGTCCTTTATATCCAAGGTTCTAGAAAAGGCTGTGGACATGCAATTAGAAACTCGTCTTGCTTTAAACGGCTGGCATGAACCAAACCAGTCGGCTTACCAGAAGTTTCATTCCACAGAGAGTGCATTAGTTAATCAATCCAGCTTTTTTCAATTACGTAAGATTAGCCACATTAGACAATATATAACGTGATGCTACTAAAATCTATGGTCAACAGTCTTGTTATATCTTGACTAGACTACTGTAATTCTCTGCTATATGGACTACCTAAAATCACTCTAAACAAGCTTCAGACCGTTCAAAACACAGCAGCACATATAATTTCAAAAGCTTCTCGCTCCTGTCATATCACTCTGATTTTGAAAGCGCTGCATTGGTCACTGATAGACAGTACAAGGTTTGTACCCTCACATACAAGGCACTTCACAACCAAGAACCAGCAAATATTAAATCTTTGACAAAACTGTATACACCAAAGCAAACACTTAGATCTCAAGACAATACACTGATTTTACTACAACCCAGATCTAAAACAGTGAGCTACAGGGACCGCTGTTTTTGTGTGTGTGTGCACCTCGGCTGTGGAATTCCTTACCAGTGACACAACGCCAGTCTAGCAGCTTTGCTTCTTTTAAAAAATCTCTCAAAACATACCGTTTTCTTCAGTGTTATGAAGTACAGTAGTTTTAATTTGCTATAATACATTTATGTTTCTCTGATATGTGAACTGTTTTAAAAATATACATAGACATTGTTCTGGATGTTTTACCTACCAATATGTTTATGTGTAATTTTATTTTTCACATTTTTTCTATTGTTAGGTTTTAATAAGTCTATGTAACGGTTTTATTTTTTATATGGGAACTTATGATTCTGTTTATTGTATTCTTAAAATGTATGGTTTTGTTTGTAAAGCACCTTTGAGCGTATGTATCTGTATGAAAAGGGTGCTATATAAATGTGGATTATAATAGTAATAATAAATATAGGTTCAATCGTTCTACCGAACGATTAATAGGCTTTCCACTTTAAAAGAAGACCTTAAATAAATGACCTTGAAACTAAAAATCTAAGAAACATACGTAACTAAAAAAGAATAAGGCATTCAAAATACATAGCACCATGAAAAACATTTAAAAAGGACTTTGACCTTGACTCTTACAGCATGACCTTGACCATGCTGAAGGTCAACAGTGATCAACATTGAATATTTCATGCCAATATCTCTTGTAGTCATTGAGATATGACTACTTATAATATATACAAAAAATAGAAAATGACTTTGACCTTTGACCTTGTATTTGTTTTCAAGGTCAAGGGTCCTCATGATCTATAGTAAAGACTCCATGCCTCTACTATCAATAGTTGATAAGCAATTAATGAAAAACTAATTATCAATGGTTGTAATGGGGCATAACTACTATAAGATGAAGCCGGATCCTTACCCTCCAAATAGGAAAACGTTGCGCCTGTATGAGACCAACATTTTATCCATTACAACTTATTGCCTATCTTTTACCGTTTCAAAGGAATAGCGATGACAAGACAATGCCAAAATTTCAAACATGACCTTGACCTTTGACATTGAGTCCATTTTCAAGGTCAAGGTAAATGATGACTAATGATATAAGGTTTCATATAAATATCTATTATAGTTACTGAGATAAAGTGACTATAATGCAACTCACAATATATTTTAGTGGTCTAGGGGAGATAACTCTTATAAAAATGTCAAACAAAAAAAGTGACGATTCAAGATCTTAATATGATACACATTTTGGTAAAGGTTTCAATTCTCTATCTATTATAGTGAGGAGGAGATCTGTACACAACACAATGTCAAAAATTAGAATGTGACCTTGACCTTTGACCTTGTGACCTTTTTCAAGGTCAAGGTCAATGATGACCAACTGTGAAATATCTAGTCTCTATCACCTCTGGTTCATGAGTTACTATGGTACAAATTGAACTTCCAATAAATAAGGGGAAATAACTCCAACAAGGAGTCGTCAAAATACTTTGCGCGATATGTAACAAATTGTTGCAATCAATAGCTGACCATTTTGCAACAAAATTTATTACAAAATCTTTTACGGTTTCAACGTTGATCTGTACACAAGATTTTTTGTGACAAGGGAAATAACTCCGTAAAGAAAAAGTGTTCGGTGTGACAGGGTCAACTGCGAAAGCGTAATGTCTCATACATTCATAGTACAAAATGTCTTTACGACATGTCGCGAAACAAAATTTATAATAAGGAAAAAAAGTTGGCGGAAAAAAAATAAGAATAATAATAATAATAAATATAGGTTCAATCGTTCTACCGAACGATTAATAGGCTTTCCACTTGAAAAGAAAACCTTAAATAAATGACCTTGAAACTAAAAAGCTAAGAAACATACGTAACTAAAAAAGAATAAGGCATTCAAAATACATAGTACCTTGAAAAACATTTAATAAGGACTTTGACCTTGACTCTTACAGCATGACCTTGACCATGCTGAAGGTCAGCAGTGATCAACATTGAAGATTTCATGCCAATATCTCTTGTAGTCATTGAGATATGACTACTTATAATATATACAAAAAAATAGAAAATGACCTTGACCTTTGACCTTGTATTTGTTTTCAAGGTCAAGGGTCCTAATGATCTATAGTAAAGACTCCATGCCTCTACTATCAATAGTTGATAAGCAATTAATGAAAAACTTATTAACAATGGTTGTGATGGGGCATAACTCCTATAAGATGAAGCCGGATCCTTACCCTCCAAATCGGAAAAAGTTGCGCCTTTATGAGACCAACATTTTATCGTTTACAACTTATTGCCTATCTTTTACCGTTTCAAAGGAATAGCGATGACAAGACAATGCCAAAATTTCAAACGTGACCTTGACCTTTGACCTTGAGTCCATTTTCAAGGTCAAGGTAAATGATGACTAATGATATAAGGTTTCATATAAATATCTATTATAGTTACTGAGATAAAGTGATATAATGCAACTCACAATATATTTTAGTGGTCTAGGGGAGATAACTCTTATAAAAATGTCAAATAAAAGAAGTGACGATTCAAGATCTTAATATGATGCACATTTTGGTAAAGGTTTCAATTCTCTATCTATTATAGTAAAGGAGGAGATCTGTACACAACACAATGTCAAAAATTAGAATGTGACCTTGACCTTTGACCTTGTGACCTTTTTCAAGGCCAAGGTCAATGATGACCAACTGTGAAATATCTATTCTCTATCACCTTTGGTTCATGAGTTACTATGGTACAAATTGTACTTCCAATAAATAAGGGGAAATAACTCCAACAAGGAGTCGTCAAAATACTTTGCGCAATATGTAACAAATTGTCGCAATCAATAGCTGACCATTTTGCAACAACTTTTATTACAAAATCTTTTTACAGTTTCAAAGTTTATCTGTACACAAGCTTTTTTGTGACAAGGGAAATAACTCTGTAAAGAAAGAGTGTTCGGTGTGACAGGGTCAACTGCGAAAGCGTAATGTCTCATACATTCATAGTACAAAATGTCTTTACGACATGTCGCGAAACAAAATTTATAATAAGGAAAAAAAGTTGGCGGAAAAAAAATAAGAATAATAATAATAATAATAAGAAACAGACTAATAACAGCAAGTCTTTCCACTGGAAAGTGGAAAGCCTTAATAAGAAACAGACTAATAACAGTAAGTCTTTCCACTGGAAAGTGGAAAGCCTTAATAATGTCTGTATCAATCAATCACTATGTTTGTACAATTTTGGTTGGAAACCACTGAAATCAATCTCAAAAGACAACTTAATATTTGTATAAATCGGTATCATCAAATTATAAAATAGTATTTAACCAACACAAAAAATCCTGAAAGCATAGTAGATTGATAAGCTTGGTTGCAATTTAATTTCTTGTTTGCAAACTAGCTGTACAAAAATGATTATGTAAAGATAACTAGAGGCTACAGATAGCCTGTATCGCTCACCTGAACCTGAAACCAATTGAACAACTATGCAATTCTTTTTTATTCAGCTTTTCTTTCCCATAAGGAGTTGTCCAATACATATGCATCAATAATCATTTTGCAGATCTTGATGAGCTGAATAATTTTGTATGAAAAGATTTTCTCTAGCTCTTATGGTTTTCAGGTCACTGAGGAAACATGAAAAATAGAGAGTTTTGTAGAGCGTTTAATGCTCAGGAGGCCTGTTCACTTCAAAATTTTCTGTATCTGTTTTACTTTTTTAACTGTCTGCCAAAGCTATATTGACCTCATCCCCCATTCTATTTTAAGCTAAGGTAGCCATGTTTGAGGTCATCTGTCATGATTTGCACAATTTTGGTAGAGGACACACTAAAGATGATTTGTGCAATGTTTCAAAGCAGTACTTTCATTGGTTCAGAGAAGATTTTAAAAATTAAATTTATTTAAAAAAAAGAAGAATAATTCATAAACGGTTTATCAGACAATCTTGACAATTCATAAACAGTTTATCAGACAATCTTGACCATAAAGTCATTTTTGAAGCACTCATAGAGTTGGAAAATGGCACAAATCATCAATTTTAATGATTAAGGGGCAATAACTCCTAAAAGAGGTCGAAGCCCAACCTCAATTTTGTAGAGCTTGATGCTGAAGAAGGAATGTCTCCTTGTGTTCCTATATCTGTTTTACTTTTTGAACTATAAACCAAAAACTGTATTTTGTCCAACCACCACTTCCCCCCCCCCCCTTTTCTATTTTTAGCCATAGTGAGGCAAAAATGGCAAATATAATCAATTATGATGATTAAAGGGAAATAACTCCTACAAAGAGTCATACAACTTCGACCCAATAGAGTGCTTTGTAGTGCTTTTGATTCTGTCAGGGCATGTAGTCACTTCGGTTTTCATGTATCTGTTATACTTTTTGAAATGTAAGGCAAAAACTATATTTTGACACCCCTGTTTTATTTTTAGCCGAGGCAGCTGTTGGTTGGTATGAGGTAATGATTTGTGCAACTTTGGTAGAGAACATTCTACTGATGATGTGTGCAGTTTCAAAGCAATCCCTTCAGTTGTTTATGAGGGCGACGGATGCCAAGTGATGGCAATAAATCACATGACCCAAAGGGTCATTCTAAAACTAAAGAGGCATCACTCCATGAAATAAAGTCAATAAATTCAACCAATTTTTACTTCCTGTGACTTTGACTTTAAGTAATTTTTAATGGCATCACATTATTTGAGTAGGGTTGATATGATATATAACAAAGCAGGAAATAAATTCCCAAGTTGTATTGTATTTTATGGTTAGTATTTCATCACATCACTAAACCAACAATAATAATTCTCATTTTCCAAGTAGCTTATTATATACAAGTTTTGTAAATATTATGTGCAAGGATATAAAATAACTGGAATCAAATTTTAATGTTTCCCTTCCATTCATTATTTGAAATATTTAACGTCATGTTATAATCACATATGACAGCACTATAAGGAGAGATAACCTAATACTGTAACCATGTGTAACACAATTTAGATGATACATTGGCTATTCGAATGTCATTTAATTTTTTTCCTGTCAATCAAATGAAATAATTTTAAGTATATTACACAGTTCTTATAATTTCTGTAATTGTTATGAAATTTGTTCCTATATTTGTGTATATATGGTAATAGGACATACAGATGTCTGAACCAAGACAAATTAAATAAAAACTTACGGTTGGGTGCAGGTTAAGTGGAAAATATGCCTTCATGAAAGGTTCTCTGTTGTGTGAAACAAACAAATCACTTGACTCTAATGTTGATTTCTATAAAATATGATAAAATCAGGCTACTGCTGGAATCAATTCAAAGTAACATTGTATACTGGTATCAAAGAAAACTATACTGGCTGAAGACAAAAGCTGAAATTTTGCTGATTAAAATCAAAAGCCAAAAAGCTGACATTGTTAAATACATATAAAATTATCATAGTGCACAATAAAAAGCCTATTGGTTTATAACCAACTGAGCAATATGATCTTAAATAAAAATTCTTATAACACTAATTCTTCAAAAGAAATCTTTCTTCAAAGCATGTTTTCAATTTATTCAGCAATTCTTAAGAAACAGGTTTTTCAAAGTTTTGTCAATTAGAAACAAACAAGGGTAACATCAGTTATGTTTGTTGACAAATCAGTATTAAAGCAACATCATTCAGGAAAGACCTATCAAATTTCTTCCAGGTTTCTTCAAATTCTGTTTAGTAGTTCTCAAGAAGATAGATTAGTAGTATTAAGTCCAGACCTAATTTTTGTAGACAAATTTACCTGAACAAATATGTATTCATTGCGGACAATCATTGAAAATGGGTCAATAGGGCCAATACTCTTGTCTGGAGTCACATCTTCACAAGTAGGAGCTACACATGCTAAATATTCACTTGGTCCAAGCACTAAAAATAACAACAACACACATTAAAACTGGTTGATAAGTATCTAGTTTTATTTATACACAAAATTAATGTAGCCATGTAACCATTGCTTCATGTACATATAAAGTTGACAAATGCTGTACAATATAACCAAGTGTAACTCTATGTGTGTGTGTGTGCATGTGTTCATGCATTTATAGTCCATCTTCTTCTACTGTGTAAATGTCAAGTTGATATCTTTTAGTTCTGGTTTACGGCTAAATCACAATCAGGGTGGAAATCATGGGTAGCTTAACTTGGAGATTAATAAAATGAATATTTGTTCAGATATTATTCCAAATATGAAACCATTTTGAAGATGAAAGTTTCAGCTTTCCAAAATGGTATAACATAACATATTAAATGCTTAGTTCTTGTTTTTACGGTTGATAACAGACAAAAATGTTTGCCATTTTTGAAGTGTGATATTTTTCATTTTGAATATTATACTTTTTACATATATATTTTTAAACCTTAATACATTTATCTTTGTTTTCATTCTATATCAGTAGAAAACCTTAATGTATGCTTTTTATTTTGCGTTTTACAGATTGATGATCACTAGAAAATTGTCGAAACTGTTAAAGAAATGATATTAGTACCCAAATGTGATACATTAATGTTTAGGGGTATCTGCATTCCACTGATATTAATCTGTACCAGAGGATTTATCTAACAATTATCCATGTAATATTTAACAGTAAAGTAGTTCGCTGAAATCTTAAACTCGGCTCCTTCTATTATGTGTGTTTAGTATTCTTACACTCAAGTCTTGAATTTTCCTTAAAGTTGTAGAGTCCGTAGGCCCACATTTAAGAACTTATTTTACAAAATGTGAAATGTTCAGATGACTAATAACTCTTTTCATCGTTTTCAGGTACACAAGTAAAAATTATACATAGAAGATAGAAGAATTATATCCATCACTAAAAAAAATATAACAAAAATGCATGAAATGCAAATGGTAGAGTCCGTAGACCAATTTTTTAAAAGAGTATTCAGATGTTATAAGTAACTTTTGTTTCTTCTCAGTTCAATATCTTCAATTTTATAATTCAATTATAGATTAAGATCATAAAAAATAACCATTATCAGAATTATTGAAGAAAATTAGCATGCTCAACTACTTTTAACTTAACATTTTTTAATTTTTTTTTTGCTAGTTAAATGTAAAATGGGCAATTCTATTGAATGTATCTTATGAAACATTCATTTTAGTATCTGGCAAATGATATAATTCTATTGTAGAAACATGATTATCCCTCAGATCTGATATAAAGGAAGATAAACTCTTTAGAGTTTTAGGGCTACGGACTCTACCAAAAAAGTAATTTTGCATTTTTGTCATAATTTATTTGTTTACAGTGAGTAAAATGGAGACTAGACAGAAAAACCAACTAGAAACACAGAACAGACCTGATGAAAATGGTGATGAGAAAAAGAAAACGAAAAAAATTGAAGAATGTGTCCATGGGACACGGATGCCCCCGCTAAATGAAGTCCCAAACAGGAAGTAGTTGTGGGACAGGTCTGAAAGTCGCTTAGAACGTACAACTTGTGATACTTAACCACCCTGGCAAATTTCAAATTGTTCTCATGTATGGTTTCTGAGAAAAGCTTGACAGAAATGTTCAAACTCGTTTTAATACATTTTTCATATCGGCCCAGTCGCAAACAGGAAGTAGTTGTCGGGCAGGTCTGAAAGTCGCTTAGGACGTACAACTTATGATACTGAAACACCCTGCCAAATTTCAAATTGTTCTCATGTACGGTTAATGAGACCAGAGGTATCGCTTACCTGATTTTATAAGCAATGAAGATGGCATTTCCCTGATGTTAAAGTAAATCCTGTAATTTTCAATAAACTTTAAATAGGACCATCCAAACAATATTACAAGAAAGCTTTGTTTCATTGGTTAACCAGTTGTACAGAGAAGATTTTTTTTATTTGCCCATAGGGTCCTATGTTAAACTAAGTCCTGCGGCGGTGGCGGCCATTTTGAATTTCCAAATGCCATAAAAACATAAACTTTATAAAGGACCATCCAAACAATATTGCTAGTAAGTTTTTGTTTCCATTGATTAACCAGTTTCAGAGAAGAAGCCTTTAAAAACATTTTCCCATAGGGTCTTATGTTAAACTAAGTCCTGCGGTAACGGCCATTTTGAATTTCCAATTGCCATAAAAAAAAAAAACTTTATAGAGGACCATCCAAACAATATTGCTGGTAAGTTTTTGTTTTCATTGATTAACCGGTTTCAGAGAAGAAGCCTTTAAAAACTTTTTCCTATAGGGTCCTATGTTAAACTAAGTCCTGCGGTAGCGTCCATTTTGAATTTCCAATTGCCATAAAAAACATAAACTTTATAGTGGACCATCCAAACAATATTGCTAGTAAGTTTTGTTTTGATTGGTTAAACTGTTACAGAGAAGAAGCCCTTTTAAACTTTTTTCTCATAGGGTCGAATGTTAAACTAAGTCCTGCTGTGGCGGCCATTTTGAATTTCCGATTGGGATAAAAAACATTAACTTTATAGAGGACCATCCAAACAATATTGCTAGTAAGTTTTGTTGCCATTGGTTGACCGGTTTCAGAAATAAAGCCTTTCAAACTTTTTCCCATAGGGTCCTATGTTAAATTAAGTCCTGCCGTGGCAGTCATTTTGAATTTCCAATACCCATCAAAAACACAAACTTTATAGAGGACCATTCAAACAATATTGCTAGTAAGTTTTGTTTTGATTGGTTAAACGGTTTCAGAGAAGAAGCCCTTTTAAACTTTTTTCCCATAGGGTCCTATGTTAAACTAAGTCCTGAGGTGGCGGCCATATTGGTTTACCAATCAAAATAAAAAACACAAACTTTGTAAAGGTCCATCGAATGAACATTATGGACAAGTTTGGTTTCAATTGGCCAAGTGGTTTCAGAGAAGAAGATTAAAATGTAAAAAGTTTACAGACGCCGCCGCCGCCGACCACGGACGCAAAGTGATAACAATAGCTCACCTGACCCTTTGGGTCAGGTGAGCTAAAAAGCTTGATGGAAATTCGTACATACGGATGGCTGTATTTACGTACAAATGAAGTCCCAAACAGGAAGTAGTTGTCCGACAGGTCTGAAAGTTGCTTAGGACGTACAACTTATGATACTGAACCACCCTGCCATATTTCAAAGCGTTACGGTTTCTGAGAAAATCTTGACGGAAATTCGTTCTGGCAGACATACGTACGGCGCGACAGATGGACATGAGTAAAACTTAATGCCCCCCGACATGTCGTCGCGGGGGCATAAAAAGAACTGAAAAAATGCAAAGATACAGATCAAATGTAAAGTCGGATGTGAAGCGATTAGAGGAAATGCATAAAAAGGATAGAGAAAGAAAAAAGCTAAAAGGTTGAAACAAAAACAGGCTATTCTTAAAGGAAATAAAAAGTTAGAAAATAAATTAAAGCAACAGAGAAACCAACACATGCAAAAATACAGAGCTAAAAAGAAAGAGGCGAAAAAGGGAGAAAATTAACAAAATTCTTCATCAGAAAAAACATCCAATGAACTGAATCATGTCAACCAAGAGTTGAAGAGGGATAAGCAAAAAGAAGCAACCAGGAGATGGAGAATGAAAATAAAACTGTCCTCTCCAGAAAGCAAAACAGAAACTCTGCCAGCCTCTTCCAGTAGATCAACTTTGTATCGTAGAACAAAGAAAGTAAAGGACATCCTGCCTAAAACTCCTACAAAAAAAGCTGCTGTATTAGAAAAACTTTTAGATTCGCCTACAACATCAAATATCCTTGCTCGTGTTCCATTACAGTTGGCATTTAACTTTATTTTTTAGACAAAAGGATCAGTTTATAAATTTCATTTTAATTGACATTTGTTCTAAACCTTCATAATGAATGATAGGTAATCATTCTTCCCAATGTTTTTGTTCATATTTCATTGTTTCATTGTTTCAGTAAATATGTAGAGTCCGTAGACCTTGGCATTTTGCATCATTTATATATAGTTATTGTCATCTGTGGCTTTACCAACATTATTTTTCTTATTTTTTCATAATGTTATTACTTGATATCTTGTAAAATTTGCCTTTTTTAAGGTTATCTCAATCAAATGTTCAAATCATAGTTTCATCTCTGCAATTAATTGACAGATGTTGTATTTTTTTACTGAATCTATCAAATTTTCTTGTTACAGATATTTGATGAATAATCATTAAATTGTTTTATAAAACAAATAAGAACAAAATGTACATTTTAATTCCTTTTTTTAACCATTTAATAAGTGTGTCACTATTGTAGAGTCCGTAGGTCTTATACAAGACTTTTGTAAAAAATAAAATAATTTTTGAATTCTTATTGTAAGATATTAAATATTACATTCATTTTGAAAAAACAATATGTAAAGGTAAAGTCTGATAGGAAATATTACATTTGTATCTATCTTTTAGAACATAAACTACTTTAGAGAGTTACAATTTTATGATAAAAATAATCTTAAATATCAAGCTGATTTTATTTTTTTCACAAAGCTTAAACAAATACTTACAGTTGTTTTCATTGACTGTATATATGTTATTTTAGAAAAGAAATGTTAGTTTGATGTTCTAAAATAAAAGATTATTGAAAAAAGTTACTGTGATTTTGTTTTATGTAGAGTCTGTAGCCCTTTCAACTTATTAGATATAAATATGTATTACTTAGTTAAAATGTAAGTCTTCAAGAAAAATAGGTATTTAAATATGTCAATGTTGGTTAATTTTTAAGCCAATATGACACAAAATGTTCCACCCTGATTGTGAATCAGCCGTCTATATAACTAAAATAATCAGGAACATTACAATCAAATCTCATGTCCTAGTATTTTAATACCAAGAGATCTTATTTGCAAATTATATGCGATAAAGAATCTTGACTGAACTTAACATGCATCATATTGTGCTCAACTTTGTGTATGTATCAACAAATTTTTTATCTACTTACTATGTAAATCCTGTATTTCCATATGAACAGTCAAATTATTTTTATCAACATTTTCAACACCCCTGAAAAAGATGAAATAATAAACACTTAATGAAATTAACCAGGGAATATGTATTATATTAACCACGTCTTTTATCAGTTTATTTAAACTTTGAGACGCTTGCGTCGAAAAGTTTAATTGCTTGACTGGTAAAAGGAGTGGTTTATGTGTTTGTAACAAAATTCATTCAAGAGATTTGAAATGGACTTGACATTTTTGTTGTCAGACTGTCAGTCTAGATGATCTATGTAGTTCATTTGGTATTTTCAATGATGGTAAGAGGTAGGGCTTACACTATGGAATAACAAAAAAGTTGGTTGATTACACCATAGCTAACCCCAAGCCTACTTCACTTGTGTTTGAATGGGCATTTTTAACACTGGTGACATGAACCGTGATTTAACAAGAAAAAATGTCTTATGTTAAAGAATGATTTGTACAACACACAAATTAAGTCCAATTAATCCATAAAAAGATCAAAGGAAAATCGCTGTATTATGTTACAAGTAATATTCACCTTTTTTGAAGCTTACAGTAGCCACTTATCAAAGTCAGTAATTGCTTTATTACATAAATGTAACCAACGTATACTCATCTATTATAGCAAATCTATTAGAAGTAGATGTACATTGCATGTACATTGTTGTTGACAAGATTTTTGAGTTACTAACATGTACATGAATCATACACATTGATTGGATAAATGAGATTCAAAAGGACATTCTGATTGGATACTGAACAATGGTAGTTTTCAATCTATTTTCTAAAGAAGTTAATATTGGATTTCGCTTGACCACTTGTGAAGGGGACAGAAACTACCATACTTTGATGCAGTTTTAGTACTGTTGCAATTTAACAAATTGAATTACAATTATGAAGAGATTAAAATAAAATTTGTTATCGTTGTCTGTCTTTGTTCTTCAACTATAGTTGACAAATTGATTTGGATTCTAAGTGTTTTATTTAGCAGGTGATTATTCATTTTAACAATGATAACAATAAACCCAATATGAAAGTACACTATTATTTATTATAAACACTAGAAATAATTCAAACAATCAACATAATTTGCATAGCACCCAGAAAAATAGTCGTACGGTCGGTTAAAAAAGTAACAGTGAATGTTTAAATACAGATAAGGATTTTTCGTGCAGTTACTTGTCACTAACCAAATTGCACTCGAGATCAGTTGAAGGTTATTTTTAAAAAAATTGATTTATGTTGAACATTTGACAAAATTCAAAAACTGAAATATTACTTAACAAAGATGAAGCTAACTACATATAGCTTTCCAATTCTGACACATTAACATACATTCAGTATGACAAAATATTATAGCTATGAAACGTCAAGTTGTACTAAATTGAGTGTATGCAAATTATAATGTTTCTTGAGTATATAAGTCATGAAGCCCCTATAACTGTGTTGCATAAGAATGGGCATGAAACCGATTTACAACAGTAAATCATATAAAATGAATCAACTGAGTACTTATATATAAAATCCGAACATACAAACTGTACAACATACTTTGACAGAAGACAAAAAAATAATATCTCACCAATAATATCTATGAGACACAGCTTCATGAAGCAATGACCAAGTCTGTCCAAAGTCTCCACTAGTATGAAGCTAAACAGAATTGCAACATATTTATTTAAAAAGTAACTGAATGAAAAAACTTGAACTATTTACTTCAAGTCAATCCAAATTTTAAAGAAACTGACAATTAACAAAATTCTGAACAAATGTACATCTATGACTATACATGTAAGAAATAAAACTATTTTCTCCCTGTGTGGCAGTCAGAAATTTATGTGAACACTAGGTTATTTAATTGTAAAAAATGTAATCAATGCAGTATATTAAAAAAAATCTTTAGAATATGAATAAGAGTGGGTGATAGTATTAAATTCCAGGTCTCAGTGGCAGAGTGGTTACGTTAGTTATCTACACATGCTTGTCAACACTGAGTTTGTGGATTGGAGTATGACTGCAGTCAGGATGTGATCAACTCCAATCTTAATTGTTTATTACCCAATGTCAGGGCTTCTCCAGCTACTCATCACATTAAAACTAGATTCCAAAATATTGATGAAAAATAGCTGAAATTGGTGTTAAAACACCACCCAAACAAACAAGTATTAAAGTTACAACTGTATAAGCTTGGTTACACAACAGGTGTCAATAGTGAAGCAGGATATGCTCACCCTTTCAAGTTATATCAACAAATAGTTCAGGTCTTTGTGTTGCATTTTGGGTATTTGTTGCTCTTTATGTTCTTGAGTTTTCTGAGTTTACTTAATATTAGCTACCTAGATCACAGGCAGTATAGTTTACAGAACTGTGTTTACTACTTACAGCCATATTTATAACAGTGTATCCCAGGACCCATTCACTCTCAGTAGGATGTAATAGTAAACTGTCTGGTTCAAATTCCAGCATACCAGAAGGTGTCCAAGAAGCACCTTCATCTTTTGACGAATATATTTTTTTGTTTAAAACATCTGTTAAAATTACCTGAAGGAAAAAAAAAATGAAATATGCATGCATTATTGATAGTTTAACAGAACAATATTTCATTGCCTTTTTTGAAGTATGTGTAATTGATGTAAATTTTTCAGTAAATCAATATGCATTCAAGGCATTTCATAGCCATTTTTGTCCTTTAATATCCCCATTTACCTCCTAACCAAACATGAGAAACTTATTCATTTATATTTGTTTAGTTAAGAAAACAAACACTAAGAATTTACAAATTTTGTCAACCATGAAAATGTTGTGTTTGTAATAAATACCAAGCAATAAAACAAAACACAAATTAAATAACAACACTTAAGTCAATGATCTTGGATTACAGTGATATCTAAAGAAGCTGTTTCATTGTTTCATTGAAAGCAAAACATATTGTCATTGAAATATTTCAATTCTACATCCTATTCGTATAAAATCTACTATTCAGTAAGTGGGTACCCTAGACACAACCTTACTTCCTTTAAAAAATAGTTAAACTAACTTGCTTCTACTATTTAAACAAATATAGTGCATTTTATATATTGTCTGTAGTCTCCAAACTTCAGTTAAACATAACTGCATAAAAAATAACTCCGGTGATATTTTTACCATAATGACCACAGCCTCAACTTTTATTTAGTCAATGTAATTCATACAGTTTTACACTAAGCCACTTCTCATGTTCTGAAAGGAATCATTAATCAAGATGTGTGTTTTATGTCCATGTATTTATTTTATTAGTGTAAAAATGAATCTTGTGTAACATATGGTCTATATAGAGCATGGTAACATATTGTTGGTCATCTACAAAATAACCTGGTGTAAACATGGAGTCATTCAGTCAAGGTGATTAAATCTATATACAACCAATTTAATATTGGTCATCAATCATATCCAATACTACCATACAGTAAAAATATCTTGGTCAGAGTGAGGTTTGTAGTTGGCCATCAGGTGGAATAAGTGTCATGAGTTCATCTCCAACCAGGGTTGACCAGGAGTGCCAATCTTGTTTCATAACAAACCATACTATTTACTGTATACTGGGTGTTAACGGAGGCAATTGTGTTTGCAGATAACATTCTTGAAAATCTTCTGACATAGAAAGATTAACTCAACATCTGCATTTATAAAAATAAAATACAAACTGTTACACTGTAATCCAAGTTCAATTAGGTGATAGATCTTCCTCTTACTTGATTTTTTTTCACTGGTGAAGAGTATATGTATTCTACCACTGCATCCAATGGTAAATCTATTTTAGTAAAACTTGTTCCATAGTCTTCTGACCTATAAAATAATCATTACAGTTAATTGCCAGGTGGGAAAAATATCAACATGTGATAACATTACAAAACATTTGGCAGATTTATTTCTGTCATTTATTTTCATAAATGGATTATATCAGTACAAACAAGGAAATAGGTTACAAAAGGTTACACAACTTCAGTAGTTAATGACACAAAATATATTAGTCAAGATGTACTTGTATAAGTGAATCAAATATAAGAAAAATAAAGTTTATAGCAAAATATTTAAAAAAAAAAATGTGCTTCCCTTCTGTGGAACACAATTGTCACAAATACTTCAAAAATGAATCTCATGCATTAGAGATGTACTTTTATGTGAAGCCTGATAAAGTTTTGTATATATTCAGTGCAAGACCATTTTTCTTGCTTTAATCAACTATTGGCACCTAGAGTCTTCCTTCATCAATTGTTTTTTTTTACAGAATGTTCATTGCACTTCACAGTACAAAACTTTTGCAGTATTTTAAAGAATCATGCAATCTGATCCATACAGTGACAATAGAAAGGGGGCAGATTTTAATTTTAAATTAGATTAAGTATATATCATGCTATAAAATTTTGAACACACAGATCAACATTCCAACATTATAACTATAATTTCGAGATACCAAAACTACACATGTAACATAGAGATTGAGTTGAAGGGATTGTTTTACATCTGCCTTTAATGCATGTTGTCTTTAAATTTCACATTCTTATCTTTGACAATATTTTTATAAATGGTTAATTAGACACTATGCATTCTGAATGAAATCTGCTTAGAAAAATTGCATCACATTAAAAATTGAAGTTTGTTTTTGCATACAAAAACAATGTCCCCCCCCCCACCCAACGTTCCAATTCAAAGTCAATTCAAAGTCCCATGCACAACTCTGACACAAATTTTAAGGAAAAAAAATTTCCTGATAATATGCACAACTAAATATGGTGTACTTGCTACATACCAAGTTTAGTAAAATTCAGTGCACTACTTTCAGAGGAGTTGAGTGGAAGCCATTATTTGTGAGGAATTTCTGGAAAAATTCTAAGTTAAAAGGGTTATAATAACTCCCACCATATTTTGAGGAAACAAATTCCTGGTAATATGCACAACTACATATGGTGAACCTGTTGCATACCAAGTTTCGTAAAAATTTGTTTCGGTAGTTTCAGGGGAGTTGAGTGGAATAACTTTGTGGCGGACATACCGACAGATCGGACAAAAACATGTCTCCCCAAGAAGTGATTATGTTTAAATCAGTTGAAGATTGTTTTGAATTGACACTAAAAGTTAAAATACAGGGAAATAATACAATGTTTATTTGATTGCAGATCTAGATTAGATTTTATCAGGTCATGTCAGGTCACATACTAATATTCGAAAAAAACAATAATGGTAATCGTGAAAGATATAGACATAATTTCTTTATTACTTTTTTTCAAGAAGTTTTTTCAAAAATAATACACATCTTGACAAATAATAGTGAGAAGCGCAAATGCCAGCTTTACGGTTATCTGTGTAAAATAAAGTCAAGTGATCCAGATGAACAAACCCATTTTAGATAGTAGCCATGCTATCAGCAGAAAAATACTGAAGTAACGACATAATTTGACATCGATCAAAATTAAGTGTTTTGTGTATTTTCTGCAATCCCAAAAACTTGTCCCCACTGTATGCACAGGCACCGTTAGAGTACTCTGAAGTAAGGTCAATTGTAAAAAATGTGCTCTCATTTAGGTTGTGAATAAATTCATATTAATTAATGTAACTAGCAAAATCAACATACTTTACAATTATAGCTTTGGTATGAGGTCGATATGAGAATATATCGACCAAACAGATTTGCAGGATGCAGTCCGAGGTCGATATTCATCTGTTGGTCGATATATTCTCGTATTGACCAAATCTTAAGCTACAATTATTATATTATTAATATAACCTATTGTCATGACTGTTTAACAATATTTCATTTTTTGTGGTCACAACATTTGTTCGACAGATTTTAAAAATGTAATATGATTACAAGTCTACATACATAATACATGTATAATTGTTCTATGACAAGTATTCCACATCACAAAATACAACAGACCACATAAATTTTACCAAAATAGAACCAAACTGTTAACCATATAATAAACATGTTGAATAAAACTCCACATTTCTTGTAACCATTTTTTATTATTCAACAAAACTATGTTATCTAAAATTTCATCAATTATCGTTTTTATCTAAGGAAGCAAATCTGCAACTGCTACTAAAAGTCATCATTCTCGTCTGCAACTGACATCTCGTGCATCGGAAACCACTGAAACTAGTATTTTGATTGGAAAAATTTGTCATGTGATATACCTATTTCACTTTTGGAATTTTTGAAATCTATTTTTAGAAACTAGCTGTATAGGTATGCAGCATAACAAAATATCGTTGGAAAATTATATTTTAGGTATATTATATGTGCCCAAAGAAATACAATATGACCACGTGGTATTGTTAGACAAATCAAAATAAAGAAAATATCTAATATTAATAATATATGTATATATCTTTGTATGTGTAATACTGAAAACGTTGCTTCAAAATTGTAGTTTATTTCTGAATCTTTGGTTTATTTCACAATACATTAGAATTAATCCTAGTTATATCAATCTGAAAGAAATGTAAAATACAAGAAAAGTACAAACACTTAAAAGAGGGGTTAAAAGTCATCCCTTTTGATACAGGACAACTGCATACTGACTTTATCAAACAAACCACATCAAAAGTCAACACAAGTTACATAATTTGTTCAATAAAGACTTGCAGTTAATAAAACTAGAGCATGTAGAGGCTCCCTTGAGCCTGCCATCACTCACATGAATATACATGTAAAAGATATAATGCACACCATCAAAAGTGTCTATCTTTTTAAATAAACATGAAATATATACATGTATGTTAACTATTATATTCATGAAACTACATGTATACAGATGAAATTAGAGGGGTTTTTTATTAATAACTTATTTATAGGATTTTCTATTTGTCTACAGAGAAGGTTTAAATTCAGCCAAACATAAACATTTAATGTATCTTGCTGCTTTTAAGAAAGTCTGTTATGATTATTTTGTTGTTGTTTGTTTGAATGGTGTTTAATGCCACTTTCAGCAAATTTTAAGCAATATCAAGCATGCAGTTTTTATTGGGGGAGGAAGCCATTGTACTGGGAGAAACCCCCAAGCTGTGGTAGGAAATCAGGCAATCCTGTTCAATTAAGATTGGAGTCAAGTACCTGCTATGATGCTTCCCTATGATATAAGAAAGTATGAAGATCATGCCACATGCTTCATTGTATAAAAACTAGAGGCTCTCAGGAGCCTGTATCGCTCACCTAAACCTAACAATTCTTCTTTTTTTATCTATCTTTTATTTAGTATAAGAAATTAACCAACACTTCAGCAAAAAGCATTAATTTTGATGTTTAAGGGGAATAACTCAAATAAGGAGTTGTCCAATACATATGCACCACTTATCATTTTTCCAGATCTTGAGGAGTTGAATAATTTTGAATGGAAAAGACTACATCCAGCTCTTGCAGTTTTTAAGATATTGAGGAAAAATGACAAAAATCGGCAATTTATACAATTTGGTGAAATAAACTCTAAAGCATCGTCACACATCTTCACCTCATTTGAGAATCCTGTAGAAGGAGGCACACTACAGATTACCTGTATATCTGTTATACTTTTTTAACTATAGACCAAAAACTACCTTGACCCCCCCCTCCTCCATCTATTTTAAGTCAATAGCCATGTTGAGTGTTTTGTAGAGCTTTTGATGCTGAAGAAGGTGGGTTTTCCTGTATCTGTTATACTATTTGAACTGCAAGGCAAAAAACTGTATTTTGACCCCCCCCCCTATTCTATTTTTAGCCCAGGTGGCCATGTTGATCTGATGGTTACAATGGAATGGCCTAATACAAAAATTTTAACGTAAAGAGAAATGGACCTAATCCAAAAACTGTAACTTAAGTCACTGGACCAAGTAACTGAGGTCATGGTTAGTTGAAACCTACTAGAAACTCATGTATTAATCATTAGAAACCATATACCAAATACTGTCATCCTACCATGCATGGTTACAGAGGAACTGTCCTAATCCAAAACATTAACATAGTCACTGGACCATAAAATTGAGGTCAAGGTCAGGTGACACTTGCCAGATAGTCATGTACTCTTCAGCAGCAACCTGTATACTAAATATTGTCACACTACCATGCACAGTTACAGAGAAACTGCCATAACCCGAAAAACTTAAACATAGCAGCTGAACCATGAAATTGAGGTCAAGGTCAGGTGACACCTACCAGACATGTACTATTCATCAGCAACCTATATAACAAATATTGTCATCTTACCATGCGTGGTTACAGAGGAACTGCTGTAATCCAAAAACTTGAATGTAGTCACTGGACCGTGAAATTGAGGTCAAGGTCAAGTGACTGACTGGCAAGTACTCATCATAAGCTACCACTGGACCAAATTTTATGGACCTAGGGCTTAGGCTTACAAAGATATGAAGCAAGATGTCCAAGTGTTTACGCGCCGTCGCCGAATTCCCATACATATCTTAGGTTGCAGGCGAGACAAAAACCAGATGTGAACTCTGGTCACATACATCTGTGGAGCTTATTAATTGGTGTCTAATAAACATACTAGTAAATACATTGTTACTGGGCAAAAACTAACTATTTCTTCAAAAATTTTGATTAAAGGGGATTTTTGCATTTTATTTTCACTCTACATGTAGCTGTTAAAGAAGGCAAAAACTGAAAATTTGTAAAACATGTAGGCATTGCCTTGCTGATCAATCTAGCTCATATACTTTTCAAATTATATTGTAAACACTGCAAATACTGTCTAAAATCCTAATTTAAGGGCAATAACTCCTATTATAAGTAAGTACACAACCCAAAGGAACTATTGTAGAGCTTATTGTGCTGATCAATTTGAGTTAAAGGTTTTCTCTATACATATAGCTACATGTATTATATTTTTTAGATATTGTCCAAATCATTTGTTGCCACCTATGTTCTATTTTTTGTATTAAACAGAAACCATCTTTGTCCATTGATGAACACCATAGGTAGAAATTTAAAACTACTAAGTACAGTGTAGGTACAATAAGAATGCTTATGGCCAAGCTGGAAAAAAAAATTGAACAAGTGGGTAAATTTTAAAGATACATGTAGTTTTCAACACAAGACAATGAGAGTTCAGCCAAAAATAATTCAGCTTTCCAGTCATTCATCAAAAGTGGGAAGTAGGTACTTGTATTTCAACTACATTCCTATATTTATCCTAGATCAAGTTATCAAGAATATTGTTTATGTGATTTTACTGCTTTATGTGATTTACATTATCAACAATAAAAACTCATCTGATTCACTGCTGAACAGGAACATTGAAAAAAAGCTGCAATTTAAATGTCCAAGCTACCACTGATGAAGAGCTTTAAAGAGGACAGAATAAAGCAGTTTTCTAAACAGCTGTTTTCTGTATTAAGAATTGGTTGACCAATAGGTAGAAAATACCTGACAGGTCATTGTATTTTGACTATAACATTTTCAGGATGCATTAATTTTGTCCAATAATAATGCAAAGAAAATATTTAGGTATTATCAAGTGAACAGAACTAATGACACATAGGTTTTTATAATATGTAACTACTTAGGGAAATTAACTGTAGTTCCAATGACAAATCACATTTATGGAGATAGTGGATGACAGATTGTGTACCAGTTAATGTAATAATTTATAGACAAATTATTACTGTGTACTTTTGAAATGTCTACTACTTTAGTACATGCACATGTACAAATAAATTACAATAACAGTCTAAAATGCTTACATGCTTACAAATTTAATCCTTGAGTACAACTTGTAAACAACAAAAAACATAACTAACTTTTTAGTTCCTCAACAGACATACTATTCTGGACAAAAGATAACAGGTAAATATCAATATATCAACCAATGGTACACATGAGCTTCATATATACTTGGCAAATGGCATTCTGTGAATTTAATAATTTTCAAAAGTCATTTTAAACAAAGCCCTGCTTGTGCATTAGAAATATTTCAATTTTTGAATGGCATAAAAAAAACATAAACTTTGCAGTGGAGCATCCATTAATTTTTGTTGTAAAGTTTGGTGACAATTGGATACACGATACAATCAGAGGCTCTTATAAGAGCCTGAATTGCTCACCTGATATTGTAGGGAATGAAGATGCCATTTCCCAGAAGTTTAACTAGGTCCTGTAATTTTCAATAAATTTTAAAGAGACCATCCAAACAATATTGCCATTAAGTTTTGTTTCCATTGGTTAACTAGTTTCAGAGATGGATTTTTTTTAATTTTTACATAGGGACCTATGTTAACTAAGTCATGTGGTAGCAGCCATTTTGATTTTCTTATTGGTATAAAAAACATAAACTTCAAAGAGGACCATCCAAATAATATTGTTGGTAAGTTTTTTTTCTGTTGGTTAAATAGTTTTAGAGAAGATACCATTTAAAACATTTTCCCATAGGATCCAATGTTAAACTAAGTCCTGCAGTGGCAGCCTTATGAATTTCCAATTGGCCTTAAAAAACAAACTTTATAGAGGACCATCCAAACAATGTTCTAGTAAGTTTTGTTTCCATCTAGGTTAACTGGTTTCAGAGAAGAAGCCTTATAAAATTTATTCCCATAGGGTTTTATGTTAAACTAAGTCCTGTGGTAGCAGCAATATTAGTTTTTTATAACTTTGTAAATGTCCATTCAATGAATATTATTGCCAAGTTTAGTTTCATTTGGCGAAGTGTTTTCAGAGAAGAAGATTAAAATGTTTAAAGTTTACAGACGCCGCCTCCACTGACGATAAACATAAATTAATGACAATAGCTCATAGGGTCAGGTGAGCTAAAAGGCCTAACATTTTCCCCACAGAAGTTATGCTAAATAATAGGTAAATCTAGAATTTCCAATCAAACAAAAAAATTATCCATAACTATTTTACAGTATGGCTTCAAATCTTTATTTGCAGTTTCTACAAATAATGCATTAGAACATTTTTGCCTATGTTAACCAAATTCTATCCACAAAACATTATTTCTAAGTTTAGTTTCAATTGGTACTGTGAAAAAGAAAATAGATTGAAATGTAAAAATGTAAAGACCAAATTGATGACAACAATAATGATGTATGTGATGACAATTGGTCCAATGGCCCTTCAGATCAAGTTAGCTTACAGAGATGAGAAATTAAACATATGACCCTGTTGACCCTTTCTTACTACTGAATTTGTAAAAGACAAAACTCAATTCTCAGCTAAAGGTATAACAATTAACACACTTCCTAAAAATGCCAATTAATAAAGACAACAATCCTGACCTTTATTTTATATATAAATGTCTACACAAATTTTTGGTCAAATAAAATTTTTTTTTTTAATTTCATGTACCAAAATGTATTCTCACAACAGAAATAATACATGGAAGTTTTTTGCTCAACAGAAAGGATGGAAAGGCATATGTCAATATTATATATTTTTTGTTTTTTTTTTACATCACTGACCTCCACAATGTACTGTCTGTTACAAATCCATTTTTCGTTTGTCTTGTCAACACAAAAACTACCTGTAATAGATTTTAGACTGTTATTCAATATCATAATATTGAATTCTTTCATATTGCTTCATTCTGCTATGTTGTATGCATTGTAATCCATTATTCATGATTATCTTTATTACATATTCATATGATAATGTAAATGTAACTACATCCCATGAAGACTACATTCTCCTGAAATGCACGAGATCACACCTGATGTATTAAGTTCATTTATAGGTACACTTGATGCAACTTTTTTGGTCAAATAATCCATGGCTAGTATTTTAAATCCATGGAGTACAGATCATCTACTGTTTTTGACCTCGTATGCTTAAACATACTAGTACATACACATGTACATGTGGAGAAATTTTAAAATTAGAGTTACTGAAGGATTTTCATATTTCCTTCAATTCAAGGAGTATTGTCCATCTTCATAAACACTTATCCCTTTGAATTAAAAAAAAATACAGAGAAAGTTAACATTCTTAGACTGAATTAAGTCATCCTCACAAGTCCAGGTTTCTGTATCCACATGTGTCCACAAAACCCTGACAAACTTAGCTAGGAAATTCCCGGGCTAGAAGTCACTATTTTGATTGGCTACATCATACCTTAATCACTGACTTGTGAGGATGGAATTAAGTGAGCTTTTTTATACTTGAAAATTCACCTCTGGACATTTGTAAACATTTTATGTAATAATAATAATAATAATAATAATAATAATAATAATAATAATAATAATAATAATAATAATAATAATAATAATAATAATAATAATAATAATAATAATAATAATAATAATAAATGCTTTATTTAAAGAGGATAACTCAGTTAGTTAAAAACTAATCTTCCTTGAGGCCCTCATAAAGTTCATCATACAAAGTTACATGAATACATGAGATAACATATAATACATGTATTACACAATTACATAAAAAGAAAAGGAAATCAAAGTGCAGACTGCACCGAAGGCAAGGTTGCTTTGCAAGTATGAAATGAGATTCCTGCCTCATGTTTGACAGGCAATAAAACAAACCAATGTAAAATAAATCGGGTAAAATTAGACACATATTAGATATTAATTAAAAAGACTAGAAAAACTTTGCAATCCTCATACATGTAATTGATAGCCCCAGCCCCCTTATGTCTTGAATGGCATTGCTGTTGGAAACTCCAAAAATTGTTTTGCTCAAACTGTAAATATCAGGTGCACAATTCCACCATATGACAAAGGATTCTGCAAAAGTTTCATCAAATCCCACTCAGTGGTGCAAGTAGTTGTGGATAAGAGATAGGTAAACCCTATCAAAGAATAGCAAGTCAATGTTTGCTATGGGAAATCCTAAATATCATTCCAATCAAAATATAAAATATCAGGTGTACAATAGCACTATGTGAAAAAGAGTCCATCAAAATTGCATCAAAATCCATTCAGTGCAACGATACAATTGAAGATGTTTCTATCATAACTTTTATAAATATATTAATAAATAAGACAAATTTGCTGCTGCCCATTTCAGACATAAAAATGGCACCGGTTATATGGTTGGAATATAACTTGCATCAAATACATGTACATATATGTAAATGTCTCCCTATAAATGTAAGTGATGGCATAAGCTTCTAAAATATCCAAAACTAAAATACTTTATTTCTGTAATACTCCAGGGCTTCAGTTGCCGAGTGGTTAAGGTAGTATTAATCTACTATTGATGGAATGCCTGTCAGCACTTGTTCATGTTGTTTGAATCTTACTGCTGCCAGGGTGTGCTCAACTTCAATCTTGGTTGAAAATTATTAAAAGACTCCTAGAATCTGGCTTACTCCTACAATCTGGCTTTCTCCTCCAATAAAAACAGGACGCACCAAATATAGCTGAAAAATTGCTGAAAGTTGCTTTAAACAATTACAACACAGGGATCTGTGCAAATCGATTAACATGTGCTTTTGAATGATACTAGGTCGATTTTGTTATATCGAGTCCCATGCACACACTATAACAAGATCGACCCAATATTATTCAAAAGCTCATGTAAATCATTTTTTTATATATAAATCCCCCGGATTCAAACAAACAAACAATTGTAAAACTGTATGAGGCAACATATATCTTTATAATCAGAATGAAAGAACATGTATGCAGAGTCAACTGAATGGACATACCTAATCCAGACTGAAAGAACATGTATGCAGAGTCAACTGAATGGACATGCCTAATCCAGACTGAAAGAACATGTATGCAGAGTCAACTGAATGGACATACCTAATCCAGACTTAAATAACATGTATGCAGAGTCAACTGAATGAACATACCTAATCCAGACTTAAAGAACATGTATGCAGAGTCAACTGAATGGACATACCTAATCCAGACTTAAAAAACATGTATGCAGAGTCAGCTGAATGGACATACCTAATCCAGACTTAAAGTACATGTATGCAGAGTCAACTGAATGGACATACCTAATCCAGACTTAAAGTACATGTATGCAGAGTCAACTGAATGGACATACCTAATCCAGACTTAAAGTACATGTATGCAGAGTCAACTGAATGGACATACCTAATCCAGACTTAAAGAACATGTATGCAGAGTCAACTGAATGGACATACCTAATCCAGACTTACTTAAAGAACATGTATGCAGAGTCAACTGAATGGACATACCTAATCCAGACTTAAAGAACATGTATGCAGAGTCAACTGAATGGACATACCTAATCCAGACTTAAAGTACATGTATGCAGAGTCAACTGAATGGACATACCTAATCCAGACTTAAAGTACATGTATGCAGAGTCAACTGAATGGACATACCTAATCCAGACTTAAAGAACATGTATGCAGAGTCAACTGAATGGACATACCTAATCCAGACTTAAAGTACATGTATGCAGAGTCAACTGAATGGACATACCTAATCCAGACTTAAAGAACATGTATGCAGAGTCAACTGAATGGACATACCTAATCCAGACTTAAAGTACATGTATGCAGAGTCAACTGAATGGACATACCTAATCCAGACTTAAAGAACATGTATGCAGAGTCAACTGAATGGACATACCTAATCCAGACTTAAAGTACATGTATGCAGAGTCAACTGAATGGACATAACTAATCCAGACTGAAAGAACATATATGCAGAGTCAACTGAATGGACATACCTAATCCAGACTTAAATAACATGTATGCAGAGTCAACTGAATGGACATACCTAATCCAGACTGAAAGAACATGTATGCAGAGTCAACTGAATGGACATACCTAATCCAGACTTAAATAACATGTATGCAGAGTCAACTGAATGGACATACCTAATCCAGACTGAAAGAACATGTATGCAGAGTCAACTGAATGGACATACCTAATCCAGACTTAAAGTACATGTATGCAGAGTCAACTGAATGGACATACCTAATCCAGACTGAAAGAACATGTATGCAGAGTCAACTGAATGGACATACCTAATCCAGACTTAAAGTACATGTATGCAGAGTCAACTGAATGGACATAACTAATCCAGACTGAAAGAACATGTATGCAGAGTCAACTGAATGGACATACCTAATCCAGACTTAAAGTACATGTATGCAGAGTCAACTGAATGGACATAACTAATCCAGACTGAAAGAACATATATGCAGAGTCAACTGAATGGACATACCTAATCCAGACTGAAAGAACATGTATGCAGAGTCAACTGAATGGACATACCTAATCCAGACTTAAAGTACATGTATGCAGAGTCAACTGAATGGACATAACTAATCCAGACTGAAAGAACATATATGCAGAGTCAACTGAATGGACATACCTAATCCAGACTGAAAGAACATATATGCAGAGTCAACTGAATGGACATACCTAATCCAGACTTAAATAACATGTATGCAGAGTCAACTGAATGGACATACCTAATCCAGACTGAAAGAACATGTATGCAGAGTCAACTGAATGGACATACCTAATCCAGACTTAAATAACATGTATGCAGAGTCAACTGAATGGACATACCTAATCCAGACTGAAAGAACATGTATGCAGAGTCAACTGAATGGACATACCTAATCCAGACTTAAAGTACATGTATGCAGAGTCAACTGAATGGACATACCTAATCCAGACTGAAAGAACATGTATGCAGAGTCAACTGAATGGACATACCTAATCCAGACTTAAAGTACATGTATGCAGAGTCAACTGAATGGACATAACTAATCCAGACTGAAAGAACATGTATGCAGAGTCAACTGAATGGACATACCTAATCCAGACTAAAAGTACATGTATGCAGAGTCAACTGAATGGCCATACCTAATCCAGACTTAAATAACATGTATGCAAAGTCAACTGAATGGACATACTAGTACCTAATCCAGACTTAAAGAACATGTATGCAGAGTCAACTGAATGGACATACCTAATCCAGACTTAAAGAACATGTATGCAGAGTCAACTGAATGGACATACCTAATCCAGACTTAAAGAACATGTATGCAGAGTCAACTGAATGGACATACCTAATCCAGACTTAAAGAACATGTATGCAGAGTCAACTGAATGGACATACCTAATCCAGACTTAAAGTACATGTATGCAGAGTCAACTGAATGGACATACCTAATCCAGACTTAAAGAACATGTATGCAGAGTCAACTGAATGGACATACCTAATCCAGACTTAAATAACATGTATGCAGAGTCAACTGAATGGACATACTAGTACCTAATCCAGACTTAAAGAACATGTATGCAGAGTCAACTGAATGGACATATCTAATCCAGACTTAAAGTACATGTATGAAGAGTCAACTGAATGGAGGAATAATTAGATTCAAAGCATAATACTATTAGTTAAAAGGAATAATTTTCAAGCATGAAAAAAAAACAATATTTACTGTAGAATTTCTGTTCAACTGCATAATAACCAATTGTTTTGCTGTGGATTTTTCAATATTCTTCTTACAAAGTACATATGTATTACATTACAATAAAATGACTTGGCACACAACAATCATGACAATCTATTTAAATTAACACAACATGAATCAAATATAGAACATTTCCTCTACAAAGTGCATGTCTAGTCACCTTGCTGAAAGTACAAGTTAAGCATAAATAAAAATAAACATACCCTCATGTTGCCCCTTGACCCTCACACCCAACATAAAAGGATTATATAACATGCACAAGTTCAGGAAATTACAGGAATATATTTATTTGATTAATTTACCCATGTAAACATGTATAAATCCCAAGATTAAGTTTTTCTTGCATTTGTTTTTGTTTCAATCTTTACCCCATGTAGAATCCATGTAATGCATGTGCAGTAGCAATAGGATTATAAGACATGTACTTAAACTCAATATTCCTCTTTATTGTTAACTCTTTGTGTATGACTTTAAAGAACAAAAGAATAAATTCTGAAGTTTACATGGATGACTGAGTTGTGCTACCAACAATTGCAACATTCTCATAGATAACCCCCAGATTGTATGGGAAAATTATAATATATCATTTGGAAAATTACCTCCATATCAATAACATGTAAATTTATTCTGCACTATACCCATCCTATAAGGGCTGTTTATATAATGCAGTCACTACCAGCTTTAATACAATATTTCTAAATATACTGGAATATACCTACTTAAAGAACATTCCAAATATAATATTAAATGATTACAAGGCATAAAACATAACTGTCTAAATTAAACTTGTGATTTATTTCTGAACATCCTACAATACATGTCAACTATATTTACTGGGCAGACAGGCATAACATTCAGTCTAATGATTGAATCAAAAGAAATACGGAACTACCTCTACATATAAATGCCTACTAGTACTTTTTTACATTTCTCATTAGGTGGAATCAATGAAAATAATAATAATAGTAATATAAAGTACATTATTTAAAGATGGTAACACAGTTAGTACAAACTAATCTTCCTAAAGGCCCTCTAAGCAGTATACATGTACAATCAAAGTAATAAATACAATGTTAACACAGGGATCAAATTATTTATGCAATCAACAAGTTAATTACAAGTTCAGAAAAACATATGCATGTACATTTGTAAGATAAAAAGTTAAAGAAAAAAATCACAGAAGTAATTAAGAACATATGATTTGACCCTGTTTTAGAGATTACATTTAATGTTATTTTTGAAAGCAAACAAACTTTGAGAGGTGTGTATAACATAGGCTGTGAGATATGATTTCTGCTACCTTCAGTCCTATTTTTTCTGATAGATGAACATTTGTACACTTAAATAAAATTACTATATGAAGTAGTTTTTAATTTTACAATAACAATCACTATGTTTGGTAATTTAAAAGTTACAAACCCTATGAAAAATTCATAAATTTGTTCTGATTTTGACAATTGTTATTTTTGATACCTGGTTAATGATATAGATAAAAGGAAAATGTATACATGATGACACATTTTACAATAAAAATAACAACAATAATCAACAATTTAACCAGAAATACTGAACATGATTTCATGCAATATTAAAGGTTAAATCACTGAAACAATACTTTTATATAAATAAATTTAAAGAATTTAAATCCATTATTTTAATTTCTGTAGTGGGTAACGTGTTTGGAGAGTGCCATGCTCCTTGTACAATAAAGACCCCTTTTGTAGATTTCTAAAAAAAGAAGGCTCATGCAGTCGCTACAAAAAGGCTAAATTTTCCGCCCCTACCCAAAACTCCATACTTTTCCAGTGGCAGTCAAAATTGTATTCCCTGTGATCCATCCTACCCCGATTTTCTGTTGATTTATTGTTTGTTTTGTTAACTTGTTCCTGTCCTGAATAAAGCTGAAATACTGCTCGCTGGACATTAAGCAAACATCCAATCAATCAATTAATTAATTTCTGAATCACAAAAATTTATAAATTTAAAGAAAGAGTGCTTATGATTACATATATGTTTAAATAACAATTTATATATTTTTTAATTTTAGAAGTATGCAGAATTAATTTGATCAACGTTAATGATGTTGTTTTGGAAGTTAATTCCCAATAAACAGGCCATATCAGTTTGCACTACATTTTGTAAGATTAGCATGATTTAGTACAATTATACACATATACTACATATACAGGTAACTTAATAGATTTCAAATACACAGCTCAAATGAAATAAAACAATGGGACAGTTCCAAGTGGACTAAAATACCAAATACCAAAATGCAATTTTTATTTTTAAATAATTAAACTTGTATGCTGCACTTTAGATAACAAACGGCAGGTGTTGCATCATCATAATATTGCATCATCATCACAATTTACATTTAAACTTGCACTCGGTTATTGTTATAATGTTTATCTACAAAATACAGTTGTGTACTTTAATCTGATTAACTGTCGAAGAAAGTCAGAGATTGATTATTTTTCTTTTATATTAATCATTAGTAAATACCAATGGCAAGATTGTTCTACACATGTGTGTCCAAACATTTAAAGTAATTGGTTGATTGCCAAATAACTGTTACATGAGTGTTGTTTCAAATTAAAAACAAACAGAAAAACGTGTTTTTATCAATACATGAATCTATACATAATTTTATAATACTTGCCTTTCCATTTTTTCCGGACCAGTGTACGACTGCCTGTGAATGAAGTTTGTCTGGAATTTTAAAAACACTTGAAGATAAAAATGAAATATTTTGACTGCCCGTTAACTCAGAGTCAAAATTGTCGTCTGATAAATCTCGTCTTTTTCTTAACGATATAACATCAAGTATGTTGTCTTTCAAGTCTATAACAATCGTTTGGTCATTTTGATTAAGGTCCCGTGAGAAAACCTTTCCATGACATGTTCTCGTGAAGAAATTTAACAAAACATGCAGTACACAGAAACACACGAGTAGTATGTTTTGATTCTCCATTATTCTATCGCGGTAAAGGCTTGTATGTGTTTTGATTGGACCTGGTAATATGCAAATATATACTATGTTTGTCTCACGTGATAAGATATGACGCAACTACGTTTCATTCATAAAATTTTGAGGCGAAACTAAAGGTAAATTTCCTAGTGTTTTCAAGGACGTCCGCGTGGGCACCGATACGTGAAGCACAACCGAATTATACTAGAGATCACTAAATATACCAAGCATGAATACTTATAAGTATTGTAGTTGTATGCTGCCCTTACAACTGTCTTATTCAGTTTATATATTTTCTCAGTTTCTGTTAATCAGGTATGAAATGGATATCTGTCATGTTTGTCTTTTCGGTTAATTATGAATGTTTTATTGATGTAATTCATTATGCCTGCAAAGGCCATCGGTATTTAAGAAAAAAACCATATTATTTATTATTATTATTATTATTATTATTATTATTATTATTATTATTATTATTATTATTATTATTATTATTATTATTATTATTATTATTATTATTATTATGTGCTAATTTTGGATAACACAGCTGAACATTTTATTTAACTACTCATCTACAATTGATAATGTCAGCACTGAGATCGTGTGATATCGAGCCATACTGCGTGGCATGGTGTGCTCGACTCTAATCCTAAGGGAGCAGTCAATATTTATTTGAGGGGGACCAGTGCATAGCGCAATAGGACACATATTTTTAATTCCTGCATATTTATGGGACTGCAAGTTGTGTTCTTATTTTCATCACTTCTCGGACATATGGTTCTGCTCCTCACAAGTCAGGGTTTTTGTGTCCACATGTGTCCACGAAAACACATGTGGACACAGAAACCCTGATTTGTGAGGATGATGTTTTCTTAACAATATCATCAATGAAAATATTTTTTTGGTTAAATTTTAATTTAAAAAAAATAATGTATTGTAACCATATATATTCTTTTCATAACACATCTGATGTATGACAGCAACTTTTTCGCATTTTAAGAAATAAGACATAAGATATTTTTAATGATAATTTGAAATGCAACTGTCCCCCCTTCCCCCCTCATCCCCCAATAAATAAGGATTGCCAGTTTTTCTGCCGGAAGTCCAGGATTTTCACGTGGTAATCAGACGTCCTCCACCTTATAAAAACTAAACGCCACTAAATAAGCTGCAAATTGCCGAAAGTTTCGTTAAAGCCTTTAAAACAATTTCTCATTGACGTGTCAATCCTGAGCTTGTGCGCGTGAGTTTGAGCACGACTGAGTTCGAGCATGACTTCAGGCAAGGTGTGCTCAATTTCACAATTACTTGAAAAAATATCGCCATTATCCCTACCGAAATTGGTACCATATCTATTTCAATTGGGAAAATAGCGAGTGATCCGACTACATTATATCGCTAAGTGATAGTCAAGTTCAACATAAAACAAAAAGCAGGTCTCATACAACAATGCGTAAAATACCGGTAATTTATACTCATGTGATTATTTCATAATTGACGTCACGCGCGTAGCTGCCTTGTACCGGGGAGAACGCGTCTGAATCCACCCTCAAAAAGCAATATATCCATGCAATCAATAAACTGTCCATTTTCAGTACTAAATAAAAAACATCAGAACTCTCCAAAATGCAACAAATTACACCATTGTTTTCTGGGGCATCCCTGGACACCCCAAAATTATTTTGTGAATCCACAATAAAATTAGTCCATTTACGCTCTTGGATGTTTTATTTGTAATTCATTACATTGTTGTGTAAATCTGGTACTAGTATAACTAGTAAACTGATTTATAGGTTCCTGTGTAAATGTATTTAATAGTATAAAATAATCAAATATGTTTGACATGTTTTTATTAAAATTAAAGTATGGCTGGACGTTTGCCAGTAATGAAGTTCGTCAGAATAAATTCCAAGTTATCAATATACATAGTAACCAGCGGGAACATATTTTTAAAATTCTTTGAGTTATACTAATATTTGCACAAATTAATTGAAAATCATAAAACAGATTTAAATTGAAACTACATTTGTTTTGATGCATGAGGTCCATGCACTGTGTTAACTTCCATTGCTGCTGAAAATTTGTATCAGGTTGATTTTTTTATCACATTACTATTAATGATGGAAAAGCCATCAGATACAAAGGCACTTGGTGTCAGGATAATTTTTTTATGGAATAAAAAACCAAGAAATGAGTTTACAGTGTGTACTCACTCGTTTGAAAAAAAAGTAACTAGTCTGACATATCTCATTGTGAAATATTGACCTCAGAAAAATAATAATTTTTTCTTTATTATATTAGAACAAGGCATGAATCTTATCCAAGTTCTAAAAATAGCTCAAGTTTTTATTTACTGGAATCAGGGACAGGCTATACTAACTATACTATGTTCGCTTGGATATATAGAAGAAAACACAAAATTTTAATGAAATACGATGTAACATAGTGAAGTTAAGTGGTAGTTATCAAGAGAATATTAAACGAACATAGCTCATTCCTGACTGGACACTTGGAACAGTGCGTTTTTTAAATAAAAATAATAAAGAAAAAATATTATTTTTCTGAGGTCTATATTTCACAATGAGACATGTCAGACTAGTTACCAAACGAGTGAATACACACTGTAAACTCATTTATTGGCTTTTTTATTCCATAAAAAAATTATCCTGACCCCAAGTGCCTGTGATCAGACACATAACATTCGGTCCTGTTATAGTTTTGTTCTTAAAGAAAATAAAGCGATTTCTTTTTAAGTTCAGGACAAATTTCATAAAAAATAGGCATTTTAAGGCAATAACTCATGTAAGGAGTCATCTGACAATTTCAGACCAATAAAGTGAATTGTGGAACTTGTACTGCTGATCATTTTTGCCATTTACAGTTTCACTCTAGCTCTTACATTCATCAAGTTATCAGTGTATATTGTAAATACTGAAAGAATTTTTTAAAAAGGACAATAACTCATACAGGAAGCCATTACACAAATTCACACTAATAGCAACTATTGTAGACCCTAATGTTCTGATCAACTTGAAGTAACGTATTTCTCTATAGCCATTACAATTTGAGATATTGATCAAAAACTTGTGTTGACACCCATGTTATATTTTTGGTAACAGCGGTCATCTTTGTTCGCTGATCATCAACATAGGTACAAATTAGAAACTATAGAAACCCGAAGGATGATTGTGGCCAAGATTAAAAAAATAAATGGCCTAGTGGTTCAGAGGAGAAGATTTTTTTTTAAAGTTTACGACGGACGACGGTCCAGGTGAGTTAAAACACAATTTGACCTGTATTGTTGTGCAATAATACCAGCTGTTTCTTACTTTTATTTTGTTTTCCCTTTTATTGGCGCTATTTACATGTTTAATCACGAGACAAGGAGCAAGGAAAAAACCACAATGTTGTACATGTATGACTATACATGACAACTAGTGCTGGATCTATGGGTGGGGAGGGTTACCCAGGCACCCCTTGCAAAGCAACATCTATAAAATGTTTTTGTTATCATGTAATATATTATTTCAATCATTTAGAACACGGAAACATTTATGATAGAATTACAAACAAATACAAAACTGTCCGATAATAGAACATGAGCCTAAAACATGTCCAGTAAATACAATAGTTAAAAATATATTTCATCGGAAGTTATATTTTATCAATACACTTTTTACTTTTCAATGACATTTTATGCAGTTATTTTATTGTTTCCAGTGGCGCTCAAATAGTCCATCATACTTCCCTGTCGATAATTGTTATCTTGTTTTGTCCTAAATATACCTGTCTTTTTTGTTTGCTGGAAATTCTGAATTGTACGGAAGCTGATTCGGGTCACTTTGTTGGAAAAAAACTTTTTTTATTGCGTTTAAACGCAAAACTGATTGTGAATAAACGCAATACTATAAGTTTAATCGCAATGCTTCCGTATTATTTATCATATCATTAAAAAAATGTGTTGACATCTATAAAATGTGTCCATAAAACCTTTTTGTCAAGAAAGTTCTCAAACACATAGAGAATTATAATAAACAATTGACACATTTTCGGAAGTGTCAAATAATATGATGGTGAGAAGTTCTGACCATGTGGGGTCTGAGGGTGATAAATGGTATTTGATGACCATACAAAAACACAGGAAATTCAGAAAAGGTCCAAAAATGTTGATACTATTATTATTCATTTGTATTTGACCGATATCTAGCTTTCAAGATTTTATTAATACACCAAGGCAACTTACGCTGCAACTATAAGACAATGTGAAAATAACATATATACAAATTGCAAAGAAAGACAGGACGGCAAAGTATACGACTCACGAATCAAATCAGTAATATGCATTAAATGTAGAGCAGTGACATTCAGAGTCATTTAAAAGACTACTGATCGTATCACGTGATAATCAATTGCAGGTAAAAAAAATTTAACCACGTGTTTTAAATTGTATATAAAAATATTCTTTAAAGTAATTTAACTCATAGTATCCTAGATAATTTTTAATGCATATAGCCAAATTGTTAAAAACTGATCTGTTACACAATGAGAGGAGACCAATAATCTTACTATCGCGTGTTGATCTAAGATAATATCCAGGAATGTATTTCAGTCGAAGTTTGTGTATCTGTTTATGTTGACAAAAGAAAAGATAATGGGTTCTCAAATTGCAATGTTTGTAATATCAGCGTCCAGTTTCAATGGGAAATTGACGTTGGAACATCGGAGTTTCTACGACTTTTCTTCAAGGAAGTCAGATATTTTCCAACCCAAAATTGTTTTTTAGCTTGGAATATAACAGACCCCTAAAAGACTGGTCCATTTCACTAAACCACGTTTGAATAAACTGATCTAGTAAAATTTGTTTCATACATACTTTAATATCACCTTTACTTAGCACTCACTGACTGTGTGTACCACACAAAGCTATAGCCTGTATCGTTAAGTATAGACTTCATGTATGAGATCCAGCCAGAATTACATAATCCTGTCTCATGTGCATGTAAAAGCAAGCAAAACATCTTGACAGTTAGCTTGTCGCTTCTGCCTTACTTACTCCAAAAATTTTACATGCGAGATTTCATGTGAATCTCTATCGGAGATTTGCCCGTCTCCCCATAGACCAGGTAATTTGGTGTGATTTTTCTCCCTGAAAGAGTATTTTTCAGAAATCTGAGTTGAATCTTCTCAATGACCCGAGAGTTTTCAAATTCCCAGACTTGGCATGCAAATAAAACTGGTTCATTGAGCGATTCAAGTAATTTCAATTCAAGATGAATTAAAATATTCAAGTTTTTAATTGTACCATATAAAGCATAAAGTGCTTTTTGAGCTTGTTGGCAAAGTTTTTTCTTTGTTAGTGTAAACTTCTCCAAGCAATATGAGGACAAATTAGGGCAGAAACAAGTTCAGAATTTTGTATATCTTAAACTTTAGACCAATATGAACTAATAGATATTGATTTGCATTGCTGAATTGGATTGCCACATACTTCAAGGCAGGTTGATCCACAATTAAGTTATTTTTCATGTAACAATATAACAGGTCTTTTATAATTTCATGTGAAGACCTCACCCTTTCTCTCATTAAAATGAATCAAAATGAAAACAAAATAAAAATAAACACACAAATGTGAAGTAAATAAACACACAAATATGAGGTACATAAGTTTTAATCAAAACAGATCTAGTTATACAAGTAGGACGGAAATATCACAGTTATAAGTACCTTCAGATAGAGTAAGCAAATGACTACTATAATGTCCTTTACAATCACATACAAGAATTTTATGAAATAATAACAATAAGGCTAATATTTTGTGATTCTGTTACTATTTCCTTCATTTTTTACAACAAAACTTAAGTGCTGTTACTAATATGCAAAATGATATCTCAGAAATATTAAGACTAAACTTTTTTTTTCTTTTATAGTCAAAATACAATGACTAATGATATCTCAGAAATATTAATAGTACTGAAAACTAACAACAAGTTAAACTTATTTTTTTCTTTTATAGTCAAGATACAATGAATGACCTGTCAGGTATTTTTTACCTATTGGTCAACCAATTCTTAATACAGATAACAGCTGTTTAGAAAACTGCTTTATTCTGTTTTCTCTAAAGCCCTTCATCAGTGATAGCTTGAACATTTAAATTGCAGCTACTCATGTGTGACTCATGTAAATTTAAACATCTAACTTGTTATAACTGCATTATACCCTATGACAATTTCTTCCAGATTAGAAATTTAAAGTTACACGAGTCATGCATGAATAGATGCATTTTAAATGTCCAGCCCTTTCGGAAAAGGAGCTTTAAAGAATACAGATTGAAACAGTTTTCTTAACAGCTGCTATCTATTTTTTTAAATTGATTGAGCAATAGGTAGAAAATACCCGACAGGTCATAGTATTTTGACTATACCACAAAATGTCAATCAAACACTACTTACAATGTTGCAAATTTTGAAACTACAGACAAACTTTTTTCACTGACATTTGATACAACAAAATATTCACCAACTGATAAGAATCTCTTGTCAAAAAACAAACATATTCCTAAAAACTACTTGATCAAACAGGAATTTGGACCTTGGTGGATGTGTTTTAGGTAGTTTGTCTACTTTTGATCACATGGTCTGTCAACACTGCAGTCAGGGTGTTCTCTAATCCAATATTAGTTGACAAGGTCAGGATTTGTAGTTTCCCTACTGAATGTCAGAGTTTTTCTCAGGTATTCTAGCCACCTCTCCAATAAAAACTGGATGCCATGATATAGCTGAAAAATTGAAGAAAGGGCATTAACATCATTCAAACAAACAAAAAATATCATACAGGAAATTCATATACATGATACAACTATTCATTTGATCACAATAAAAACAAGATACAGACAACTGTTTCTAGTTTAAAATACAAACAGGCACTTGATAGGACAATGTGTCACAAATATTACAACAAACTATGAAGGCAACAAATCAATTACTAGAGTGTAAAATATTGCAACCAACCATTTACTGTGGATTAAATTTATGGATACTAATTGTATCATTTAATGTCTATTTCAATGATACACAATTTTATACATACAGTTTTAATTTTGAAATATCTGAAATTAAACTTCAAATTATTTCAACTAAAGATTTTTTAGTGGCTAGTTTTAATAGACAAGAACAGATACCGTTGCTTATCAACATCAATATTGTCCTGCCTCTGTTTCACAAACACTTAAAAAATTGTCTCCACCTAGGTCCATATTGTCAAGGTTTACTGAACTCTTTTTATTCTTTAAGTAATCTTCTAAATTTTTTAATACATGATGAGGATTCTTTTTGGCCTCTGTTTCTAGATCTGTAAAAAATAACACAATATGTAAGTTTTTAAACAATAAGATATTATTTTAGTGTTTAACAACAAACAAATCTTTGGCAAATGAATAAAAAAAACTCAAAAAGACTCAAAAAAGTGAGGTTTTGTCTTCTTTGTTAGATTAAAGTAACAGCCAGTAGAGAATTTTCGAGTTAAGCTGGAATACATCACGGCTCCCTCTAGCTTCAATACTGCAGCTCCTTTTTTTGGTCCTATATACAAAAAAAAAGGAGCTACATTATTGGAGCTAGACTGCCTCCCAAAAGCCTCTAAGCTTCAATTTTTAAATTTTCCTATTATCAGAACACTCAATTTAGCAACCTCTGTGGATTTAATTCTGTATCTCTGGGTAAACAATTCACCTATGCATTTGAATAAATAATTCTGATATTGTAGCATTCAAATCTTTCCACTCTGCAGCTTGTAAAAAAAAGATCAGATTTCCATTCCAAGAAATCCTGTAGCTGGAGATTCTGCATTTTAGCACATAGTATTTGGACTCCGTGCTAAAAATAGATTTGGGAAACAAAACCCTGCAAACCCTCCCCCCCCCCCACTTTTCAGAGCTATGTTGGAAATTTTGTCAGAAATTGTACAAATTTCCGACTTATTTTCCGACATTATCACAAAATTTGTTTGACAATTCCTAGCTAATTGTACGAAAAGTCTGTGTCAAGTCTGAAAATATCTTGGAAATGTCCAAAAACTGCCCCACGTCGGAAAATAGCTTGAAAAAACCCAAATACGCTGCTCTATGTTGGAAACATTGGACATTTCTTAATACTCCAAGCTGGGTCAGAAATTAGATCGGAATTTTTTTCCTTGCATGTGTCGGAAATTTAGCTTGGAAAGTTATGGTAGAATTTTTTGCATGGGACTTGAAATTTTTTTCCGTTGGGTCTGATATTTTGGTTCCTGGGATGTCTAAATACTGTTTCTAGACAATAGCTGACCTCATCATGCTCATATCTAGATCAATTTTGGTGGAAGATCTCAATCCATAAAAGTGCCACTGAATTTTTTGGCAAATAAAACAATTATTAATAGGATTCCATCATTTTTTTCTTAAAAGGATAAGCACTAACTGCATTCTAGTATAATATATATTTAAAATGCAATAGAACATTAATTACAAATTTTTGTTTTCCCCCATCACATAAACAGCAGGGGATACTTGTCAAGTTCTTTGTTGCTTCTGCTTTTCAAAGAAGCAATACAAAAGCCTGATATACATTTTTAAAAATCACATGTCCATTTTTCACTTTTGCCAATTATTAAAGTTATCCTGGAAGAAATTAAAATGTAAAAATAACATATATATTTATTCAGAGTGAAAGATGAATCCGTCAAAATTATTAGTGTCAATACAAAGATGCTATTCTAATGCCAAAAATGTTCAGTTTTTTGTTACATATTTTATTAAACCCCCCGCTTGAAAAGCGGGGGGTATATAGTGTTCATGGTGTCCGTCCGTCCTTCTGTCCGTCCATCCGTCCGTTACACTTTCTATTATTTGCAACTCCTCCTACACCACTGAAAGGAATTTGATGAAACTTACACAGAATCTTTGTCTCATAGTGCCATTGTGCAGGAGATATTTAACATTTTGATCGGAATGATATTTGGGGTTTCCCATAGAAAAACATGGACTTTGTCATTGACCTAAGGGGGTCCCTATCTCTTATGTGCAACTCCTTCTACACCACTGAATGGAATTTAATGAAACTTACACAGAATGCTTGTCACATAGTGCCATTGTGCAGGAAATATTAAACATTTTGATCGGATCGATATTTGGGGTTTCCCATAGAAAAACATGGACATTGTCATTGACCTAAGGGGGTTCTCATGTCTTATGTGCAACTCCTCCTACACCACTGAATGGAATTTGTTGAAACTTACATAGAATCCTTGTCACATAGTGCCATTGTGCAGGAGATATTTATTATTTTGATCGGAATGATATTTGGGGTTTCCCATAGAAAAACACGGACTGTCATTGACATAAGAGGATACCCTTTTCTTATGTGTGACTCCTCCTACACCACTAAATGGAATTTGATGAAACTTACACAGAATGTTGTCACATATTGCCATTGTGCACTAGATATATAACATTTCGATTGGAATGATATTTGGGGTTTCCCATAGAAAAACATGGACTTTGTCATGGACATAAGGGATACCCATCTCTTATGTGCAACTCATTCCTACACCACTGAATGGAATTTGTTGAAACTTACACAGAATCCATGTCACAAATGCCATTGTGCAGGAGATATTTAACATTTTGATCGGAATGATATTTGGGGTTTCCCATAGAAAAACATGGAGTTTGTAATGGACATAATGGGATACCCATCTTTTATTTATAATTCCTCCTACACCACTGAATGGAATTTGTTGAAACTTATACAGAATCTTGGTCACATATTGCCATTGTGCATTGGATATTAAACATTTTGATCAGAATATTATTTGAGGTTTGCCATAGAAAAACATGGACTTTGTCATTGACATAGGGGATGCCATTCTGTGGGGGATTGGGGAGGGTTACATGTATTATCTGCAATTTCGCCTTCAAGTTTAACTAGATAAAGTTTCAATTTCATAATTAAGAACACCTGAATTTTCAAAGTAATTGTGAAGCGGGGGGTATCAATGGTGAGCATTGCTCACAGGTGTTTTTACTCTAGTTTAATTTTTTTTTCATTTTATTTACAGAAAAATTAACAAATATTGTTATTACATGTATATTACTTAGGACTTTAAAATTTTAATAAGTAGAAATCGGTTTGTTTCTGAAAACACAACAAATGTACAGTTTTAACAACACTTGTAACTATTTAACTGTTTGATCATATTCAGTTAGCATGTATGTTGTCATAGGTAAATTACCTAAAGACATAAATACATGCACTTGTTTTGATTACACACTTTATGTAATTATTAATGAACTTTATGGGCATACAAACATTAAAAGACAATGTGAACCATTTGTATACAAAATAAAATGTTTAACAACAAGTACCTTAAATATCCATTAGTTTTATTAATTGTTTTAATAAATATGTTCCAATGTTTGAAAATTTAAGATATTTTTTTTTCAAAATGGCAGACTTCATTCAAACAATTTTTACTTTACATTTTCCTTTATTAACTACTGAGACCTATTGTTGTACAAAAGTTTGCAGGAATGTTTTAATTTATTAGTTTTATAAATTGAAAATAAAATAATATAAATGTAAACAAACTCTATAGTTTTCCTCCTAAACATCCATTTGAAAAATGTGCCCAAATAATTTGATTGGCCGATAATTCTCCATTCTTATTGGTCAATATTTGAAAACTGATTAATCAAAAAACAAATTTGAATTGTATTAAAAAAAATGAATGAATTTCAGAAATAAAAATCTTTTATAATTTTGTTTATACATTAATCATATTTTAAAAATAAAACAAGTAACTGCATTAAAAATTTAAAAAAAACTTGTTTATAACATAAATTTAACTTAAAGAATAGAAAACTTCACTAATAGATCATGAAAAATCAATACTTGTAAAAATTATATGTTAATTTTATGACTTATTAAAAATTTAATGTAATTATGTTGTATTGATAACAAAAAATGATTTTAATTCATTCATTTGTAAAACTCTGAATATCTTTAGTTGTTCGTAGCTCATACATGTAAATTAGTTTAATTATTTGTGTTGATTAACCTTAATTAAATGCTAATATTTTAACATGTAATGGTCAAATTTTTTAATTAACAATAATTACTGTTTTGATGACCAATCTATATATGTTCAGCATAATTTTATTTTAACCAAAAAGATAGTCTAGTGAAATTCTAACATATTTAATGCAATTGTAAATCCTCCATATCATGGAGGAAAAAGTCCAACATTCTGAGACTTTTCCAAGCTAAATATGACAAAGTCCTTGTTCCTAAGCTAATTCAACACAAAAATATAAAAGTCCAAAAAGCCAGAACATTTTCCAAGCTAAGAAATGACAAAGTCCAAATTTCGAAGCTGATTCCGTGCTGAAAAATATTAAGGTCCAACTTTCTGCACATTTTCAAAGCTCTTTCTGTGCATTTTACAAGCTTAAAAAAGACTTAGTCTAAATTTCCGAGCAGATTCCATGCTTTAAAATGCAAAAATGCAGAATTCCAAGCAAAAGAGCATGGAATTCCGAGCACAGGTTGGATTCTCCAGCTATGGGAAAGATAAAAGATAAAGTATCAAAAAACACTTTAGAATTTTTAATACTTTATCTCCACTTTAAATTTCTTTTGACTTGCACATTAAATAAAAGGTAATTAAAAATGTGATAACTAAATTTATAAATTAAATAAGTTATTAAAAAGTATTTGCCTGCTAAGCCATTAAATAGCTGTATAACTTGTATTATATTTTCTTATGTCTAATATTACTTACGCTTGATTACATATCCAGAATCAGTTATTGTTTTCCCTTGTGATTTCCATATTTGATACAACTGTAGGTATATTCCTGCATAAAAGTCATTAACAACACTTAACACATCTTTCCTCTTATTGCACTCTCTGAAAGAGATAATATGAATTCAAGCCATTAAATACATTTTAACTAGATATCAGTGAGATGGTATACATTTTTGTGGGCCACCACAGACCTTGAAGTCAATTTATACCATATACCTTGGTGTCCAGTTTTTATTGTGGGAGGAAGCCGGGGTACTTGGAGAAAACCCCTGACCTTTCTAATCCGCAACATCAGTATTGACAGACTGTGTGATCAATAGTAGACGAACTACCTTAACCACTGGGCCATGGAGGCTCTGCATTTAAAGATAGATTTCTCATAACCATCCACTATGTAATTGTGACTTCTATAGAACTACTGAAGGGACAACATCAACATGACAGGGGCACAGCTGACCCTTGTGCCATGTGCAAGTAAATTAATAAGGCGAGGGGTCTGGGGACCTCCTTAGGCAGCTCTTTCATTTTGGGGTTTTAAAGAGTTTAATCTATACATAAATTAAATGACAAAAATGAATGTTTTTTTACCTTTTATGCTTAATAAATGGATCTCATATTAAACAATTTTTTTTTATCTAATTTAAAGATACTATACACCAGTAATATTTAAGGTGGTTAAGATATGACTGACAAACCAACAAACCAATGGGCACATGAATGGACCATAAAAAGGTTAAGACAACAAACACAGTCACACTTTAAATAAATTTTATTTGTTTCACTAGCTGTTTATTGCATAGTGGTCTTAATATCCAAAGTCCATGTATCTATTTTTGGCAAGAGCAAAACTACTAAGAACCATTTTGATATCTATGTCCATATCCCTGTGGACATGTTTTAATACTAGAGATGACAATCTGTCGTGTGCCATCGTAGATCGAAGATAGGTTTTCAGGCTTCAAAGAGTTTTGTTCCCACACTTGGTTCAGCAGTTAACCTTTGTCTCATGTTTCGACAAATCTTTATCTGTTAAACAAGCAATATCTGGATAAGGAGGATCAAAAGACTTTTTCGTTTCCTTTCTTGAAACATCCCGAGAACTTGTTCCTGGTTGAACGTCAATTTCCACACAAGTACTGTCACTGTTCGACGACTGGCTGTCCACATGCATGACCGTGACTTTCTTTTGAAAATAAGAGTCTATCTTTTTCATTTTAAACTCATGTGGTAAACAAACTTTTTGACGTATACTATTGAAATAATGTTAATTAAAGGGAACCAGTATACAATATCAAGCTAATGCATTGATCAACCTGCGTCAAACAAAAAAAAACTTTTACGGGTTTTTTTTTCAGGTTTTTTTTTTTTGACAATCTGATTTTTTGCTTGAATGGAAGCTATGCGCCTGTATGAGCAAAAAAATCCTGTCTGAGTACCTTACTAATGAACAGCAGAGCCAATGTAGAAAACTTGATTTTTGTTTGTTTGTTTGAATGATGTTTAACGCCACTTTCAGGAATTTTTCTGCTATTTCATGGCGTCCAGTTTTTATTGGGGGAGGAAGCTGGAGTACCCAGAGAGAACCCCTGACCTTCTGTAGGAAAACTGGCAATCCTTGTCAATTAAGATTGGAGTCAAGTACACCCTGCCCCCAGTGAGACTTGAATTATTAATTGCTAGATGTGCAGTAGCATATTATGAGTTGTAAAATGTCAACACAATATGCAGTTGCTGCTGGAATAGTGTTATAATGAATGGAAAGTTTAAGTCATAATGTTTGTCCAAGAGTTTCATCTTGTAAGAGGCCTATTTTATGGAAATATAATTCAATAACTGAAGAAAATTAATACAGGACTAGAACCAGACAAATACATGAACACATTAATAGGTGGCATCTACAATAAAGGCTACATAAAATATGACACATGATCACTTGGCCATAGGGTTCAATAATAATGACAAGAATCAGCCTTATTAATGCACTTATCATATGATCTTGGAAGAAATTTGTTTTAATCTGAATGATTTAGAAACAAAGAAGATGAGGTATATGCATTTCCCTAAATATTAAAAATGTACATATATTTTTCAAATGATAAAAAGTATTAGACAATTTACAAAATTAGCTGCTCCCAGAAGCCTGTAATCGCTCACCTGGAACACAAATGACTTCAACTATATGTAATTTTTGCAACTTACAGTTTTAGTCTAATTGTTATAGCTTTTAAGTTAATGCAAAAAAACCCAAACATTTCTAAAAAGTTTTGGTTAAGTACAATAACTCCTATAAGGTGTCATCAGATAATTTCTGAAAATTAAATGATTTGTAGGCCTTGCCCTTTAGGGTAATTTAGAAATTTACAGTTCTACTCTAGGTGTGTTATAGACAAATTTATATCACAAATACTGATTATTTGTCTAAATTCATAATTAAAGGGCAATAACACCTATAAAGAGTCATCTTACAATTTTAAACAGTTGGCCTTGCTTTGCTGATCATTTGTGCAATTTACATTTTCATTCTAGTTTTCAAGTTACACAACAAAAACAGAAAATTTCATAAAAAATTGTCATTTAAGGGCAACAACTTTATGGGGAGTCATCTGACAATTTCAGACCAATTTAAGTGAATTATAGGGCTTTTATTGATGATCATTTTTCTATTTACAGTTTTACTCTAGCTGTTATAGTTATTAAGTTACAGGACAAAAATGGAAAATTTGATAAAAATTGTCATTTAAGGGCAATAACTCATATAAGGAGTCATCTGACAATTTCAGACCAATAAAGTGAATTGTAAGACTGATATTACTGATCGTTTTTGATATTTACAGTTATTCCCTAGCTCATATATTGTATAAACCAAAAATTTTGTCAAAAAACGTCATTAAAGGGCAATAACTCCTACAAGAAGCCAATACACAATTTCACACTAATAGCAACTAATGTAGACCTTAATGTGCTGATCAACTTGAAGTAAAGGTTTTCTCTATAGCTGTTATAGCGAGTACAGCTCGCAGCGGGCAGTTAAGCTGTCCGCAAAGAGCAGTGACCTCTACGGCAATTACGTGTCATGTGATCAAAATGAAACCACGTGATCCAAAATCTGCTTAATGCTGATATTGATTTTTATTTCGTCCGGAAGTTGATATCGCCAAAAAACTGGAACAAAGTGAATGAAAAAAAGTACAAAAAATAATTTTAAGAAAGACTTGAAAATACAGTTGACATCGATAAAAAATAAATGTTATATTTAAAATTAACAACAAACATTTCATACTATCTTTTTGCAATCTCTAAATCGATCTTTAAAAACTGACAACCAAATTACACTTCATGCGACGTCACAGTAACAAAGAAAGACGTCACGTGACTACTGGAATTTAGACACACTTTTAGGGTGATAGAAAATAGAACGTCAATTATGAAATGCACATTATATATTGATAATAAAGGACTATATTGTCTGTGCTCACATTTAGGCAATGCCTACTCCATATTAATTTTTGAGATGATGATCAAAAACTTGTTGACACCCATATTCTATTTTAAGTAACAGCAGCCATTTTTGTTGGTTGATTAACACCCTGGGTACAAATTTGAAACTAGGAACCCTAAGGATGATTGTGGCAAAGTTTGAAAAAATTGGCACAGTGGTTTCAGAGGAGAAGATTTTTGAAAAAGTTTACGACGGACGACATATGACAAAAGATTGAGGCCAAGTTCTTGCAAAAGCTCACATGGACCATCGGTCCAGGTGAGCTAAAAAATGTACCAGAAACAAGAATTGCAGGGACAGCTCCAATTAAGTTGTTCAATCCAAACAAAATATTGTTCATATGAAATTTTTTCTATAGTATTTATTAACAACTCAGGGCTACAGTGAACTGTACAGGTAGGTTTTGCTCATGATATTACACCCTCTTTATATGACCCTAAATTGACTTACTTATTTAGACAGTCCTCACGTAAAGATTGCAGAGTTATTCTTGACATATTTATTCCCATCACACAAAATGGAAAATTCTGAAACAAAAAATACTGGTCTGAAACAAGGTCCATGTCATCAAATCCTTATATTAAAAAACTATTCCTGGTTATTACTTACACAGTTGCTGTGCCAGATTTATATTACAATATCTGCTTTAAAATTGTTTCTAGGATTTATTATTTTAAACTATAAGCCAAGAAAATTAATTTAAAAAGAATATTTGTACATTAATAATAAATCTGAATTCTTTAGAAATGTGTACTTAAATTCAATGTTTCTATTGCCACTATTTATGTACCTCCAAAAGCCCAATTTGCTAACAAAAGAAACATTATCACAACAATAAATTACTTTTCTACAGACTTTAAATCAATAAAACATGTCAAGCTTTCCAAGAATCAAGTTAGTTTTGAGCAATGAAAATATTCGTCATCATGTGGAAAATCTGCTATGAGCAAGGTATATGCTACATCATGTAGAGCATCCACTTTGACATGAAGAAGAGTATACTCTTAAGTGAAGTAATGACTTAGATATGTAAAAGAGTATATTGATCATCATATTGAACTTTGAGATGAATCTATCATCAACAAATTATCTTGTTGAGGATCCACTTACTTATAAACAAGAGAATAATTTAGAATCCTAACTACTGAACTTTGAATTCTTACATAACTATCATATTATAAAAATATTTACTCCAACATTTTTTTTCAAATTTTAAAATTATGTTAAATATATGTATAATGTAAATTATCAACTTAGTTTGTGTAAATAATAATGAAATTAAATTTAACTGCATAACTTAATTTAAAGTGAAAGAAACAGACAACTAATATAGTTCAGGACCATTTCTCATAAATAGGATAATAATGAAATGTCTAGTAGAACTTTTTTGCTGTATTATGTAGTAAGATGATGCATCTAGTAGGGGGATTAAAAACCCTGCTTTTAATGCAATATTGCAATATAGGACATTAATATGAACAAAACCTTAATACTGTTTGTTTGAATGGTGTTTTAACGCCACTTTCAGCAAATTTTCAGCTATATTGTTGGGTCAAGTTTTTATTGGAGAAGGAAGCCAAAGTACCTGGATAGAAGCCCCAACCTGCGGTAGGAAAATTGGCAATCCTTGTCCAATAAGATTGGAGTCGAGTGCACCCTGCCTGCAGTGAGAATCGAACCCACAATCTCAGTGTTGTCAGACCATGTGATCATTAGTAGACAAACTACCTTAACCTCTGGTCCACCGAGGCCCCCAAAACCTTAATAGTTAGGTTACATATGGTCAGCAATTTGTAATATTAAACCTTAAAAAAAAAGGGTAGTTATTTATTGATATCAAGCATTCTTATTTTTGTAGTTAACGAGGCAATTTCTTTCATGTCTTTATTTTCCTAATGGTTCATTATAATTTAACACAAGCCTACAATAGTATGTGAATATGATTTTGGGATGATACATTTGCTCTAATTATCAGCTTACAAAACTAATAAAAGTTTTAAGACTGGTGGGTTAGTGGATAGTAATGCCTGGCTATTGTCATCATTTTTCATTTAAAACATATAGTTGAATTATTTGTTTACCCTTACAAAGTTTAGAATTGAAAGTTATCAGACATACTGATAACTTCCCTTATACATAAGGCAGTCACCTTCCATTGACGTTTTTAAAAAAAAAAATATACATTAAATACATACTGTGGTTGGTTCCTCTTAAAATCATGACATTTTAAAGTGTGAAATTCTTATATTTATAATATTAGCCTTATGGTATTTTTATTTTTTATTTTTATGTCATCACTTGTTATTTACTTGTTATTTTATGTTATGCTACTATTTTAAGATTTTATTTATTTAACTATGTACAACGCCATTGAATATTAATAGCGAGCACAGCGAAGAGTGGTGAGCTCTACGGCAATTACGTGATCAAAATGAAATCACGTGATGAAAATCTGCTTAATGCTGATATTGATTTTTTTTTCGTCCGGAAGTTGATATCATCAAAAAACTGGAACAAAGTGAATGAAGAAAAGTACTAAAAATAATTTTAAGAAAGACTTGAAAATAAAGTTGACATCGATAAAAAATAAATGTTATATTTAAAATTAACAACAAACATTTCATACTATTTTTTTGCAATCTCTAAATAGATCTTTAAAAACTGACAATCAAATCATACTTCATGTTTGACCGCTTCCCATCCATCAAATCTCGTCCCTCGATATTTGTGGATCGAGCATGCATAATCACGCAAAGGCCGAGAACCAGTCTAACTTCATGTGACGTCACAGTTACAAAAGAAAGACGTCACGTGACCACTGGAATTTAGAGGCACTTTTAGGGTGATAGGAAGTTATGTCAATTATGAAATTCACATTATATATTGATAATAAAGGACTATATTGTCTGTGCTCGCGTTTTGGCAATGCCTATTCCATATTATAGAAATAGACGTTTAATTAAATAAAAAAGTTTAAGTTTAATTTTATAGCTTACCTGTGTCGGATGTAAGGACAACTTATAAATATCTTTGGCAATCATGTGACATTTTGGATCTCGCAGTAAATAAATTAAATTCATCAAACCTAATAAACCAGCTCCTCTAAGATCTGTTGATGGATCTGTACCTGAAAGGTAATGAAAAAAGTCAACTAGTTTGGTGAAAATAATTACACACATTAATTGTAAAGGTGGAAGATTTGTATGTATCAGGTGCAAAATAACCTTATACAGTCTGATATCTCCTTAGACTCTTGTATACTGTTAACTTAGAAATGTATAATATTTTTGTATTTTCCTACTGTCCATGAAACAATCAGATAAGCATGAATATGCCAAATTATGCAATTCTTGATGAACTAAAATGTGATGACTGCAAACAGACAGCTCAATATATCCCGTCAAAACTGGAAATATATTATTAGGAATAGTATTTTGCAAAGGACAACTGGAAGCTATATATGTGTTATTATGTTTTCACTTGGTGAAAGGCTAAAAATGTGCAGAAGCTAAGTATATCACAACATACTATGCATAACTCGACTGATAAAACCATTGGCAAATACATGATCCCAAATAAGATATATTTTAAAACATATCTCCACTCTTTACAGTAAGTTTTTATACATGAATATTATAGCCAGAGATTTAATTTGCTATTTTTGTCAATGAAGTTGTTACAGCAAAAAAGTTTCTGGTGTATTTAGAGAGGTCATAATTAAAGATAAGTGCAAGTTTGAATTAATTTATTTTAGGAGACTTTTGACAAAGTGAAAAAACTTCATTTTTTAGTTCTTTATTATAGCATTAAACACATCAGTAATTCATCAACTATTGTTTTTTTTTAAAGTAAAATTCTTTTAAGTGCAAAATATCTGTTAACACATTCAAGAGTTTCTGAGAATTCCACAATAAGTGTATTAGAAGGACATATGGTTTCTGTAAAATGACAGTTTTACAATGCAAGTTTTGAAATGCTTGATTAGCCATAAGACTTTTTTTATCAATAAAACTTCTTTGGATAAGACTATTATGTAAATGTACTGTAACAGAATTCAGATGCATTACTAGGGCTAGAACATTAAGTTGCCAGTCTAGAACCTCACAAATCCCATTAAAACAGGCCTAGAACCTCACAAATCCCATCAAAACAGGCCTTTACAATAACTTTTTTATCTTGTAAAAGTAACTATCAAAATTTACTTTAGTCCAAGAATCCTCTGCCGTCCAATGCCTTTTTATTTTTATTTTTTTGCGTGGGACATCAGAGAGCTCTCCATAAGCAAAACAGCGGATTTTGCGACACAGGTCTGAGTCGGCAAATTTCAACGTGTCCAGATATTAAAAAACATTTTCGTCCAGTTAAACTATAATAATTTGATTTTTAAGATATTTTTATCTACAAAAAAAAAGACATTGGACAGCAGAGGATTCTCGGACTAAATTTACTTGTACCAATTAAAACATCACTTTTCCAAAAAAAAATTGAAGATCCATGATGGTAATATTTAAGTTTTGATATCAAACTAGTTTTTACAACTTATCAGCAGGCTCAATTCCTCCAAACCTTCATAGAACAAGATTTGTACCAGTCTCTTCACAACCTGTAATTATAGCTATGCAAAAAAAGAGAACATTTTCACATTTTTATGGTATTTCTGATAGACTTCATGTTTTTTTTTTACTTGTCTCGATGGACAAGTGACTACTGAGTTTTCTTTGAGATTTCCACTTCTCCCTGGTGATCAGGCAAATGTCATTGTCGAGGCCTGCAATCAGTCAATGATGCACTAAAGGAAATTGGTTAAAACACTGCTCACAATCCAACAAATATTACCTGTATCAATTATAACAGTCCTTGGAGCAGCACCCCCTTGAATGGAATTCCTTCTTGGTAAATGCTAGCATTACAACAGAACTTTGCCACTTTGTTGATAAAACGCTTTAAACTTACCCTGAAATCCAATTTCTTCCCAGTGACTACCAAATCTACTACAGTCAAACCGAGACCCTGTCAGACATCTATACACAGTCTGTAATGCTCTTGTATGCATACTATTAGAGTTGTTAAAGCTAGCTGCAAAGTAAATTTTATGTTATTTAAACTATATATTTAAGGAACCATAAAAATACATTAAATATGAAGAAGCTAAATTAACACTGCTAGATTATGGGTATTGGGAGACAGCTTTACAACAATCCAACATTAAACAATGAAGTTTAACTACAAACAGAAACGAGAAACAATTTATTTTTCTTTTCAAGATCATTTGATCTATGACAAACATTTTATTACACTTAATGAACACTGGGCAAAATAGCATTGCCAGTCATAGCAATGATTGACCACACGCAAGTACATTTATGAAAGCCTTTATTATTAATTTAAAATTTACACCAATCAATGTGTAATTGGTAAAATAACAATTGCTCAAAATAAAACAACAAAATAATACCAGTGATGCTTTTTGGACCCATTATGTAAAGCTTGGTATTATATACCTGTTTTATACCACATGTTTAGAACATACTAGTAGTGAGAACAAGATATGATGCAGAAGTGGACAAAGGAGATTTTATAACACTAAGGCAAATAAGCATGAATCCAATTATGAAGTATCAACGCATTCTTGTGGATGTAAAATTGCTGTCCTTACTGTTCAAATACATTGATTGCCAAAAAAAGGAGAAATTATTAAAATAATGAATGTTGGCAATTTTGACCCTTTCTAAAAAAATAATTATAGATCAAAAAAATAATTGAAACACTACCAAAAGATCATTTAATGAGGAATTAAATACAAATCAAATCAAAAGCAAATCAAAATCCACAACACCAAAACGTGTCTGCCTTTACATTTGCACCCTAACATGTCCTGTTACAAAATCTATGATGTCAATATCATCCTGTTGCAAAAAAAAGACAGAGATTGAAGTAACCATTAAAGAGGAAGGTTTTATCCTGATTAAAGAAAGTAAGAGGTCGAAGCCATTGTCCAAAGATGTCAATGGTTTTTTGGTCGCAATTGCTGGACATCAAACAAACTACAATTCTTAAAGAAGAAAATGAAAACTTCTGACCTATGTAGTAGAAATAGCAGAACAGTTAAAGAATGTTTCTGAGAGAATGATAAAGGAAGATCTATTGGAGATAATAAAAAAATGTGACACCATATACGAAAGCATACGGCATGCAGTGTTTAAGTAGGAAGAGAGAACTTAAGAATCTTTTTCAAGACATACGTCAATTGTACCAGCTGCAGGTCTGCATTTCTTTATACTTGAAAATTGAATCATAGCAGAAAGTTTAGAAATTTTGTTTAAATTCCACCTTAGAATATTTCCAGAAGAGATTTTAGAAGTAAAACACAGAGAGCCATAGGTGTGTTACTATCCCAGAGATGGGAAAATTGCAAAGGACAAAGGGACAGCTGTATTTTTCAGTGGTTTCTAGAGAAAAAAGACAAATAATAACAATGGAACAATGCAAAAAAATGAGGAATGTTGTACATGATTAAACATAGTGTTGCTGATTGTTTCCAAATTAAAAGATTTCAAATAAGAAAAATGAATGATCATGAAGGTATAGGTTTTTTTTTCAAAAAAACAATGATTAATTTCTAGTTTATTGTTTACTAGTAATCAGATGTATATGAAGGGTTCACTACTGTATGCAAGATATAAATTTTCTTGAAGTTTACATTAAAATAAACCCATGCAAAAACAAAAAAGGTTCATACAGAGAAAAAATCCAGAACAGAATTTATTCTGTTTCTTTTTTTATTTATTTCTTATATTAAAACTTAAGTAGGAACCTATACAGAAACCAGTTGATCAAAACAAAAATTACCACATAGTGAAATACATGTTTGTTAAAATGGTGTTTAACACCAATTTCTGCAATTTTTCAACTATATCGTGACGTCCAGTTTTTGTTGAGGGAGGAATATGCAGTATCCAAAGAAAACCCCCAAGGAAAACTACTGAATTAAGATTGCAGTTGAGCACATTCTGACTGCAGTTAGACTAGAACTCTCAAACTGAGTGAAATAAATGAGATTGTGATGGGAAAGAATGAAAACAGTCAAACGATTATACAAAAATCAAACCAATACATTTTTTCAATCAGCCAGATGCAAACAGCACATTTGGCAGTTATACATACAGGCACAGTGGACTTGTTTGGTCATACAAGAGAGAATGGACACATCTTGGAGATATGAATCGGACACATTTCGGCATATGGAGTAAGACGGACACAATTAGGTGAAGACTGACATCAGTCTGACATGCTTGGGGGGAATGACACGTTTAGGAGTGTTACACATATATACAAACATCTAAGAATTGTGACAACCATATAATATATCTATCCAGCAGATTTCTGAAACATCAGAAATACAGGGTTAATATATGTCTATAAAAAAAAGGCCCAACACAGTTAGTATTAGATTTTAATACTGTAAAATTTTGTGCTTACGCTCAGAGGGATTTGAACACACACAGATGTGACACTGACACTAATTTGCCTGCATTATGTGCAGAAGTTTACACCCCTCGGCAAAAAATATATATAATTTGTCTAAAGAAATAGTCAACAATTGTTTGTATGCATTATTGGATTGTTACGTTAGATATCAATACTGTACAGACTAAAAAAATAATATATTTTTTAAAAAGCTGTACAACAACATCTTGATACAAAATTAAAGGAAAACAAAGTTTTACACTTTAAAAATTGCACAAATATTTTGCCTGACCAACAGCCTTCATCAGTGTTTTACAACAAATGACAATAACAAATACACATAATTATATTGTTATGAAGTTTCATAAGTCTGAGTGGTTTACAGTCTCTAAGTTTAATACATGGATAAGAAATAGAAAATAAATAATAAAAAATAAGAAGCAACAGAGCTCCAGATAGGCAATTATTTTTATAGCTTTGCATTGCAAAACTCAATATCAAAGGCCTAAAGCCCAATCAATTTTAAGAAACATGCTTATTTCACTCACTGAGTGCATAAAATTGTTCAGTGATTGGGTTAATTCATTCAAATAAACACACAAAGTTGCGTAATTACGATCCCAATATTTTGCAACGTAACAACCGATGTATTACGAATGTAATGTATATTTCCTGCATCATACAGTGCTCCAGGTATGGACATTTATTTCATAAGAAGAGCTGCAAAACGACAAAAGATTATCTACATGTATAAAACCATAGTGAAATACATTTTTGTCAGCATAAAAAACCCAATTTAATAAATTTTAGATGGGTGAAAAACCAAATTGTCTTATTTTTGAGTGTGTTAAAAAAATGAGAAAAGTGATATATAAAAAAATATCCAATGAAATAAATCATCAGATCAGCGAAAAACCCAATGAAGAAAATCTTATCTGGAGCTCTGAAGCAGAGTAAAATGCAGTTAAAATTGTATCTATATATTGTCAAGATAATTTAACAAGCCATTTCATGATTATTCAAATATCCTGATATGTAACATTTCTAACACAATCTTACATGCAGCTATACAGAACACAGTTTCTTTGCTGGGAAGTAAGTTTCTGTGCATTTTTGGAGGTCCAAACAAGAAATGTTTAATGGCAGAAAATCCACTTCTATCCACTGTTGTGTGAATATTTGACTGAAAAAAAAACAATAAAAAGTAAAAAACAAAAAAGCTTCTACTTGAATTAAATTATTGAATCCCAAGAAAGCTTTAAAATACAGAATTGTGATATTCTAAAGATTTTAAATTACAATATATAAGGTTCTCAATCTGTTTATCGACACTTTAAACCACTTTAGTTAACTGTTACAATTATACAGTGGATACCACTTAATTACATACCTATTAATTGCACATTTCTCTTAATTGCATAAGACTTTAAAACACTAACCCATTTTCTATACTCTCCATGATAAAAAGTTCTGATAATTGCATGAAAAATATCAAGAAATTCAAAAATTTCTGTTAATTGCATAAAATTATCCAGAAATGGACTTGTCAAAAACTTACATTTTCCTAAAGAAGTAATTACAGTGTGTGACACTAGAACTATCAAAGCATGTTTTAACAACCCTTTTTTATTGTAATTGTTTTTACAAGAATTAAAGCATTAGAAAAAAGTCACCTGAATTGTAGTATGGATAAACACAGCTTTTAATTAGACAATTAAGTGGAAACTTGATATTTTCTGTTAAAAAGTTGCCTTTCTGTTAATTGCATATTCCTGACAAATTGGTTATGCAACAAAAAAAGGAATCCACTGTATATAATTTTGATGTTTTAAACATTGTCAAAGAAATCTGTACCAACATCAAGTAGTGTGTCTTCACCTTTAACACGACTTTGGGGGGGGGGGGGGGTGGTTATCTTTTATCTTTTAGGAATGGACAACCATATGTGGGTAAAATGCATAACTCAAAATATAACTTGGAAAGTTATGTCTTTATAAAGGAATTTCATGATATCCTTCTTTTGGAGGAAATGTACAATTTCTATTAAAAAAATCCTCTTATAGTTGGCAATATAGGTGTGTAATTCACATTATTGTCTTTTTTTAAGGTCATGCAATAAAAACATATTTGAAGCAGGGTCCTCATAAAAATATAATCAATTAGATAAATTACGCAGAGTTTTTGAAATATTTTTGGTCCATCAGTCATGGGACTGTCAAAACCAGATTCTCTGCCAGACCTACACAATTTGAAAAACCTGTGAGCAATGCTCACCATTGATACCCCCCGCTCACAATTACTTTGAAAATTCAGGTGTTCTTAATTATGAACTTGAAACTTTAAACGTGAAGGCGGAGTTGCAGATAAAACATAAAACCCTCCCCAATCCCCCAAAGAATGGCATCCCCTGTGACAAAGTCCATGTTTTTCTATGGGAAACCTCCAATAATATTCTGATCAAAATGTTTAACATCCGGTGCATAATTGCAATATGTGACCAAGATTCTGTGTAAGTTTCAACAAATTCCATTCAGTGGTGTAGGAGGAGTTGCAAATAAAAGATGGGTATCCCCTTATGTCCATGACAAAGTCCATGTTTTTCTATCAGAAACCCCAAATATCATTCTGATCAAAATGTTAAATATCTCCTGCACAATGGCACTATGTGACATGGATTCTGTGTAAGTTTCATCAAATTCCATTCAGTGGTGTAGGAGGAGTTGCACATAAGAGATGGGTATCCCCTTATGTCAATGACTGTCCATGTTTTTCTATGGGAAACCCCAAATATCATTCCGATCAAAATGATAAATGTCTCCTGCACAATGGCACTATGTGACAAGGATTATGCGTAAGTTTCAACAAATTCCATTCAGTTGTGTAGGAGCAGTTGCACATAAGAGATTAGGACCCCCTTAGGTCAAAGACAAAGTCCATGTTTTTCTATGGGAATCCCCAAATATCATTCCAATCAAAATGTTCAATATCTCCTGCACAATGGCACTATGTGACAAAGATTCTGTGTAAGTTTCATCAAATTCCATTTAGTGGTGTAGGAGGAGTTGCACATAAGAGATAGGGACCACATTAGGTCAATGACAAAGTCCATGTTTTTCTATGGGAAACCCCAAATCATTCCGATCAAAATGTTAAATATCTCCTGCACAATGGTACTATGTGACAAAGATTCTGTGTAAGTTTCATCAAATTCCATTTAGTGGTGTAGGAGGAGTTGCAAATAAGAGAAAGACGGACGGACGGACGGAAGGACGTCCTGACGGACACCATGATCACTATATATCCCCCGCTTGACCGCTTGAAAAGCGGGGGATATATAACAAATTGTATCTGCTATATGACATTATCATTTGATAAGGGCTTCCTTCTAACAGAATAAATAGCGGAAACATGTACTGGAACTGGAACTTTGCTGTGCATACATCTGATGATCGAAGTAGAGAAGTGAAACAAGGGCCATTTTTGTGTGACATCACCGGGAAGGTTGCAAATAATAAAAATACCTGATCCAGCCATATTTCTCACCCAAGACCCACAATTTTCATGGACTCTGATTAAGTATTAATTAATTTAACTTGGTTGCTTGCTTGATGGTGTTTAACACCACTGTCAGCAATTTTTCAGCTATATCATGGCGTCCAGTTTTTATTGGGGAAGGAAGCTGGAGTACCCGGAGAAAACCCCCGACCCGCGGTAGGAAAACTGGCAATCCTTGTCAATTAAGATTGGAGTCGAGTACACCCTGCCTGCAGTGAGAATCGAACCCGCAATCTCAGTGTTGACAGACCACGTGATCAATAGTAGACGAACTACCTTGACCACTCAGCCACCGAGGCCCCTAATTAATTTAATACTTGAACAATAGGTTCAAGATATAAAATTAGAACTTTAAATAAAAGTCTGATAATTACAGGTTTATTAACACCTTGAAACATTCAGTGTTAAAAGATAATCCAATTATCTATAGCATGAGTTGCTCATGACATGCCAGATTCATGATATCATCAATTTGATGATTATGTCCACAATCAAAATCTTCAAAATAAATACCAATCTATATAAACAAGTGTTTCTAATTCCTTAAAATTATTTTTTGTTCATGGTAATTACTAAACATTTCAAAATGCTGAATATCTCCAAGAAATAATTGTTGATTTTAACTATAACTTTTTGGATCTACAAAAGAAGCATAAGCTGGACATATGTGGTAAACAGTTTTAATTTGTTACTCAAAAAACTCACACAAAAAATAAGGAATGATTTTTTGTGTGTGCATTAATTTTCTGAGACTATAAGAATTACATATTTATTACCAGTATGATAATTCATGGACATATTCATGTTAGTAGAAGGTATGGAGGTATATTCACGGTAAGACTAAATCTGAATGGATGACAGGTTATGGAAGAATTTACTGAATGGCTGCTTAAGCTTAACACACCATCATTGTACTGTAAGAATATGTATTTATCTGATAAATAAATATATATTTATTCTTATCCCCATTTCTGGTCAATAAGGTAAAAAAATTGTGATCAAAGAGCTGCATATAGATACACGTAGTTCATGTAACATAACATTATCTATTGTCTTTAAATTTGAGAAGTTGCCTATCATAGCACATTGCTGACTACAAAGGCATTAGTAATTACCTTCACAGAAGTAAAATCTGTTTTAAGTACTGTTTCTTGCATTTCAAAATAGGACAACAATGGAGTGGACTCGGGCAGTTTAGCTACAAAATGTTGCAAAGTCATTAAGACAAAAACAGTTATTTGTATTGAAATATAAATACATATACAAAATATACATTTGTAATATCTATTGGAGACAAAAATGGTTTTGTCATTTTACTAAATTGCTGCAATCAACTGAGCAAAATTACTTCATGAAAAAAATACTGATTTTAAATATTGTCTTTAATGCTATCATAAATTAGAAACAGAGGCTCTAAAGAGTCTGTATATAATGCCTGATTAATTTTTCAGTGAAGATGGTTTTTCTGCCTTAAATTAAATCCTATAATGGCAGCCATATTCAATTTCCAACTGGCATGGATAACATAAACTTTCATCATCCCAGGGAGTCAACATCTGCTATATTATTATGAGATGATTACTCGGGAGGATGATTGGTGTTTGGTTTCATGGATTTGATTTAAACACTAGAGGCTCTTAAAAGCCTGTATTGCTCACCTGACTAACACAAAAAAATCTTAAGAGACATTACTTTTCTGACAAATTTTGATATTAAATGCTAAATAGTTTACATGATGATGCTGTGTCTATGAATGTTGCCATATTTCAAATCAATCTGCATGCGGTTTGTAAAAAGATTTTTGAAATTTCAGCCAATCAGAACCTATTAGTGGCCCTGGAAGCCATGTTCAATTTGCTCGGAAAACTCAAAATATTAAGATAAATATCCAACCATAATTTCTTCATAATTTGGCTTCATTGTGTGGAACAGTTTCTGAGAAGAAGTTGTTTGTATGTATTACCCATGCAGTCCTATGTTAAACTAAGTCCTGCAATGGTGGCCATCTTGGATTTTAGATCGGCACTAAAATGTCAAACTTGTAGAGTACCATCTAAGGTACATATCTGCAGTATTTCAAATCAATCAACCAAATGGTTTATGAAAAGAAGAATTTTGAAATTCAGCCGATCAGAATGCATTAGTGGCCCTGGAAGCCATATTCACGAAAAACTCAAAATAATAAGATAAATATCCAACCTTCATTTTTTCATATTTGGCTTCAATGTGTAGAACTGCTTCCAAAAAGAATTTGTTAGTATGTTTTTCCCATAGGGTCCTATGTTAAACTAAGTCCTGCAATGGTGGCCATCTTGGATTTTAGATCAGCACTAAAAACTTAAACTTTGCAGAGTACCATCTACATATCTGCAATATTTCAAATCAATCAGCCAAACGCTTTATAAGAAGAATTTTGAAATTCAGCTAATCAGAACGCATTAGTGTCCTGTGATGGTGGCCATCTTGGATTTTGGATTGGCACAAAAAACTCAAACTTTGTAGAGGACCATCTAAGGTACATTTCTGCAATATTGCAAATCAATCTGACCAGTGCTTTATGAGAAGAAGATTTTTGAAATTCAGAATGCATTAAAGGCTCTGGCAGCCATGTTTTATATTTGATCAGCACCAAAATTTCAAACTTTGTAAAGAACCACCCAATAAACATTCCTGCTAAGTTTGGTTCCAATAGGCCAAGTGGGTTTGGAGAAGAAGATTGAAATGTGAAAAGTTTACAGACGACGACAACAGACGCAAAGTGATGAGAATAGCTCACACTGACCTAATGAGTCAGTTGAGCTACAAAAACATAAACATTATAGAAAGTCACCCATACAGTATGTATTCAATCAGGTTTGCATTTTCTGAGATGAAGCATTTGAAAATTCTTCCTATAGGGTCCTGGTAGTACTTCTGATTGGCATGGCCAACTTAAACCCAATAGACGGCCTTTAAATTGTTTCAATTTGTTCACTGATTTTAGAAAAGAAGCCTTTAAAACATTTTCCCAAAAGTCTCATATCAAACTAATTTCTGCAGTGGCAGCCATCTTGGATTTTTTAATAAAACAAAAAATATTGCCAAGGGCTATTCATTAAACATTCATGTACAAAATGGCTGCAATGAGCGGTGTAATTTCTGAAAAAAAGGCATTTAAATATTTTTCCCATTGGGTCCCATAGATTAAACTGTCCTGAGAGGCAGCTTTTTTACCATGTGTAATTGGCAATAAAAAAAATAAACTTTAATGACTTTATTTGTTCAATTGGTTCACCTGTCTCAGAAAAGAAGATTTGTTCAAAATTATCCATGTTTTATGTAAAATAAGTCTTGTGGCTTTGACCATTCTGGATTTCAGATCAGAATAGAAAACATAAACTTTGTGAAGGTATCATCCAATAAACATTATGACTAAGTTTGGTTTTAGTTAGCCCAATGGTTCCAAAAGATGGAAATGAAAATGATACAGGAAACAAGGTGGTGACAACAGCTCAACTAACAAAGGACAAACTAAAAAAGTAAAAACTTACATTTAATTTCTTCTCCTTCTCTGATAAAACCTGTCCAAGTAAACATAAATAAGGTATAATTAAACATTAATTTTATGTATGTACATTTTGTTGAGAATCTTTTTAATCCTGAACTAAAAACAAGTGTGGACACAGAAAAACGTCTCACCTGCATTCCGCATCAGTAACGAAAATAAATTTCGTCATTAGCATTACGTAAATAGCATTAAATATCAGCAGTGGCCTGTATACAAAATATTGTCACCATACCCTGCAAAGTTACAGGGGAACAGCCGTACCCCCCCCCCTTTCTATTTTAAGCCAACATAGCTATGTAGGTAGTCAGCTGTCATGATTTGCACAATTTTGGTAGAGGACATCCTAAAGATGATGTGTGCAATGTTTAAAGCAGTCCTTTCATTGGTTAAAGAAAAGAAGATTTTTAAAAATCAATTAAAATTGATTAAAACAATGTTCTAGGAGAATAATTCTTATACGATTCATCAGACAATCTTGACATTAAAGTCATTTTTGTAGCCCTCATAGAGCAGAACAATTAAGCAAAGCTAACTTTTTCTCTAGTTCTAATAATTTTCAAGTTTTTGAGGCAAAAATGTTAAAAATCATCAATTTCAACAAGGGCAATATCTCCTATAAATAGTCATCATACAACTTCGACCAAATGGAGTGTTTTGTAGAGCTTTCAATGCCGATGAAGACATGTCTCTTCAGTTTTCCTGTATCTGTTATACTTTTTGAACTATACGCCAAAAACTGTATTTTGACCCCTCTGTTCTATTTTTAGCCATGGCGGCCATGTTGGGTGGTCTGAGGCCATATTTGGTGCAATCTTGGTAGAAGACATTTTACTGATGATGTGTGCAAAGGTTCACAGCAATCCCTTCAGTGGTTTTGGAGGAGAAGATTTTTAAAGAAAAGTTAACAACGACGACGACAACGATGACAAACGCCAAGTGATGGCAATAGCTAACATGACCCTTCGTGTCAGATGAGCTAATAAAAAGTGGATGCCGTGATATAGCTGAAAAATAGCTGAAAGTGGCATTAAACACCATCAAACAAACAAACAAACATAAACAACAAGATCCATGGCCAGCTATGTATTGGGTTCAATTCTGCATTGATACATATAGAGAATCATTTTCTTTTCTATGAAATCAAATGTACAGTTGAGAAAATAACAATACAGCCTTGATGTAAAAAACCTTTACCAGCCTCTATTGTCTGAACATTTTCCCAATCATCAGCTGCTGTCTTTGAACTTGGCTGTAGGTAGTCCTGAATTATGCTCTTAAATTGAAAACAGATACCGGTAAATTAATATTTTCATGTATCTATAACAAAAAGGTAAAAAATTATTTTACTGATTTTATTTGGTTTTTATTTTTTTATACCTCAAGTGAGACCAATAAGACACTATGGTACCCATTTGCCTGCACTATGTCCAGCATTAAAGACCATCCCGCTTTAGGTCTTACTGCAGGCAGCGTGTACTTAACTCCATAAAGAGCTCTAAATGGTGAAATTAAATGTATTCCAAAATGAGAAAAAAAATCTGTATTGTATTTGTTAAAGTAACCTTTTTAAAATAGGGTGGTGTGTTATTCACTTTAGAGACTACTTTCTGTATTTCATACATTTGCAGTGATCAGGAAAAAAACATTGAAAAAAGACTAAGATAATTAAACAAGTGTGGACACAGAAAAACGTCTCGCCTGCATTCCGCATCAGTAACGAAAATAAATTTCGTCATAAGCTTTACGTAAATAGCATAAAATATCAGCAGCGGCCTGTATACAAAATATTGTCACCATACCCTGCATAGTTACAGGGGAACAGCTGTAATCCAAAAACTTAAAGGTAGTCGCTGGACCGTGAAATTGTGGAACCTACCAGACAGTCATGTACTATTCATCAGCAACCTATATACCAAATATTGTCATCCTACCATGCGTAGTTACAGAGGAACTATCGTAACCCAAAAACTTTAACGTAGTCGCTGGACCGTGAAATTGAGGTCAAGGTCAGGTGACACCTACCAGACAGTCATGTACTAGTCATCAGCAACCTATACACCAAATAATGTCATCCTACCATGTGTAGTTACAGAGGAACTGTCGTAACCCAAAAACTTTAATGTAGTCGCTGGCCCGTGAAATTGAGGTCAAGGTCAGGTGACACCTACCAGACAGTCATGTACTAGTCATCAGCAACCTATACACCAAATATTGTCATCCTACCATGCGTAGTTACAGAGGAACTGTCGTAACCCAAAAACTTTAACATAGTCGCTGGACCGTGAAAGTGAGGTCAAGGTCAGGTGACACCTACCAGACAGTCATGTACTAGTCATCAGCAACCTATACACCAAATATTGTCATCCTACCATGCGTAGTTACAGAGGAACTGTCGTAACCCAAAAACTTTAACGTAGTCGCTGGACCGTGAAATTGAGGTCAAGGTCAGGTGACACCTACCAGACAGTCATGTACTAGTCATCAGCAACCTATACACCAAATATTGTCATCCTACCATGCGTAGTTACAGAGGAACTGTCGTAACCCAAAAACTTTAACGTAGTCGCTGGACCGTGAAATTGAGGTCAAGGTCAGGTGACACCTACCAGACAGTCATGTACTAGTCATCAGCAACCTATACACCAAATATTGTCATCCTACCATGCGTAGTTACAGAGGAACTGTCGTAACCCAAAAACTTTAACGTAGTCGCTGGACCGTGAAATTGAGGTCAAGGTCAGGTGACACCTACCAGACAGTCATGTACTAGTCATCAGCAACCTATACACCAAATATTGTCATCCTACCATGCGTAGTTACAGAGGAACTGTCGTAACCCAAAAACTTTAACGTAGTCGCTGGACCGTGAAAGTGAGGTCAAGGTCAGGTGACACCTACCAGACAGTCATGTACTAGTCATCAGCAACCTATACACCAAATATTGTCATCCTACCATGCGTAGTTACAGAGGAACTGTCGTAACCCAAAAACTTTAACGTAGTCGCTGGACCGTGAAATTGAGGTCAAGGTCAGGTGACACCTACCAGACAGTCATGTACTAGTCATCAGCAACCTATACACCAAATATTGTCATCCTACCATGCGTAGTTACAGAGGAACTGTCGTAACCCAAAAACTTTAACGTAGTCGCTGGACCGTGAAAGTGAGGTCAAGGTCAGGTGACACCTACCAGACAGTCATGTACTAGTCATCAGCAACCTATACACCAAATATTGTCATCCTACCATGCGTAGTTACAGAGGAACTGTCGTAACCCAAAAACTTTAACGTAGTCGCTGGACCGTGAAATTGAGGTCAAGGTCAGGTGACACCTACCAGACAGTCATGTACTAGTCATCAGCAACCTATACACCAAATATTGTCATCCTACCATGCGTAGTTACAGAGGAACTGTCGTAACCCAAAAACTTTAACGTAGTCGCTGGACCGTGAAATTGAGGTCAAGGTCAGGTGACACCTACCAGACAGTCATGTACTAGTCATCAGCAACCTATACACCAAATATTGTCATCCTACCATGCGTAGTTACAGAGGAACTGTCGTAACCCAAAAACTTTAACATAGTCGCTGGACCGTGAAATTGAGGTCAAGGTCAGGTGACAGGTGACTGACTGGCAAGTACTCATCATAAGCTACCTCTGGACCAAATTTGATGGACCTAGGGCTTGGGCTTACAAAGATATGAAGCAAGATGTCAAGTGTTTACGCCGCCGCCGCGCCGGATTCCCATACATATGTCTCGCCTCCAGCGACTATCATCGCAGGCGAGACAAAAAATTGAAGAATGTGTCCATGGGACACAGATGCCCCCGTTAAATGAAGTCCCAAACAGGAAGTAGTTGTCCGATAGGTCTACAAGTCGCTTAAGACGTACAAATTGTGATACTGAACCACCTGTCAAAATTTTAAATTGTTCTCATGTACAGTTTCTGAGAAAAGCTTGACGGAAATTTGTACGGACAGATGGACTGACATGAGTAAAACTTAATGCCCCCCCCCCCCCCAACATGTCGTCGTGGGGGCATATAAAGTAGTACATGTAATGCCCATGACAAGCAGAACTAAAAATAAACGAGTTATCAAAAACAACTTAAAAATAAGTATGAAATGCTACATGGATCACTTACTTCATCTCTATATTCAATAATTTTCTTTGTAGTAGTTGCTAAGCTATTTACATCTAAAATAACCCTTGTTTTTGATGTCACTGTGGCTACTGTTTCTACAACAACTGTGTTCTGCTGAGGTGTCTGAAGATTTGTATCTGTTAATGGCAGAGGAGCTTTGTTATTACTTATTACTGATTCTTCTATTTTTCGTTTTACTGGAGGAAGTTCAAAATCAAATTCGGAATCAGACGAGCTTTCACTTCGATATCTGTGTATACTCACATCTGGTTCATCAATATCATCATTCTAAAAATTTAAGTCAAATTTTAATAAAACATTATGCAAAAATTTAGTACAATTTACTTGAGTATTTATATTTTTACTTAAATTACACTGTACACATATTATACATTTAAAAATAAATACGAAATTGATGAATTAGCTCACATTTACATTAATATGGATTATTTCTGAGTTTTTTGTGGTTCTTTTGAAACTTGTACATTTATTGACTACAATTTGTCAAATAGTCTACTCAGGGCCACGATATGTCAGTGACTGACTACTGTTTAATTTTTCTTAAACTTTATTTTACATAAGACTCTAATTACTTCCTTGTTCTAAACAGCATTTGCTAAATACATGTAGATATTTATTTTATTTTATCCTGCAATAATTACATTTGCTGTACAAAAAATATACAAGTAGCAGAATAATTATTTTGTTTTATTCTGCAGTGACGAATTAAGTGTCGTGGTACCTGTGTCATCACTTCTCATGCTATTCTGTCTTATTTTGCAACATTTGATATTTGTTTGTGCCAAAAATTTCAAGTAAGAAAATGGCTAGAAGTGCAATTTTTTAAGTATATAATCTATTTTAGGGTTGCAGAAAAAAAACCAATATGTGTACATTGTCAGAAATATAGAGTTTATTTGTGCTTGCAAAGCCTTGCATTTCTATTTGTATCTAAGGCTTGTACAAATAAATAAATTTGACATTTTCTGACAATTTACCAACATTGTATTTATAAGTAGCAGCATGAGGCATTATTCCTGAGTTCAATGTGATATCATCATAAAACATGTTTTTATAGTAGGCATTGTATTGAGCCGTAAGTAATGTGTGTGCTTTATGTACAACCATATTTTATTTTTACTAATATCTGACAGTTTGAAAAAAAGTAATACATGTACATAAAAAGTAACAGGTATAATATTTCTTACATTCAATGTTGTCTGATAACTGTTGTCTGGAATGTTATTTTTTCCAAAGTCTACTTTAGTTTTCAGTAAACCTACATCTGGGTGAATTGTCTTTTTCATTTGTATATTATCTGCAGTACTATAATCTTTTTTCTGATCATTGCCATGTATATTGATGTCCATACTAACTGGTACATCACTGTTAAATGTATTCACAGGTGTGGCTTTTGATGAACCGCTGTTACACATGCCATCAAAACCAAATAAATCAACTGTTACTCCATTTTTCATATCGTTATCTAAAGTTATCAAAATGTCATCGTTTTCTATTTCAATGTTTCCATTTCTGCTTGAAAAATAGTTTTCCTGGAATAAAGAAGTTGAGTTTTCAGAAAAGTCATTCCCTACAACAGGTACATAATGTTTTTCATTTTTTAGATGGTCCTCAGCGCTATTATTAATCAATTGTAGTCCACAAGCATTGGAAGTGGAACCATCAAATTCATCCACAGTTTCATTTTCTGTTGAATTTGGCTTTTTGTCATGACAACTAACTTCAATTTCTTTAGTACTAAATTCTTCGGGTGGATCAACAAGATTAAGATCAAATCCACCAGATCCATCCACATCCTCTGTAATCACAATACTATCAAGTGATATTGGATCCATGACAAAAACTCTGTAAAAAAAACGTTAGTTGTTCAAGAATTAAAATATGATTAATCCTTTATACAGTTCTATCAAGTTTGAACACTAAAAGATGTTTTTCCCCATGTACATTATTGATAATAAAAGACCAGAACATAACTTTTAAATATTCTGTAGGGGTAGGTAATAAATTGCAATATACTCATCATCATATCATAGTGAGATTTCAAATATCATGATATATTAGGTTTTGAATTAGTTAAAATGACTTTTAAGTAAATAAAACAAAACAAATAACAATCACATCACCAGGTACCTATATACCAAGTTTAAATTGAATCCATCCAGGTGGTTTTTTCAGTTATTTTCTGGACAGGAAAAATAAACAAATGAAAATAAACTTTTTATAAACTAACTGAAGGACTGAATGATCTAGCCACAAAAGTCAACCTTGACAGAGCATTCTATATAAATCTAAACAAAATAATTATTACACAATAATTCATTCAATTTAATTCATATACAGTGTACAGTTTAGACTAATTTAATTTGTTGAATTTATAATTAATTTTGTTATCAAAGGTGTAAGCAGACTGTTTATAATGTTTACTATTCAAATCCGATGCTTCATTTTTAACTGTTATTGTTCAACAGCCATGTTGATGATTTGATAAAATACAAGAAGATACTGACCATAAACAAATATGATTGTTTATTTGGTATACAATAAAGGCATACACATATTTTTTGCATTATTTACCTGTTATAAACACACAACTCTTTTGGTAAACAATCCTTGTAGTGGGTGAATGACAACGGGCAAATAAATGAATTGTTCACTTATATATGTCCTCTTTGTGATCAATCTGAAGTAGAGTTTTTGCTGTTGTCAGTATTGGAATTTTAGTATCTTTAGTATCTCTGACATTGCAGAATAAAACTGTGTATTGACATCACATGTTTTTTTTAATCTGTACACAATACAAACGAGTGTGGACTGTGAGCATGCACACAAAGGGATCCCCCCCCCCCCAAGTACAATTATCTCCCCTTAATGATATCTGAGGTCAATAAAAATCCTTCATGTACATCTTCACATAATGTACTTCCTTTATGATAAGTTTCATTAAATTTCATCAAGCGGTTTAGGAGGAGTTGCGCTTACAAGGTATGTGAACTGACGACCAGACAGACAGACAGACAATTCAAGGATACAACTCTAAGTTTCATAGATGTTGAAAACAAATATATTGTCATAATAATGAAAATTTCTGGAAGATGATGAACTGTAAATGCTATTAGACTGACAGGCAGGGTGATTCCTATATACCCCCCAAGCAAGTTTGTGGGGGGTATAATAAGGAAAGAACAAGAATGTCGCTTTTCTGCTGTTTCTAAAGCTGTTACAAATAAAACTGATTCTTTACACGAAGACAATGAATATTATGTAATGAACAAATGTATTATAACTTTAATAGTTACAGTATACCATTTCTTTGATCAGTATATGATGTATGATACAATAATTGTTTTCAAGAAGTTTTCAGGAAAATACAAACAGCAACAAGAATAACAACACTATGATAAAGACAGCTAGCTCTGTTGGATAATTATATCTAATTTTAAACAAACAAATATGCTACACTGTAATATACAACTTTTGGATAAAGAAAATACAAAAAAAAAACAAAACAACAAAGGGGTTATACAGAGAAAACACAAAACTACAACAAAACAAATATAACTATACCAAAGCTTTTGAAATAATATTTGTATTTCATTGACATCCATAAAATTCATTAAATTATATGATATTTACTTGATGTACATGTAATTGGCATGTGTATGTATGGATAACAAAGTGTGGATTAACATGAATACCTTGACTGTAGGGATTACTTAAAGATAAATAATGTTTCCATGAGATCGATTTAGTTTGTTACACATTCGAGACAGGAAGAAAATAAGCAAACAATAATGACAGGCAAATAAAATTATTTTGCAGATATGTATACAATATACCTCTTTGTTGCACTTCTGTTAGTTTAGTGTTGTATATCTAACGTGTATTATAAATCCTATATACTGTATTGTATTTGGAAATAAACTACTACTACTAACTACTAGTTTAATGGAAGCATGCAAGTTAATCACAAATCATACAGGAATTCACTGCTTATATTTTACTCTTCAATCTTTTCATATTTACACTGTACAGGATGGAATAGGTAATCAAGGTGCATACATTTAATGATTTTGCTTGAAACATAATTCTTAACAAGAAAATGTGTCTCAGCAACACAGATGTCATGCTTGTCACATATTGGAAAACATCCCCTTTTCTCTAAGTTCCCTCAAGCATAAAATATTTGGCACATGTACAGCTCTACAGAATTTTGTCAGTGAAGAGATCTCATCATGTTGTAACTGTTTACCAAGTTTCATGAAGATGTGAAGTCATCTTCACTAAAATAAATGCAAAGGTAAACCTGAGGTGGGATAAAAAGATAAACAGACTGAAAGTCTATACATGTTTGTTTGCTGTTGTGCTCAATTCCAATTTAAATAATAGATTGTCAGTTTTCTTACAGAAAAGGGTCAGGGTTTTCTCTAGGTACTCTGGATTTCTCCCCCACTGGATGCCACGATATAATAGCTGACAAATTGCTAAAAGTGGCATTACCCAAGTCAAAAAGTTTAGTAACAAATCATGAACAAATCATCTTCAAATGACTTTCAAATCATTATTCAGTGATTTCTTAATGTGATTTGTTAGTGATTCAATAACAAATTACAACCAAATCACTTTTGGACAAATTTAGTACAAGAGATTTGTTAGTGATTTGTTTTCTCAAAGCAATTTGAAAGTGATTTCTGGTGATTTGTTAGTAATTTATTTGTTATGCGTAACTAATTGGAGACTTCCTGTCAGCCATTTTCTGGTGGGAAAGTCATACACAATTTTGAGAGGCAAACTTCAAGACTTTTAAAATGTATACTTGAAACTTATTAAAAGATGTGAAAAGTAAGTTACTTAGCTAACTTTAATTTAAAATTTATATTATTTAAGTATAGTTCACATTATTATTCTGCATGAGCTAGACTAGTTATATATACAGCAACACCATGGAAGCTAGGCTACTAGTATACAAGTAATTACAATGTAGTAACAATTTCTGAAAGTACATGTTCCACTATAGGCTTGCAACAAGTCCCTTTCACTTTTTTCTTGCTATAGAGAGTTACTCTTTATCAACATGATAAATTTTAACATAATAATATATATCCACATGTACACAGAAGCAGATAATAAAGCAAGATGTATGTCTCTTATGTCAAAAATATTAAAAGGGATTTGTGACAAGACTAATGATCCATCAATATGCTTAAACTATTAGTTTTAATTATTTTGACTTTGTTTTTGTCCATTTTATTGCCTGGTTAGGTGTGATTTTTTATTCATATTCAATTTGATGTGATTTGCTAGTGATTTTATTCAGTTGTTTACCATGATTTGATAGTGATTTGATAGTCATTTGACAGTGATTTGGTAGTAATTTGACAGTGATTTGGTAGTAATTTGACACCGATTTGATAGTGATTTGGTAGTGATTTGCTAGTAATTCATATGTGATTTGTTAGTAATTTGTTAATTATATTTTCCAGGTTTATTGTAATTTGTTAGTCATTCGTTAGAGTGATTTGATAACTAATTTGCATGTGAATTTGCATCACTTTCAAATCACTACCAAATGACTGATTTCTTACCGATTTGAAAGAGTGATTTGTTTGAGGTTTTTTTTTACTTGGGATTGAAACAAAAAACTAACACCATTTTTTGTCTCATGTTATATTACAGGCTCCATATGATTAACATACATGTATATGTACTATTATTTGTCATAAATAAGATTTGCAATTTTTAAGCTGGTTTTACTTGATCTCATGATTGATGATTTGTGATCAAATTACTTTTGTTTACTTTTAATGTCACACCTACATGTATTGCTACATAGGTAAAAAACATCTTTCTATTTGTTAAAATTAAATAAATGAAAGAATTTGTTTATTATAATATTATTTTACAATCAGTTTCATTTTAATCTGCTTCCACAAATTGGAAGCTTACATGTTTAAATTGAAAATTTTGCTTTAAATTCTTCAAAGTTCATTTAACACCAATTCTCCACAAGGATCAAAGGATTTCCATATAGGGTGAGACATGAAATTTCTCAGATTTTGCTGATTTTCATTTTATAAGTTGATAATTATTGTTTGTTATGATTTGACTTTGGTTGCCATGGTAACCGTGGTGGCCATTTTGGGCCGAATTAAAATACAGTGAAAAGGGCAATATTCAAATCCCAATTTTTTAAGGGAAAATCAATTCATATTCAATAGAATTTTTTTATTTGCTTAATTCAATATCTCATTGACAATATTGAAAACAGTTACAACACTTTAAATATGTGTGATCAGACTGAGACTATTGAACATGTCAAGAAATAGTGCATTATTCTCTATAATTTTTGGTAAAAAATATTACCATTTCTGCCACTTTTCTGACTCCATTTTCAGAAAACTTTTATAACCCCATTGAGATTTTTATAAGTTTTGAATATTAATCATAAATTTATGTTATTATATTCATGATGAGTATTTGTGATTGGTGCATTTTCAGAAAATGCAGTCAGTAAAGTGGCAAAAATGGTAATTTTTTGGTAAAAAAATTCCAGAAAAAATGCATGATTTCTCTGACATATTTGATAGCCTCGTTTTGACTACACATTTATGTTTAGTCTTGAAACTGTTTTGAATATTGTCAATGAGGTATTGAATTAAGCAAATAAAATGTAATATTGAATATGCATCGATTTTTGAATAACAAATTGGGAATTGAATATAGGCTATTTCGCAGTATGAGAAATGATAAAAAATTACCGCCTTGGTTACCATGGCAACTGTGGTCAATCATAACAAACAGTCATCATTTTTGTGATCCAATGGTCAATGCAACTTATGAAATGAAAATCAGCAAAATCTGAGACATGTCATGTCCCAGTTATTTTGGTGCTTAGGGATAATTGGTCTTAAATTGCAACTACTCATGTGTGACTTTTAAACTTCTAAGGTGTTCCATCTACATTGTACTCTATGGCCAGATTAGAAGTTTGGAGTTACCTGAGGCATGCATAAATAGCTGCAATTTAAATGTCCAGCTCTTTCTTATTAAGAGCTTTAAAGAAAACAGATTGAAGCAGTTTTCTAAACAGCTGTTATCTATTTTTGGAATTGATTGAGCAACAGGTCATTGTATTTTGACTATAATATGAATAAGTTACTTCTCTTTTTCAGACTGACAGGGAGAAGCTACATTATATATGGTTAAAGCATTATTATCTTTTGCTTTCTTTTTAAAAAGTGTTGGTATATGAATTTTTGTTTTATATGAGTTTATTTCAAGCAATTAAATTATAAAAGAAAACATATTAATTATAAAAGACCAGACCAAACAGTTCAATCAACTTATCTGTCTTTCTTTCATTACATAACTATATCACACATTTTAAACATAGATATTTAACATTATAATGAAAAAGAATAAACTGACAAAAAAGCTGTACAATGAAAAAATGTTTCTTTGTTATTAGTACACATGTTGATTGAATTATAAATGAAGTAGAACTGGAAGTAGAAAATGGCATTATTTTCAAACATGTATGTAAAATTCACTTTTACAAATATTTAAAAAGATTGAAATTACATTGTTGCAATTGACTGCCAAAATACTCATGCAGTAGTAATTTCAACACTAGCAGCAACATAGTGTTTTAAAATCACTGGCACCAATGTCGATTTCATATCCCCTCTGGAAATAGTCATATTTAATTTCTTTGCTTTAAACAGGTATCCCATGTAGTACACTACATTTTCACTGTGGTTACTGGTAGGTAAAAGTCACACAGGAACCACTGATTATTTCCTTATATTGAACAAACACAATTATTTCTGACCAAAATGGGAATAAAATTGAAAGGGACCAAAGGGAGACTGTTCAATTTGACATACATGTATGGTCAGTCATTACTGAAAGCTAATAAAACAAGGAATCAAACTAGAGGCTCCCAGGAGCCTGTATCGCTCACCTGAACCTGAAACAAAACAACCCTTTTTTATCCAGCTTTTCTTTGCTATAAGGAATTGCCCAACACTTCTGCAAAAATCATTAATTTTGACCTTTTAAGGGAAATAACTCCTATAAGGAGGATCTTTTGATGGTTAGAGGGAGAAGGGAGGTTCACTTCAAATTTGCTGTATCTGTTATACTTTTTTAACTATCAGTCGAAAACTCTCTCGACCAACCCCCCCCCCCCCCCCCCCCCTTGGTTGAGGACATTTGACGGATGATGTGTACAAAGTTTCAAAGCAGTACTTTCAGTTGTTTAGAGGAGAAGATTTTAAAAAATCAATTAAAATCGATTAAAACTAGACAAAGTCGATCTAGCGATCGCTGATACCCCTGCTTTTGTGAAAATTTCTAACGTTTTTCGTGGACTGTGACCTTGAAATTTGACGGATTTCCCCCAAAATCGATAGGCTTCTTACCAACCTGATATATGACAATATCCCAAAGTTTCATTCAAATCGGATGTAAACTTGTTGAGTTATTGTCCGGAAACAACTTTTTTGTTAAAATTTCTAACGTTTTTCGTGGACTGTGAAATTTGACGGATTTCCCCCAAAATCAATAGGCTTCTTACCAACCTGATATATAACAATATCCCAAAGTTTCATTCAAATCGGATGCAAACTTTTTGAGTTATTGTCCGGAAACAACTTTTATGTTAAAATTTCTAACGTTTTTCCTGGACTGTGACCTTGAAATTTGACGGATTTCCCTCAAAATCGATAGGCTTCTTACCAACCTGATATATGACAATATCCCAAAGTTTCATTCAAATCGGATGTGAACTTTTTGAGTTATTGTCCGGAAACAACTTTTTTGTTAAAATTTCTAACGTTTTTTGTGGACTGTGACCTTGACATTTGACGGATTTCCCCCAAAATCGATAGGCTTCTTACCAACCTGATATATAACAATATTCCAAAGTTTCATTCAAATCGGATGTAAACATTTTGAATTATCACCCGGAAACCAAATGTGGACGGACGACCGGACGGACGGACATGAGGACCACTATATACCCCCGACTCTGTCGAGCGGGGGTATAAAAAAACAGTTCAAGGGGAATAACTCTTAAACGGTTAATCAGACAATCTTGACCCTAAGTCATTTTTGTAGCCCTCATAGAGCAGAACAATTAAGCAATGCTAACTTTTTCTCTAGTTCTAATAATTTTCAAGATTTTGAGGCAAAAATGGCAAAAATCATCAATTTTGACAATTAAAGGGCAATATCTCCTACAAGGAGTCATCATACAACTTTGACCCAATGGAGTGTTTTGTAGAGCTTTAGATGCTGAAGAAGGAAGGTCTCTTCGGTTTTTCTGTATCTGTTATACTTTTTGAACTATAAGCAAAAAACTGTATTTTTGACCCCTCTGTTCTATTTTTAGCCATGGCGGCCATGTTGGTTGGTCTGAGGCCATGATTTCGGCAAACTTGGTAGAGGGCATTTTACTGATGATGTATGCAAAGTTTCAAAGCAATCCCTTCAGTGGTTTTGGAGGAGAAGATTTTTGAAGAAAAGTTAACGACGACGACGGACGCCAAGTGATGGCAATAGCTAATAAAAAAAGTCCATAAAAATCTCTGCTTTTGAAGATAAACAAGACAATATGGGACCACACAAACATATTTTTATCTTAAGCTTGCCTTATTAATAGTAATTTATGCCTCAACTATTTAAGATAATTTGGGGAATGTTTATAATCAAACTCAGACATATTATAAATAAAATCAGTTTTTTGTGATATGACATCTTATTTTTAACATTAAACTGCTAATGAACACTATCATCTGATAACTATAAAAAATGTAGAAATTTAAAAATGTCTGTATGCAAATTAAATGACAATTACATTTCTAAATATAATCAACTTTTTGAAATCTTATTTTAACATTTTCTCTTCAACTCTTCAAATATTATAAACACAAACATAAAAAAACTATTTTGTTTCCAGTATTCAAATGTATGAAGTCTGAGTTGTCCTAACTATGATCCTATTTGTCAGGATACCAAATTTCTCTGTCTCTCTATTTACTGAAAAAAATCGTCCAGAACAGACAAGAAGGTAAAATTACAGACAAGAAGCATTTTTTCACTGACAAGAATATTTGTTGTAATGCTGATGAAAAGAAATAACAAGTGTGGACACAGAAAAACGTCTCGCCTGCATTCCGCATCAGTAACGAAAATAAATTTCGTCATAAGCATTACGTAAATAGCATTAAATATCAGCAGCGGCATGTATACAAAATATTATCACCATACCCTGCATAGTTACAGGGGAACAGCCGTAACCCAAAAACTTTAACGTAGTCACTGGACCGTGAAATTGAGGTCAAGGTCAGGTGACACCTACCAGACAGTCATGTACTATTAATCAGCAACCTAAATACCAAATATTGTCATCCTACCATGCGTAGTTACAGAGGAACTATCGTAACCCAAAAACTTTAACGCAGTCGCTGGACCATGAAATTGAGGTCAAGGTCAGGTGACACCTACCAGACAGTCATGTACTAGTCATCAGCAACCTATACACCAAATATTGTCATCCTACCATGTGTAGTTACAGAGGAACTGTCGTAACCCCAAAACTTTAACGTAGTCGCTGGACCGTGAAATTGAGGTCAAGGTCAGGTGACACCTACCAGACAGTCATGTACTAGTCATCAGCAACCTATACACCTAATATTGTCATCCTACCATGCATAGTTACAGAGGAACTGTCGTAACCCCAAAACTTTAACGTAGTCGCTGGACCGTGAAATTGAGGTCAAGGTCAGGTGACACCTACCAGACAGTCATGTACTAGTCATCAGCAACCTATACACCAAATATTGTCATCCTACCATGCGTAGTTACAGAGGAATTGTCGTAACCCAAAAACTTTAACGTAGTCGCTGGACCGTGAAATTGAGGTCAAGGTCAGGTGACACCTACCAGACAGTCATGTACTAGTCATCAGCAACCTATACACTAAATATTGTCATCCTACCATGCGTAGTTACAGAGGAACTGTCGTAACCCAAAAACTTTAACGTAGTCGCTGGACCGTGAAATTGAGGTCAAGGTCAGGTGACACCTACCAGACAGTCATGTACTAGTCATCAGCAACCTATACACCAAATATTGTCATCCTACCATGCGTAGTTACAGAGGAACTGTCGTAACCCAAAAACTTTAACGTAGTCGCTGGACCATGAAATTGAGGTCAAGGTCAGGTGACACCTACCAGACAGTCATGTACTAGTCATCAGCAACCTATACACCAAATATTGTCATCCTACCATGCGTAGTTACAGAGGAACTGTCGTAACCCAAAAACTTTAACACAGTCGCTGGACCGTGAAATTGAGGTCAAGGTCAGATGACACCTACCAGACAGTCATGTACTAGTCATCAGCAACCTATACACCTAATATTGTCATCCTATCATGCATAGTTACAGAGGAACTGTCGTAACCCCAAAACTTTAACGTAGTCGCTGGACCGTGAAATTGAGGTCAAGGTCAGGTGACACCTACCAGACAGTCATGTACTAGTCATCAGCAACCTATACACCAAATATTGTCATCCTACCATGCGTAGTTACAGAGGTACTGTCGTAACCCAAAAACTTTAACGTAGTCGCTGGACCGTGAAATTGAGGTCAAGGTCAGGTGACACCTACCAGACAGTCATGTACTAGTCATCAGCAACCTATACACCAAATATTGTCATCCTACCATGCGTAGTTACAGAGGAACTGTCGTAACCCAAAAACTTTACGTAGTCGCTGGACCGTGAAATTGAGGTCAAGGTCAGGTGACACCTACCAGACAGTCATGTACTAGTCATTAGCAACCTATACACCAAATATTGTCATCCTACCATGCATAGTTACAGAGGAACTGTCGTAACCCCAAAACTTTAACGTAGTCGCTGGACCGTGAAATTGAGGTCAAGGTCAGGTGACACCTACCAGACAGTCATGTACTAGTCATCAGCAACCTATACACCAAATATTGTCATCCTACCATGCGTAGTTACAGAGGAACTGTCGTAACCCAAAAACTTTAACGTAGTCGCTGGACCGTGAAATTGAGGTCAAGGTCAGGTGACACCTACCAGACAGTCATGTACTAGTCATCAGCAACCTATACACCAAATATTGTCATCCTACCATGCGTAGTTACAGAGGAACTGTTGTAACCCAAAAACTTTAACACAGTCGTTGGACCGTGAAATTGAGGTCAAGGTCAGGTGACACCTACCAGACAGTCATGTACTAGTCATCAGCAACCTATACACCAAATATTGTCATCCTACCATGCGTAGTTACAGAGGAACTGTCGTAACCCAAAAACTTTAACACAGTCGCTGGACCGTGAAATTGAGGTCAAGGTCAGGTGACACCTTCCAGACAGTCATGTACTAGTCATCAGCAACCTATACACCAAATATTGTCATCCTACCATGCGTAGTTACAGAGGAACTGTCGTAACCCAAAAACTTTAACGTAGTCGCTGGACCGTGAAATTGAGGTCAAGGTCAGGTGACAGGTGACTGACTGGCAAGTACTCATCATAAGCTACCTCTGGACCAAATTTGATGGACCTAGGGCTTGGGCTTACAAAGATATGAAGCAAGATGTCAAGTGTTTACGCCGCCGCCGCCGCCGCCGCCGGATTCCCATACATATGTCTCGCCTCCAGCGACTTTCGTCGCAGGCGAGACAAAAACTACCCTGGTTACTGGTGACAGAAATTGTCTCTTTAACTCTTTGTTAGTGGACATTTTTGGTAACTGTACTAACAAGTGTGGACTGTGAGCATGCTCACAAAGGGATACTCCCACTTTGCTTTTAAAGTCAATTATCTCCCCTTAATCAAATCCAAGGTCAATAAAAATCCTTCATGCACATCTACATATAATGTACTTCCTTTATGCTAAGTTTATTAAATATCATCAAGCGGTTTGGGTCCATAGAAATACCCAAGAATACCTCATAAAACTACAAAATAGACATAAGAAAAATGTTTTTGCTTAAAAAATACATATTGCAAGATGAGAAATAATATGTTTTCAATCTAATCAAAATTAAATCTTTCACTTGCTCCCCATTTTTGTTATTGGTCGCTGCAACTAGGTAAAAAGGGGGGAGAAAGTGAAAGATTAAATTTTAATTAGATTAATATTTTTTATGAGCAACTATATTATTTTAATCAGGAACCTATAAATCAAAGTTAGTTGTACAAGTCCCAGTTTAATATAGAAAAACTCAAAATTTAAGACATGTAGATGCATCAAAATCATTTTAGTACTTTGCTGCTTTAAATTAATATATTTAGTTTTATAAATGTATACTCTTAATTTTTTTTCTTCTGTATGCTTTTTGTATTAAATATATTTAAATAATTTTTATGGTAAACAAGGTTGTATGCCACTTTCAGTGTGAAACCAATTGTATCATTAATCACCTAATTATATTCCCAGTTTTAATAATATCAGAGACATGTATTTGTATTATGGCACTAGGACTTTAATTATAAGAAAAAAGTTATTTTCTTATTTACAGATATATGCTTTAATTTTAAACAATAAATAAAAATTAATTAAATGTCGAAACTTTCTTTGATGTAAAGAAAGTCTAAAGTCTTGGGAAGACCCCAAGGTCGCCAAGCCATGTCAGATTGTAAAAGAATGTGTTGAATAGTCTATAAAGAACGAGAATGAATTGTCTGAATGGATTTGTGTGTAAGTGCCAGCGGATATACAAACTTTACTTTTTTTAATTTTCGTTTTTGAGTAAATTTTTGCCCAATTTATGGTCCTTGGTGTTGTGTTACACAAAACTAAGCCATATATCGTCATAATAACATGTATTATTGTTTACAATAGAACAATAATAAAGTGTAAATTAAAATAAATCAATACTGAAACATCTGCCACCCACCTGGATACGCTTGACCTGGTTAATATTTGCATCAAAGGATTATGAGGCATATGCCAATAAAATCACAGTACACAAGTACACATGCATACAGACTGGCTCAGTAAATAAATACATATTGCACCTTTTAAACCAATTTAATAGCCTAAAAGTATATAAAAACATTTTATATTAAAAAAATGTCCCTTTTGTACTTTTATGAGGTATTCTTAGGTATTCTTTGATGTTCTTGGGTGTTCTTGGGTATTCGTGGGTATTCTTGTGTATTTCTATGGATCGTGTGGTTTTTGAGGACTTGCACAAGGGATGTGGACAGACGGACGGACAGACAGGGTGATTCCTATATACCCCCCCCCCCCCCCCTCAAACAAGTTTGCACGAATCTCTTGCACCAGGACTTAATTTCAATCTGTATATCCACCACAAAACGGGTTTATTCAACAGATGGCATCTTATAAATATAACATTTGAGCATCATAATAAAGTATATAACTATGAAACCAATTGTAATACTATGGCCAAGTTCTAGTTTTAGTTATATAAAAAGTGGACTCCAGATAAAAAAATGTCGACATATCTACCACTGAACTTGACAGTTTGGATGATTTTCTACCTTTACAACAGTTACTAATAAAAAAAAAATTTTCATCATAATTTCAACAAATTGTATTAACCTTACTTGTGGGTGAAAAAATGCTTCTTGCCTGTAAATTAAACAATACATATTTAACAAAACAATGACAAAACCAAAACTAAACTGATTGACTTACAAAATTTTTTTTTTCATTTCTTTTTCATAATTACAACAAATAATCTTTTTCTGTCTTGTCCGTGAAAAATGCTTCTTGTTTGCAATTACAAGGTTATATAATGATTTGCCCCACAAACGCATTTGTATACATATTAAACTTATAAATTTGCATTTATTTAACTGCCACGTGTTTAAATTGGGGGTAAATTTACAGACCAAGCTTTCAAAGAAATTAAAGATCATCATCTTCTACTCCATTTTGGCATGTCTTACATTTTCTATTTTCTGCACTATTTCATATACATCAGCCTTTTTCTTTTTCAAGGTCATGTGAACTTAATCTAAATTTGGAAATAATAAGTTGATGTAGACTTGATATTTAGATAATTTTCAAATGAAAATATATTTTTTTATTTTTTATATGTTCTTAGTTTATTTCCTGATGTACTTTTATCTCTTCCAAAATTACTATTAATTTTGTCTAACCACAGAGTATGCATCTTCTCTTTCAGGGCATATTTTACTTTGTTTATAATGAATATTTGTGTTAGCTTGTTTTAATTAATAAAAAAGTAATATAGGTTTAGACGTTTTAATATTTCTCTAATACATCCATTCTTTATTGCTGTTATACAAACTTGAGATAACTTATATGATTCATATTGGACTTACTGGATGTTAAGTCTTACAACTTCTAAAGCTGCCTACATTTTGAAAATTGTGTATGTTTCATATCTCTCTCTGTGCATGCATAGTATTGGTAATGAACGTACAAATGTAATCATCTCTCAATAAGATGGCTATACAATAATTGTTTCAAAAAGTATGGTAGATATGGTACATGTAGATAGGTACGAGTAAAAGTTTTACTGAATGTAAATGTTAGATCAACATAAAAACACAAAAATGCTATGACAGATTAAACTTTGCATCATTCCAGTTTTCTTCATTCAGCCTAGATTTAAAACAGTTAATAGACTCTTCTGAAAGATGCATGGTTCCACTAGTAAACTATTCTCATTGTAAAGGTGTGACTTCTGGAAGTTGTTACACATCTCTTTTAGGCTAGTTTTAAAGAGTAACCTCTAGTTCCATTGTTTGATATATAAAACATATTTTCCCATTTAAAATTGTCAATTTGTGAAGTGCCTTAAAGAAACTTGAATCATGTCATATCTATCTCCCCTATAGACAAGTGTTGGGAGTCCCAAGGCTTTAAGCCTATCAGTATAGCTATGTACTAGTAGTCTTACTTCTGTAAACAGTTTAGTTTCCCGAGGTTGAATGCTTTCCAATCTACATATATCATTCTTCAGACAGGGAGACCATACTGGAGCACAGTATTTTAGTAACGGATGGAGAACAGACTTGAAAAGTACCAAAAACATATCCTTATCCATTGTAATCTAAAGCTCTCCTTATCGTACCAAGAACACTTTGTTACATACTTATACAGTTACTAATATGTTTATTAAACTTCAGGTTAGATTCAAAGGTTACTCCAAGGTCCTTTTCTTCGTAAACCTCTTGGATTCTTACATAATGATTATCATCACCTAACATTGTATAACTTGAACAAACATTGTTAAGACCAAAGTGCAAAACCTTACATTTATGTGCATTAAAAGATATCTTGAACAAATTTGACCAAACACAGTCCATCTAGATGATCATTTTGAAGAGACACTTGTAGATCTTAACTTTTAACTGCTGCAAAATTTTTACTCATCCTGATACACTATCTGGCAAATTGTTTATATACTAGTAGTACTGGATCCAAAACACTTACAACTGGAGAAGGTGAAGAGCAAATTCCATTAAACCAATTAATCCAATTTAACACATTTTCCTGTATTCCAAGCTTATAAAGTTTAATTAAGAGTCTTTCGCGTAGAACAGAGTCAAAAGCTCGACTGAAATCCAAATAAATTACATCAAAAGGAGTAGAGTCCATCAGTTGAGACCACTTGTCAAGTATTTCTATGAGCTGAATAAAACATGACCTACCAGGACGAAAGCCATATTGACTGTCTGAAAGCAAGTAATTCACTTTAAAATGACTCATTGTTCTGTCCATGATTATGGATTCACATAATTTTATATTGGATAAATTTATATTGGATAACTTCTTAAGTACTTCATCTTGAGTAACATATATATATTTATCAGTAGAGTGTCAATATCACCAGTTATAAGTTGTTCGTTTAATTTTTTTGTACGAGAAAATACACTGCTAAAATATTCATTTAAAAGGTCAACTTTGTCTTTATCGTCATAAACAATTGTAGTATCACTCTTCTCAAGACAATTTAATGGATCTCTTGTCTTTAACTTTAAGTTTATATTTCCAAAATGACTTTGGATTTTGCTTCGATTCCAATGCTATTTTATGTTCATAATCTTTTTTGGCCCTTTTGGTTATGTTACGGCATTTATTTCTCAGTAAAAGCATAATTTCTGTAAGACTGATAAGATTTAGCAAATGAATGTGTTTTCCAAGCTCATTATGGCTGTTTTTACTGCTCTATTCATCCACAATGGAGGATTTGTTAATTTTGGACTTTTTTCCTTTTGGGTATAAACTTATCCATACAATCATTTAAAGTATTTTTGAACACTTTCCACATGTCTTCAAAATTTAAAGAGTTAAATAAATTGCCCCAATCCATTGTATTAAATTCATTACATAAATCACCATAATTCCTTCTGAAGTATTGAAATTTTTCTTCAATTTCTTGACTATTATTAAGGTACACATGTATCATTGTAACTAAAATGGATCACAGTTTGGTCACTCTTTCCCGAGGTGAATCAATAGTTATCGACTCAGGGTCAAGTTTGTAAATACCAAGTCCAAACAGTTTGGTTGTTGAATACCCCTAAATCTGGGTTTTTTTTGTATGTTGAAATAAAAAATTGTCTAGAGTACAGTTTAGAAACTTGGTTCACAGGTGTTCACCTCTAATAGAAGATTCTAAATGTATCCAGTCAATATTATCTGTATAGTTAAAGTCTCCAAATAATAAGTAATGAGAATATTTAAGCTGTACAATGCAATGTAATGTTGACAAAAGATTATTGTTATTTTCTGGAGGTGATGATGGACTTCTATAAAACATCACAATAAACAGTTTATCAGACCAATTTAGATCAACTAGTACATGTACAGAGTAGTGCAATATATATTAAGACAAGATGGCAGCTGACTGAGCAACAGCTCAGCTAACAACAGTTTTCTTGATTTGTATCATATAACTTAAAAATTACAACACATGTTATAAATGTTTTAATTATTATGTGTGTTGTAATTTTTAAGTTACTTAAGGTCACATGATAATCCCATGACATCAGTAATCACATGACAAAGTTGTGTCTGCTAAACGTACTAATTTCTGACACCTTCAGAAGTAAACATCGAAGAAAAGGCAAGGAGCTTACTAACAACATTAAAGACGTCATTCGTAAATTGTTGAATGAGCGGAAAACAATTAGATTTGTAGCAGACACACTGGGAATGCCATAATCAACTATTGGCGACTTGAAAAGTCACATTGAAGAACATGGAACAGTTGAAATAATCCAACGAGGTGGAAGGAAGCCTCGAGTGTCACGGAAGGCCATTATCACAAGTTAAAACAATTATTAAAAGTTAATGGGCGAGAGTTTAATCTATATAACCAACAAATTGAATGAAAATAGAAATGTGCCTGTACATGTATCTAAACACACTGTTCTGCTACTTCTTCGTAAACATTATTTTAAAAAACGAACTTCAAGACAGAAAGTTGTAGTTCGAGAAGTGAATTGCTTGGTGAAAAGAGACATTTTAGGATAAATATTTTTTGGAAGAGAGTCATTTTCTTAGATGAATCTAAAATAATGATTGGTCATGCTATGCGGGTCCAAAAAATGCCCGAGAAAAACAGGAGAAGGGTGGAGACCTGATTAAGTGACTGTGTGCCCACGCCACAATTTGAAATCATGATTTGGGGATGCGTATAATTTCCAGGTAGGGTGTTGGTTCACTAGCTTCTGTAGATGGTAACTTTAATTCAGTTAAATATAAGAGATATTTAATGATAACTGTTGGACGGTTCTAGTTTGTCATTTTCCCGACGGAAATTACAATTTTAAAAATGAAAATTATGTTAACCGCTCACATTTAACACATGAATTTATTCACAGGAATGGAATCAAGACTATGAGTTAGCCTGCGCAAAGCCCAGATATAAATATTATTGAAATCTAAGGTTGTTTATTAAAAGAAAATTGCAGTCTCGTGTTAACAGAATAAAATCTAAGGATGACTTGTTCATTGAAGTTCAGCAGATATGGATGGACATTACACCCGACTATGTAAAATGCCTCTACAGGTCTATGCCAAGGTGAATTCTTAGTGTCATTAGATTAAAAGGACACCTGACAATATACTAGGTAAGTCTTTTCCATTTATTTGTTCTTTTAGCAGTATACAGTTTAGTTAAATGTTTCTGATTAATTGCACTATACTGTATGTAACAAAAAATAGCTTTATTATAACGAAAATTATCAACTGATAAAATAACTTCATTTGCTTTCAAATAAGACTTAATTAGTAATATACATGTAATAGAGTATTGTTGCCTTTAATCAATCAAACAAACATTCAAATACAGAAAAATAACTGACTTTTAAATTCTTTCAAACTGTTTTTCATGTGCGAGGCTAATCATTATTGAGTGGGGATGCATTCCAGTTTGCCGATTCCTAATTTGCTGATTCCCAGATTGCAGCATCCAATTTTCCGATTCCTAGTTTGCCAATTCCCTATTATCTAACCAATTAATAACCATCAAGAAGGTGTATTTTATCCAGAATTATGTGTGTTTAAGAAAATTATTTAAATTAATGATATTAATTGAATTGATTTAATTGACATAAAGAATTGAAATAAAAAGAATTTCAATTGTTACGTTATTTGTTTCAAAATCAAAATGAGAAGCCGATAATTTTAAATTGAGAAAAATCATGTGAATTTAATTCATTAACTTTACCTCCAATTATGGATGCTTAGGAAAAAAATAAGCAATTATATCATTACAAATACTTTTAGTGATCTTCCAAATTAAATTATCAGCTTGGGCCATTATTTGTTTTGAATTAATATGAAAAGATATTAATTATAAGTTAATCGGCAAACTGGGAATCTGCAAATTGGACGCGGCAATCTGGGAATCAGCAAAATGGAATTCGGCAAACTGGTACTAAACCACTGAGTGGATCGAATCGTTTAAAATATGGGGCGAATAGTATATACTTATGGGTATTGGACGTTTCTGTGATTCTTGTTTTCGTCCATAGTAAATGTCGTCAACAGTATACATCGGCCCCAGACATTTGGGCCATACTATTTATGTTGGAATATTGTTGATTTATTCAGTATGAACAGGGATTAAAATGAACTTATTTAGTTATCTTTCAATATTTCAAATATGATTCTTTTTTGTGTGGTAAAATAATCAAAGTAAATGCTGTTTCTTTTTATTGATGTTTGTAATTGGAAAGGTTATTTCTACCAATTGAATATATTGAGTATCTCTATTGAAGTTTTCTTGTTCTTTTGCATGGTTCATCCTTTGATATTTAACAATGTTGTTTTGTTTCATTGACATCAAAGAGGTTTTTTCTTTGTCTAATTGGTGTTTAATTTCTTATAATTATTTTTTAATCATTCGTTTTATTTACTAATTAATCAAAGATTGACAATGATTTACAATTGACGACTTTCCAATTTAAAAAATGCCACCAAGTGTCCACTTCCTGTACTAAAAACTGCAGCTACAGCAACTTTTGAAATGGACACTTGTCTTTGAAAAATTTTAACACTTCATGTTGATGACAGGTGTCAAAATCTGAGTGAGGATGTTATTCAAACTCCCTGCTGTGTAAACATGATTGTTAATTAATTAACCAATGTTTATTACCGTTTATTACCCCATTTACCTGATTCTAATTTAAGGAAGAACAGCTGTTTTATAGTTTGATTAAACAAGCTAGTTACCAGTGACATCCGTGTTCCGATATTCAAACTCACCTGATGCCTATGGTTATAGTAATATCTACTAATTAGATTAATAAGATGAAAATTTAATTGGCATACACAAACAATACAAAACAATGCAAAATCTGTATTTCAATAACATACTCTTTTAGTGATGATAGCCGTAGTTTTTTTAACTAGAAGTAAAAAGGGAGATAAATCATGTAAAACTGGAAATGGGTCAATTAAAATAGTAACATATTATTAATATAATGAATTTATTTCACTCAATTTTTGTTTTATTTTTAATAACTTTATTTAAAACAAAATTTTCGACCAACTGATGGCCTTCTTCAGTGTCAATATCAATCTATAATAAACGATAAAATTTGGATATTGGTACATCAGCATCCGGTGGTGATGTGGTCGGATCTGATTTTATTGATCTTGAACTTTCTCGAATCACATCTATCAGTCATTACATAAAGGAGTACTGAACAATTGTATAAACCATCTTATCTTTAACGTCTTGATATTCATGAATTTATTATTTATATTTTGAATGATATTTATTGTTTTTTGTTTATTCCATTGGGGTGTACAGAGCAGAGCTCTTTGATCCAGAATCTCTCTCGAGCCGTCCTGTTCAGAGTCTCGCCACTTGCAGTTCTGCTCGATAATTAGGATTTTTATTCGATTAAAATCCTTTGGAGTGTGGTCGGGCAGTCTGAAGTGTTGGCTTACGGGCAGAAACTGTTTCTCAGTAAGGTCACTTCTGTGACCATTCAGTTGTTTGTGGAATGGCTGTTTGGACTTGCCGACATATTGTAAACCACAGATGGGGCACTCAAGAATGTAAATGACAATCGAGCTTTTGCAGTTAACAGTAGTGAATATTTTGTACTGTTTACCTGTGACTTTGCTGTTAAATGTGGACAAGGGTTCCATATGTTTGCAACATTTGCAGCGTTTGTCACCACAAGACTGACTTCTGCCAGCGGCAGTGCTGGGCTTTGCAATCTCTGCTCGTACAATAAGTTGCGGAGACTGTTGGGTTGTTTAAACGCAACCATGGGGGGCTCTGGAAAGATTCTTGACAATCTGGGATTTTTTTCAATCTATTTCCAATGTTCACGAATGGTGCTAATTGTGTTTTTCAAACAAGGGTGGTAAGTTAGTACGCAGGGAACTCTATTGCATTTCCAATGTTCACAAATGGTGCTAATTGTGTTTTTCAAACAAGGGTGGTAAGTTAGTACGCAGGGAACTCTATTGCATTTCGTTTTTTCTTTATATTGAAGAAGGGTACTCCTCGATGTCTGCTGTGCTTTTTGAAAATTCTTTTTGATGTTATTATTCCTGTACCCTCTTCTTCTAAGGTGTCCTTTTAATTTCCCTAGTCTCCTTTTAAACGAATCATTGGTGGAACAGATTCGTCGGAGTCTAAGAGCTTGACTATAAGGAATGCTCTTTGTCACATGAGGAGGATGACAGCTACTAGGTAAAAGGTATTGGTTGGTGTCTGTTGGTTTGGAATACAGGTCAGTGGACAACTCACCATTTGCGGATAAGGAGCTGGAAGTATCCAGGAAAGATATACTAGATTTTGAGATTTCATAAGTAAATTTGATAGTGGGATGGATGTTATTGGCACGTGTGATAAAGTTTTGTAATCCCTCATCAGTATGTATCCACTTCATATCAACATCATCAATAAACCTGTACCAAGATATTGGTTTTTCAATAGACGATTGGAGAAGTTCTTTTATATATATATATATATATTCAATCCATGGCCGATATGTCCTATTACACTATGGCCAATCTGTACTATGGCCGAGGTGTCTATGGACGAAGTGTCCATGGCCGAAGTATATGAACGAGGTGTCCCTAAAGCCAGTAAAGCATATTATGATGCGTATGCCTAATTACACCTTCTTGTCGGTAAATAACGGGAACCCAAAAATTCACACAGTAGATTTGTAAAACAAATTAAAGCAAACAGAAATCGAAATACCTGACTATCTGGTAACATCAATCACATTAGTAAGAAGCAAGAAGCCACACACATTCGAGTTCAGCCATTTGTAAATAAATCATTCGAAGCTTGATTTTACCGTACAAAGTAATGATAAAATCAGAAACATTTCGAAAAATATTGTATTCTGATTATTTGCGCGTTTGAATAGTAGACGTTTTTATTTATATGGAAACGAATTTATTAGAAACTGATCAAAATAATATAAAACTCAAACATGTGGAACAGGTTTTCGATTTTACTGTCGCAATGTTTTAATATTCCGACCAAAAACTGTATTAACAAGTGTGATGCAAAAGTTATAACACAAATTGGTAATTAAAATCATGTCGCGGCGTGCTTACCATTGCATATCATTTAATGTCTAGCTTGGAGTTCATGCTTCAAGTTCAATGTCAAAACTACTGTATGGCCACACACTCGAATTTCGTCCGTACTCGCCTTTCGGCGATTTTCCTTAATTCAGAAATGCAAATAATGAAGCCAAGCAAGGCTAAATTACTTCTAAAATATTGTGCATTTATTGCTCTAACCAAATGATTCCTAAATAATTAAAATTTATAGTGTGTTTCAACCAGATTAACGTCTGTTAAACCGACATACTTTCATCGTCGAAATTCGAGTGTACCAGTATATATATATACTATATTAGTACATGGTCAGAATAAACGTTATATTTTCTGACTATGTACGAATATTATTTTTATTCTGCAACCAGAAAATACATTTAACACTAATGGAAAACATGAAAAAAGTGCACCTTTAGCCGATTTTTTACCTGAAATTTTCAGCGCGTATTCGAGTGTTAGCCTGACGTCACAAACAAATATCGTATTCGACAACATAATGTAAACCCGAACAGAATACTAAATGAAAATGGCTCTGTAAATGAACTTTGAATGAGGGAGAGGAAAATAATTCTTATTTTGATATTTGACTGTGCCAAACTGTAGCATAGACAGTGGATTTATTATTCAATGGAATTTTAAAATTGGAGCTGTATTTAAAAAGCAGTTTCATATAGAATTTATAAATAAATTTATTCAGATAATTTATTAAATGTATTGGGTATTTTTTTATCTGATTGTTCAAAGCCTATTTCTGGACTATTTTATGGGTGTAAGGGAGTTTCCATGAGTACCCTTCGGATTTTCTAAATTTGCAAAATATTTTATCTGACATGGCACCCTGAAAATTTCATGTGATATACGTGAAATTATTCCGGTCGTTTTGAGGGGTCTCTCATTATTCAACGAAACTAGGTGCCTAAGTGAGAGCAAAAAATGTCAATAGTTTCCCCATTACAAAAATAATTAAGAGGCCGTTGTCAAGTTGAAGTGTTAATTTTTTACTTTGTTGTCTAAAAGTTTGTATGTCAATGATGTTATTAGTTCAGCCACTGCAGCTATAATGCTGTAACTTTCACTTTATTCTGTCAGATAACAGTAAACAATTAAAAAATACATCTTTCTGTCTAAATTTTACTCAAAAACATTAAAATTTATGGTTTTAAACAGTAAGTTACATGGCCTTGAATGGCAAAAAATTGTCAGATTTCCTTGTAGACAGAAACAACAAAGAATTTAAGAAAAAATTGCTAAATTACTCAATGGAAAACAGAGGCGAAATTAATTTAGTTATTAAAAACTATTGCAACTAAATAAATTTAACTTTGAACAAAACCAAAAAAAAAATTACCTGTATGTACTTCAACCCTTTAGAACAGCAAAACATAGCACATGGGAATCTGCGAGAAAAGGTTCTATATGATATTGCTCACAAATGTACTTTCAACCAAATCCATGATACTGTTTACCCAAAAAGCATACAAAGCCAGTAAAATATGGTTTGTATTTTATTTATATCATTAATTTTTGTCTGAAAAACTGATCCAGTAGCAACAGATAGAGTCGGGTCATAATCTAGCACGCACTTTTCCCCCCAAACAAATTATGATTGCATGACCATTTCTACAAGATGTATTTAAATCCAGCATTTTCCTCAAATGCTTAATTTGACCAAGGGGAAACACTTGTAATCAACATTCATATTTCGACCTTTTAGCAATTAACAAAATAGACACTAATAAAGTTAAAACCTTGTCTACCAAGGGAGATAATTATAGGCGCTGAAGAATGTAAACAAACTACTATAAAATGAAGCTTTTATTGTAAATATATGAAATTGATCCATATTTCAAGAACAAAATTAGAAGAAAATAATCCGATTCCTATTTTAGAAATACAATCACATGTAGATGGAAAAAGCCAGGATATGCAGCATATATATAAAAGTGACATATCAGTAGGTGGAGTGGTTTCATTTGGTAACCATGGACCTTGTACACAATAAATGCACTCGGTTACTTATTTTAAAAACATGTTTTTTTGCTTTCACCATTTATTTCAAATTCTTGTATTGATGTTTACTTGTTTACAATATATGGTTACAACATCATAGTATTATGACGTCACAGTTTGCATGATGTCATAAAGGGTACTTCAAAACTCCTGGCTGTGTAAATCTCTTTTTTAAGAAACTTCTTTGGAAATATTGCTATTAACCTATTAATAATCAGTTGAATTTTAGTAAATTATACAAATGTACACCCATTTCTGAACCATAAGTATTTGATTTATATATTGAGTACTGTTTAAGAATGTTTGATTGTGAAATTAATACAAAAAATTAGAAAGTAAATGTAAAAATTTGTTCTAAAAGATAAGTAATGTGCCCATTTTTCTTCTTAAAAAGGTAAAATTTTTATAACTTTGGAATTCAGTATTGATATTATTTAAAGATATAGCCTTCCTATGGTTTATTATGACATATATATAGGTTGCGAAAGCGAAAACTTATCATCCAGCTATAGATATAATGACACATGAAAATTGTTAATTTTTTTTTTTAAATCAAGTGTTGAGTTGAACAATTGAAAGCGTTAAAGTTTGTTCATAAAACAGGTTGAAACAGCTTTATTTTATTTCGGAATGAGATGAAACTTGGTAGATTTGCTCGTAATATGGGGAACAAAAATAAAATACAGTAAAAAGTGTGAAAATGGAAAATTTTGTTTTCAATTTGACAACGGCTCTGTAAATGAACTTTGACTGAGGGAGAGAAAAATAGTTCTTATTTTGATATTTGACTGCGCCAAACTGTAGCATAGACAGTGGATTTATTATTCAATGGAATTTTAATATTGGAGCTGTATTTAAAAAGCAGTTTCATATAGAATTTATAAATAAATTTATTCAGATAATTTATTAAATGTATTGGGTATTTTTTTATCTGATTGTTCAAAGCCTATTTCTGGACTATTTTATGGGTGTAAGGGAGTTTTCATGAGTACCCTTCGGATTTTCTAAATTTGCAAAAAATTTTATCTGACATGGCACCCGAAAATTTAATGTGATATACGTGAAATTATTCCGGTCGTTTTGAGGGGTCTCTCATTACTCAACGAAACTTGGTGCCTAAGTGAGAGCAAAAAATGTCAATAGTTTCCCCTATACAAAAATAATTAAGAGGCCGTTGTCAAATATCGTTAGAAGTAATGACAAGGGTACCAGGAGTGACGTCATTATTTACAAATAGTAGGTCGTATTTGTATAGTTGAAGCAGTAGTTGCAGAATAAAATGAATAATCATACTTTTGCTTTTTTCGGCAAGAATACAAATTCACTATTTTATATTAATCGTAATTAAGCCATGTACAATTGGGATATCATTCGAAAATGTAGAGTCAGTGACTGACCCCGAAGTCGTTTCATTTCAACCCTGGCCAATTTGTCATGGTACCTGTTTCGCCCCAGCAAAGTATATAATACATTAAGGAAATATATTCTTTTGATAATGTTTTATAAGATGATAAGTATTATTCAAATACTTTGTCTTCATTCATATTTGTATATTGTAGCTACAATAATGTAGCTCCTTTTTTTATGGACGGAGCTTTAAAGAGGCCCCATAACTTGCAATGGAGCAAAAATTCTCTTAGGATTTAAACATTTTTTTCAGATATTAAACTACTTTTTAGCTCACCTGACCCGATGGTTCATATGATCTATTGCCATCACTTGGCTTCTGTCGGTGTTTGTCATTGTTGTTAACTTTTCTTTAAAGATTTAATTTGCTCCTCCAAAACCTCTTTAAGAATTGCTTTTAAACTTTGCACACAGCATCAGTAAGATGTCCTCTACCAAGTTTGCACAAATCATGGCTTCAGAATACCCAAAATGGCTGCCTCGGCTAAAAATAGAACATGGGGGTAGAAATATAGTTTTTGCCTTACAGTTCAAAAAGTATAATAGATACAGGAAAACCGAAGAGACTTTTCATCTTCAGCATTAAAAGCTCTACAAAACACTATATTTAGTCAAAGTGGTATGATGACTCCTTGTAGGAGTTATTGCCCTTTAAGTGTCAAAATTGATTATTTTTGCCTCAAAATCTTGAAAATTATAAGAACTAGAGAAAAAGTTAGCATTGCTCAATTGTTCAACTCTATGAGAGCTACAAAAATGACTAGGGGTCAAGATTTTCTGATTAACTGTTAAGGAGTTACTAGTATTCTCCTTAAACATTTTTTTTAATGAATTTTAATTGATTTTAGAAAATCTTCTCCTCTTAAACCAATGAAAGTACTGCTTTGAAACATTGACACATTATTTAAGAATGTCCTCAGCAAACATACAGCAAATTTGAAGTGAACCTCCTTCCTAAGCATATCAAAAGCTTCTCCTTATAGGAGGTATTTCCCTTAAAAGGTGAAAATTAATGATTTTTCCAGAAGTGTTGGACATTTCCTCATAGGAAAGAAAAGCTGGATAAATAGAGTTGATTGGTTTCAGGTGCAGATGAGAGATACAGGCTGCTGAGAGCCTCTAGTTTTGTTTAACTCATTTGGCTCGATCATGACTTTGCGCATGTTAATATTTGTGCAGTCAGGGCCAATCCTGTACAAGTGTTTTGTTGCATCATTCAGTGGCCGATCACATCTCAAGGCTTTTCCTACAGGTAGTTTTTAAACATTCATCGATTGGTTTAATTAAAGGGAATTCTGGAATTGTGTTTAAAATAAAAGCCAATCAGAAGTGATTTTACTGATAAAAAGTACCTTAAACTAAATGGGTACCACCCACCCATTTTAAAAAGTCGAAAATCGGTGACTAAAAAAAATAAAAAGAAACCCGGTAAGGGGGGGGGGGGTGTGGCGTAGCAATATTAGCAATATACATTGTTAGCAGCCTCTCTTTAACAGAAATTAACTTTGATTTCGACATTATTGAAACAGTGGGTGTTACTATTAACTGTCAAAATAAAAAATATAACCATTGTAAATTCATATAGGCCCCCAAACAATAAAGTTCAAGCACAAGATTATAAAATTATAACGGATAAACTAACCGAAAACTTTGTGTTACCTGGCGATCTAAATAGTAAATCCCCATTATGGGGCTCCCCCGCGTCCGACTTTAATGGTAAAATTTTGGAAAATGTTATAGAAGAAAAAAACTTAATTATCCTAAATGATGGAACGGGTACACATAGAACTAACACAGGTAACCCCTCCCACATCGATCTGACAATAATAACACCCAGCCTAGCCAATAACAGCTCTTGGGAAGTTTTAAATGACCCACTTGGCTCAGACCACTTCCCCATCCTAACAACACTAAATGCTAAACCCATAAAAACCAAAGTTATAACTCCACAAAGATGGATCTTCGAAAAAGCAGATTGGCTAAAATACAAAACCCTATGGAATAACATAGACGAAACAGACGTCGAAAAGGACGATATTAATATTTTCAACCAAAATCTATGTGAAATCATAACTAAAATAGCAGAAGTAACTATCCCCAAAACGTCGGGGAAAAATACACGAACGTAAAAATTGCCCCTGGTGGAACAAAGAATGCACGCGATCCAAACGAATAAAATGACAAACCCAACAAAAATTTGATAGATCAAAAAATCCGTCAGACTTAGAAGCCCATAAAGCCGCCGTCAAAGCATTCAAAACCACCACCGACAAAGCTCGAAAGGAATACGGGCAAAAATTCTGCTCAACTTTAAATCATAGGTCGAATTTAAAAACAGTTTGGAATACAATAAGAGGCATGAAAGGTGCCAAATTCTCTAACATCCCAACACTAGGAAAAGATAACCCATCCGTCAATAACAAAGATAAAGCTAACTTGTTAGGACAAACATTTGCCGATGCCAGTAATGACACAAATTTAGACCCCATTTTCAAAACTTAAAAAGATGCATTCGAACTCGCGAACAGCGATATCATGGATAAACAAATTGACAATGATCAAAACAATAAGGAAATAAATAAACCTTTAACTATGGAAGAGTTTATTAAAGTTTTAAAAGGTAAAAAAGCCACAGCACCGGGCGACGATAAAATTTCTTATGAAATGTTCAAACATATGCCCGAAAACACGCTTAAAATAGTTTTAAATCTTATCAATTCCGTCTGGGAAAAAGGCATATTACCACTAAGTTGGAAACACGCCAATATTATCTGAATTCCTAAACCAAACAAAGATAAATCTGATCCTAAATCATACAGGCCGATATCTTTAACATCAAGTTTCTGCAAACTCATGGAAAGTATGGTAAACGTTAGACTAGTATATCATCTAGAGAGCAAAAATATACTTAAAAACAATCAAAGCGGTTTTAGGAAAGGGAGGTCTACAATAGATCACCTCGTTAGACTAGAAAGTGAAATTCAAAAAGCTAAAGCTAATAATCAATTTTTACTTGTTGTTTTCTTAGATATTGAAAAGGCTTTCGACCTCGTTTGGCAGGTAGGCCTTCTTCATAAGATAAAAAATTACGGAATTCAGGGAAGGATTTTTAATTTTATACAAGACTTGTTAAAAGATCGTAAAATTCAAGTTAAGGTTAATGATGATAAATCTGACATATTTGACATACAAAATGGGGTCCCCCAGGGCAGCGTCATCAGCCTTACTGATTTTAATATCATGATAGACGATCTGTGTAATCAAATACACGACAAAGGTAAACTGTCCCAGTTCGCCGATGACAGTGCGATATGGTATAGGGGACATGAAATATCAAAACTTCAGAAAAAAATGCAATGGACCCTTGATAACATCACCAACTGGTCTAGAAAATGGGGATTCAAAATTTCGGAAACAAAAACAATAGGCGTAGTCTTTGGTAACAAAAAATTATTTAACCCCATCAAATTAAAACTCAACAACGTGCCAATACAATTCCAAAATCATATTAAATTCTTAGGCCTTATCTTCGACTAAAAGCTATCATGGAACAAACACATTCAATATATCCAAGATAGGTGTAAACCCATTCTAAATCTAATGAGATATATTAAAGCTAACAACTATGGCATAAATACAGAGACCTTACTCATGCTATATCGCTCATTACTTAGATCGGTAATTGACTACGGGTCTCAAGTTTACAACTCAGCAGGTGCCGTCGCGAAAGAAAAATTAGATAGGATTCAATATCAAGGTCTGCGAATAGCCCTCTGGGCTTTGAAAGCAACTCCGGTGCAAAATCTATTGATAGAAGCTGGAGAAAAACCACTTCAAATTCACCGAGACGAACTTTCTCTTAAATACTGGTAAACAAAATTCTAAAAACCCAACAAACGAAATAACAATTGACTGTAAAGAATATAGGGTGAAAGCTCATAAATGGGAACCTAATAAATACCCATTTGGGTACCAGGTACGAAAAATATTAACCGAAAACAATTTATTGGAAACTGAAATTCTTGAAAAAAAATCCAGTTTGTTTTTCCCACATGGGACCAAAAATCAGCAAAAACATCTCACCATCTTTCTTCAATTTTCAATAAAACAGATGATCCTAATAAAAATAAAAATCTGACATTAGAATATATTGATCAAAAATACTAAAATCATATCAAAATATATACGGATGGATCTAAAGACCCGGTGCCTGGAAAAACGGGATACGGTATATTCATCCCTAAATATAACTATTCCAGATCATTCCGCAGTAGCGACAATCTCGCTGTTTATACAACCGAAATGCTTGCTATGCACCAAGCAATGTCAATAATCATAACTAATCATACAAAAATTGAAAAAGCTGTAATACTAACAAATTCTTTGAGCTCAATCCAATCAATAGAAACCGACAAATCGAGTAGACCTGATATCCTAGACTCTATTTATTGTTTGGCAGCAGATATATGTTCCAAAAATATAGATTTAACAATTGAATGGATTCCCGCGCACGTAGGTTTAATCGGTAATGAAACCACAGACCGATTAGCCAAAGCAGCCCTTCAAAAAGAAGAAATTGACTTCAAATTACCCATGAGTTCTAACAAATTTCATTCCATAATTAAACAAATATTCAAAATAAAATGGCAAAATATTTGGAACGAACACACCGGTTCATGGTATCATAATTTAAACCCAACAATAGGACAAAAACCGTTTTTCCTTCAAGGAAGCCGCTTTCATTGCAAATCTATCACAAGATTAAGATTAGGAAAAACACTTTTGGCAGGTCAAATAGGTCAGTATGTAAGAAATGTATCTCCGCTTTGCCAACACTGCACTGTTCCAGAAGATATAACTCGCATGTTGACTAACTGTGACAAACATCAAACAGCTAGGCAAAAACTTAAAGAAGAACTGGCGAAAATGAACATAGATCAGTTAGATATCCAACAATTACTAGCACCCCCTTTAAACATGTTAAACATTAGAGAATCTGTATATAAACATTTGGTCATTTTTATCACGGAAATAGATTACCATAAACTAATCTAAAAATACTCAATTCAGCACCGTGACAGTTTTGATGAATCACATTATTTCTTTTATACTACACTTTGGATCCACCATATATAAACTAAACAGATGTCCTCTGCGACGGCCGCGCCTAACAAACATTGACTTCTAAAGGGAAGTTAACCAAGAGCTTTGTCTCTGGCACCTACTTGAGAAAATGTGTCTAAATAAAGTACCCCAATCTACTAAACCTATTCCTCTGTAAAGTAGGCCAAGAGCTTTGTCTCAGGCACATACTTAGGAAAACGCACAAGATTCAATACCCTCTCTAAATTAAACTATTCCAAAGTAAGGTAAGCCAAGAGCTTCATCTCTGGCACCTTATAAGGAGAACACGTAATATTCTACTACCACCTTTCCACTAAACTATGCAACTAACACAATCCTCAGTAAGGTAAGCCAAGAGCTCGTCTCGTACGCCTACTGAGGAATACGCGTATTATTCTAACACCCCCTAGTAAACTTACATAACTAATACTCCCCAGTAAGGTAAGCCAAGAGCTCGTCTCGGGCCCTACTGAGGAACACGCGTATTATTATAAGACACTTTAGTAAACAAAGATAACTTATATATTCTACACCAAGGTAAGCCAAGAGCTCGTCTCGGGCGCCTACTTATTTTTATAAATGGTACAAAGACAAGCTTATGTATGTATATATGTATATATGTAAATAAAAAAAAAAAAAAAAAAAAAAATAATAATAATAATAAAGAAATAAATACAAAAAAAAAAATAATAAATAAATAAAATAAAAAAATAAAAATATATAATAAAAAAAAAAATAATAAAAAAAAAAATAAAAAAAAATAAAAAAATAAAATTAAATTAATTATGATAAAAAAAATTTAAAAATCAATAAATAAATATATATATATGCAATAAAAAATAAAAACAAAAAATTACACAAACTTAAGTAATTTAAATGTAACAATAATAATAGAAAAAGGAAGATAAATAATAGAAGTTATCAAACAAAAATTAGGCTCCGTACAAGGTAAAATAAATACCAGTAAGGACACCTTTACCTTAAAAGCAAATTATATTAAATGATAATGAATTTTTCCCTTAACTCAAATTATTAAATTCTATAATAGCCACATTATTAAACCCCCAAAACCATGTCCGTAAGGATCGTCTGACCAAGGGCATTAAGTTGTCGGTGTAGGACGTAAAACACTCCCCAAGTCAAGTCAAGTCATTTTACTGTTCCTTTTCTATTTTTTCTTTATTTAGTAGTGCAAGGTCAAATAAAAATCCAGGATTTTTCACATGTGTTTAATTTCTTACAAGTGTAAACAATGGCAGATTTTGATGCGATTTTCCGTGATGATGGAGTTAACTGGCTTCAATCTCGAAAATATTTACATAAAGCTAAAGAAAGATTTAAATCAATTAAATATTCTTAACATTGTGACGGTGACAAAAATTAAACCATCAGTGAAAATAAATGTACACAATTTTGCAACAATTATTTTATAATAAAAATCTGGAATTTTAAATAGAAAAATATATCATTGTTTAGATAATTCCGTTGGTAACATTGTATAGAATTTTCATGGATATCTAATAGATAATAACAGAGAGATAAGGTGCAAATACTTGCATGTGCATGTTTACAAATGAAACTTATCTCCGGGGCACATCCAACCAGAAATAGAAAAATATGCTGGGGCATTATCAGCAAAGCTGCTGATAACAATCATGGGGCTGAAATGTGTTAACACTTTTCCTTTTCTCTGCCGTTCATCTGACTTTCTACAATGTCTAATTAAATCATTTAATACTTTTTTCGTATTCGTTAAGTGTGAAATTTTAGAATCGTATCGGTTAAAATTTGATCACAGCTTAAGCAATGAAGCGGAAAAAAAATTGACCTGGAATGAACATTTTTTACCAAATTGATTCAGAAATTATGCACTTCTAGAATTCAAATTTTGTCAACAAAGCCATGATTACAAGTAAAGTGTAAAACTAAAGAATAAGGTATTGTAGTTAACTTCAGACATTTGAAAAGTACATGTATGTAGCAATTCAAGGAAACAGTTTATTGAAATTATTTTGAATATGCATAAATTTTAATTTTATTTTAATAATTTAAAAACTTGTTTTTATTACTTTATTTATATCATGTACATTATTCTGTTATATCGAGGCAAAACGACCTAGCATGAAACTTTTAACCCTTGTGTGTTTTTGTTATCTTTGATGAACAACTTTAATTTATTTATTGGTGCAATATTTTGCTGCCAGCTTATAATAAACATCCCAATTCACCCCTTTTCAATTGCCAGAGTTACCAGTTATGGCATACTAAAAGGCAGATAACCTCATCTACTGTTTAAAGTGTCACAAGTTAGAATCGATGGTTTATGCTTTCATAACCTTTATTTTTTTACCTGTTTTGATATTTTTTATCAGTAATTCTTAAATTAATAAATATCAAACATCAACATTATTTATTGAATAGTTAATTGAAGTAATGCTGGCATGTGCGGATAAAGTGGATGGTAACTATGCATCAAATTTAAATTGCAGCAACATTCAGGGAGCAATATTTCAGCTTACTTTGGGATGAGAACAAGTTAACAAACAATAAATCAAACTAAAAAAAGGGTATCAGGTTTAAACAATTTCATAATGACAGTGCTATTCTTTTCACTTTGCGTTCATTGGCGTCTGTGTTATCGTCGTTGTCGTCGGCGTCAGGGTGTGTAAACTTTTTACATTTTAATCTTCTTCTCTGAAACCACTTGGCCAATTGAAAACCAAACTTGGCCACAATGTTCATTAGATTGACCTTAACAAAGTTGGTGGTTTTTTTTGGATTAGAAAAACTAATATTCCTGCCAACCCATATAGTGTACCGTAGTTTATATGTGTATAGTTTAACACATGACCATTATGGGAAAAAAGTTTAAAATAATGTCTCCTCAGAAACCTGTTAACCAATCGAAACAAAACCTACTTGCAATATTTTTTGGATGGTCCTGTATAAAGTTTATCTTTTCTATGCCAATTGAAAATTCCAAATGGCCACCACCGCAGGACTTAGTTTAACATAGGACCCTATGACAAAATGTTTCAAAAGGCTTCTTCTCTGAAACCGGTTAACCCATGGACACAAAACTTACAAGCAATAGTGTTTGAATGGTCCTCTATAAAGTTTGTTTTTTATACCAATTGGAAATCAAAATGGCCGCCATGGCAAGACATAGTTTAATATAGGACACTATGGGAAAAAGTTTTAAAAGGTTTCTTCTCTGAAACGGGTAAATAAATGGAAACAAAACTTAGTAACAATATTGTTTAGGTGGTCCTTTATAAAGTTTATATTTTTTATGCCAATTGCAAAATAAAATGGCCAACACTACAGGACTTAGTTTTACATAGGACCCTATGGGAAAAGTTTAAAAAGGCTTCTCCTCTGAAACTGGTTAACCAATAGAAACAAAACTTACTACCAATATTGTTTGGGTTGTCCTTTATAAAAGTTTTTTTTAAATTTTTTTTCTGCCTATTGGAAAATCAAAATGGCCACCACCTCAAGACTTGTTTAACATAGGACCCTATAGGAAAAAGTTCGAAAAGGCTTCTTTTCTGAAACAGAGTAACCAATGGAAACAAAACTTACTGGCAATATTGTTTGGATGGTCCTCTTTAAAGTTTATGTTTTTATGCCAATTGGAAAATCAAAATGGCCACCACCGCAGGACTTAGTTTAACATAGGACCCTATGGGAAAAAGTTTTAAAAGGCTTCTTCTCGGAAACTAATTAACCAATGAGAACAAAACTTACTGGCAATATTGTTTGGATGTTCTTCTTTAAAATTTATAATTTTTATTGCCAATTGGAAAATCAAAATGGCCACTACTGCAGGACTTAGTTTAACATAGGACCCTAGGGGCAAATTTATTTAAAAGTTTCTTCTCTAATACCGGTTAACCAATGGAAACACAACTTACTAGCAATACTGTTTGGATGGTCCTCTTTAAAGTGTATTGAAATTAAAGGACTTAGTTTAACATCAGGAAATTCCATCTTCATTGTGATACAGGCTCTCTAGAGCCTCTGGTTTCAATAAATTGGTGGCCTAGTGGTTAAGGTAGTTTGTCTACTATTTATCATGTGGTCTTTCAATACTGAGATTGTGGGTTCGATTCTCATTGGGGCAGGGTATACTCCAATCTTAATCGACAAGGATTGCCAGTTTTCCTACCGCAGGTCAGGGAATTTCTCCGGGTACTCTAGCTAGCTTCCTCCCCCAATAAAAACTGGATGCAATGATATAGCTGAAAATTGCTTAAAGGGGCATTAAAACACCATTCAAACAAACAAAAACAAAACATATTTTATGTTACAGAACTTTCTATCTTGTTGATAATGCATTTTTCTGGTTTATCTTTAATTGGTTAAGAGAACGCAAATGGGCATGTGCCGATACAAATTGTGTATGTCTCAAAATTAACTCCACAATACAAATAAACCAAACTTGAACGACAATACATGTATGCTTTATACTTTGAGATTACCTACTAGTATGTGTTTGTGAGGATTACTCGTATCCTTCATGTTGTTAGGTAGTTTGCAGTATTTCTACTCATTACTGAAATTATTGAACACTTGGTTATCAATTATTTTTTAATATTCGATTTTTGTCTATAAGTAATGCAAAGAAATAATTACAATACAAAGAAATAAACACTCAAAGTGTAAAGTATTGTTTTCTTCAATTTTATTGTGAGGGTGGAAGTAGTCTAGTGTATCTGGGTGTATTCTCATTAAAATTAAAAAATTTGACCATAAAATATATCCTGTTATCTGATTACACCTGGAATATTTATTAACACAGTACAATAAACAAGTAGTCAAGAGGACTTTTACAATAAACAAGAATTGCATAAGTTATAAAGGTTATAGGCAACTGTGCCTATAGTATTTTATATAAAAATTTTAGTTTTACAGTTCTAACAAGATTGTCTCATCATGAATGTGTTCAATTTCAGAAATATAAGATGTTTACATAAGTAAACATACAATTTCTGAACAAAGTAATCCAAGAACAAATGCACAATTTCTGTATGAAATGGATTTATTTTTCAGCTTATATACAGCAAAGATATTACTCTAGTTCTCATTCTGATGATTTTAAAGTAAAAACTGTTCTAGTGCCATTAGAGACGGATGACAAAACACCAAAGACCCCTGATGGTGTTTCTTTTGTCAAAAAATTTGTTCAGAAGAGCTTGTTACCTAAAAAAGAAACAAATGATACATTTAATATAGAAAAAGTGGAAGAAATTTTGAAAGGCTTAGAAGAAGAATATAATTTTGAAGATGACAGGGTAATATATATTAATATTCACTATACACACATAACCAATCACCTTAATCAACCAGGAACCAGTACATGTATACGTAGTATATGAACTGTGTGAACATATCTCTTGAATCTTCTGTGAATGGCCAATTTCTGGCACAGATGACACAGTACAGATAAGCTTACACACAAACATCTGTACTCGTTGTGTCATCCAATTTAAAAGCCTGAAACAAGAATATTGTTATAGTGAACACGAGTGTTCTTCTTTAATGTTCTTGTTTTGAGAGCTCTGATTGGATGAAGGAGATGATGAGTCAAAAACAGTGGCGAGTCTATAGCATATCACAATGTGAAAGTTGTTGATTGATGGAAGAAATAGGTACTTTCATGCACTTTTGGGAAAGCCTTGTCCTCTTTCACTTATGATTAAAAAAAATGTTTTTTTGCAAGTGGAGTGCAGTAGAACAAGTGAAAAGACACATAATTTATATTACTTGTGAAGATCCCAGAAACACATGTGTTAAAGAACCTATTATTCTTTTCACATAAATATTATATTAAATAGTTTGCAGAAAAAACATCACATGACCGTACTGTGTAAAACCATAAATCCTGCATTTAACTAGTTGAATTGTGTCTAGATGTTAAAGTTTGGTTGGTTATATCTTAATAATATCAGTTAATATGAATTAATTACATACTTGTCAGAGTAGTTCTTGCCATTTAAATGACAGAATTCTTGCCGTTTTGCTGATTGTGCTATTTTTGTCTTACATGAAAGCTACTAGTAGTTCTGATTTTCCTTTTTAAAATGACAATTTTTCACATAAATTGTCAAGAGATTGGGTGGCGAGAATTACTCTGTGACTAGTATACCTGTTGCAGTAGTGATGATTTCTCAAATATTACAGGACAAAAAAAAATATGAAAGTCATAAAAAAATACCAAATTCTCGGACCAGAAACTACTTTTATTGTCAAAATACAATGACCTGTCATGCATTTTCTACCTATTGGTCAACCAATTCTCAATACAGATAACAGCTGTTTAGAAAACTGCTTCATTCTGTTTTCTTTAAAGCTCTTCATCAGTGATACATGTAGCTTGGACATTTTAATTGCAGCTACTCATGTGTGACTCAGGTAATTTTCCACTTCTAACATGTTCCATCTACATTGTACTCTATGGCTTCAAGATTAGAAGTTTGAAGTTACCCGAGTCATGCATGAAAAGCTGCAATTTAAATGTCTAGCTCTTTTCTGATTAAGAGCTTTAAAGAAAACAGATTGAAGCAGTTTTCTAAACAGCTGTTATCTATTTTTGGAATAGATTGAGCAATAGGTAGAAAATACCTGACAGGTCATAGTATTTTGACTATAATTGAACAATTCTAATTGACATTTGGTATGGTAAAATATACAGTTTCTGTTTGATCTTTTTAAATTTGAAAATATTGAATTGTTTTCTTTATACTTTAATTTTTATCAACAATAATTTGACAAACTGTGTGTTTTATAAGCCTGTACCAGACATGGTAGATCCATACAAAGAGCCCCCAAAGAGATGTGTGATATGTCAGTATAATGTGAAAATAGATTATAAGGTAAGAATTGATTGATTGTAAATAAGATTTTGTTAAAGTTATAATAATAATGCAGTTTGTTCCACCTAATTGCATACCTGTTGATGGCATATTTCTATTAATTGCATAACACTTCAAAACACGAAAGGGGTAGGAGGGGTCTCGTCCAGTACTCACGTAAAAATAAATACAAAATCCCATTTTCCCGGTGAAATAATGGATCAATCCCGTTTTCCCCTTCAAAAATCAGACGACTTACCTCAGATCTGTAGATGAACAAGGATGATGCTGTAAATTGCAACGTATTGTGACTTTATAGCATGTATATCACATTTAGAATAATTTATATGTTTACACGTTGATTGCCATTGTGTTAACTGAATTTTTCTTTGCCCTTTCAGACTGCCCCATTGGTACTTCTCTGTTTCATCCAAGATTAAGACCATGTATTGAAGCCGCATTTTTTTATGTTCGTCATGATCTGTTATTGATTTTAGACTTTCCCGAAGACTTACCAAAGTGAAAGTTTGTAGATACAAGAATTTCCTGATTTCCCAATAAAATAAAATGAATTTCCCGTATCCCGCTAAGTAGAAATCCTGTATTCCCATTGAAATAAATCGATTATTCCAGGATCCCGCTATGTAAAAATCCCAAATTCTCGCAGTTTTATTTGTTAAATCCCGAATTCCCTGCCAATAAATCAGCTTTTCCAGCTGTCCTGTAAAAGGTCCTAAAGACCTTCACGAAACCATTTCCTATGCTCTCCATGTTAAAAATTCTTTTACTTGCATGAAAAACATTAAGAAATTAAAAAATTCCTGTTAATTGCATAAAATTATCAAGAAATGGACTTTTAACTGGTCATAAACTGACACTTTCCTAAGGAGGTAATACCAGTGTCTACAATATAATTATTAAAAAAGCATGTTTTTACAACCTTCTTTTATATAATAATTGTTGTTACAAGAATTAAGATAATATAAGAGTGGCCTAAATGTCTTTATGGATCTAATTAGCGTTTAATTAAACAGTTATAGTTAAAACTGTATATTTTCTGTTAAAAAGATGTAATTTCTGTTTATTGTATATTTTGGTTAATTGCATATTTTTCTCTGACAAATTTGTTATGCCATTAAGATAATCCACTGTATTATGTTCATGGTAATTGGACAGATGTAGGTGTAATATGTCTTAGCACAATAGAAAATTGCAAAATTTAAAGATTTTGTTCAAAGAATTGTCTCCCTATAATATGTAAAGTATATGTAGTATATGGACAACAATTACCTGCCAATAAAAGATCCAGTACTATGTTAGAATTTGAAGCAGCAAATTAAAATAGTTTGGATAAAATTGGACCGCGAACTTTCAGCACATTCTCAGTTTCATTTGCAAAACGCTAGTGTAAATATCAATGAACAACTGACTTTGGGCATGTGACAGGTTTACTTGTTGTTAATTAAATAACTTGAAATTCACACCCAGATGTACATGTGTTATGTTTATTTTAGAATGTTCAACTCTTAAGTCAGTTTGTGTCCCCGTATACAGGCAGGATCTATGGTCGTCATGTAACAGGCTTGTGTATTCCAATGCAGAAAGAAGTCTCAAGATTAATTAAAAGAGCAAGAGATTTTGGTAAGGTATCAATCCATAAATGTTAAGCATTTAATGAAGACAGTGAACAAATTAGAAAATGCTCTGCAAATATTCATGGTGCTCTGCAAATATTCTCGGTGTATCCATGTACAACTACATGAAAATTTTGTCAGCATATTTTTTTACACCTGAGAAACTGTAAATTCTCATACATAAAAGGATTCTTGTGTCACAAAAGTATGTAGTAATAGATTTATTGACATTTAAAGTCTATTAGACAGTTGTAAATGAATTCTGTCATTTTCATGAGCAAATGAAGAGCCACGCTTCCCGAAACAATCCTACATAAATATGTAACTGGTTAATAGTTGTGTTGTAATAACTTATTTCTAGATTTGAAATTTGAAAGGTTTGACAATTAGCTGTATATTTTATATCTTGAAATTCTTGTAGCAATACCTCCTCCTTTACTGAGGTCTCTTATCTATAAGGCTGACTAGAGATTTTTCTCTGAAAACAAGCTCATTTGGGGCCTATGTGGTTGAAGTAGTGGGTCATCTGCTATTGATCACATGCCTATCAATGCTGAGATTGCGAGTCCCAATGCAGGCAGGGTGTGCATGGCTCCAATCTTAATTTACAAGGGTTGCCAGTTCTCAACTCCTAATAAAACCTTGTCATCAAAATATAGTTTAAAAATTGCGGAAAGTGGCTTAAACTCCTTTTTAAAGAAACAAAATACAAGCTCACAAAACCCAAACAAAGTATGGTACTTTTAATTATTAAGGTTATATGCTACATTTTAGTGGTAGCATCCCAGATTGTTATTCCCAAATTGCCGAGTCCAGTTAGCCGATTCCCAAATTGCCGACATTGAAAAAAGTTAAAACTATATGTTGTTATTGATTTTACAAAAAATAATTTTTTGTCCGAGTTGTTTGTTAATATATTGATTTCATGGAAATTAGTTTTATTAATTGAAGATCTCTGTATTGTTTCGTATAGCCGTAATTATTTAAATAAAAAAACAATAGATGGACCTATAATTTTTTTCGTTAATTTGCCATCAAGCACTAGATTTATAACAAAGCAACCATTATAACATTATCTAAAGTTGTTAGCGTCGAATAAGTGTTTCTTATTGGAATCGCCGGATTATCGGCAGCTCTTTGACAAAGCATTTTACTCCAGCATTTCCAGTTACTTGTTGAACTCGGAACATCAGCTTGTGTTGCGAAAAGGTTGTGTTTTCAGTTACGCAAAATTAATCAATTTGTGTTTTAACTATCGGTAACCAATTTTAAATTTTATATTGCCAAACAATTTAAAAACTTTTTTCGAATAAGTTGTAAGTAATTCCTTAAATAAAAAATATTTTAGCATAAATTTGTTTTATTCAGCAATTTGGGAATCGGCAAAATGGACTAGGCAAATTGGAAGTCGGGAATTTGGGATTTGGCAATCTGGCATGTAATCCAAAAATCATTTTAGTAGCCTTTCTTTTTTGTATTTCAGGGTTTATGCCATATACATACAAGTTGAGTGAATACCATGAGGATCCCAAACTGTTTGATCCTTTCAGGCCTAACAAATGATGCATAGATATACATACATTTACCTACTGTGTTTTTTTTCTAAATAAATATTGTTTTATACTGTGTTATGCCAGGCCTTGTACTTTACTACAGATTTCTTTGTGATGTCACTTGCTATATATTGAACATATTTATTATCCATACAAATTAAGCAGCAGACACCAATCACTCTTCTCTTGCTACATGTACAGTACCCACAATGATCAGTAGAACATAACTACACATGTAAATTTACTTACATATATTCACTCTACATCTATAAAACTACTGTTAATTGATGTCATCATATACACAGATGTGTTTATTGTGCATTGAATGTAAGCAGGTAATACCAGTTTTAAATGAAAACTTACAGGACCCATTGTATACATGTAAATAACATGTTTATTACCCAAGTGCCCATTGAAAAATGTTTTTTATTAGTATCTATTTCACAAGGATTATGTGTTAATTATTTCCTTGATACATGTAGCAGTGGTCTTTGATTGATTGATATTTTTCCTTGTTGGCAGCTAATTGTCTATTTAAAAGGTTATGTTTTGAAATCTAATACATGTATGGCCACTACTATACAATGTATATAGGTCTTTATTGGACAACATGAAACCAGTCAACTTCTTAATTTAACAGTTAAATATAAATCAATAGTATGCGAATTCAGAACAATATTTAGTTAATTTTAGTACAAATCCTTCCAAAGGAATAGTTATTATGTTCCTTTACATTTTCTAGGTTGGTGGGGTTTTCCCCACCCCAATAAAAGGTATGCTTAGATATACATGTAGCCAAAAAGTGGCATAAAAACTTATGACAAACCTTATTTTACTGTTATTAATGCCACTAATTTTTGTCTCGCCTGCGACGAAAGTTGCTGGAGGCGAGACATATGTATGGGAATCCAGCGGTGGCGGCGTAAACACTTGACACCTTGCTTCATATATTTGAAAGCCCAAACCCTAGGTCCATCAAATTTGGTCCAGAGGTAGCTTATGATGAGTACTTGCCAGTCAGTCACCTGTCACCTGACCTTGACCTCAATTTCACGGTCCAGCGACTACGTTCTAGTTTTTGGGTTACGACAGTTCCTCTATAACTACGCATGGTAGAATAACAATATTTGGTGTATAGGTTGCTGATGACTAGTACATGACTGTCTGGTAGTTGTCACCTGACCTTGACCTCAATTTCATGGTCCAGCAACTACGTTAAAGTTTTTGGGTTATGACAGTTCCTCTGTAACCACACATGGTAGGATGACAATATTTGGTATATAGGTTGCTAATGACTAGTACATGACTGTCTGGTAGTTGTCACCTGACCTTGACCTCAATTTCACGGTCCAGCGACTACGTTAAAGTTTTTGGGTTACGGCAGTTTCTTTGTAACTATGCATGGTAGGATGACAATATTTGGTATATAGGTTGCTGATGAATAGTACATGACTGTCTGGTAGGTGCCACCTGACCTTGACCTCTATTTCAAGGTCCAGCGACTACATTAAAGTTTTTGGGTTAAGGCAGTTCCTCTGTAACCATGCATGGTAGGATGACAATATTTGGTATATAGGTTGCTGATGAATACTACATGACTGTCTGGTAGTTGTCACCTGACCTTGACCTCAATTTCACGGTCCAGCAACTACGTTAAAGTTTTTGGGTTATGACAGTTCCTCTGTAACTATGCATGGTAGGATGACAATATTTGGTGTATAGGTTGCTGATGAATAGTACATGACTGTCTGGTAGGTGCCACCTGACCTTGACCTCTATTTCAAGGTCCAGCGACTACGTTAAAGTTTTTGGGTTAAGGCAGTTCCTCTGTAACCATGCATGGTAGGATGACAATATTTGGTATATAGGTTGCTGATGAATAGTACATGACTGTCTGGTAGGTGTCACCTGACCTTGACCTCAATTTCACGGTCCAGTGACTACATTGAAGTTTTTGTATTAAGACAGTTGCTCTGTAACTATGCATGGTATGGTGACAATATTTGGTATACAGGTCGCTGCTGATATTTAATGCTATTTATGCAATGCTTATGATGAAATTTATTCTCGTTACTGATGCGGAATGCAGGGTAGACGTTTTCTGTGTTTTGTTATACCCTGCCACACAAGTGACGGGGTATTATGTGATACCCTACTTATGGATACGAGTGTCCTTTTGACGGCTGGTTATCTATCTGTGTCTATATAGTTGTTTTCTGATGTTTACTTGAAAACACATCGAAAGATTTTTTTGTTTCAACTTAGCATAGCTGTTCGGCACTATAAAATAAAGATCAAGTTCAATTTTTAGCTCAATCCAATTGTGTACCAGTAGTTTCGACTCCTGTCAATTAATTTTTTTTTGGTCAGCAGTTGGTGGTTTCCAGATAATAACTTGAAAACGTGTCAACAGATTTGTTTAAACTTGGCACAGCTGTTAACCACTATAAAATAAAGATCAAGTTCTATTTTCAGCGCAATTCAATTTGTAGTTTTGGACTCGGGGCAATTGAATTTGTATTTTTGTCAACAGTTGATGACTTGAAAAAATGTCAACAGATTTTGTTTAAACTTTGTACAGCTGTACTATAAAATAGAGATAAGTTAAACTTTCAGCACAATCCCTTTTGTTGTTTTTTAAACTATGGTCAAAACTTTGCTTTTAAAACAAAATCTAATCCGACAAATCACAAAAATTGGGCCCTTTATAATATGAAGATAAAGTTGAATTATCATCATACTCAGCTGTTCCATAAGGCCGAGTTGTAATTCAGTAAAATGTTTTCATGAATATTAAAAAAAAAATGCAATCTGGCCGAGTATCATTTACTGTCCCATTAGATGCTTATTATACCCCTGCTTGAATAGCGGGGGGTATATATAGTGATGCGGTGTCTGCCTGTCCGTCTGTCTGTCCGTTACACTTTCTCTTATTTGTAACTCCTCCTACACCACTGAATGGAATTTGATGAAACTTACAGAATCCTTTTCACATAGTGCCATTGTGCAGGAGATATTTAACATTTTGATCAGAATGAAATTTGGGGTTTCCCATAGAAAAACATGGACTTTGTCATTGACTTACGGAAATACCCATCTCTTATGTGCAACTCCTCATACACCACTGAATGGAATTTGATGAAACTTACACCGAATCCTTGTCACATAGTGCCATTGTGCAGGAGATATTTAACATTTTGGTCGGAATGATATTTGGGCTTTCCCATAGAGAAAAATGGACTTTGTCATTGACCTAAGGGGATACCCATCTCTTATGTGCAACTCCTCCTACACCACTAAATGGAATTTGATGAAACTTGCACAGAATCCTTGTCACATAGTGCCATTGTGCAGGAGATATTAAGCATTTTGATCAGAATAATATTTGGGGTTTCCGATAGAATACTGAGAAACTGTAAATGGCAAATATGATCAGCAATTTAATTCACTTTCTTGGTCTGATATTATCAAATGACTCCTTATAATTTTTTTTAATGAAATTTTTCGTTTTTGTCCTGTATCTCAAAAACTATAACAGCTAGAGTAAAACTGTAAATAGCAAAAAGGATCATCAATACAAGTCCTACAATTCATTGTACCGTTCTGAAATTGTCAGATGAGTCCTTATAGGAGTTATTGCCCTTAAATGGCAATTTTTTATGAAATTTTCTGTTTTTGTCCTGTAACTTTTTAACCATAACAGCTAGAGTAAAACTATAAATAGAAAATGATCAGCAATAAAAACCCTACAATTTACCTAATTGGTCTGAAATTGTCAGATGACTCCTTATAGGAGTTATTGTCCTTGAATGACAATTTTTATGAAATTTTCATTTTTGTCCTGTAACTTGAAAACTATAACAGCTAGAATAAAATGGAAATTGCACAAATGATCATTGCTAGTCCAAAATTGCAAGATGACTCCTTATAGGTGTTATTGTCCTACAATTATGAATTTGGACAAATCATCAGTATTTGTGTTATAAATTAGTCTATAACACACCTACAGTAAAACTGTAAATTTCTAAATTACCCTAAAAGAGCATGGCCTACAAATCATTTAATTTTCAGAAATAGTCTGACGGCACCTTATAGGAGTTATTGTACTTAACTAAAATTTTTGAAGAAATGTAAAAGTTTTTACACAGTTACTTAAAAGCTATAACAACTATACTGAACTGTTAATTTCAAAAATTTAAATATAGTTGAAGTCCATTTGGGTTCCAGGTGAGCGATTACAGGCTATCTTGAGCCTCTAGTTAGCAGTAACTTTAAAGCTGTAACAACTCGACTAAAACTGTAAATGGCAAAAATTTTAATATAGTTGAAGTCATTTGTGTTCCAGGTGAGCGATTACAGGCTACTGGGAGCCTCTAGTTTTCAGTACCTACAAAGCAGATTGAAGCCAAACTGTTTATCTCATTCTGATGGTCCTCTACAAATTTATTCTATCTTTGAGATCCTGTCAAGTCTTTATACAACTGAAATCATATCTAACTTACTACTACCGGTAATTGCCAGGGAGACAAGTTCACTTTATTTGCCTGTATCTTTCCAAATGACCACAATACATACTCACAATTTTGCTATTTTATGCCTAAATCCCTAATTCAGTGTGCATAAGAAAATATTGCGTACAAAGTTAAAGTAAATAAATATTACAAAATCAATTTCATTTGATACTTCATTTATGTGTAACATTTCACTTCACAGTTTTTTGCAATGACCACAAATTAAATATATATTTCTGCATTTTAAATCTAAGTATTCGGTAAACAGGAATTAGATGACCAAGGAGCATATAATCACTTTAAACCATATAGAACTATAGACTAAAGCAACATTCAAAATATCAGGCTAACCGGTATGCATCCTATAGTTGCTTAGAAAACTGACGAAAATTTTGCATGTATGTCAACTATTTAATAATCCAAGTATTTGGTAAACAGGAAGTAGATGACCAAGGAGCATAAAACAACTTTACACCATATGGGACTATAGGATAAAGCAATATAAAAAATATCAGGCTTATGCAACCTATAGTTGCTTAGAAAATTGTGATGGAAATTTTGCATGTATGTCAACTATATGTAAAAATCTAAGTTTTCAGTAACAGGAAGTAGACCAAGGAGCATAAAATTGCTTTACACCATATGGGACTAGATCATAAAGCAATATGGAAAATATCAGGCTTCTGCAGATTATAGTTGCTTAGAAAACTGCAACCGAAATTTTGCATGTAATTTCAACTATGTGTATAAAATCAAAGTATTCAGTAAACAGGAAGTAGATGACCAAGCAGCATAAAATTGCTATATACCATATAGTACTATAGAATAAAGCAATATGCAAAATATCAGGCTTATGCAACCTATAGTTGCTTAGAAAACTGTGACGGAAATTGTGCATTTAAGTTAACTATATGTAAAAATTTAAGTATTTAGTAAATAGGAAGTAGATGACCAAGGAGCAAATATCACTTAACACCACATAGTACTATAGGATAAAGCAATATGCAAAATATCAGGCTTCAGCGTCTTATAGTTGCTTAGAAAACTGTGACAAGAGTTTTTTGTTAGGAATGGACTGACAAAGAGACAAGGGTAAAACAGTATTCCCACTCGTCTTCTAAGCAGGGATATAAAAATCGGTTTCAGAACAGAATCAAATAGCTAGTATCTCTATATAGGTTACTAACATTAAACTTTATGGAAGTTACACAAGACAAACAAAGGTAATACTTTAAAACCAAGTCACAGCCAGCTTATCCACTTATTAGTTCACCCAACTTTCATCCAGACAAGTGCAAACCACTTCTATATCCCCATCACCAATTTCTGAATTTGGTTGGGGCAAAAATTTCTGATTGATTGATGTTTTACATCCAGCAAGCAATATTTCAGCTGTATTCAGGACGTGAAAGTAATAATGATTTGATTATTTAACATTTTTCAAAATTGTTCATCTTTCCCTTAGTTCTAAAACATTATCTCATACAATAATATGAGCATATGTACAGATAAAAGGCAAGTAAAACAAAAATATAGATCCCAAATTGCATTAACAACAAATTTTTCATAAATACAGTATATAAGTTTCTTCTTTTTTGGCCAAATACAATTTTTTTTTGAAAATTAAACAAAATTAAAATTTGAAAATGAAAGTGAAAACAAAACGGACAATCTTTGTTACTGCATTGGTAGTATTTTTAAAAAGAATTCTATTTGTTGACATACATTTTATTTGTAATAAAATAATCAAGTAAACTTAAAAGTATCTTCAGATAAATTGTCTGGTATTGTACTAAGCACCTTTTCGACTAAACCACTGACATCTTCCTGCAGAAAGATCTTTGCCTACAAAGAAACAGAAATATATTTAAATTCGTGTACATGTACATCTGTTTTGTACAGCTTGGTGGGGGAGTGGTTAAGGTAGTAAGTCATCTATTCATTGTGCCTGTCAACATGATGTTGGTCTGTGATTTTTTTATGGTACTCGGGCTTCCTTTCCCAACTAGAGGCTCCTAGGAGCATGGATCGCTAACCTGAATTTCACTATGCAATTCTTCTTATCTAGTCATTTTATCCAATGAAGAATTGTCCAACACTTTGCAAAATTAATTAATTTTGAATTTTAAATGGGAATAACTCCTATAAGGGGTCCTACAAAACATATGCACTTTGAAGATCTTGATGAGCAAAATAATTTTGTATGGAAAAGAATTTCTCTAGCTCTTATGGTTTTCAAGATATTGAGGAAAAACTGTAAAAATCATAAATTTTGATTATTAAGGGACTTTAACTTTGACAAGGGGTTGTCATACAACTTCAACTCAATGAAGAGCTTTTAATGCTGTGGAAGGAGGTTCACTTCCAGCAATCGTGGTAAAGAACGTTAACATCCTAAAATTAAAGTGTGTAAAATTTCAAAGCTATCCTTTCAGTGGTTTTCAGAAGAAGATTTTAAAAAAGGTGAAAATTTGATTAAAAAAACAGTTAAGGGGCCATAAATCTAAAACAGGTGTTTGAACAAATCATTTTTTAGATCTAAAAAAGCTAAACAATTTTGCAATGCCTATTTTTTCTCTAGTTATAATAATTTTCAATATTTAGAGGAAAGTCTGCATATACATCAATTTTGATGATTACTGGGCAACTATAATAGTTCCTCCAGCAACTTCAATAAGTTTTGTAGAGTTTTTAATGCTGAAAATGAAAGTCACCTGGGTTTTCCACTATCGGTTATACTAATGGCACTATAAGCCAAAAGCGTGTTTTGAGCCTCTGTTCTATTTTTAGCTAAGGTGGCCAGGTTGGTTGGACTGTTGCCATGATTTGTGCAATCTTTTAGAGGACATTACAATGATGCTATCAAAGTTTCAAAGTGATCCCTTCATTGTTTGTACAGGAGAAGATTTTTTCAAGAAAAGATCATGACAACCATGACAGATGCCAAGTGATGGCAATAGCTTACCTGACTTTGGGGAGCTAATAAAAACTAGAAGCTATGCCATACAGATATATATTAGTATTTCCATCTGACAAACAATTTCCAAGAAATTCCTTGTTCTGGTATTTATTTAGTAAAGTGTCAATGTTAACTCATTTCCCACAAGGTCGTATGATGTTGTTTTCATGGTTCTCACATTGTGAATTGCCAGTTGCATGTCATACAATTTTGACGTTGACCACTTTAAGACTGATTGGTTCTGTAGTTTCAAAAGCAAAGCTATAACAATGTTTTTATCAAGAAGTCAATTCTGCATATATACATGTATAATCTTTTTTTTAAAACAGAAATTAACATCTGCAATTTTAAGAAAGTTCTTTATGTTTGGCAAAGGGACCTGATATGATGGATAAAAAGCAGGACTATAGGAAATTTTAAGGGGGCATTATAAAAGGCCAACCCCAAGTTTGGTTGAAATTGGTTAAGTGTTTCCAGTTAAGAAATTTTGAAATTTATCTTTGTCTAGCTGATACTAATTGGCATAGTAAAAGAAAATATACAAATAAAATAACTTAAAGCAAGTACAAGTATTAGCTTTTCCAATCTACTTAACTGTTAAACAAACAACATTATGTACGGTAAGTGTAAGATGTGAAGTGTAAGTGAGCACTAGTACCTTTTTATGCTTTTGTTTTCGTGGTGATTTAGCTGAAATTTCTGGGTTGAAGACATCAGCTTCTGTATTGAAATCTTGGTACAATTCTTTAGGACTCCTGAAGATGAAACAAAAGGAAATTTGAAAGAAAATAATAATAATTTTAAAATCACTTATCCTATGACTTTTTATTGAAAAGTTAGCTACATATTTGATTAAAGCAGCTTATAAAATGCTGTAGCTCATCTATGTAGATTTTCTAAATTGACAGACTATGTTTAACACTTTTTCTTGTTTCAAGTTGAAAAAATTAATTCACCTTCCTTTGAAGATTTATATAATGAAATGTCCTTTGTAATTAATTTGTTTACTAACATGTTTTTGTTAATTTTCCTTAGGATTTCAAAAAACATTGTAGACAATTACTGATAAAGGAAGACAAACCTTATGGTTTTTGGATTTCAGTTAAGGTAACCCATGTAATTTGTGGAATATTGGAGTTACAAATCTTATATTAAAACATTTCTCATATTAAATTATTTAAGAAGAGGTAGTTTTACTTTATAATGAATAATGGCTTTGAATCACTTTCAATACTAATCACCCCAAAATGGGACTCTGAAACAGCTTTAAACACATTGCATTAAGTATCAATGTCATGTCAGAAAACTTGGTCATTGTTCTTTGCACAAGAAAATCTATAAATTTTTACAAAAGAATTGTTTAATATGCATTTGCAAACATTGGGGAAGATAGTTGGACATAACATATTGATATATTTCAATTGATCATATAGGTGGGCATCCATGACAGGTGATTTTCATATGACAGGACTATCAAAGTTCAATCACCTGATTTGAAAAGAAATCCTATAGCGGACCACATGATACATTTCCTGAGTATAAGCTGGTGTTGGTCAGTGTATTTAAACTTTTGGAAGATGAACTGTCCCATTGTTTGAATACAATACCTATTGTTCTCTCTGCATTTTATTCAGTGGGTACTTTAAATCAGACAAGGAAAAGTCAATCACTCATTGGTTAATTTTCCTATGCCAAAAAGTAAACTCCCCAATGGTGAAAATACATGAAACTTCACTGATTGTAGGGAGGAATTGTTGTGCAATACTAAACTTTATTATATGCCATATTTATCATTTAGGACAAAATTGTCTATTGCTGAACTTTTTCAAAATTTTGCAAAAAATTTTGCTATGTTTTCAAATACTTGCAACGTTTTAATGTCCAAAAAATTTTTTGTGTCGTCCAATTCCAATTTATTTCTATTTCTACATGTATTTTAAACAGACATATTTATTATTCAAACCAATTATGTTATTGAAATTTGTAGTTAACATTTGGTTTGACAACTTCTACATGTACTTAATAATGACCATGTTTATATTTGGGTAAAACATGGGCTTGTTGATTGGTTAGTATTTCACAGTTTATATCTATATGTATCATATTTCAATAATATTGTCTTTCCTTGTACCAAAATAGACTTACCACTCAGTATACATGCAAAAATAAAACATGACCGTTGTTGGTAATGCTTGTAATGCTCACAATTTTGGAGCACCTGTTTTCACCTCAGAATTTATGTCTCCAAATTAAGTTTTGTTTGTCCTACAGAGTGTTATTTCTTACCCAATAGTAGGGTTACATGTTATGTTTCTTTTTTTAATTCTGTGTTTGATGTAATTAATTTTATGTGTCATAATGTGAAGAACTTTTTTATCCATTTTTTCAGACATTAAATCCTAAATTGTAAAAATAGTAGCACCTTTAAATAAAATAAATACACCATTTTTATACAATAACTGAAAATTGACACTCAACAAGGGAGATAATTTTAATGAATATTTCAAGTGTTTAAAAATATTCTCTGATTTTTCATTAGTTATTCCATGTTACACAGCATCACAAATTGCAGTTCTTGTGTGATCAAAAATCAAATCACTGTTTGATCTCAATATCTGTTTCATTATAGGAAAGCAGTATTCACATGTATTAAGTCATCATGATAACAAGTCACCAGATAAAAAACCCATTAGGGAAATGGGAATAAACCAGTGAAAAGAACATTCTGACTGAAAACAAAATCTAGAAATAGGATAGATTAAATAGTGCTGCTTTTCTAATTGTTACAATTTGCTTAGTCCTCTCTTTTAACATCTACACATTAGGTTGGTTTCTTTGGCATGCAACTAAATTACACCTTGTGCACTAGCTAGCTACCCATTATTGTCTGTGGTTAGGCTTTCTGCATTATGTCTGGAAACCCACATTCCCTCGTACTTGATATATGTAACAACAAGCTAAAGGTTAATATCGAAACGAAGGATATCGGTAGGTCACATCCTATTGGAGAAATACGTGATGGAAAAGTCTCCATCATTGTTAGATTCCTATCATATAGGCAGAGACAGATAGTATTCAGTAGTAAGAAAAAACTAAAAGGTAATCCAGATAAAACTTATATTGCTGAAAACCTTACGAAGTACAGATATGACCTTCTAAATAGATTGAACACTCTTCGCATTCATTCTGGACACATGATGGCTCTGTTATTGTCAAAGAAAATGAATCTTCTCGTCCCAAGGTAGTGAGATCGAGATATGATATATACAGTCTTAGTGGTGAAGTTCTTCCTAACAATGATCACGATTAGTACTAGACATAATTTTACAGCCAACTAATTGTGTCATAGAAAATAATAATGTCAGTTGTTTAATTTTGAAATTAATCACAAATACGACCGTAAAAGAACACGTGCTTATGTTTACAAACATTCAATACGTAGTTGTTATTGTTTTTTTCGAATGAGTAATTTGTGCTCTCTTTTCTTTCTTTTTTTTCTTTATTTATTTTTATTTATTTTTTATTATTATTCTATCTTACGATAAGCCAGTGTATGGTTTTTATTCAGTCGTAACTATCCTTATAAGCTTAATGAGTGTTAGTTTATAACACATTTATATATGTGCCATCACTTATGTTTAAAAACATTGAACACGTGATTACTTACAAATGAGTTATACATGAAGTGATTTATAAATAGTATTAAGTCATTAAAATGTAACACATGCTTTGTTATGAATTTATTTCACTTACTTAGATCTCTTACGATATCCCGTGTCAGGGTTGATTAGTGGTTATCATACCTATAAAACTAAATTATCGTTCGTTTGTAACACTTTTTATTATTGCAAAGGGGATGTTATTGGCGGTTTATTAAACAACTTATTATTATTATTATATTTAATTAATTTATTTTTGTTGCACATTACTTTTCAACACAGTACTGATTTCTTACATTAATTTTATTTAGTTTTTATATTATTTTATTTTATTATTTTTTCCTCGTTCAACTAAGGTGTCATTGGTACAAACTAATTAAACTATTAGTAAATCTAATCTCTTCGTATTCGCTCCTCGTCTAGCAATGTTATCAATGCTAGGTATTTTCTACATTCAATTGTACATAGTTTTCTTAATACTTGTTTCCTTTTTCGTCAAATATGATCATTCGAAGCGTACGTGTCCTAAATTCGTTGTATTAGCATTTACTGTCTTCCAGTCCTATTTGTTACCATTATATATGTGTCTGATTTTTGACAATGGGTAGTGATATTTTAGCATACCGAATAACAATAGGACTGTTTTATTATAAAATTTGTATGAGTTGTTTGAGAAAAGTCGTTAAAATATCCTTCAGTTGTTGTGATCTTATGTACTGTATACTGATGTCAGTTAGTAATTTAAAAACTGTTATTACTGCTAAATACAGGTCTAACTGTATCACGATTACATTCCTGCTGTTATTAATTAGTTTGCTATTAGTATGTGGTGACATTGAAACAAACCCAGGTCCCGGAAGCACACCAGAAGGTCAAGAAACAACAATGTCAATTTTCCATGGTAACATTAGAAGCCTTAGAAACAAATTAAATTATGTTGTTGATATTGTTGAAGAGTTCGATATTGTATTTTTTACTGAAACTCATCTAGATTGTAATATAGTGGACTCAGACATCTGTTTGTCGGGATTTGAAAGTCCTGTTAGAAAAGATCGAAACTCGAAATGGGGGTGGTATTATAATGTATTTCAAAAGTTATGTTAATATTATACGTCGAGCAGATCTAGAACACGAGCTGGTTGAGAGCATGTGGTTTGAATTGACTACAAGTATCTGATCAATTTTAATAAACATAAACTATAGGTCAGAAAGACAATCCCCTGTTTATTTTTGGCAATTTTTTGATATAATGTTAAAAAACGCGTTAGACGAGAATAACAATATAATCTGTTTAGGTGATCTGAATAAAAACTTTATGTCAGAACTACCGCAAAATGTTGGCGATATTGTTTTAATTAACGGCTTAATTAACATTATAAGTAAACCTACACATTTTGATACACGGACAGGAAATACTTCTCTGCTTGATCCGATTTTGATCACGGATTCTATTAACGTTGTTGACGCTGACACAATACCTATTGACAGAGAGTTCAGTGATCACGACGGAACATACATAACAATAGAATGTGCTTGCACTAATAACAAAACGTATAAACGTAAAATTTGTGATTATAAAAAAGGAGACTACAATCTTATGAAACAAAAAATTTGTGAAGCTAACTGGGAAACTTTAATTACTAATGCGGATAATATTCATAATGCCTGTACAAACTTTACTGATACTTTTCTACATTGTGCTTCACAATGTATACCTACCAGCGAGGTACTTATTAGATGTGATGATAAAGTTTGGTTTGATTCAAATTTGCGACGTGAAGTTAGTAAACGCGACAGATATCGGAAAATATTTCTTTGTTTTAAAACTCCAACTACCGAAAGAAAGTTTAAACAACAATGAAATACTGTAAATAATTTAAAAAAGCAGGCAAAAAAAAGGTTCTTTGCCAGCATTAATGAAAATTTAGATGAATTAAAAGTAAATAATAGCAAATTATATTGGAAGACCATTAATATGTTAATTAAAAATGAACGACCCGTTCACGATATTCCTCCATTAAAAGATCCCAGTAATAATCTCAATTTATCGTATAATGCTGTTGAAAAATCAGAAATTTTAAATAGATACTTTTGTGCAATCTCCAACATAGATGTAGATAAAAAAAAAATGGCCTGGGTTCGAAAATAGGTGTTTGAATCCCATCTCAAAAATAGATATCAGTGAACAGGATGTCCTAGAAATGCTGTCTACACTTTGTGTAAATAAAGCTGTGGGTCCAGATATAATAAGCAACAGAATGCTACTTGCTGTAAGCAATGAAATCTCTAAGCCATTATGTTTGCTTTTCAAAAAATCTTTAAAAGAGAATACTTTTCCCGACCAGTGGAAAATTGCTCATGTTACTCCCATATTCAAATCAGGTGACAAGTCATTGCCATCAAATTATAGACCCGTCTCCTTGTTATCTTGTGTCGGTAAACTTTTAGAAAAAATAGTTTATAAAAATATTTTTAATCATTTACATAATAACAAACTGATATATAAGTTTCAGTCTGGCTTCCTTCCTGGTTACTCAACAATACATCAATTAATTGAATTGTATAACCAAATATTATTAGCACTGAACAATAAACAAGTTACTAGTGTCACATTTGCTGATATTAGTAAAGCTTTTGATACGGTTTGGATTAAAGCACTTATTTTCAAATTAGAAAACTATGGTATTACAGGAAATTTACTATGCTGGCTAAAAAGTTATCTTTCTATACGTACTCAGAAAGTTGTATTAAAGGATTCTATATCAGGTGTTGTTATATTGAAAGCCGGTGTGCCTCAAGGGTCAGTACTGGGACCTCTTTTATTTTTGATTTTTATAAATGATATTGCAGATGAAATGGTTAGACTTGGAAGACTTTTTGCTGATGACACCTCTATTGGTCATATTGCAACTGATCATCAAAGCCTTAATATTATGATTACTAAAGATCTCGAGTATCTAGATCAGTGGTCTAAAAAATGGTCAATCAAGTTTAACCCTAACAAAACTGATATCATGCTTTTTAGTACAAGAAATGCACAGTTAAATTTGTCTTTTGACTTTGGAACAACGTCTTTAGCCCCTGTTGCCACACATTAACATTTAGGTGTTACTTTTAGTAGTGATTGCAAATGGACTAAACATATCAAAAATCTGGTACAGAAAGCATCTAAACATCTGTCTTACGAAAACTAAAATTTAAACTAAAAAGGGATTATCTTGAAAAAATATATTTCACTTTCATTAGACCGATCTTAGAATATGCATCTGAAGTTTGGGACAACTGTGGGCAGGTTAATTCAGAAAGACTAGAAAGAATTCAAATTCAAATTGAGGCTGCACGTATAATAACAGGCTTACCATGCTACGCTAGTATTACATCTATTTATAATGAAACGGGATGGGAAAAATTAAGTGTAAGAAGGGAATTTTAAAAAATATTGCTTTTTTATAAAATTGTTCATAACCAGGCTCCTGATTATCAATATGATTTAGTCCCACCTGCTACATTTGAAACAAGTAATTACAACCTGCGAAGTAAATTGAATATTAGTATACCATTTAATCGATTATCAATTTATCAAGTCTTTTTTTCCATCGTCGATTAAATTATGGAACCCATTGGACTTAAAAATCAGAGAACTTCCTACGTTTACTTCCTTTAAATCAAAATTACAACATTTATATTTCAGATGCAAAAAACCTCCAATATATTTTGCTTACGGTGAGAGATTGTTTAATGTATTACATGCAGGATTGCGCAATAACTGCAGTGCACTTAATGCTGACTTAAATAAAGCAAATTTAGTACCAAATTCAGAATGTATATGTGGTTTCTATAATGAGAATGCTGAACATTATTTACTACATTGTCATAGATTTCATACTCGGAGAACTCGTATGTATAATGAAATAAAACGGATGACTATGAGAGTTGCTCCGATTAATGTTAAACTGTTATTATACGGAAATGAAGCTACAACTATTGATAAAAACTGTGCAATATTTTTGTCAGTTCAGAAATTTATTAAAGATACTGAACGGTTCACTTTTCGACAACAACAGTAATGTCTAAAAGTAAATGTCAATAATAAGTCGTATGTATTTTAAAGAAATAGTGTTTGGTTGTACAATGCTTCGTATGATCATTGATGATGAGTCACAACTCAATGGATTTCAAATAAATAACTACTAAATAATAGGGTAAATATACTTACATTATAGGTAAATAAATATAAAAATCCTTTTGTTATATTGATAATTATCACAGACATATTCACGTCAATACTTTACGGTGTATTCGTAAAACATCATATTCAAAGGTCTGTTCGATTCGTTCTTTTACTGCACACGAAATCCATTGAATCATCTCTTTAGTATTTTTCTTGTTTTATAATTCTATTTGTAATAATATTATTATCTTTTCAAAATTCAAGTCTTCATATCCAAAATATATATTGTTGTAATTCTATAATGTATAATGTCAATCATTGTGTGTGTATATATGTATGTTTCTGGAAAAGACAGTACTAAGTTGTGAAACTTGTGTCTGATCCATTTGTTTTTCAACAATAAAATATGTTTACCTTCAAAACCCACATTCATTTGTAAATGCCTGTTTTTAATGAAAACCCCATATATTTATTTTTTTTAAATGAAGAATTATGGGGAATTTGACTGGCAGCAAGATGTATTAGTGAAAAAAAGAATGCATATACTGTTAAAGTAAAATAAGGTTTTCTTCAGAATTCATTGACATCAAATTGTTACAATAATTACTTGGTCACCATTAATAATTATACAATTAAGTATTGGCATATATATTTTCATAAGGGTGTTTAGTTTTTTCCATATGAAAATTAATCAATCAATGAATGACTTCTCCTTGTCAGATTTAAAGCTCCCACTGAATAAACTGCTGAGAGAACAATAGGTATTGTATTCAAACAATGGGACAATTCATCTTCCAAAAGTTTAAACACCCTGACCAATACCAGCTTATACTCAGGAAAGGTTTCATGTGGCCGGCTATAAGTAGATTTCAAGATCTCTTAGATAAAAAGATGTTTTTAATTTATATCATTTCTTTCAAAGCAATTAGTTGCTTGATGCTGATATGCATAATTATCTCTGAGACGTAATATGTAAGTGACAGGCTAGGAAGGCTTATAGTAGAAGAGGGCTTTCATTCAGGAAAATATTGTAATGTACAAGCACAAAAACAATATCTGTAAAGCTTGTTTCACATGTTTTAGTTATAACATTTAATGAATTATATCTGCATTGGGATATGTTTAATAGCCTTCTTTTAAGGGGTGTCTGAAAAATATATTAAACACAGATTTCAATGCATGAAAAATAAGATATCAGAATTAAACTACATCTACATAGACTTTAATAAGAGTGACTTTGCTTTATACAAGACTAAACTAGAAGAACTGTGAGCAAAGCTAACTAATTGATACTACCAGCTTCCCAATTTTCAAAACACCCCAAATGTTAATGTGATCAAAATCCTAAATATCAGGTGCACAATGGCATTTGTGACAAAGATTCTGTGAAAGTTTCAACAAATTTTATTCAGTTGGAGTTGCAGATAAGAGATGGGTAATGACAATGACACAAGTACATTTTTTACTATTGGCAGCCCCAAAAATCATTCCTATAAAAATGTAAAATATCTGGTGCACAATGGCACTATGTGAAAAGACAGAAAGTTTTATAAAATTCCCTTCAGTAGTGTAGGAGGAGTTAGGCTTCGAGAAAGTGTAATGGACAGTCATAAGGATGAACACAACCCCTTCACTATATACACCCCCCCCCACCTGCAGTGTAATAATACTGTAGCTTATTCTGTATACCTCCTGTATTCATTTGGTAGTTGTCCTTCTCCTGAGGTTGGGGCCATAGCTCCTAGATGTACAGCATACTTCTGTACTACAGGGTGAAAATGGACCTGAAAACATTTATTTTGAGATACAGCGTCTTCCAAATTAATAGACAAATCAACACCTTGATTTAATATCCAGCAAGGAATATGTCAGCTATATTAACAATAGAAACAAAATTTTCAATTAATATATCTGTTGGACCACAAGTGGGAGTGGGATAGGTCAATCAATTAGGCAATACTTTATTTTTAACAACACTGGAATTTCCCGATTTTGGGTTTCATAAGTCATTGATATGACTGCTGGATCAATCAATCCAACAGTGCATCAATTATATTTACTACATCATCCAAAAATATTTTTTGAATACCGTTTGTACATTAGAGTAAGTACACCTTACTTGCAGTGTTCACCTTGCATTCAGCGAGTCGTCCTCACATGCATTTCGTGCAGTGTGTAAATCTTAACTTATTATTTATTAAAACAGTTACTGATTATTCCTCAGGTGTACTCACGAATAGTAAATAATTGTATAACAATGCATTAATAAATGATATATAAACTGCATTAATCAAAGATATATACTGTGGTTTCATTTTTATTCGTTATATCAATTTTCATGGTTTCACGGGTTATCTACCCACTAATGTCAGTAAAAATAGTTTTTATAAATTTTTTTTGTACATTTGACCTTTTCCATCCACGAATTTATGTATCCAACGAATGGATTTTTTCCTCATTCCACGAATATTGATACCCAAGAAAAAAATGAAACCACAGTAATTTCAAAAGTATTTGATTACATTACAATTGCTATTGTTCTTTTATTATAGAATCATGAGTACAGATGAAACTGATTATACACAGACATAAGACATTATATTATCCAATAACTGGTAAGTGTAAGAACATCATGTGATCTAGGATGCTACATTTACCAGATGTTTCCATGATTTGTACTTGATGTTGCTTTAGTGGCATTCAATATATCAAGTTGTGTTTTTTCTCTATCGTATTTCCAGTAGAATGTCCACACAAGAGACAGAATTATCATGTGTTCAGTAATACATGTCCCAAATACAATACAGACATTTTATTGATAAAAATGTTAACAATTTAAAATACATAAAAAAGTTAATTGTTTTGTAAAATATCTCACCTTCAACAAGGAGAGTTCCCATAGCATAGTATTATGTGCATGACAGTGTTCAGGCTCTGGCAACTCAGGAAGATATACACCACTCCCCTGTGTCTCATTATCAAAAAGTAACTCTGTATATTTATATGTCTGTAAGAAAAATACAGAATTATATCATTTTGCTTTTAGTGTCAGTTTTAAAAATTATCAACTTGTTTAGGTGAGACCCTTAGAGTAAAAATAAACTTCATTACAGTGTAATGATCCCATCCAGTACACTATGTTTCTCCTGTTCATAATGTTACTAATCAGAAAATTATTTTGTGTATCGAATGTAAGTACAAACTATGGCAAATATTTGTGTACAATTTTTCCCTGTTTCATCAATAAGAATTGCATACATTCTTCACTGCGCTTCATAATGGAAATGTGCTTGGGTCAAAGCTGTCATACATCAATGAAACTTCAATACAATACAATTTGAGGTAGCAGAAAATTAAGATTGACAAAAGACAGAGGTAATGTAAATATTACAGTAACTGATAAAATATATTTAGATTTTTACATATATTTGGTTCTTCCAATGGAGAAAAAAATCAGGTTTACTAAGTCTGTTGAAAAAATAATGACACATTCACACAGGTATGGTACTGGTATGGTAAATATCTTTATCAGTCAGACTATAATGCTCTGTATAATCACATTCTTCATTTAAAATAATAATGAAGGAGTTGATACTGTATAATAATGAAGGGGATGACTTTGGACCATTATGTGTCTTGCTTTGATGTAACAAACCTACCAGAATAAAATTCCGAATTAATGCTAAGAAAGCTAACGTTCCACTTGGCAGCTGTTGTAACGACAGAGTACTCAATCTCTTGGTGTATGACAAAATTCTTTGCTGTGAAATCTGCAACAATTCAAGCCATTTTATAAACATATGTGGAGTGATCAGATTAGGTAGGTAACACAATTAAGTTCTCCGGCTCAATAAGTATCAACAAATTGATTTTATAACACTAAACAAATATGTATAAACATTGTGAAGTATTTAGAGGTACAAGTATTTCAAATTCCTTTTCTTTTTTATGTAAGCACAAACATCAATAGATCCATTTAAATTTAATTCAAAGAAAAACATCAACAAACAATAACAAGAAACTAGTTGTCAGAAAGAATTTCATGAAGATTTTTTTTACAATTTCTCTGTGTTTGAAACTTAGTTAAGCATTCAGGCAGGTATAGGTGCTTTCCACAGTCATAGCATTTATATTTTGTTTGTTTAACTCAGCCTTTCAAGCCATTTCTGTGTAGAACATAGCAAAGATGACATCTGGATTCCCATTAGAGATACAGGCATATGTATGCACAAGTCTCACTTCAGTCTGAACTGTGGGTGGTCTTCCACAATTAATATTTGTGGAGTAGTGGGTGACAAGGCCTTTAGCAACAGACAATGAGAAGTCTAAGAAGGTGATAGATGGATGGTTGTTACTAATGTTGCAAAGTAAAAAATACTTTCTTTGACCACTTCAGAGTCTTATAATTATAACAATAATATTGGATGTATTGGTCAGCAATGTCAACCTCATGCATGTGTCATGTGAAGTCTGCTACAACCTTAAAGCAGTCAAATTGCTGCCTACTGAACTGACCATCAACATTAAATAAATGCTCAACCTGCATAACTGATGGATCGTGGAAAGTAGAAAGTACATAAACAGGCTTCTTGTCCTTCCATGAAGTAGCAAGAAGACAACCATTCTATCGGAACTGCATGTCACCAAAGTAAACAACACTATCTGGAGATTTGCACATTATATCACGGGTAAAATTCCTACTATTAATTAATACACACAGTGCCACATGCAGCTGTTTTAAAGATTAAAAAAATTTAACAAACATTAGATACTTAGATACATTTTTATTTAAATGCTTTTTTTTCGTGTATATCAATCCATTCACTAAAAGTTATAACTCAAGAAAATGTATTTATTAACCAATAATTTAAATTGCATTTCCACCATATTGTTTGATATTATCCATAGCGATGGGAATATCTGTTTCTATTTATAATTTTAATAATATTTATCTTCAGTTCCCTTGAAATTAAACCAGATAGTTCACATTTTTTTTATAGGTTTCAAAACAAATATTTATAAATTTTAAAACAAATAAATAAAGTGAAAGCAAATGCTTGGTAAATTTAGTTCTTTCCATGGTAAATGCCAACTTACTGGCAATAACAACAACTGGCACTTGTTTCTCCAGTATATTGCTAATTTGGTTTCAACTGGTTTTAAAGTTTCAGAGAAAGAAGCCTATTAAATATATCTCATAGAATTCTTAGCTGGGACAAAGTCTGCAGAGCAGCCAATATTCAAATCAGAATAGAATCAAACCAAAAAAAACCCTTGAATAGGACCATCCTATAACTATGCATGCATGCAAGGATCTTTCAGCTTTCCAGTTTCTGTAAGGAAGATATTTTAATATCTTCCCATAGGATCCTTTGGTTTGTGTAAAGAAGAGAATTAAATATATTCCCATAGGATCCTATGTTAAACTAAGTACTAACAAAGTTTTTCCCATCAGAATAAAAATGGAGGATAATCATATGAAATTTTAGAATTCAAGTCAAATAGCCCAACAAAAAATCACCCCGCTGCAAAACACCACCAGGTTTAGCAACATCTCCCCACTTACAAAAGGCACTAAAGTATCAAATTTGTGAGCTTGTATATTCTTATGATAAGCTAACAGCCAAATAATTAATTCATCTAAATCACCAATCATGATTGATATATTATTCTTTCTGACAATCATTAGGGTAATTAGAATAATTCTAATAACTAAAGCAGCCCTTATTATTAAAACTGATATATATATTAATTCATTATAAATATTGAAATATGATTGAATGTTAACAAGCAACTTGAATAAGCAGAAAATAGCTTTTACACTATATACATATATAGCAATTTTGGTAAATGGGTCAATTTTGAAGGTAGCGCTTTTAGAAAATGGGATGATTTTACTAAGGGTCAAGGCCTTAATGCAGGGGAGGGGGCAATCGTACAGTGTAGCAATTTTGATAAATGTTGGGGGCATTTCTGAGGGGGGGGGGGGGGGAATTTAACAGTGGGGCAATTTGACATTAAAGTTAAGTTTCAGTTTGTTGAGTTGTTTTAGAATAAAACAGGAGATTACAGATGACCAGGTACCCATAGTTATGACTATAGATGACCTTTTGGGTCAGGTGAGTTAAATGAAAAACCCAAGACATTAACAATCAAAGATATTTGACAATTTTAACATAAAGCTAAAACAGCAATGCAATAAGGTTATTTAAAGTGAATTACCAGTCTTTTTCGTCTGTTCATCATGCAATTTATGCAGTCTACAACCAATGACATATCTTCACTGGATGAACCTATGAAAATATTACCCGTATGTAAAACAGTAAAATGTGAGTACATGTATGCAATATTCAATGAAATACATGTAAGTGAAGAAACAAATAGGTCTAAAGTATATGGAAATTTTCCTGAGTCATGTCGGACATTTACCGGTCATCATATAAAAAATATTGTGTTTGCTTAAGCTGGGATGTGTATGTGCTTTTCCTTAAAGTCCAGAATACAGGTCTTGTAAATTTTTTTCAAGACCATGGTAGATATTAGTTGTTGTTTTGTATGGGTTCCTATGATATATGCACCGTGCAAGAAAGGAAATATATGTAGGAAAACATTCTGCTTCCTAAAATTTCTTTATTATAAGATGATATGTTGTCTATTCAACAAAGTAATAGCAAACAACATTTTTTATGAACATTCGTGAGACATTTTCATTAACCGGAAGTAGGAAGTTGTCTCAAAATTACAACAAGTTCGGAACAGAATTGAATTTTATACGATACTCGATGAACCACGTTTTTTACAAGTTATTATTTATTGAATTAAATATTTATTTTTGTTTTCATAATTTCAATTGAATTTAATTTGATTTTCCCAAGATTGTATGTCAGGTACATTGGCGCATGCGTGATGTACAATTTTGACTACACGTGTTTTTCCATCAAGTCATATTTTCTAAGCAATATAACGTACAACCACTTCGTTCCTATTGTTTCAAAATACTGTTCCCATAACATATTCTACGAAATGGATGAAACAGACTGTACTCATAATTAGGTTATCACCTGTTGTGTTAACCATTACGTAATTAACACTTGACTGGAGTGAATGGTTACTCAATAAACACATGTGTCAGTGACGGAAAATAGCCTTAGGGTTGATTTTTTAATAAAATATTTATATCTAGCGGAAATTAAAGGTATTGAAACCAACTAAAATATATGTCCAAGTTAAATATCACTTTTTTGGATGTCCGATTTGACTAAACCTTAGTCGGACATTTTAATGTAAATGTCGGACATGTCCGGCAAATATAACCGTTTCCAGACCCTTGGTTCCTAGTAATTACACATCAATTTAAAGTAGGCATATGTGTATTATCAGTATAAATACCAAACATTAAAATTAGCATTTGCTATTAGGCAGCTAGCCAGAAGAATAGCTCCCAAGCTATTCGCCAGGATAGCCAGGATATCTCGTAATAATTCTAATAAGATTTGCATATTTCAAAATATGTTTATTTGATTGGTCAAGATTACTTCTGGTTTAGGTTGAGGTTGACCGAACTATTTTCATCATGAGCACTGTAAACAAAGATGGTGGCATTCAATATCGACGCCGATGCCAAATTCTTTGTACAATAAATTGATGTTAATGATTTGTTAATTTAAAACTATTCTTTTGTTTGATAAAGAAAATAAAGTTATAGATTTAAATTAAAACTTAGTTCTATTAATTAAAATCAAAAGATGGTTTATGAATAACATTTGGTATGTAAAAATCAACAAGATATTCATACATTAGGTCGACGATCCCTGCTACCAAAAAATACAAGAAACATGGAATTGAGAATACCTTAATAGGAAAATTAATTTCTTAACGTATTTTTAAAGAATTATAAGGACTGAACAATCCTATAATAATTAGGTGTGTACAGAAATTCATTGTTCAGTTAAAAAAAAAACCAACTAGTTCATTTTGTGTCAAAAGCCCCCATGTATTTAGAGAGTTTACAGATGATTTTTGGTCATACTAACCATCATGTATGTGAAGTAATGTGTTGTACATGTGTGTATAAAAGTTCATTGGGTCAATATTCAGTGCACTCCCTTGACCACTTAGTATTGTAAAAGCTGTCAGTATCACATGTAGAGATTCTCTGTATGTCAGGTCCTTCAAAATAAAAGATTGAAATGGATTTTGTTCATATTATAAGGTAATGTATAACACCACAATAAGGGAGAAAAAATAAACTTAGACGACTCCAAATTGGTAAATAATATAACCATCCATTCCAAATTTAGCATTTATAATATACAAACTCTAATGATTATGACCAAAAGTGGGTGAGAAAGGTGACATGTCACATGATATGCATTTAGCATGTTAATACAATGTAGCTTCAGAATGGTGTGTAACCCTTCCAAAAATGATTTACTTGTATAATCTTCATGCAGCTATATAACAAACAAAAAAATACAAAACTGTTTTCACCAATTGAAACTAGAATTTTGTATTTAACATCAGTGACTGAATTCTGGCAATGCTAACTAGTTTTTAATTTACAGCAGTAAACTTATGGCACTTTAAGATCTGAGGCTCCCTATGTGCTTTAATTGCTCACATGGATTATCAAAATACTATTTTTAATGTAAAACATAGCAATTTTAACCATTTAATGAATTTTAAACCTTAGTAACAGTAGCAACTGTAGGCGAAGACTGGGCTATATGAAACAAAGACCAATAATTGAAGTTAAATAAAAGTTTATCATGATGCTTACATTCAAGTGTAACCCAATTTTGATTGCAAAATGAAGCATTTGCTTGTTTTTTAAGGATTGTTTATCTTAAATAAAGGGCATAGCTACATGGTACCACGTGAGGATCATCTATGTGGTGCCCTTCCATTTACAAGACTTTCGGAATTAGGTGTCCCAATTTAACTCACATGTATTTTTCTATTTTGGAGTGCATTTTAACAAAAATCATAAAAGTCTGAAATGGCATGGTTGCAAATCAAGTGCCTTAATAAATATGAATGGTTTACAATTTGTTGGAAGGGGTTTTAGGTCTGTGTAAAAACATGTAGGAACACAAAATAGGTACCGTCTAAGTTTCCAAGTCTGGAAAATTAGAAACAAAAATCCTAGAACAATTTCAAAATATCAGGTGCACAACTTCAATAAATGTGCAGATTTAAGTGAAGTGTCTTAGATCTGGGTTGACAACTGTAGGAGTTGACTAAACAAAGTAGGTACAGTCTTCTGCAATGTTCTGAAAAAGTAGGAAAAGATCCATAATAGCAGGTGCATAACTTCAATACATGTGCAATCTAAGTTCTAAGTTTAAGAGATCTTGGTTGAAAACTTTAGGAGAAGTTAATTACACAAAATAGGTATTGTCTTCTGCAAATGTTCTGAGAATGACTAAGTTCACCCACCGTATTTAACCATACTATAATCTGGGTTAGAACTTCGTACAACCTAGCCAAAAATTAGGTGTCATCTATACAAATGGCCAAGAAATTTATTTCAAGAAAATAAAGTTGAATAAATGGGAATGATACATCCATGCCAAGTTTGGTTCCAACTGGCTCAGTAGGTTCAAAGTTTAAAAGAGTGTAAACAGACAACAACAAACAAAGTGATGGCAATAGCTAGTCCTTGTTTTTAGCCAAGTCCACTAAAAACAAAAGCAACTGGTATTAAACAATTAAATTTATATGTTTGATCTCTATGTGTGATATAATACTTCATATAAATATTTTGAGTCATTTGTTAACATAAGACAATTTGACAACCATGTCTGATTACCATATAACACCACATGGTATCCTTACCTCTGATTCTATCAACTCATTGAACACTTTATACAGGTCATCAAAGAAATCTATATTAATCAAATGAGCAAATCTAAAAAACAAACATATTACAATTTAGTCATTGTTAATATCAAGACACTTTGTCTTACTTTTGTGTTGTTATGTATTCATAGTACAGTAAAACCTCGTTGTCTCAAACTTGGTTGACTCGATTCCTCGGTTATGTAGATAAATTTTTAAATCCCGGCATTTTTCTGATATCAACAATGAATTTCTTCCTCGGATGTGTTGATCTCGGTTGTTTCGATATTTCACTTAACTCGATTTATTTTTGTAGTCTGGACATTAATAAGTGTAATTTTAACCTTGTTGATTCGAAGTTAATTTTGCTCTCGATATCGATGTCAAAACTAACAATTTCATTTCTATGTTGTATTGTTACTTAATTCGCATTTGTTTCTTTTAAACACCTGTCATACAGTAAACAGGATTATTGATTGGCTATTACAATTTGAATTGGCAATTTAATAGATCAAATTGGTAATCCAGGCGCAGTACATGCATTACTAAGGTTAATTGATGATCAGCTAATTACTGTCCGAATTAGTTTTCATGTTTAATTAAAAATGATAGTTATTGAAAATTTATTTTGATCTGATCAATGATGTGTGTGGTCGAGTTTTGTTTCTTTAAAGACATTCTGTTATATTTGTTGACTTATGTGTTGTTAATTACATAAAAAACAATCTGTATTGTTTAATTAGTTCTTTCGAACTGTAAGTTGATAAGTGTTTTCTTGAAATGTTTTTTCATGATTTCGTAATAATAAAGATTATAAATTTGATTACACTATTTTTTTAATTATTGTCAATTTATTTTAATGTATAAAATACTTCATATATCGTACGCTACAAATATCGTGACAATACAAGTGATGCCGAAGTTCGAAACCAATATACATGAAATAAATACCCTTGGATTTTTTTAAAATCACAAAATGAAAATGGCGTCATACCCTAAACTCAAGTGTAGGACAAAATCCCCCCGGACAAAATACCTTCCATGTAATTTAGCAAAGGCAGACAAAATCCCTCCGGAATCTGATTTGTTTAAATTAAGTTTTTTTAATGTTCACACCGTACAGTATCGTACATATAAACATAAACCTTGAAAAATGCCCTAATATTTAAAAAAAAACAGATATTTAATAACTTAATAATAATAATTTTTTGTCTCATTTGCATTGCTTAATTGTTGACCTTTTAATTGATGTGTTTGTAGACTCGCAGTGATCAACGAATATTGCTTACTTGAGCAAAACATTCTGTACATTTTGTAGAAAATTGAAATGAGTATGGCTTTTACTAAAAAGTAATAATTTCGTAAAATAATTGCATAATTTACATGTAGTTCAAGAAATTTAATTGTTTGTTCGGTAAATAATAATACGATATACTTCCTTCATATAAAGTGTCATCAAAAAATGTAAAATGGTTTAGGAGAAGTTGCGCTTACAAAGTCTCACAATGTTTGTTTGTTTGTTTGAATGGTGTTTTAATGCCACTTTCAGCAATTTTTCAGCTATTTCATGGCGTCCAGTTTTTATTGGGGGAGGAAGCCGGAGTACCCAGAGAGAACCCCGACCTGCGGTAGGAAAACTGGCAATCCTTGTCAATTAAGATTCGAGTCGAGTACACCCTGCCTGCAGTGAGAATGGAACCCGCAATCTCAGTGTTGACAGACCACGTGATCAATAGTAGACGAACTACCTTGATCACTCGGCCACTGAGGCCCCAAGTCTCACAATGAATACTATATTTAAAAAGTCAAAGTCCAATTATCTCCCCTGAATAATATCCAACAGCAATGAAAATTCTTCATGCACATCTACATATGATGTACTTCCTTCATATAAAGTTTCATCAAAATCCTTCAAGCAGTTTAGGAGGAGAAGCGCTTACAAGGGATGTGGACAAACGACAGACAGACAAACAAGTTTGTGGGGGTATAATAATAACCATGTGTCAGTCTCAATCATCATTTCAGGTGCCACATAAAAAATTATCAAACAAAATGCACAATACTTATTGATATTATCATAATCAGATTTGGGAGGGATTTGGTCCGCCTTGAAAATTTAATAGGGGGGATTTTGTCCGCCTTGTAAATTTAACAGGGCGGATTTTGTCCACTTTGTAAATTTTACAAGGGAGATTTTGTCCGCCTATTCTAAATTACACAGAAGGGATTTTTCCTGGGGATTTTGTGTCCCCCTAAACTTGGTTGACTTGAAATTCTGATAACTCAATACATTTTTACGTTGTGGCAAACTTCGACTTATCGAGGTTTGACTGTACATGTAATGTGTCAAACAGACGATATAATGTGTTTTTACAGCATTTCAAATACATAAAATTGTTCAAATCATCAAAATATGCTGCAGAGATGTACTAGTACCCTGAGCAAAAAGAACAAGGCATTTCATGTTATGTACTATAGTAGACCAAAGTGGATCAACAAAGGTCATACTGCTTGTTTGTAGTGAATATTTAATGCCCATTTTATTAAGTACAAATTTACATAACCTAGATTCATTTTGTTTTTGCATACAAAAATTAATTGATTAAAGGATGGCCCAGCATACTTAGCTGGCCCCTCTAAAACAGATGATAGCAAAGACGAAATTGCTTGCACCTCCTGTAATGGTGGTGGAAAAGAAGAATAACTCCAGAACTGATAGTTGCAAAGTAGACATTGCGTGAAATGCTTGCCCCTCTAGTACTGAGGTGGAAAAAATTACTTTCATCAAGTCCATCTAACATTGATGGTGGTAAAAAGGAAGTTAGTCTCTCAAGAACTGATAAGAAATGAAGAACTTACTTAGCTAAGCCTTCTAACACTGATGGCAACAAGGAAGATTTTCTATAACCCTTTAGAATTCTAAAATATGTCAAAAATACTGCTCCAATAATATCTGTATGCTGAAATAAAAATCAAGTAAAAGATATACATGTAATTATGAACAGATAAATATAATAATGACATTTCAGTGAATAAGTGAAAAAATAAATGTTTTTTTTAGTAAAAACATTCTTTACTATAACAAGAATTGCCTGCATTAAATGTTATAAATAATAATTTAACAACTGGAACATGCTTGTTATTAATGAAGGAAAAGTTCATTAAGTACATTAGGTACCATACCTTCAAAAATCCAAGGTCGTCAAACAACGGAAAATTTTGATGGTAATTTACAAGACAGGAAAAAATGTCCAGACATATTATGTTATCCCCTTATATGTATTATTCCTGGATTTTATTGGTTGTTACCTGTCTTAAATGTCCAAATGTGCCCAATCCAGAAAAGCAAACAAAAGATATTCAATGGACCTTCATTGACACCACACCATTCATGACATCTCGCTAATAATTTGATACCAAAATTAAATAACACTTATTTTTCGACAACTGTAGTTACACCTATGGTAAACTACCTTTTAGACTTAAACCAGATATAAATTTGTTGCATGTTCATATCTATAGATATGGAGATTTTAACACATGACGCACTCTGTGCATTGGTACTGCTACTTAAAATCTCCATATCTATAGATATGAACACATATAACTCATATTAGTCTGACAGTGACATCTGTCTCTAGTTACCATAATTAGGGTCGTATTGTCCGCGGTCTTTTTCGACATTGATTATTGTCGATTGCGGTCAACATCTTGTTGTTGTGTTATATGCAGTATGTTTGTATTATTCTAACATGATTCTTTTACAAACTTCCATATGTATATGTTGCAAATGATATTACTTTTTACTTAAACTATTTTTAGTAATATTATATTAATTAAATTATTTATATAGGACAAGAAAAAATTAAAACGGATACGAAAATAACTGATGTGTAACCTGTATTGCGTAAAATGCAAATGGCGTCGATATGTAACCTCAAGTGTCTGAAGATTAATGTTTTGCTTGCAATCATTCAGGGTTTAAAATAAAACATGTTATCTTTTTGTTTTCTTTGTTTTCGTTGATGAATGAAAGTTAACAAATTGTTTTGGTTTCGAATTGTGTGATTATCCTTTTTAACAACAATCAAAGTAGACAATTATTATTATTATTATAAATCACATTTATATAGCACCCTTTTCATACATATACATACGCTCAAAGGTGCTTTACAAACAAAACCATACATTTTAAGAATACAATTAATCGAATCATAAGTTCCTATAATAAATTAAAACTTTATATAGAATTATTGAAACCTAACGATTAAAAAATGTGAAATAAAATTACACAACATATTGGTAGGTAAAACATCCAGAACATAATGCGCTGCGTATAAAAGAGATTGTCTATGTGTATAGTTCATATATCGGATCGAGAAAAAACATAAATGTAATATAGCAAAATTACGACTACTGTACTTCATAACACTGAAGGAAAAGGTATGTTTTAAGAGATTTTTTAAAAGAAGCAAAGCTGCTAGACTGGCGTAGTGTCAGTGGTAAGGAATTCCAGAGCCGAGGTGCACACACACAGAAACAGCGGTCTCCGTAGCTCACTGTTTTAGATCTGGGTTGTACTAAAATCAATGTATTGTCTTGAGATCTAAGTAATCGCTTTGGTGTATACAGTTCCAGCAAAGATCTAATACACGCTGGTGCTTGGTTGTGAAGTGCCTTGTATGTAAGGGTACAAATCTTGTACTGATTCTACTGTCTATCGGTAACTAATGCAGCTCTTTCAAAATCGGTGTGATATGACAGGAGCGAGAAGCTTTTGTAATTATACGCGCTGCTGTGTTTTGAACGGTCTGAAGCTTGTTTAGAGTGGTTTTGGGAAGTCCATATAGCAGAGAATTACTGTAGTCTAGTCGCGATGTAACAAGACTATTGACCAGAGATTTTGTAGCATCACATGTTATATATTGTCTTATGTGGCCAATCTGACGTAATTGAGCATAGCTGGATCGACACACAGAGTTAACATGGCTTTCCATATTCATCCTGGAGTCGAAGAACGCTCCGAGATTTCTGGCAACTTTTGCTGGCTTTATCAAAGATGCACCAATATTGATGGTAATATCCCCAACAAACTGCTCATTTTGTTTGGATGAGAAGACAACGACTTCAACAATATGAGAATGCACTATTTTTTTTTTTTAATTTATTACAATCACTAGAAAATAAATGATATTTTAAAAGAGAATAAATTACATATTACAGTAAAAACTTGTATGTGCAGATTGTACATGCGTATAAGAATTTTTCCGCAATTTTCTAGTCGAAGAAAGGGGTGTGGACAATACATAAATGCGGACTATACAAAACTTTTACGGTAATTTATCCTGGTCTTTAGTTGCTCTTAGAAAGGGGTATAGGATAATATACTCTTGATGAGAGAACCATATTACTTTTATCACATTTATATGAAAGTGTATCTGAGGACACATGCCCAAAATGCTTGGATAACCAGTATTTGTCTGACTAAAGTTTAATTTTTAGCAGTAATTATGGTAACAAGGAGAAATTAATAGCCCCTTTAATACTGATGGTGAAAAAGACGAATTACTTACTAGCCTCTGTAGTACTAAACCTAAGGCCTCTGAGAAGGCCATATGTCCTTTTTGTACATGTAAATAATTATTTATATATTGTCAGATCTCAAATCAAAAAACATTTATGATATGAACATGACATGAATACTGATACATACCAGTTTCAATTTTTTCTTTTTATCTTCAGTTGCTTTTGTTTCTAGAAGTTCATGCTCTAACGTAGCCATTTTTTTTCTTTTCTACAAAAACAAAATTTTCAGTGAAAATCAAAATTAATTACAAACAGATCTGAATTCATTTGTTTTATACAATGCAAGATGTTTACAAAGGTCTGTTCATGTTAATAAATTAAATCTTCTGAATTAAATTGTCTTAAATTCAGTAGAAAATGTCTTCATTCACATTTTTTTATTTCCACATTTTTAGACTTTTCAAGGTGCTAAAACCTACATGTAGAATATCATGAGAAGAATCCACAACAGCATTAAAGAAATATTATCATTGTTTACAATTTCAACATTATGATGGTCTGCAAAATTATATTCAAATATAATCCAGCTGAGTATCGATGGGAGACAGAAAGAAAAATAGCAAGGAAAGTGAATGAACAACGAGAGCTGAAAGTGAAGTAACAAAAACAGAAAGTAAGTAACCAGAACCCAAAACATGGACACTCTCAGGTGTTCTGGATGAATAAGCAGTGCCTGCCTCTAATTAGACACCCATCGATTTATGCACTGTCATGTCTAGGAAAAAGTCAAATTCAGCAATAGGAAAGACTACCATTGACTCAGCAAAAATGTCTGATAGGATTTGAGAGATGGATTTTCCATAATGATTAATTTAAGTCATGGTGATGGCCATAGAACATGAAACATCAACCTAGATATGAAAACCCTTCTTTATGTAACTAAATAGTCAGCGGCAGTGACCTATCTAGAAAATAGAAATAACAATCAATAGGTTGTAAAATGTACACATCATCCACTGGAGCTGCTGGAATGTTGCTGTTGATGAAGGGGAAGTTTACAATTAGAAAGTTAGTCATCAGTTGTTGTAGTTTTCCCAAGTCTATTTCTAAAAATAGGTTTAAGTATGAGGCCAACCTAAGTGTATTGGTATTGTCTTTAATTTTAAGCTCACTAGGATAGATTTAATGCAAATAGTCCCCGAAATAAGCATTGGTCCTAGACAAGACATCATCAACTGATTTACATGTATATCCACAACAAGTAGTATCTTAACCATTTTTGTGAGAAATACTGATGGTGGCAATGGTTTTTACATGATCAAGACAAAATGTGGACCTCAGAAATATCAGTGCTTCAAGGTTTTTTTTTTCTAGCAAAACCAGTAGCTCATACTGGTTTTGCTAGAAATTAGCATGTTAAAAGTCCAGGTATCAAATGAAAGATAACAATGGACGGCAACAGCAGTATGACTGTCAGTATGATTCATCTATTTACTGTCATATTGCTTCATATCTTATTTCAACACACATCCAAAGTACATGTAAATCGAGTGGTGGAGAGTTTTACACAAGCCTCTATAGTACTACTATAGTAAAAGTGACAGAATAAACTATTAATCCATTAAAACCAGAAAGTGCTATCATTTTACATTCTTTAAAACTTTTTTTAGATGAGAAGCATAAAATGTAATGTGCCATATATAAATTACTTTTCTTTCTCGTCTTGACATTTGATCCCTATTTTTTTTCGTTGGTTCATCAGTTTCTGCTCCTGTGTCGATTTCTTTGATCTTTAAAGCCAGAAAAGTGTCAAGTACCTATATAAATAGATTTATTAATGCCAAGTAATTAATATTACACTTTATCTGAATGACTACATCTTATATAAAAAGACTGTTGTATATATTTATTTGTTTTTCATACCTAAAAACAACATTTTATGTAAAAATAACAACTTTACTGCTAACAAAATCGCAGGCTTCTAGAAGCCAATAAATGCTCACATGGCCTACATATTAAAAAAATTGATAAAATTTGACCCCATTATTTCATAAATTTTGCCTCTCTGCTAAATATGATTCAAAATGGTTGTAAACACTACTTTTTGTCAACCATAATTTATTGTATGTAAATATCTGGAATAATAATAAACAAACCTTTCTTTGAACCCTGAATTCTCTGACTTTTACCATTTTCCCAACAAGTCTTACAATCTGAAATGGAAAAAAGTCACTTTAAATATTAGGAGATCTAATGTGTTAAAAATGTTCTTCATTTGGTTGATTTCTTTATTGTAACCTACTGATTCTCTGAACCTGCATGAATGGTTGTCAAGATAAAAGACAATTATTTGCATTTACTGCTATCACCTATTTTAAGTCACTGTGGCAGTGTGGATTGTTTTTTGTATCTTTTTCAAGTTATAAGTGCTAATTGTTTGCTACTGCTTAAAAACACTGTGATTTAGACATTGCAAGCCCTTACTCACAAAAAACTTTTAATTTATACTGTTAGACATTGTTAGACCTACCTCTAAAGAAACTTCTCCTGATTTATCATGTTAGACATTGAAAGACCTACCTCTGAAGAAACTTCTCCTGATTTATCATTTTAGACATTGATAGACCTACCTCTAAAGAAACTTCTCCTGATTTATCATTTTAGACATTGATAGACCTACCTCTAAAGAAACTTCTCCTGATTTATCATGTTAGACATTGATAGACCTACCTCTAAAGAAACTTCTCCTGATTTATCATGATAGACAATTTTAGACCTACCACTAAAGAAACTTCTCATGACTTATCATGTTAGACATTGATAGACCTACCTCTAAAGAAACTTCTCCTGATTTATCATTTTAGACATTGTTAGACCTACCTCCAAAAAAACTTCTGATTTATCCTTGTTTTTGTTTCAGACAATGTTCAACCTACATCTAAGAAACTTCTCCTGATTTATCATGTTTGTGTTGAAGACATTGTAGGGGAGTTTTTTACTTCCTATGCCGACAATTGAATGCCCTTGGTCAGACAATATAGACATTGTTACACCTAACACTAGAGAATCTTCTCCTGATTTATCCTGTTAAACATTGTTAGACCTATCTCTAAAGAAACTTTTGATTTATGCTGTTAGACATTGATAGACCTACCTCTAAAGAAACATCTCCTGATTTATCATGTTAGACCTATCTATAAGAAACTTCTCCTGATTTATCCGGTTAAACATTGATAGACATACCTCTAAAGAAACTTCTCCTGATTTATCATGTTAAACATTGATAGACCTACCACTAAAGAAACTTCGGTTGATTTATCATGTTAGACATTGATAGACCTACCACTAAAGAAACTTCTCCTGATTTATCATTTTAAACATTGATTGACCTACCACTAAAGAAACTTCTCCTGATTTATCATGTTAGACATTGATAGACCTACCACTAAAGAAACTTCTCCTGATTTATCATTTTAGACATTGATAGACCTACCTCTGAAGAACCTTCTCCTGATTTATCATGTTAGACATTGTTAGACCTACCTCTAAAGAAACTTCTCCTGATTTATCCTGTTAGACATTGTTAGACCTACCACTAAAGAAACTTCTCCTGATTTATCCTGTTAGACATTGTTAGACCTACCACTAAAGAAACTTCTCCTGATTTATCCTGTTAGACATTGTTAGACCTACCTCTAAAGAAACTTCGGTTGATTTATCATGTTAGACATTGTTAGACCTACCTCTAAAGAAACTTTTGATTTATGCTGTTAGACATTGATAGACCTACCTCTAAAGAAACATCTCCTGATTTATCCTGTTAGACATTGTTAGACCTACCTCTAAAGAAACTTCTCCTGATTTATCATTTTAAACATTGATAGACCTACCACTAAAGAAACTTCTCCTGATTTATCATGTTAGACATTGATAGACTTAGCACTAAAGAAACTTCGGTTGATTTATCAAGTTATGACATTGTTAGACCTACCACTAAAGAAACTTCTCCTGGTTCATCCTCTTTGTGTTTTTAACATTGTTATACCTACCTCTAAAGAAACTTCTCCTGATTTATCATTTAAGACATTGATAGACCTACCTCTGAAGAAACTTCTCCTGATTTATCATTTTAGACATTGATAGACCTACCTCTGAAGAAACTTCTCCTGATTAATCATGTTAGACATTGATAGACCTACCTCTAAAGAAACTTCTCCTGATTTATCATTTTAAACAATGATAGACCTACCTCTAAAGAAACTTCTCCTGATTTATCATGTTAGACATTGATAGACCTACCTCTAAAGAAACTTCTCCTGATATATCATGTTAGACATTGATAGACCTACCTCTAAAGAAACTTCTTCTGATTTATCATTTTAAACATTGATAGACCTACCTCTAAAGAAACTTCTCCTGATTTATCATGTTAGACATTGATAGACCTACTGTACAGGCCTCGCGAATTTTAATTTCTCCGCGCATCCCGGTGGAGGAAATTCGGGTCTCCGCGACCTCTCCGCGGTCATCTCCACCGCGACTCGCGATTGCGAGTTGCCGGTGGAGAGCCGGTATCGGGTGGAGAGCCGACGACTCCACCGTGTATTCGCGGTGTATCCACTCTGCAAACATTTGGGGATATATTGGCACATTCGGTAACTGTGCATATTATCGTATAAATGACGTGAAATTATCGTAAGTCTAATCTTTCACCTTTTAAAATATATGACACTTTTGTGAACCTGTTTCAGATCAGTTTCATGTGTTATCCTACAAAAACATAGAACAGAAAGATCGTGTAGAATACTATTTCTAAAAATAGTTAGCAAAGTTGTGTTAAGATTATTTATTGTATGTATGTTTGTGTTAATTTATTAATCTTTCATCGTTTTTTTTATATTTCAGGTTGTCTGTGAAGATTTATTACTTATCTATATTATCAATTCATGCAGCTAAAAAGCTAATTATCTGATTTATGCATTTGTTATTCTTTCTTATATATAGGTAAACTTAGGCTTAGAGGTGACGAATATGCGGTAAAAAGCTTACCAACTTCCATATATTTCTTCCCAATATATTTATCCATTAATAAAGTTAACAGTTTCACATTCTCTGCAATGACGAAGTGACAACTTGGTTTATTTGTGTTACGTATTCCGTTTAACAGCAGGTTGCAATAAACAAATCCATGGACACCTGTTCGACAATATGAATCGTCAAATAACTCGCATCCACTTATTTAAAACTGAGAGCTTTGACACTGTTCAAATATAATTAGCTTGTTTGTAAACTGTAGGTCAGTCTGTGAGTTCAAAGGTAAATAACGACCTAATTATCGCTTATTCGATCAGACAGTATTACCTTTGTTACAATTAATTGAAAATGTCCAGGAAGTGTCAGCGTACTAATTAAGAATTAGGCAATCATTTCTGTATAGCAAATATTGCTTGATAAGTACTTACCTTCGTATTACATGCTAGTTTAATCCGTGCCGAATACAGTTATTACCTTACACAGAACACAGTTTAGACTATATTGTTTGCAAATCAACAATATACTACATGAATATATTAAATTATGTATAACTAAAAATTCCGCAGTTTCTTTGTATTTCTAAAATATTCGGTAAAAAAGCACGTGCCGATAATTGAGGATATCGTCTGCTTGTCAATCAAAGTATTTACCGCTTTCACAATAGCACGTGCAAGTAGTGTTTTTTTACATTATTGTAACCGGATATTTTAAAATGCTTAAAAAAAATCTGCAAAGAAAGATGGATTACCGAGAAGCATCATTAGTGGTATGGGGTTTTCTTTTGGAGTTGTGGATATATTTCCTCCGTAGACATTATGATTCCGAGATTCTACAAGGTTTATAAAAAACCAAAAAGACGCTTGTGATTTCGTTTTTGAACTGTAGTTCAGGATGTCAAATGATCACAGGAACGGCCTAATTAGCGCTAATTGGTTATCATCCGACAGCATTACCTGTGTACCACTAATTATGTAATGAAAAATGGTCTGAAAGTGTCATTGTGCTCAATTTACAAGGGATTGTCCAATTAATTTGAAGCGAGGATTAATTTTACAACAAAAAATATAAAGTTTGTTGTATACAAACTCGAGCATATGACAACAATTTCACTTACATTTATAGACGTAAACGGCACTATAGACGATCTTGTTTTGTTGATGTTTGTCAAATTTGAAGAAAATATATGACAGTAGAACACGATAATTGAGGTATCGTCTGCTTCTTGAATCAATTAATTTACCGCTTGTAAAATAGCACGTGCAAGTAGGGTACAAAGATATACCTGTGAAGTGGTTATAATTATTTTAAAAAAAAAACGATGAAAATGAAATGACAGGCAGTATATCTTTATTTATTCCACCACTATTTTATCTATTAATTATTTTATAATTATACCTCCGGTTTTGGTGACGTAAACAAACAAGCTGTTAATAGAATTCAACAATTATTTTAATTTATTGGATTGATACTCGATATTTTAAAATGCTTTCAAAAAGAACGTGGATAAAGACAGATGGATTACCGAGAAGCTTCATTATTGGCATAAGATTTCCTTTTTCTTTTGGAGTTGTGAACGTATGTTTCACCGTAGACATTCTGACACCAAGATTCTACAATGTTTACAAAAATCAAAGAAGACACTGTTATTTATTTAAAACACAGCTTTGACACTGTTCAAATATAATTCAGCTTGTGAGTTCGTTTTTGAACTGTAGTTCACACTGTCAAATGATCAAAGGAAATTAAAGACATAATTAACGCTAATTGGTTATATGACAGCATTACCTGTGTACCCTTAATTGTGTAATCAAATATGGTCAGGAATTGTCATTTATTATGTATTATGCAATTAATTTAAAGGGATAATTAATTTTATAACACAAGGTATAGAGTTTGTTGTATACACACTCAATTCAAGCATATGACCACAATTCCACTTTCCTATATTGACGAAAACGGCACTGTAGACGATGTTGTTCTGTGATGTTTGTCAACACTGAAGAAAATATAAGAAGTAGAACATTTTCTGGAGAAAGGAAACAGAAACTTAACATGCATACCCATTGTTCTGATGTGATTTTACGATCTTTTTGGCCGGCTATCCACCGCGACTACGCGATCGGCACTCCACCGCGAAAACACCACGACTCCACCAAGGAGAGTTGAGTAACAGTGGAGGAAACTGTCTCTCCACTCTCCTCCACCTCCACCGCGATGGGTGGAGAAATTAAAATTCGCGGGGCCTGTACAGTACCTCTAAAGAAACTTCTCCTGATATATCATGTTAGACATTGATAGACCTACCTCTAAAGAAACTTCTTCTGATTTATCATTTTAAACATTGATAGACCTACCTCTGAAGAAACTTCTGATTTATCATGTTAGACATTGTTAGACCTACCACTAAAGAAACTTCTCCTGATTTATCATGTTAGACATTGATAGACGTACCTCTAAAGAAACTTCTCCTGATTTATCATGTTAGACATTGATAGACCTACCTCTAAAGAAACTTCTCCTGATTTATCATTTTAAACAATGATAGACCTACCACTAAAGAAACTTCTCCTGATTTATCATGTTAGACATTGATAGACCTACCTCTAAAGAAACTTCTTCTGATTTATCATTTTAAACATTGATAGACCTACCTCTGAAGAAACTTCTCCTGATTTATCATGTTAGACATTGTTAGACCTACCACTAAAGAAACTTCTCCTGATTTATCATGTTAGACATTGATAGACGTACCTCTAAAGAAACTTCTCCTGATTTATCATGTTAGACATTGATAGACCTACCTCTAAAGAAACTTCTCCTGATTTATCATTTTAAACAATGATAGACCTACCACTAAAGAAACTTCTCCTGATTTATCATGTTAGACATTGATAGACGTACCTCTAAAGAAACTTCTCCTGATTTATCATGTTAGACATTGATAGACGTACCTCTAAAGAAACTTCTCCTGATTTATCATGTTAGACATTGATAGACCTACCTCTAAAGAAACTTCTCCTGATTTATCATTTTAAACAATGATAGACCTACCACTAAAGAAACTTCTCCTGATTTATCATGTTAGACATTGATAGACGTACCTCTAAAGAAACTTCTCCTGATTTATCATTTTAAACATTGATAGACCTACCTCTGAAGAAACTTCTCCTGATTTATCATGTTAGACAATGTTAGACCTACCACTAAAGAAACTTCTCCTGACTTATCATTTTAAACATTGATTGACCTACCACTAAAGAAACTTCTCCTGATTTATCATGTTAGACCTACCACTAAAGAAACTTCGCCTGATTTATCATGTTAGACAATGTTAGACCTACCACTAAAGAAACTTCTCCTGATTTATCATTTTAAACATTGATTGACCTACCACTAAAGAAACTTCTCCTGATTTATCATGTTAGACCTACCACTAAAGAAACTTCGCCTGATTTATCATGTTAGACAATGTTAGACCTACCACTAAAGAAACTTCTCCTGATTTATCATTTTAAACATTGATTGACCTACCACTAAAGAAACTTCTCCTGATTTATCATGTTAGACATTGATAGACCTACCACCAAAGAAACTTCTCCTGATTTATCATGTTAGACAATGTTAGACCTACCACTAAAGAAACTTCTCCTGATTTATCATGTTAGACATTGATAGACCTACCTCTGAAGAAACTTCTCCTGATTTATCATGTTAGACATTGATAGACCTACCACTAAAGAACCTTCTCCTGATTTATCATGTTAGACATTGATAGACCTACCACTAAAGAAACTTCGCCTGATTTATCATGTTAGACAATGTTAGACCTACCACTAAAGAAACTTCTCCTGATTTATCATTTTAAACATTGATTGACCTACCACTAAAGAAACTTCTCCTGATTTATCATGTTAAACCTACCACTAAAGAAACTTCTCCTGATTTATCATGTTAGACATTGTTAGACTTACCACTAAAGAAACTTCGCCTGATTTATCATGTTAGACAATGTTAGACCTACCACTAAAGAAACTTCTCCTGATTTATCATTTTAAACATTGATTGACCTACCACTAAAGAAACTTCTCCTGATTTATCATGTTAGACATTGATAGACTTACCACTAAAGAGACTTCGGTTGATTTATCAAGTTATGACATTGTTAGACCTACCACTAAAGAAACTTCTCCTGGTTCATCCTCTTTGTGTTTTTAACATTGTTATACCTACCTCTAAAGAAACTTCTCCTGATTTATCATTTAAGACATTGATAGACCTACCTCTGAAGAAACTTCTCCTGATTTATCATTTTAGACATTGATAGACCTACCTCTGAAGAAACTTCTCCTGATTTATCATGTTAGACATTGTTAGACCTACCACTAAAGAAACTTCTCCTGATATATCATGTTAGACATTGATAGACCTACCACTAAAGAAACTTCTCCTGGTTCATCCTCTTTGTGTTTTTAACATTGTTATACCTACCTCTAAAGAAACTTCTCCTGATTTATCATTTAAGACATTGATAGACCTACCTCTGAAGAAACTTCTCCTGATTTATCATTTTAGACATTGATAGACCTACCTCTGAAGAACCTTCTCCTGATTTATCATGTTAGACATTGTTAGACCTACCACTAAAGAAACTTCTCCTGATTTATCATGTTAGACATTGATAGACCTACCTCTAAAGAAACTTCTCCTGATTTATCATTTTAAACATTGATAGACCTACCTCTGAAGAAACTTCTCCTGATTTATCATGTTAGACATTGTTAGACCTACCACTAAAGAAACTTCGCCTGATTTATCATGTTAGACATTGTTAGACCTACCTCTAAAGAAACTTCTCCTGATTTATCATTTTAAAAATTGATAGACCAACCTCTAAAGAAACTTCTCCTGACTTATCATGTTAGACATTGATAGACCAACCTCTAAAGAAACTTCTCCTGATTTGTCATTTTAAACATTGATAGACCTACCACTAAAGAAACTTCTCCTGATTTATCATTTTAAACATTGATAGACCTACCACTAAAGAAACTTCTCCTGATTTATCATGTTAGACATTGATAGACCTACCACTAAAGAAACTTCGCCTGATTTATCATGTTAGACATTGTTAGACCTACCACTAAAGAAACTTCTCCTGATTTATCCTGTTAGACAATGTTAGACCTACCACTAAAGAAACTTCGCCTGATTTATCATGTTAGACAATGTTAGACCTACCACTAAAGAAACTTCTCCTGATTTATCATGTTAGACATTGTTAGACCTACCACTAAAGAACCTTCTCCTGATTTATCATGTTAGACATTGTTAGACTTACCACTAAAGAAACTTCGCCTGATTTATCATGTTAGACAATGTTAGACCTACCACTAAAGAAACTTCTCCTGATTTATCATTTTAAACATTGATTGACCTACCACTAAAGAAACTTCTCCTGATTTATCATGTTAGACATTGACAGACTTACCACTAAAGAAACTTCGGTTGATTTATCAAGTTATGACATTGTTAGACCTACCACTAAAGAAACTTCTTCTGGTTCATCCTCTTTGTGTTTTTAACATTGTTATACCTACCTCTAAAGAAACTTCTCCTGATTTATCATTTAAGACATTGATAGACCTACCTCTGAAGAAACTTCTCCTGATTTATCATTTTAGACATTGATAGACCTACCTCTGAAGAAACTTCTCCTGATTTATCATGTTAGACATTGTTAGACCTACCACTAAAGAAACTTCTCCTGATATATCATGTTAGACATTGATAGACCTACTACTAAAGAAACTTCTCCTGGTTCATCCTCTTTGTGTTTTTAACATTGTTATACCTACCTCTAAAGAAACTTCTCCTGATTTATCATGTTAGACAATGTTAGACCTACCTCTGAAGAAACTTCTCCTGATTTATCATTTTAGACATTGATAGACCTACCACTAAAGAACCTTCTCCTGATTTATCATGTTAGACATTGTTAGACCTACCACTAAAGAAACTTCGCCTGATTTATCATGTTAGACATTGTTAGACCTACCACTAAAGAACCTTCTCCTGATTTATCCTGTTAAACATTGTTAGACTTACCACTAAAGAAACTCGACTGATTTATCATGTTAGACAATGTTAGACCTACCACTAAAGAAACTCGCCTGATTTATCATGTTAGACATTGATAGACGTACCTCTAAAGAAACTTCTCCTGATTTATCATTTTAAAGATTGATAGACCTACCACTAAAGAAACTTCTCCTGATTTATCATTTTAAACATTGATAGACCTACCTCTAAAGAAACTTCTCCTGATTTATCATGTTAGACATTGATAGACCTACCTCTAAAGAAACTTCTCCTGATTTATCATTTTAAACATTGATAAACCTACCACTAAAGAAACTTCTTCTGATTTATCATTTTAAACATTGATAGACCTACCTCTAAAGAAACTTCTCCTGATTTATCATGTTAGACATTGATAGACCTACCTCTAAAGAAACTTCTCCTGATTTATCATTTTAGACATTGATAGACCTACCTCTAAAGAAACTTCTCCTGATTTATCATTTTAAACATTGATAGACTTACCACTAAAGAAACTTCACCTGATTTATCATGTTAGACATTGTTAGACCTACCACTAAAGAAACTTCTCCTGATTTATCATGTTAGACCTACCACTAAAGAAACTTCTCCTGATTTATCATGTTAGACATTGTTAGACCTACCACTAAAGAAACTTCTCCTGATTTATCCTGTTAGACAATGTTAGACCTACCACTAAAGAAACTTCTCCTGATTTATCCTGTTAAACATTGTTAGACTTACCACTAAAGAAACTCGACTGATTTATCATGTTAGACAATGTTAGACCTACCACTAAAGAAACTCGCCTGATTTATCATGTTAGACATTGATAGACGTACCTCTAAAGAAACTTCTCCTGATTTATCATTTTAAACATTGATAGACCTACCACTAAAGAAACTTCTCCTGATTTATCATTTTAAACATTGATAGACCTACCTCTAAAGAAACTTCTCCTGATTTATCATGTTAGACATTGATAGACCTACCTCTAAAGAAACTTCTCCTGATTTATCATTTTAAACATTGATAGACCTACCACTAAAGAAACTTCTCCTGATTTATCATTTTAAACATTGATAGACCTACCACTAAAGAAACTTCTCCTGATTTATGATGTTAGACATTGTTAAACCTACCACTAAAGAAACTTCTCCTGATTTATCATGTTAGACATTGTTAGACCTACCACTAAAGAAACTTCTCCTGATTTATCATGTTAGACATTGATAGACCTACCACTAAAGAAACTTCTCCTGATTTATCCTGTTAAACATTGTTAGACCTACCACTAAAGAAACTTCTCCTGATTTATCATGTTAGACATTGATAGACCTACCACTAAAGAAACTTCTCCTGATTTATCCGGTTAAACATTGTTAGACCTACCACTAAAGAAACTTCTCCTGATTTATCCTGTTAAACATTGATAGACCTACCACTAAAGAAACTTCTCCTGATTTATCCTGTTAAACATTGATAGACCTACCACTAAAGAAACTTCTCCTGATTTATCCTGTTAAACATTGTTAGACCTACCACTAAAGAAACTTCTCCTGATTTATCCTGTTAAACATTGTTAGACCTACCACTAAAGAAACTCGACTGATTTATCATGTTAGACAATGTTAGACTTACCTCTAAAGAAACTTCTCCTGATTTATCCTGTTTAAATACTGTTGATATGGTCTGACAAACAATATCAGATATCTGAAATTTAAAATTTATTTGTTATTTTAGTATTCAAGCTACAATTTAACTAATAATACTTTTAGTTTGATTATTCTTAGTTTCTCCTATTTGATATTCATTGTTTATGCAATTGACTTGAACCACATTCTGTCTTGACTATGAATAAATATGTAATATCTTTTTGTATTAAATACATACTATACACAACTCTGAAAAGACCACACACATAGTTCAATTAAGGAATTAATATCATGAAATATAATAGAAATGGAGTTCTTCCTCTAAGGAAATTTGTACTTATATTTTTTTTAAAGGAATCAATCAAAGAATCATCAATACAAAGTTTGATTCAAACTGGTTGAATGAGAAATTATTTCAATTTATTACCAAACAGCCTAAAATGGAAGTTTAGCTAAGCACCTGTCGTATGTTGAACCTGTTGAACACACATACATATACAATATTCGTACAGTGTCAGAAAATATAAAATTTATTTGTAGGAGCCTTAGAAACAGGTAGAAATGCGAGGCTCTGCCGAGCATTTCTAACCTGTTTTGCGGCAAGTACAAATAAACTTTATATTTTCTGACACTGTATGAATATTGTTTTTATCCTGCAACCCTAAAATACATTTTGTAATACTGAAAAAGGTTCACTTTTAGCCGATTTCTGAGTTAAAATTTTCGGCGCGTATTCTAGTGATACTGATGTCACAAACGTCGTAAACCAGAACAGAATACTAAATATTGTAAGAAGTGGTGAGGTCAAGGGTACCAGGAGATTTTATTCGGCACTGCCAAATAAGCAAAAATGTATTCGGCTACCTTTATTAGACAGTAAATGTACTGATTGCAGGATAAAGAGATAAATCATTGCAGCAATTTACCAAAATTATACATATATTTACAATTTTCAAGGGGGGATGACCGTCAGATAACCCACATGTTTGTTTCCATGCAGCACATTACTTTTAAAGATAGCTTATACTTTACGTCAAACTATGGAAACAAAAATAAGATGCATCACATACTGCAGAATCCTGTTTATTCATCAGTGGAACCAGGATTGTAATGATATTATTACGGTAGTTAAAATGAGGATGACTGGATAACATCTCACATAAACATCTGACAGCAATCACTGTAAAATCCTGCAAAAATATATCAGACCTGACAAATATAACTCTATGTAAAAAGCAGAATATAAAGTGGTCCAGTTGATTGTTGTAACATGCCCATTAAGATTTATTTTTATTTTACACACTGACATGTTGAACAACAGTAGACACCCGTCCCAATAACTAGATGTTATATTTATACAAGTCATTAAAATAACAGATTAAAAAAATATGTTGACTAGGAATAGCTGCAGAACCATAGCTCTTTAGGTCCTTTGGATATTTTTGATTTGGCAGACCATAGAGCTACAGATTTTCCCTATGTAAAAACTTGCGACTCTGCGACACCATTATTGTCATAACTTTTCTGAAGATTGGATAACAAGTGAGCTTAATCAAACATGTTTATTTCATTTCTTGATCATTTTTCCTTCACTGTACATCTTTAATACTGCACAATGTGGTTTATCCTACTATTTCTATCCAATAATAAATCATTTTTAACAAATCCCGCCTATCATTGTTGTTTGAAACGAGTTCACTGCAAACTGGACGTAAAATTGGGCATTGATAACGGTGAAGATATGACTTCAGCCAGGGTTTATTTTCTTTGCAGTCAAACTTTTTAAAATCAATTATTCAGGGTTTTTTCTTACCAAAAATATTAAAGTTAAACTTTTTAATGTTTTTGTAAGTTATTAAAGGAGTATGATTCATCATTTTATTCATTTTTCAACAAGCCGTAATGGTAACATGACTTTACCGGAATCCATTCATAAAGTTAAAAGTCAATTGAACACGATAACAAAGATGGCAGGCAGCTGGGCAGGATTTGTTGAAAATGATTTATTAGTGGATAAAAATAGAAGGATAAATGTCATTGTGCATTAATAAAGAAGTACAAAGTGGGAAAAATTATCAAGAAATGAAAGAAACATGTTTGATTAAGCTCACTTGTCATCCAATCGTCAGAAATGGTGCGACAAAAATCGTGTAATAAGAGGATTAAAGATGGCCACCAAGTCAACTGCCAACTAAAAGTCAGCTGTGTAGTTTTAGGCATTTTGACTGGAATTTAGCCTGTATACAGTATTTAAGAATACATGTGTTTATTCATCAATTGGACTATCATTATATGGAACTTTAAGGAGGACAGATTTAGCTCGTTGTATCCAAAAGAATTATATGTAATACTTTGTGTCTGTAAAGACACATTTTGTGATTACAATTCAGAGACATAGAGAGACAGATATATTTTGTGAATATAATTAACAGACAATGTGTGGTATGAAAATGCATAGGGATAAACCAGTAAAACCACAAGTACAAACTTTGCTTGCAGCAAAAAAACTCACAAAGCTCTAATAGCTCATAAAAAGAAAAACCATTGAAACAAAAAATGACCCATTCAAATTTATCAGAGGATAGCTATCCAGACAATACAGAGATTTCTGAAAACATGAATTTATAAACATTCAAAGTGACCTTATAGAAATCAAACAAAGCCTACAGGGTACAGTTACTAAATCAGACCTAGTAAATGCTTTAGACTGTTTGGTGAAGGAAAAGGACTTAATGGAAATAGTTACCACCATTGTGAACAATCTATTAGTATCCTTCAAGAAAAACTTAACTAAGGAATTCAATGACAAACTAAGGGAAAGAACTGACAATCTACACAACAAACTTGATAGTATGATAGAAAATGAAAACTTGAGAGAGAGAATTTGATCTAAGGACAGAACAATAGAAACACTGGATGAAAAGGTAATGGATGTGGAAAGACAATCCATGGAAGCCTTAAGATTAGCCAACTAAACAACTGGCACTACTCTCACAAGCATAATATATGGGTTATTAATTATCCTGAACAGGAGGAAGAAAACCTGAGAGAAAAATTTACTAAATTGTTAAAAGAGGATTCAGACACAGACATCAACTGAGGTGAAATTCAATAAGTGTTTACGCTAAGGAAACAAATGAAGGGCCAAGAATTAAATTTGACATTTTCAACTGCAATGCAATTGACTGTACAGGTATTTATATATCATGTATCTATAGATATTCATTTATAATCCAGAAGAGAAATAATTGAGAAATTATTACTTAGCTCTTCTACATATTTACAAGAATACATTTAACCTTTTTTTTTTTAAAAAAAACCCTTGTCATTTAATGGGTTTTTATGAAACTCATCAACAGAAGGGAGATAATTCAATATACTGAATACTGATATAAAATAATTTCACTTCTTTTCCAGGAAACTTATATACTATATTTACTTCTTTCTATAACACTTATATGTCATGCATCTATAGATACTTGAAATCTTTTTATCCTGTTTTTGTTTTCTGTTGTTGCCCCCCCCTTTTCTGTCCTGTTTTTGTAAACAAACAGCTTTTGGACAGGAAATTACTTGTCTGTTTATTTTTTGTTTAATAAATATGTTTCCATTAATTCCAATTATAGAAGGGAAACCAATTCAATATGTTTGTTGAAAATTAGTGCATATAAATAGAAGGATAAATGTCATTGTGCATTAATAAAGAAGTACAAAGTGGGAATTGAAATAAACATGTTTGATTAAGCTCACGAGACACAATTTTCACATAGGAAAAGTCTTTATCTCTATGGTCCGCAAAATAAAAAAATGTCAAAGGACATAACGAGCTACGGTTCCGCAGCTACTAGGAATATCCAAGATCAGTGAAGAGATTAGATGTTTATGGCATAGATTACATACACAAATTTAAGAATGGTGATGAACATAAATATTGTGAAAACTATATAGTACATCTGTCCAGCAGATTTCTGTAGCATTTGCAAATTAAATCTAACACGTTCAATTTTAATACAGTCCTATTTTTGCTACTTTTAGTAGAATTCAAACTCACACTTTTGAGATACTATTAGCAAGAACTATTTCCAGTGTTCTAGAAATATGTATATTATTTGTTTGGCATTTCCCTCTCAAATAAACAACTGAATACCACAATATATGTAGCTGGAATGTTGAATTCATGTACAACGTCATAACATTATATTACCTGAGAAACTTCCTCTGGAATATGAATGCTTTTTTTCAGACCATTTTTCTTTGAATGATTTAAGCTTTTGCTATTCTTTGCTGAAATAGAAAAAAGTATAATAATAGAACAGATACAATATATTAACACAGAATTGATGTTTGTTGTTCCACCTGAAAAAGATTGGTATCTATAATAGCATATGATGTACAACATCCCTTGATTTGGGAAGCCTACACAAACCACAGAATATAGGCTAAAACCTGTACAGAAGATGTCATTACATAGGTGTTGAAAAGGTAGGTTTGAATGGACAGTATCTGCTTCTACTCATACTTGAGAATCCTGGCAAGTGTTTTCAAATCACTAGCTTCAATAAAGATGTGACAGAGGGATACTTTTTCATACATTTATACAAACATTTGTTGTTATGTTATAAGTCAGCTTGTAGTCCTTGGATTGAAACTGCCTGCCAGACAATACACCAGTACAGGGGATATGGAGCGAGGGATCTCCATTAGGGGATGAGACGAGGGTCTCATCTGCAGCCGGAGTGTGCAAGGTCTGCATGGGTTCTCCAGGGGATGAGACGAGGGTCTCATCTGCAGCTAGGTAGTGCAAGGTCTGCAATGGGTACAGGGGATGAGACGAGGGTCTTATCTGCAGCCATGTAGTGCAAGGTCTGCAATGGGGACACTGGCGCTAGAATGAAATTTTGTAGTTATATACCCCCTAAATAATTTGGGGATGAATGAAATGTAAGACACGATCAGTGATAAAATTTCATAAAGGTCCAAAACAAATTTAATATTTATCACTGGAATGCTGAGATGTTTGTGGGTGGACAATTTTTAGAACAGCAACACTTTTGACTCTAGCAATTTGTCTGACTACTGAAAACCAGAACACTGAATACCCAGATTGGCTAATGGTTATACACACAGTTATTTAGTGGAAAATCCCTAAAATGGGAGGAGCATAAGGCAGAAACCTGTTACTGATTTATGATGACAAATACATTACCACTTACACTGATTGTTTATTGTCATGTAAAGGATTAAGAAATGGTGAAGCTCCCTGTTGAGCTTCCAGTTGTAACTTCAAGGTGTCAAGTGCCAAATTTTATTAATCTCACATTATATAAAAAATAATTACACCAAATGTTATGGGACTTGAGAAATGTATTTCCTGCAAACAAGTGAAGCAGTCTTTCCTGTTTGTATAAAAATAACTTATATTTCTTATAAGTAACTATTTATACAAACATTTGTTGTTATGTTATAGATGTCATAAAATTAAATGTTTATGTTATAACCCTGTGTGGTTGCTATTTGTGTGGTGTGTAACATAACTGTATGTGTCTGCACAAAACACTTCCAGTCATCAGTGTGCCTTATATTCCTAAGTATCAAAGGTTGAAAGACTGTGTGTAATGCCATAACCTATTAGCCTTCTGGAAAGTTGTAGTTTAATCAGACAAAGAGTTTATACATATAATTTCTTTATTAAATAATTAAATATATCAAATAGTTTGGCCCTAGGGAAACACTCAGCTTTGAAATTTTAATTACCTGTCAGAGCAAGTCAGCTTGCAGTCCTTGGATTGAAACTGCCTGCCCGACAATACGCCAGTACAGGGGATATGGAGTGAGGGATCTCCATTAGGGGATGAGACGAGGGTCTCATCTGCAGCCAGAGTGTGCAAGGTCTGCAAGGGTTCTCCAGGGGATTAGACGAGGGTCTCATCTGCAGCCAGGTAGTGCAAGGTCTGCAATGGGGACAGGGGATGAGATGAGGGTCTCATCTGCAGCCATGTAGAGCAAGGTCTGCAATGGGGACACTGGCGCTAGAATGAAATTTTGTAGTTATATACCCCCTAAATACTTGGGGGGATGAATGAAATTTAAGAAACGATCAGTAATAAAATTTCATAAAGATCCAAAAACTCAGATGGAAACAGCTGACAATAAAAGATATAAAAGTCAAAGTCTGCTGTTAAATAAAAGAAATGATTCATATAAAAAAGAGGTGCACTATGCTGTTTTACACTGAAAAATCCATGAAAGTTTCAATGAATTCCTATAATAGGCTTGGAAGTAGTATAGTAGTTAACATGAAAAGAGTGCATTGTTGTAATGGGAAACCTCAAAATCATTCAGAATAAAAAAAGAAATATACAATGTCATTTTATCTAAAGAGTTTACTTATATGTTAGCAAAAATAAGAAAATGTGTCTTGGCAACACTAATGGCACATATTGTTAAACACCCCCCTAAGTTTACTTGAGCATAATATTTGGCACAGCCCTAGAGAATTTTGCCAGTAAAGAAAAATAATCATGTGTACCAAATTTCATGTAGATGGGAAGTCATCTTCAAACTAGAGGCTCCCAGGAGCCAGTAATCGCCCACCTGGAACCCAAATGACTTCAACTATATTTAAATTTTTGAAATTTACAGTTTCAGTCTATTTGTTATAGCTTTTAAGTTACTGTGCAAAAACTAAAAATTTCTTCAAAAATTGTGGTTGTTAAGTATACGGTGCCATCAGACAATTTCTGAAAATTAAATGGTTTGTAGGCCTTGTCCTTAAGGGTAACAGTTTTACTCTAGGTGTGTTATAGACTTATTTCTAATACAAAAACTGATCATTTGTTCAAGTTCGTAATTAAAGGGCAATAACACCTATGAACAGTCATCTTGCTTTTTGGACTAAGCAATCATATGTAGGCCTTGCTTTGATGATCATTTGTTCAATTTTTTAATCTAGCTGTTATAGTTTTCAAGTTATAGGACAAAAATGGAAAATTTCATAAAATTGTCATTTAAGGGCAATAACTCCTATAACGAGTCATCTGACAATTTCAGACCAATTAAGTGAACTGTAGGGCTTGTATTGCTGATCATTTTTGCTATTAACAGTTTTACTCTAGCTATGAATAGTTATACATGTATTTTATTTGTTGATGATCAATAATGATTTAATGTGCCGGTAAACTTGAAGATCGAATATTTGTTCAACAGGATGCATGATGTTAAGCATTAAATATCACCCTGAACAAGTTCTGTAAAATTATCCGGATATGAATTGTCACATTACGTTTTTAGTGAATTACGACGTATAATGAATTGTCTTAAAGTTGTATGCGAACTCTCTTTGATCAATAATAAATTCTTTTTCGACGCGTTGTTAAACGACAATCTTTTCTTTATTTGGCATTTAAAACCATAGGTGTTTTAACAAATCCATACAGTCAAAAGCTTACATCACGTATCGTTATATAAAATTCGGTAACAGGCTGTGATCCAACAATACATAACTAAAATGAAGCCAACATGCAGCAAGAATAATAAATATGTAAAAAGTTTATAATCGAGATCGCCACATACAATATAGTCTAACTATGAACTGGTACAGGGGCCCGTTTTACAATTTGAATGGAGTCTTGTATGCACAATTCTAAATACACATTTACCTTGGACAATGGCGTTTTGAACTATAATAATAAAATAAAACAGGTTTATATAAAAAAAAGTAGGTATGTGCTTCTGAGTTTCTGGTAGTTATATCGTACCATTAACTGACTGACAAGTTTTCAAATGGTATTGGATGCAGACGTTTTATAAGTAAAGAGTTCCCGTTAAAATGAACTCGCAGTTTCGGTGTTTATCGAATATAGTATTTATTGGGATGAATGTTCTAGAAATCAGATTCCTTCAAGATGTGTTGTAATATAATTATACAATAGTTGCTTATATAGAGGGCATTGTCATGATATCTTGACTGCCCAAGGGAGAGTGGTATTGTCTGAAACACTGATAATGCCCCAGCCAAAGGCGAGGGCATTATCAATGTTAAAGGCAATACCACTGTCCCGAGTGCTGTCAAGTATCATGACAATGCCAGCTATATAAGTAAATATTATATTTATTTTTATTGAAGAATTAAGAAACCATGTGTTTAAGACTGTATTATGTATTTATAGCTGCTTGCTGTACGATTTGAATGTTTAGCCTCATGATATATCATTGTTTGGCATTTTTAGGCTATACACAGTTAGTTTTCTAAACTTTATGACATTTTTTCCTCATTTGGGTTGTACATGTACATATATTTTTTTATAGATTTAAAATAAGCAGTTTTATGTTGCTTGTTACTGGAGAGGGCATTACCACGACATGATAACTCTTGTGGGTGTTATCATGGCGTGATAATGCCCTCATGTCAAATTACTGCAAATTAATTAATACCAGCTGACCTTGTTTTATCCAATTGAAACAAACATAATTTTACTGATATGAAATAATAGAAAATAAAAGGATGCCACTATTTCTTTTCTACAAAAAAAGTTAATAACAGGCTTTCAACGGCGAAACGAATATTATGGTTAAATCTATATCACCATTGTATTTTTTCAACACCGAATACGAATCTGGTAGAAATTCATTCGTCGAATGATATATCTGTGGTATTTAGTGATAATTTCAAAAATGTGAAAGTTAAAAAAAGTAGCATTTTAAGTCGTATTGATTTTAAAGTTTTTAAAAACAAATTTCTTTACAAGTCTCGTATTTATTGTACAATGTTCTATTTTACCGTTAAAAATCTGTGAAGCACATGCTCAACAGTTAAGTTTAAAATTATACAATACACAAGTTTATTGCAATGTTTGAGAGCACATGCTTAATTTAATGATGACTGGACAATACTTAGGTAATTGATCGATTTAAGGTGTGACACAATTTACATATGGTAAATGTTCACAGGGTTGCAACTTTAATCAGAGATGCTGACAAGGAAATTTTGACAATAGAATAGCAATAGATGTCAATATTTCAACAATTTCAAGGGCAAAATACGATGTTCTAACCTACATGTATTAGAACACTTTAAGGGAATTATTGTCAATCTAAATAAGTGACAGTAAATTAACGTATTCTGAATATATAAGCAAGAACGCAGATAAATTTTGTTTTCAAACAAACTTATTAAAACTGCATATTTTAAAACAAATATCTAAATTAAATCTAAACATTTTAATTTTTTTCATTGTGTAAGCATGAAAGGAAATTGAAAATCCACCGTGGATTATGCAGTGGACAGAACACGATATACAGCAGAATACCACCATGGCGTATGGTGGTAAATTTCTGAATGAAACAAACCACGACCACGGTATATAGTGGGCAATATACAAAACATGTCACGTCTGTATTTATTGTAATAAAACCACCAACTGTTGACCAAAAAAAAATTTGAATTGGCCTAAGTGGAAAACTACAAATCAAATCAAACTACAAATTGAGCTGAAAATCAAACCTTATCTTCATTTTATAGTACTGAACAGATGTGCAATGTTTAAACAAAATCTGTTGATGCATTTTTGAGTCATCATCTGGAAACCACCAACTGATGAACAAAACAAAAATTTGAATTGGCCGGTCTAAAACAAGGCCCTGGAAATTTTCCTGAGTCATGTCGGACATTTTACCGGTCATCATTTAAAAATATTGTTTTTGCTTAAGCTGGGATGTGTATGTGCTTTTCCTTAAAGTCCAGAATACAGGTCTTTTAAATTTTGTTCTAGACCATGGTAGATATTAGTTGTTGTTTTGTATGGGTTCCTATGACCGTGCAAGAAAGGAAATATACGTAGGAAAACATTCTGCTTCCTAAAATTTCTTTATTATAAGATGATATGTTGTCTATTCAACAAAGTAATAGCAAACAACATTTTTTATGAACATTCGTGAGACATTTTCATTAACCGAAGTAGGAAGTTGTCTCAAAATTACAACAAGTTCGGAACAGAATTGAATTTTATACGATACTCGATGGACCACGTTTTTTACAAGTTATTATTTATTGAATTAAATATTTATTTTTGTTTTCATCATTTCAATTGAATTTAATTTGAATTGATTTTCCCAGATTGTACGTCAGGTACATTGGCGCATGCGTGATGTACAATTTTGACTACACGTGTTTTTCCATCAAGTCATATTTTCTAAGCAATATAACGTACAACCACTTCGTTCCTATTGTTTCAAAATACTGTTGCCATAACATATTCTACGAAATGGATGTAACAGATCTGTACTCATAATTAGGTTATCACCTGTTGTGTTAACCATGACGTAATTAACACTTGACTGGAGTGAATGGTTACTCAATAAACACATGTGTCAGTGACGGGAAATAGCCTTAGAGTTGATTTTTTAATAAAATATTTATATCTAGCAGAAATTAAAGGTATTGAAACCAACTAAAAGATATTTATTAAGTTAAATATCACTTTTTTTTATGTCCGATTTGACTAAACCTTAGTCGGACATTTTAATGTAAATGTCGGACATGTCCAGCAAATATGATCGTTTCCAGACCCTTGGTCTAAAACTACAAATTAGATTGAGCAGAAAATTGAGCTTGATATTCATTGTATAGTACTAATCAGCTGTGTAAAGTTTAAACAAAATCTGTTAATGAGTTTTTGAGTCATCATCTGGAAACCACAGAGGCACGGACAGACAGACAGATGTACACTCATCCATTCATCCATATGGAGGGTATCACATTATACCCCGCCACTTTGTGTGGCTTGGTTTAAAAAGAAAAGCTTCAACACAAAGGTAAAACTGTGGTGGGATTGACAAACTGAAAAATCTATATGTCACCCAACTTTTATTGTTGGAACATAAACAGATCTGTATTAAAAAAATATCTAGTCAATATTTTGTATACCTGTGGAATATTTCTCTAGTACTTCTAGATAACCTTTATAATTCTGTAACAATGACTGTTCATAGTCCTGAAGTGATTTTGTTTCTTTTTTCATCTGTAAAATACAAAAATATCATGTTGTTTTAATGATCTGATGATAGTTTAGATGTTTTGACAGCATTTTGCTTACACTTCTCATCTGGAAATTAAAAATACTTGTGCAATAGAAATTGTTAATTTGTCGTTTTAAATACTCTAAAAGAAGCATTCACTTTTTAAATATTCTCCAACCAAACATACTCTGCTATCTAAAAATATCCCAGCACAGGCCTCAGACAAAATTAATACATACATATGACTTTGGCTTGGTGTAATGATTAATAAATCGGACTTTTTTCCAAGTACAGCAGCCAATATAACATGTATAGATGCAAGACAAGAACAAGTTAACAGAAGCTTGCCACCTACAGACTAGTTATATGACAAGGTGACTCCAATTATGATAAGACAAGAAATCAAACAAAGTAAAGGCTAAAAACTTCTCTAAGTCTAAATAATCTTCTGGCAAAAGCTTTGAAAAAAAGAGAAATAAACTAATAGTTACACCTTTTGCTGTTTTTCTGATTGTGTTAACAGACGAATTCTGTACCCAGGGATAATATCCTTGAATAACTCCATCAATGACAGCATTACCAGCTTTCTCACAGTGATGAAAACATCTGGGTCACTTTCATCTAACATCATTCTTAACTCTCGTAATTTCTTCATCTGAAAATGAACATGACATATACCATTTATTTTATCTGTAAATTATACTATAAATTACAACTGATATCTAGTGCTGGATTCTGATTAGGTGACAGCAAGCATTGCAGATATGAGCGATACAGTAATATGTATGTGTAAAATTAGTAACATGATGTACAAACAAATTCAAAATGGTTGCTGAGCTATCAGCAGAAAATATCAAAGAAGAGCACAAAAAAATAATTTTAAAAGTAGAATTAAAAATGAGTTAAACATCAATAAAAAATGAGTGCTTTGTTTAAAAATAATTATAAAATTTCAAACTTAATTCTTTTAATCTATGAAACACTTCATTAAAAATTTACATTCAAAGGACATTCTAATCTCCATACAGAGACATACATTCTTGTGACCGTTGCCTGGGACAAAGACATTACATTTCCACTGGAATAAAGGGGCACTGTTAGGGTGGTCAAAGTAATGTCATGAATTCTCAAAATGTGCGAGGCATTGAGTCTGCATCTATATTTATATTAATGTATTTTTCACATATTCTATCATCTTGATGGCAAGTGTATTTTTCAAATTTGGAATATGTTTTATCCACATGAGCTAAATTATTTTTTTGTGTGACTGTTGCACTATTTCCATTGACATTACATGTTTTTACCATGTATCTGGGCAAAATGTTTTTGCTTTTTTTTACCCATTGGGTATCAAAACTGTATTCTTTTAAATGGATCTACACATATTCTGTGAGTATGTGAGTAGGAAAACAGTACAAATAAAACCTATGCACATGCTTTTTCAATAACTTCAATTTCCAGAGTAAATGAAAATTCAGCCGCATTTCAAAATGACGTTTAACTGTGGATGTTTGTTTTGTTTTATGGTGTTTAATGCCACTTTCAGCAATTTTTCAGCTATATCATAGCGTCCAGTTTTTATTGGGGGAGGAAGCCGGAGTACCTGGAGAAAACCCACGACCTGCGGTAGGAAAACTGGCAATCCTTGTCAATTAAGATCGGAGTCGAGTACACCCTGCCTGCAGTGAGAATCAAACCCACAATCTCAGTGTTGACAGACCACGTGATCAATAGTAGACAAACTACCTTGACCACTTGGCCACCGAGGCCCCCCGTTAACAGTGGAAAATAATTTGTTGATTTCAAAAACTGTATTACGAGATCTACAAAAGGACCATAAACTCGACCAAACACGGTATGCAGTATTCCATTTTGTCAGGAAAACGTGTCGGACCGACACGGTAACGTTTACTATACAAGAGAAGATGTCAAATCAGATTTTGACATGCTTGTAAAATGTTTTAATTGTAATTAATATGTAATATATTCTCTTCAAATACTGATAAAATTTATTGTTTTATTCTATTTATAGTGCTTCTAATAAATAATAGTGCAGTGCCATATTGTGTCTAATCTGACTGTCTGAAAACAACTTTGTAAATTATTAATAAAGATATCTTTGAAATCATACATTTTGTCAACATTATTTTAGTAACAAAATTTGATTTGAATCCATTCCATTAATCATTGCAATCATAACAGCAATAAACAAAGACATGCATTGGTTGTTAATGATGTAATTTGCCTTTTATGTATAAAGATATACACACATTATTTTTGTACTTGTTTAAATTTTTTTTTATTAATATTTCAAAAATCCTTTGATACTAGTAGTCAATACAAGTTATGCTTATAGAAGTTTGTAATAAATATAAAAATATTAAAACACCAAAAATAGCAGCCATGAGTCACAACACTCCATGGGTGGAATGTTTGTAGTTATATGTAAGACATAAATCTTACAGAAAATATATGGTGATAATTCCTGTTGATAAGCACAGCAAAGTTGTCCTCTACAAGAATCATAAAGTTCTGATCATTAGTTTCAGAGGAGAAGTGCTTAAAATTTATTTAATACATATAATTTAAGATTTTTTTTTTAGTCCAAAAGAGAAATAACCCCTACAAAAAATATCAGATCTTAATTTTCTGTCAATATGCACAACTACATATGGTGTCCTTCATTCCTACCAAGTTTCAAAATATTTTCATCAGTAGGTTCCAAAGAGTTGTGCATACAAGTATAAGACTGAGGATTGGACAGACCCTTGAAAAACATTTATACCCTCCACAAGTTTATTGCTGGTGGTATAATAACTGAGATGATATAAAATGGTAAGGCACACTTTTTCAACCATATTACCTTCACTTTTTCAACTTATCTACAGCAATTAAAACATTAATTTAGACCTACATTTTCTTCAGGGTTTTCTATAACAGCACTTGCCAACAAAGCTATCTTTTTCTTTCTATCCTGTAATTTTTCTTGTCTATTAAGAAGCAGTTGACCACTAGATATTTGTGGTAAAGGTACTGGTTCCCTTTGTTCTGGAACTTCCTTCTGTTCTTCACTTATAGTTTCCTCTTCAAGGTCTGAAATAAACAAGTAATTCTGTAGGACTGGATAAGGTAAATCAAGTAAAAGTTTTTAAAAAGTTTGTCAAATTAAAAGCTATGCAGGAAATTAGCTACTATTTTTATTATTGGTGTCTTGAATGATTTATGGATTATAAATACAGTCAGGAACAGAAAACGATAGTAATCTCTAATAGAACTTATCTCACATGAGCTTGAATAAAATGGATTATAAGTACACGTGTACAATCAGAAACAGGAGACGATCTAGTAATCTCTAACAGAACTTATCTCACATGAGCTTGAATAAAATGGATTATAAGTACAGTCAGAAACAGGAGACGATGTAGTTATCTCGAATAGAACTTATCTCACATGAACTTGAATAAAATGAATTATAAGTACAGTCAGAAACAGGAGATGATCTAGTAATCTCTAATAGAAACCAACTGAAATGCAACTCTTTTTTATGTAGCTTTTTTTCCTATAAGGTATTGTTTAACACTTCTGCAAAAATCATATATTTTGATGTTATATACCAAATATTGTCATCCCTTTAAGAAGTTGTCCAATACGTATGCACCATAATCATTTTTGCAGATCTTGATAAGCTGAGTATTTTGTATGGAATAGATTTTCTATAGCTCTTATGAAGATATTGTGGAAAAATGACAAAAATCAACAATTTAGACAGTTGAGAGGCACTAAATTCTATAAGGCATCATCACACAACTTCAATGGAGAGTCCTGCTGAGCTTTTGATGCTGAGGAAGGAGATTCACTTCAGATTTACTGCATCTGTTACTTTTTGAACTATAAGCCAAAAGCTATATCTTGGCCCTTCCGTGTTCTATTTTTTAGCTATGGCAGCCATTTTGGTTGGTCAGCTGTCATGATTTGTGCAATTTTGGTACAGGACATTCTAAAGATGATTTGGAAATGTTTCAAAGCAGTCATTTCGGTTGTTTACGAGAAGATTTTAAAAATCAATTTAAATTAACTGAAAAACATTTCAATGGGAATAACTCAAAAACTATTGTAAGTCATTTTTGTAGCTCTCATAGTGCTTAACAATTTAGCAATGCAACCTTTTTCTCTAGTTCTTATTGAAATTTTCAAGATTTTGATGAAAAATTGACAAAAATCATTAATTTTAATGATCAACACTTTAACTCAATGGAGAGTTTTGTAGAGCTTTTGATGCTGAAGAAGGAAATTCTCTTTACCAAAAACTGTATTTGGACACCCTGATCTATTTTTAGCCAAGAGGGCCATGTTGTTAAATCTGCAGCCATGATTTGTACTTGGTAAAGGACATTTTACTGATGAAGTGTGATGAAGTTTCAAAGCAATCTCTTAAGTGGTTTTAGAGAAGAATATTATTAAAGTTTTTTGAAGAAAAGTTAACGATAACAATAGATGAAGATGAACCCCAAGTGATGGCAACAGATCAGGTCAGGTGGGCTAATAAAGGTACTGTCATTGTATTCAATGGTTACTGGTGATACAGATGATTTTATTTACCTTCTTCTATTACCATCTGTGGTATAATTCCCTTCTTTGTTTTGATTGGTAATAGTGCTTTAACATTTTGGCTACTTTCTCCAGCAAACAACTTTCTTGGTACTTTTTCATAGTCTTCTTCTGATGGAGTTTGGGTTCTTTTCCTGTTACCTGATGATTTCTCCCCATTTAACAGCCTAAAAACATTACATGACAATCTACTCAAATAATTTTTATTAAAAATATCCTACAAATACAGAAACTAGAGAGCCTGTGCCTGTCACCTCAACATATGACCAGAAACAGGAAATCTCCATATCATGGCTAATCAACATTAAATGTGAAAAGTAGTGGGAAAAATGTATATGTGTATGAACTGTTATTATTGTTATAAAAATTATTATTATATACTAACATAAATAGTACATTAAAAATTCAATGCTGTCACTCTAACAGTTGATAGGCACCTTAGACTGTTGTGTAGTGATGATAAGGAAACTACATGTATATACAAAATTATTACCACTCTTGGTTATATTGAAACTAATCTTATCTAAAAGCTGTAAGATACATGAAGCTACTGGACCATGAAATTAAGGTCAACATCAGAAGAAACCTACATGTACCAGATTGTCATGTACTAATTATCAGCAACCTAAATACCAAATACTGGCATCATAACCACAAGCATGGTAACAGAGGAACTGACCTAATCTTCTAAATTTATATAGCCACTGGATCATAAAATAAAGATCAAGGTCAGGTGGTACAGTCTCTCATACCAGTATACATGAACTGTTCATCAGTAACCTATATACCAAATATTGTCATCCTACTTTACATTGCTTACAGTGGAACTGACTAATCTAATAACTTAAACACTGCTACAATACTGTGAACATGTGTTTGAGGTCAGGTGAGAGGTGATTCTTTGTATACTACATTTAATTTTAAATACATGTAATACATATATAGTTACAGATGGAAAGATTTTTAATATTTCAACCAATCAACAAAGTTTGCTCATGATGGCAGTTTTCTGATCAGCATAAAACTTAAGAAGCTGATATACTAACATCCTGCAAAATTATAACAATCTATGATGTAGCAGGTCTTACAAAGAAAAGATCTTTTTAACTTTAGTGAATTAGAAACAAGGATTCCTCATGATGGCTCACTGTATAAAAGACCTATTATACTTCAGTCCTGCAGTTACAATCCATAGGACTTTAGCTTAAAGAGGTTTTTTTTTATTTTCATCAATAAAACTTAAGATTTCCCTGATAGCAACAAAGTTTTTAATTTAAATAAAACCTCAAAAGAAAAACATTATTTTAAAAACTTAAAGGGAAACTTCGCGAAAAAATGAAAATTTGATATGTTATTCTTCAACTAAAAAGAAACACTTTCCCTCTTGATGTTTTATTATATTTTCAGTGGTTAAGTTTCTGCATTGAATTTCGTGTAAAAAATGCACTTATGGAGGTCCGCCATCTTGTCACTATCTCGTCACTAAATGGCGATACTAGACATCCAAGTACCTTAAAAGTCGTCGTATGATAATAACGTGAAACGGTCAATAACAGAAGGTTGTACTATAAGACAAGTTTGTGGGTGGAAAGATTACGTTTCGTATTCCTAATCTATAAATAAGCAAAAAAAAAAAAAAAAAACACCGACTTGTGTAACAAGTAGTTAACCAATTTAAAGACTATTGTCCACAGCAGCAACAACTTCGTATGCTAATATCATTTTCCAGAATGTTGCATGGAGGTTAATTTAATGGTAAGGTGAAATCATTTTTCCTTTTTCCTCAAATAATTAAATTGATAATTATTCGTATTATTATTTTCAACTTAATCAGATTATGCAACTTATTGAACGAATCTTTTTTTATACAAAATATTTGCGAAGTTGACTATTTAAGAAATAACGGTCATTAAATGAAATATTTTAAAATTCTTTCTTTTCGTGCATCAAATTTTTCTTCACGTTTAGTACATTTATAATAATAATAATTATTATTATTATTATTATTATTATTACTGGTAACATTTATTGTGCGTGTGTGTAACACAGTTTCCAAAATTTTACATGTTGTGTAAGTTTTACGTTTCCTCTGACTTGGCATTTAAAGGTATTCAAAATCTTATACATCCTGTGTTCTGACACCTCGGTGTATTCAAATCATACCTGTCCTTGGCAGGAGGGGGCGTGCCGTTCTAATTTTGAATTACATAATCAATCTTTCATCTGGTTAGCTTTTGAAAAATTCCGAATATTCATACTTCAAAGTCGGCGTCAAATGATCTCGTAATTGCAATAAACATCCTGTTTGTTTACCTGCTAATTCTGTTAATTACTCTTCATAAACGAGTAATGACTTACCTGTAACATTTTCACGTCCATGTACAACTGCCGTTTCAAGACGTGCAAAATTATCTACGGAATTTTATTTTTTATATAAAATGAATCATATAAATATATCTTTTATTACAATTATTATTTTGGTAAATTCTATCTGAGTTAAATAAAGACCGGTTAAAATTTGTGTATAAAAATACCTTTATTAATACAAAGATCATTTAAACAATAAGACGTATTTGGTAATCTTATGTTGTCAGCAGGTCATTAGTCATCGCCACAGTTTATACATTCTTCAAAGAGCAAAGGCAGAAAAACATATTTTTAAACTGGATTATTTTTCATGTTTACTGGATAATTACATTCATCACGTCACAAACGCAGTCACGTGATAAAATACTGTCAATATGGCGGCCCCCACACACAAAATTTTGCCACCTTTAATCCACTCTAGAAGCGTAACGGTAAAGAATACAATAAAACATCAAAAGGCAATTATATTTTTTTTTATTTGAAGAATAACATATCAAATTTTCATTTTTTCGCGAAGTTTCCCTTTAATAACATATGGACTACTGATTTATTTGAAATTAACACCAATCACAAGTACACCTGTAATAATTGGTCATGTTGTTTATCCAATCAAGACAAAATGATTAAAATTTGCAGAGAACACCACAAGCACCCTTCCTGCAAAGTTAGGTTTAAATTTTGACAAGTGGATTTGGAGTTGATTAGGATGTAAAAAATAAGACTGATGACAGATGTAAACGAATGTGCAATGTAAAATGAATTGTGGTGTGATTATAAGTAAAATCAGTGATTTACACAATACACTTCAAACTCAGCTTAGGTGGACTGTATTTTCTCTCCACACCCAATGGGAGTGGGCAAAGTGTAATATAACTAGCTTGTAAACTATATCAGTCACCCTTTGGAGTGGGCATGGCAGGGAATTTTTTAGCGCTCGTCACTTTCGTCGTTGACAAAATCATTTGAAAATTGACGATAGATTTCTAAATCAATTTCGTCACCTGATTTCCAACAAGTATAAAATTTTTCATTACAAATTCATTCTACCAAGTGAAAAACAACATATTTATGAGCCCAATGACAAATAACAGGAAATTTAATTATAACACCTCGATAGTTTTAAACAGCAGGTGTCAATCGTCGAATCGATGTTTTTACAGATAATCCGATTAACATGATTAAGTGATGCTCCTGGTCAATATACGCAAACAAAAGTGTCGTAGATCGTACTGATGCGCACAGACTTCCACCTTTTGATTAAATATGTAATGCAAATAAAAATTGCAAAGATTTTGCGTATTTAACTAATTTTACGTATGTTTTGCTGGTTTCAAATGGATTACGCGCCATTCGTGTACATCCGAGATACGTCTAATTACCGATGGCTACCACTTAGAAAACGAAGAGTACAAGGCCTTAATAAAAAATTGTAACCGTTTGATATACAAACGCTTTTTAAATAAGTTTTAACATTAAAATTCTTTGCAAATTTATGAACATTTTGTTATAATCATTTTTTTTTAAACTAATTTGTACACTGCAATTGAAAGAATATAGTTTTTTATACTATGATATTTCACCAGCACAATTAATGCATGCTTCTGAGCAGATGCTTATACGACTCATCCTACAAAGTGACTAAAGCCCTCAAAATCCTAAAAAATTCCCAGACATGGTGTTTATTTTAATTAACGTCAAAAAAGCTTGCAAGCACAATCATTTAAAACAAAATCTGATAATAAGTATCAGGATCCTCGCAACGCGTCTAGATGCGTATTGTACGCGTCTTTTCAGTTCTGGACAGGCCTTTTCAACATATAACGCGTCCCAGTACATGTCCATGTCAGTTGTCAAACGCATGCGAATTTCCGTCATGTCAATTTCATCTCCAATGCGTGATTAGGTATCCTTACAAATGGCGATTCATATTTACCTGTCGTCTGATTCTCAGCAGGTAGTAATCACTCGGGCGGCAAATATGCTTTTAATATATTGGCTTAATTAAGCAATAAACGTGCAGTGTTGATGGACACTCTTTATGGTTAAAATTAAGCCATGATAATACACTCGTTTCAAATTTTAATACACGTTCGGAACCTTGCATTGCAGTTGCAGTTACGATTTTTTTTTAAGTAAGAATTCTTGACTGGTACAAAGATATCTTCAATATGAACATTAATTAGTTATCTTATAAACTTTTAATTTTTGTATATCAATAAGATAATCTGCTATAGACTAGGATCTGAAAAAGGGGGGGGGGGGTGGATGGGTAATGAGTTGTTTGGAAGAAATATTAATGTCAGCATCTGTATCAAGGTAAGACAAAAGTATATTTAATGGGCAAACATCAGCTTGTTTCAAGTAATGAGTGCACATCAATCATACTCCAAAAGACTTCCAAACTCAGCTACTACTAATATAAAATAGCATTGGATAAACATTCTGCAAGCCATTTTGTATCTTTTTATAAAAAGACATTTAATGGGTCGGTCATCAAAGAAAACGGTTGTATGCAAGCACTTAGCTGGACTCATCTGCGATATGTGGGACTCATGAAAATTTTTTGGGACTCACCACTTTCAAAAGTGATGAGTCCAGGACTCACCATAAAAAAATCCTACAAGTATCACTGAGTATTTTGTGTCCACAACTTTCACAAATTATGATTTCAATGTAGAGGGGACATTGGTTATCTGCTAGCATTTAAAAAGCTAAATGCACTTGACAGATAAAAATACAGATATGCTAAAAAAAACTTTTTTTTTCCTAAATACCACGTTGAATATGTATCGATGCATCTTCTTGCTGAGTTTAATGCACATAAGAACACTTGCCTTTTTTTAGCAGTTTGAACAAAACTATTGTCACCTAAAGGAGTGCTATAAAATTCTAGATCTTCTGTTTCTAACAGCTCCTCTTCATTCTCTATCTCAGGTTGAATGTCCTCTTGCTGAACTTGTTTATCCTTGTCTTTCTTTTTCTTCTTCTTTAGCTTTCCTTGTTTTGCTAGTCGATTGAATTTTTTGTTGGCTAATTTTGACTGACTTGTCTTTGAAGCTTTGGATCTAGACTTTTTCTGAAATAAAACAATTTTTTTACTACATGTTTATTGGGAACACACAAATTTTGAAGATACCTACAATGTATAAGAACTATCACATAAAAATTTCAAAAGAACTTAGAGATGATGAATGAAACAGATATTACATCAAGTTTAATTCATATATGGTGTATATGGTAATTTATAATACATGAGGATTCATAACAGTTGTAATCGGACATGGTGGATTCATACAAGTTGTAATCAGACATGGTGGATTCATCACAGTTGTAATGGGACATGGTGGATTCATAAGAGTTGTAATCGGACATGGTGGATTCATAAGAGTTGTAATCGGACATGGTGGATTCATCACAGTTGTAATCAGACATATACTCGAACCCCATTGTATCGATCTATTCATTGTATCGCTCTATTCATTAATATCTTGAGAATATTCATCTAGCTCCGCCTACCAATTGTTTACACACGCTTGATTGCACCGGTTTACTTTCTCTTTCGTATTTGACCACAGTTACCACCGGATCATGTTTAGAGTAGCGGAAAGTATCTTTTATAGCATGTTTTCTCCTTTATCGTTGTTTTTCTGCTTATAGTCAACTTTACCGTGTCCATACGACGGGTTTTTGCTTGACAAAATTTGAAAACTGCTACCGCGTTTGGTCGAGTTTATGGTCCTTTTGTATATCTCATATTACAGTATTTGAAGGTTACAATTATTTTCCACAGTTAATCGGCTTTTATAATAATAATAATAATAATAATAATAAATGCTTTATTTAAAGAGGGTAACTCAGTTAGTTAAAAACTAATCTTCCCTGAGGCCCTCATAAAGTTCATCATACAAAGTTACATGAATACAAGAGATAACATAATACATGTATTACACAATTACAAAAAAAAAGAAAATGAAAGTTCACAATACATTTAAAATAATGAAGCATACAAACACGTATCATTAAAATAGATGAACAAGAAACATTAAACATGTAAATGTTAAGGTCCATATTGTATACAAAATATAACATTATAAATTGTCTAAATTATCTCTTGATTTTGTGTATTCAATAAAAATGATTTTAATTTAATCTTAAAAGTAACTAGAGATTTACATGAACGTACAGTGATTGGAAGTCTATTCCAGAGAAAAGGTCCAGAATAGAAAAAGGATTGTTTAAAAAGTTCTGTTTTTGGTTTTGGAATACACAAATCTCCATTTGTTGCATTTCGTAATTGATAAGGATTTTCATTAGAGATGTAATTTATCTTTCTTGTAAGATATTGTGGGGCTTCATTATTAATACATTTATGAACTAAAATACGCCTGAATATAGCTGAAATATTGCTGCTCGGGCGTTAAACACCATTAATCAATCAATCAATCATTTATGATACAGAATTCTATTTTCAACTGTCAAAAATTCTAACTTTTTGAAAAGAGGAGCAGAGGGGGCTAAAAAGTCAGCATCTAAAATAAGTCTGACAACTCTTTTTTGGAGTTTTGCAATACGATTCAAGTTGACTGCACTACAATTTCCCCAAATAGTGATACAATAGTCAATTAAAGGCAAAATATAACCATTATAAAACAGTTTCATTGAATCGAGAGTTAGATACCTTTTAATCTTTGACAACAAATAGATTCGACTTGAAATTTTTGAACATACACTGTCAACTTGTTCAGTCCAGTGTAGATTAGAGTCAATTTTAATTCCTAAAATTTTTTCACAATTTGAAATCTCCAATGGTATTGATTTTAGACAGAGATTGAAATTTTTATTTTGTGTAACAAGCTTTTGCTTAGTTCCAATAACCATACACTTTGTTTTACTACAATTTATAAACATTTTATTTTCTTGACACCATTTTTCAATTTCAAGTATGTCTTCTTGAATTTTGGGTTGCAGAACATCTACATTTTTACCAGACAAATGAATTGTTGAGTCATCTGCATATAGATCAGTAAGGGAATATTTAACATGAAGGGGAAAATCATTAATATATAATATAAAGAGAAGAGGTCCAAGTATTGAACCTTGGGGGACACCATACTTGATTTTCATTGGATCAGATTTTATATTTCCTATTTGGACTTGTTGTGTTCGATTGTTCAAATATGACCTGAAAAATTGAACTGTTTTTGTATAACATCCATATATATTTAATTTTTTGCATAATATATCATGGTCAACTACATCAAAAGCTTTTCTTAGGTCCAGAAGGATTGCAATGTTTATGTTCCCTTCATTCATTTGTTCAAGAAAATGATCAATAATATTAGTTAGAGCGGTTTGGCATGAATGATTTGGTCTAAATCCTGATTGTGCTGGATGAAGTAAATTTAAATTTGACAAATAACTGTAGAAATTTTTTTGAACATGGTGTTCAATAAGTTTTGTTAAAGTGGGGAGAACTGAAATTGGCCTATAGTTTGAAGTTAAATCTTTATCTCCTGATTTAAATATTGGTGATACTTTTGCATTTTTTAAAATATCAGGAAAAATACCCTTTTCAATCATTTTATTGAATATATAAGTTAAAGAAGACACAATAAATGGTGCACTTAGTTTGAGTAACTTTGGACCAATACAATCAGATCCTGCTGATTTATTTACATCAAGTTTATTTATACTCAGTAGTAAATCAGGTACCTGTATGTAGGGAATAGAAAATGGTTGTGCTAATTTATCCATTACAAATTCTCTTAGCTTGATAAAATCAGTGCATGAGGAATCAGAGTCAGTTTCTCTCAATTTGTCTACACATGTAGTAAAAAACTTATTAAATATGGTAACAATTTCTTTTGTGTCAGTAACATGTTTGTCATCTTCAATTTTTAATTTGTATGGTGTTGTATTTGGTGTAGGAGTGAGACTTTGAATGCAGCTCCACAAGATTTTTGGATCTTTAGAATCATTTACCATGTTGTTGTAATACAATTTTTTAGCATCATTTGTGAGTTGAATTGTTTTGTTTCTCCAAAATCTATAATTTGACCAGGACCTAAGAGCATGATATTTTTCCCTCATTTTTCTAGCATTACTAATTTCTTCATTATACCATTTAGGTTGTTTTTCTCTCTTTATTCTCTTAGTGATCAGTGGGGCATGTTTATTTATAATAGTGTTGAAAATAGTATACCATATTTCAATACATTTCTCTGGATCACACTCCATTTCAACTTCATAGAAGGGTGCAGTAGTTAAATCATTTAAGAAAGAATATTCATCAAATTTTCTAAAATTTCTAAATGTAACAGTGGTGTGAGAATGTTTTCTTGTAGTAATTTTATCATTTCTAATAATACTTACAGGGTAGTGATCGCTTAAGCTGTATTTTAGGACATTTATTTGTTCTATTTTATCTCTGTTTCTAACATATATATGGTCTATTAAAGTTTTAGAATTTTCTGTTATTCTAGTTGGTTCTTGGATAATTTGATGAAAATTAAGTGTTTCTAAGATACTAATCCATTTTGGAGATATTTTATTTGGAGTTAAAAAATCAAGATTAAAATCTCCCATAAGAATTATATCAGTATTAATTTTCATTGCATTTAACAATTCATATTCAAATTTATCAAACCATTCTGTTAATGACTGTGGGGGGCGATACACAAAACAAACGAGAAAAGATTTTCTGTGATCTGGTTTCACCTCCAACCATACAGTTTCAAGATCAGATTTCAATTCTTCTAATCTCCTACAGTTTACATTATTTGAAAAATATATTAATAACCCTCCACCATGGGTGACCCTATCTTTCCTAATTAATGAGTAATTTTGAATTTCAATCTCATTGTCAGTTGTTGAATTATCAAGAAAGGTTTCACAAAACCCTATAATGTGGGGTGGATTTTTAGCATCTAAAAGATTATGCTTAATTTCATCTAACTTATTTGATATTCTGTTTATATTATGAGAACACATAATAAAACCATTTGTTTCATTAAAGTTATATACATTTTCATTAGCTTGAATATAATCATAAGTATGAACTTGTTTACTTAATTCATTAATACAAAGTAAAATGATGATTAGATAAGAGAAAAATATAGATAGTGGATTATCTGTGATGGATGCATTAAGCTGCATCCTCTCTTTCCTTTCAAAATTGAAACCAGGAATTATTAGTTGATTGTCAGACGTATTTTGAGTTAGAAAAGTTTCACATAAACCAACTATGTTTGGTTGATTTTTCGAAAATAACAAAGTATTTTTAACTTCATCAAACTTGTTTTCTAGTCTGTTTACATTATGAGATAAAACTCTTAACCCTTTTGTTTCTTTAAAGCCATATGGGCTGTCAATATGTGTCTTGTTAACATCATTTTCTACATTTATATAATATAAAAATGGTACCATTGATAAAGTAAATATAATACATGCATGTAGCAATTTGTCAAATGAGATTAGGGCATCAGGAAGTGTTCTGTTACAGTCAATAACACTCATATTATGTACATTGTTCAAGTCCAGCTGACAGTCTGTGGTTACATTCTTATCAGTTAGAGATTTATCAGTATTTAGACAATTAGTGTCTGTTGATGACAAATTATTTCCTGCTGAGCCATCAGAAAAGTTATTCTTGCAGTTTACAACATAATTGAGCTTGTCTGATTTAACATAAGAAACTGCTTGGCACTTACAATAAATTTGGTTACAATCTTGACACAGAAAATTCAAAGTAGAAAATAGATTGTTTTGAGGATTGTTTACTATAATGGCTATCTCTTCTTTGCCATTTCCCTAATGGTAAAGAGAACAGAATTTCTCTTTGTGCCCATACATATTACATGAATAACACAGAATACTTTGTGTATGCCTACATGACCTTGCATTGTGGTTGGGCTCCCCACATTTAGTACAAAATTTACCCATCTTCATATCAAAACCTATTATGTTGACAAAATTGTTGATAGAATGTAAAAATACAGAAATACCTGATTTTGAGAGGTGTAAACCATCTCGAAAAAGGCGATATAAAACTTTACCATCTCTATCATAAAAGTGGTTGTAGTGATCAATGAATTGTAGATTAAGATCATTACACATATCTAATAACATTTCATTCAAAGGGGTTACATTAATTCTACGTCTTGGTGTTATACTTGAGATGACTTTTTGAAATGCGTCCGTTTTTTCATTTCGCCAGATCGATTTTCCATACTAAATTTTGACCTTGTTTTGAACGGAACTGTACGTTAGGAAAATTCCATTGTTGTCTATTCGAAATCCTTCGGGTGTTGTCGTCTGCAGTTGAGGCGGGAAAAGTCTCGCGGTTTGTCCGAATACCATTGTACGTTACGAAAACAGACGAACGTTTGTAAACAACATTAGACCCCTTAAGATACAAAAATGGCTGACTTCCTATGGAAAATCGATCTAGCAAAATGAAAAAAAGGCCGCATTTCAAAAAGCCGATTAACTGTGGAAAATAATTGTTACCTTCAAATACTGTAATATGAGATATACAAAAGGACCATAAACTCGACCAAACGCGGTAGCAGTTTTCAAATTTTGTCAAGCAAAAACCCGTCGTATGGACACGGTAAAGTTGACTATAGAGGATTTTCGGACTGTTTAATATTAAATTTGGCGAACTATTTTTCGATAAAACAACTACTTAAATACATTAGACTTTGTTTTTGCATACATGCTGACAATCTTTATACAGCTATGGTCTGCCATACTTTATGCAAACTAGTTATTTCCCACAATGCATCGATATAATGGAGTGACGTCAGAATACACAGTTTTCAACATGCGTGAATAAATTTGACTTTTAACAGTATAAAATATGATTACCAATAGAAATTAGCAAGATAAACAGAGACTAGGAATATTAGTGAATGTAAACAAAGAATGAAACCTAAATAAGTATTTTTATTAATGTTATCAGGGCTCACCACACTGGGCGAAGTGGGCGACAAAGTCGCCCTACTATTACCTGAAGTCGCCCTAAGGCGCCTCAAAAGCGAAGTCGAAGTCGCCCTGTCATTTCCCTCAAGTCGCCCGATGGTTCACATAAGATACTTGTAAATCTGGTCCAAATACTTCACCCAGATTACCAATTTATCAGTAAATGTGTTATTCCAATAAAAAAACGGCAAACACAGTCTTCGCGAAATTAGTTCTTGGGTTGTCGGACCTACACACAAATACTGCCGGACCAATTTAACATTTTTGTTGTAAATTTAACAAATTTGCCGGACCGGAGTTAAATTTGGCTGTTTTTTGCCGGTCGGGTCCGGCGGACCGGCACATTTCGGGAAGACTGCAAACAATATGCGTATTTAACATATTTTCAAACGATTAACGTCTTTCAAATGTATTACGCGCCATTTGTTTATTTACCGGATATGACTAATTACCGGAAGTGACAACGAAGAAAAGTAATGTACAACGGCCCATAATGAAAAATCGTAATTTTTTTTTAAACAAACACTTTTAATTGGTGTCAAACTTCAGTTCTTTCAAAGAATATTGTACTCATAAATGAAGTTTATGTCTACACATATACAAATATTTTTGTTGATCTATTTTTATTTGTGAATACCTTGTATGGCCACAAGTACTAAAGTAGATAGAAAAATAGTCCCTATATTTTTTCATTGATTAATGATAAAGGTTATGTGCTGTTTGATATTGCATACCATGAATACCATGAATAATAATGAAAAAGAAAGAAAAAAAAACTGAATCTAAGTGTGTTATGGTTTAAAAAGAGAAATAATCCTGGAAATTGATGTAAATAATGAAAAATGTATGTAACTACTGCAAAATTAATTATTTGTACGGTCCCCCTGACTTCTCCCTAGTGTTTCCTGAAGTCTCCCTACCAGGGCCTGACTTCTCCCTGTTTGGCTGCCAGGGAGAAGTCACTTCTCCCTACTTTTTTAGAGTGTGGTGACCCCTGGTTATAAACGGTTGATGAAAATAAGTAGATCGATACAACGGGGTTCCAGGCTACATGTAGTGGATTTATAAGAGTTGTAATCAGACATGGTAGATTAATAACAGTTGTAATCGAACATGATGGATTCAAACAAGTTGTAATGAGACATGGTGGATTCATCACAGTTGTAATCGAATATGGTGGATTCATACAAATTGTAATCAGACATGGGGGGGGGGGGGGGGTTTGTTTTGGTCAGAAAATTTTTTTCCGCGCACAGCGCAGATAAAATATTTATTTTTTGAAGGCGTTGCGACAGAATATTTTTTTTCATTATTAGCATTATATTATATAGCAGAAATCCTTCTTCAGAATATTTTTTTTCTTACCCTCTGCTTCCAAAATATTTTTTTCATCAAGTTAAATGGTCGGTCCCTTACCATGTTTCAGTAACAAATATTTGAAAATAAAAAATGAAAATTATAAGGCAAGACGCCTGTAGATTTATAAATAATTTGGACGATTTGTACCAAATAATGAATAAATAAATACTTATAATATACCACGTGAAACTCACATTTCGCATTTTCAGTTCTTCAATGTCAATTTAAATTAAACATTTAAAGTACAAACACTTGTGCAAAGCAAACGCATTGAAGAGTTTGAATGGTAGTTCTATATAATAGTGTTATTTGGTAGAGATATGAGAAATTCTCGCATTTACTGGCGTAATTGTTGTTTTGCTGAAAACAACAACATTGATAGTTATATTGTAAGAGTTTGAATTTGAAAAACAATTCACATAGTTATAACCTGGGATAATTCGTAAGTTATTATGAAATAACTCGTTTATTCTTGATTTTCAAAAACCCAAACTCTCACCAAAGAAGAACGAGGAATAGGGTGATTCAGCGATTGTAATGTTGGTAACTGTATAATATAGATAAGCCCTGTTTATTTGTTATTTGTTATTTGTTTGTAAGGCTTATAAGGCTTGCTGTATTGGCCAGAGTCGGAGCCGAAGGACAATACAGCTGACCAAGGACCAATAATATTATTTTTACGAATATATTTAACTTGATAAAAAACATTGACAACAGAGGAAATACTGACCAGTTTTAATTAGATGAAATAAAGAATACAAAAAGTCACAAAGAAACCTTTTTCATGGCAACAGGACCGAATTTCAATTATGTTTAAGTGAGAATCAGACCACAGTTCCATACAACGTTTGTGCGAAATAACGTGTTGCTCAGCTTGAAGCTTGAGAATGTTAATTACAACAGAGAAAAACAATTGCAAAATAATACAATACGAATACAAAAAGTAATCCAGTACATAGTAGAACCTTAATGAAATTATTTCTTATATACTCACGTTTTTTTAATTTAAGAGTTTATAGCGCGACAAAGTTATTGCATTCCAATGTGTACTAAATGTGCTTCTCTCTTTTCCGACATGTTATACTCTTATCTGAGTTCCTCGAAGGCCTACCGATGAAGAAAGAACAGATATTGGCCCAAGCAAACCTTTCACATTCCGATTCTGGTATTGGTGATCGTTTGTAATTATTTTACCCTGATTAGTTTGAAATTTAAGACACTACTGATACAGTGATGTCAGCATCTTATCTAAGCATTCTGAAAATAAACTTCGGGAAAATACGAACTAAAGTCTATACGGTAAACGTGATGACCTCGTGTCCATTAACAATCCAGCCACATCGGGTATTGTGATTACATTTCACAACCTGTACGTTATATGCTACCTCTTCTGATTTTCTAACCCGGATACTATTAATTAGCTACTTTAACAGTTGGTTGTTGCCTTCGATTCTTTATTTGGGGCCTCGGTGGCCGAGTAGTTCGTTTACTATTGATCACGTAGTCTGTCAACGCTGAGGTTGCGGGTTCGAGTCTCAATGTGGGCAGGGTGTACTCGACTTCAGCCTTAATTGACAAGGATTGCCAGTTTTCCTACCGAAGGTCGAGGGGTTTTCTCAGGGTCGGCTTCTTCCCGCAATAAAAACTGGACGCCATGATATACGCAGCTGAAAAATTGCTGAAAGTGGCGTTAAAAACATTCAAACAAACAAACAAATCGATTCAATGTTTACAAGTACAAAGATTCTAATGACAGCATATAAACATATGATATTTAAAGTGTTGCGTAACATGCAGAGTGAGAGAAGAAAGAACAAAAACATTGTTTCATAAAAAAAAAAACGAAAACAAAAGTTAAAAAGGTAAAGGTGGGAATCTGGCGTTTGTTTCAATTGATCATATAAACCGTTTTGTTCGTTTTATGTAGTTTTGGACACAAGAGAAAATATGCATATTCTGATTGGAAGTTAAATTATCGTCACCAGCCAACAGAAATTCAATAGTTATATCTAAACCACTTAATTGTTCATGAAGTAAGTGTCTATCAGCATTGTACTGGGTACATTCCATAAAATAATGTATACTGTCTTCCCGTGGATTACCACGTCTGCAAGAAGGAGATGGTACAACATTAATCCGGAATAAGTCCGCATTAAGTGAACTACACATATGTCTAAGTCTGGTATGGATTATGTTTAGCTTTCTCTCACCATATAAAAAGTATTCGGGAGGTTTAGAATTATTTGACTTTATTATTCTTTCTAGCCTGTCTTTTTTCTAGATCCAAGCTGTTCCAGTCTTTCGCTGTCAAATAAAAAAAAAGAATTTTTGGTGGTATTTAATCTAAACTGAGGGATAGCATAATCGTCTCGGTTTCTCAAATTATATGTTGAAATCTTCTAGCAATTCCCAGCCAGTTTCAAAATAGATTGATTCTTTGCTAGCGAATATTGGTAGTCCTGTTACTATTCGACCAGCTTCTAGTACCAATTTTTCAAGGCTGTCTACAGCGTTCAAGTCACATCCATCCCACACCTCAGAACCATATTCCAAAAGAGGGCGGATAAAAGTCAGATAAATTCTAGCCAAATAGTTCCTATTAAGTGTATACTTTAATTTTCTAAGAACTGATAACTTCTTACTGGCCGATTGTATCATATTATCTATATGTTTGGAAAATTTTCCATCTGAATCAAAAGTAATACCGAGATGTTTGTGAGACGTAACAATTTCGATAGGTTGATTCTGAAATAAAAGATTACTATTTGCAATGATTAATGCCTTGGTTTTTTGTGGATTAAAATTAATTAACCATGTTTGAGCCCAAGATGCAATGTTCTCAAGATCTATATTCGTTACGTCTTCGATTGTGGATGGAAGTTGGGCAGTATAAGATATAGAGGTGTCATCTGCAAAAAGTCTTGTAAAGCTTATTAAGTCATCGGCAATGTCGTTTATATAAACAAGAAAAAGAAGGGGACCAAGAACTGAACCTTGTGGTACCTCAGCATTAGTTTGTTGAAGAGGCGATTTAGCATTGGAAATAAAAACACTTTGATTTCTGTTAACTAAATAGCTTTTGAACCAATCCAAAAGATGTTCTTGTATACCATATGCTTTGAGTTTGACTAGAAGCCCAGTATGCCACACACGATCAAAAGCCTTTGACACATCACAAAAAATAAACGACGAAATGTTTTTGTCTTCAAGAGTCTTAATGATTGAGTAATGAATTTCTATCAGATGGTGAACTGTTGAATGACCTGGAATGAAACCTGATTGATAATTGTATAATAAATTGTTAGACATCAAGTGGTTAAAAACATGTTTAAAAACAATTCTTTCAAAAACATTGCCGACAGAAGAGATAAGAGAAATAGGTCGATAATTTGAAGGATCGTGTCTGTCACCTTTTTTAAATAACGGCATAACAGATGGGGTTTTCCATAGATCGGGAAATTTACCTGATGATAGAGACAAATTAAAAAGCATAGCTAACGGAACGCATATAGTGTCTTTTGTATTTTTAAGCATATGATGACTGATTAAATCAGGCCCAGGGGCTTTACCCAGAGGCGGATACAGGATTTTCGAAAGGGGGGGGCGTAAAAAGGGGATATCGGAAAAGGAGGGCTACGAAGTGGTCCTCCCGCGCGTTTACGGCAGGGGTAGTACCGTTAATGCATTAATTTATGGCGAGGACGAGCGGGGATTACATTTTTGCCTTTGGCGCTGGTTGTTACTCTCCCTGTTCTCTTTTTTTTTCTTTCCCTTTTTTTAAAGGGGGGGGGCGTACGCCTCTTACGCCCCCCCCCCTGGATCCGCCACTGTTACCTAGTTTCAAAATTTGAAGAATGTCATTAACTTCTTTTGGAGTAATGACAAAAATGTCGGTTTCAGAGTTCGTTCGCATATCAAAGTCAGGAATTCGGACATTTATGTCATCAAGTGAGGATACTGAACAAAAGTATTTATTCAAAATGCATGCTTTTTCATATTCGTCAGACACTATATCGCCATTTTCATCTTTAAGTTGAGTAATATGGGATGTTTCACCTGTACCTTTTGTAAGTTTTTTAATTAGGGACCAATAGATTTTGAGTTGGTATTATCTAGCTCATCTAGCAAATTGTTGGCATTAAGAAAAAACTGCTCCTTGTAGTATTTCTTCATATTATTCACATGATTTCTTTGTTTTTTGAATTTGTTAACGTCCGAGTCTTTTTTTGTTCTTACAGCATTTTTATGTAGTCGGTCGAGCTTTCGTATTTATCTTCGTAGATCGGAATTGAACCATACTTTGTCATTAGGTCTAACTGTGACCTCTTTTCTCGGTACACACTCTTGCACTATGCCAATATACTTTTCGGTAAAATTGTTACAATTAGTATTCATGCTATTTCTTGAGTTAATGATCATTCCCAAATTAAACGCTTCGATAAGTTCATTGCACTTTTGAAAGTCGGCTTGACGATAGTTCCATACCAATCTTTTATATACTTTATTGGTTTTGATGCAAAGCATCAGTTCGCCGCCGATTTATTTTACATTCTGCACGTGTTTGTCAAAGTGATTTCTAAAAACAAGACACTTGAAATTATTCCCCATAAGTTTCTATGTAAAGCTAAGCCCTGCTGTTGTGGCTAGTTTCAATTGCCAATTTTTAAATTTGTGCCCATGTAATCTTTTGTCATATATCAAATCATAAATGCACGTGGTTCAAATAAATTATTGACAAAATATTTATTTATTGAATCTTACAAATATCGGCATATTGTCTACGCAAAATATTTATTTATTGAATCTTACAAATATCGGCAAATTGTCTACGCAAAATAGTCTTTTATTTGGTTTCCGATTTTTCAAAGCTACGAAATTGTGTTAATTAAATTATACGTGTTCATAATTTGATTCAACTTATGGTTTCGTTCGGTTAGTAAATCAACGTTAAGATCACCAGTTATGATTATACGTGCATGAGTATCTAGTGCCATCTCGATTGACCTTTGAAAATTAACCCAAAATTGAGGCTTTTCGTGTGGTTGACGATACACAGCACATACCAAAATCTTTTGTTTTGAAAGTTCGATTTCTATCAAAAGCGCTTCTCCTTCAAAATCTAAGTCTGGTCTATATTTCGCTTGAAGCGCGGAGCTAATATATATCAAAACCCCACCCCCATAACTGTTTCGATCTTTTCTAAAGAGGGTTAAACCATAGCCTTCGATGGCTATATCATCGTTTTTAACGGTATTATCGAGGTGCGTTTCTGTGAGACATAAAATATCGGCTTCACTACATATGGATTCTATATAGTCCGTTTTATGACGCATACTTCGGGCGTTTAAGTGAAAAATTGACAGGTTCCCTTCATTATCTGGACCAGGGTTTAGATGGACATCGTTAGATAACAAAATCAAAGTTAATATTACAGCTGTCGGCAAGGGATTACTAAGAAATGTTTGATAATACAATTTGTAGCTAGTAAAAGTACAATGATTAATAGCACTTCGTATACAGCTCAAAATATACATATTATACATAAAAACACTTTGTCGATTTATAATAAAGAATAATGTTTTAGACAAACGGCAATATGCTTTACAGTAAAAGTGGCCTATAGTAAATCTGTACGAAAAAAGATCATTATCCATTCTCAAACGGATAACAGGAAAATGGTACAAAGTTTAAAAGACCATTTCTTTTTGACAAATTAAACAATGGTGCGATCCAAAACAGCCAGATCCCATTTAGGCTACAAAGTAATAAAGTTAAAAAACAGAAGTCGACGCAAACATTTATGTACATTAAAGGAACAAACACAAAGAGAAGTATTTTAGGGATAGGGATTTGGGGAGTCATTAAAGTCCCGAAATATGTGCTAAAACGATATTTAGTGCGCTAAATTTAGATATTAGTATTTTTCCATTGACGATTTCAGCATTCCACGTGTATACAATTATCTGAGTGTATACCTAACTCAAAAAGTTTAATTGAATTAAGCGATCTATCATTCGAGCACTCCTAGGAATTTAAAAAGTCACGTGATATTACTAGTGTTTGTTTAAGGTTTCATTCATAAAAAAGGTAAACATTCGTGTACAATAATTAAGCAATCTATCATTCGAGCACTCCTAGGAATTTTTAAATGTCACGTGGCATTACTAGTGTTTGTTTAAGGTTTCATTCATAAAAAAGGTAAACATTCGTGTACAATAATTTACAACCAATTATTTATTATTATGGAAATAAATGCGAACTGGCTTGCTTGAAACAAAACAAAAACCGGTAAGTTGCCTTTTTTTGGTATAATTCAAAATGTCTTAACTTTATCATTTGTTCAATTATCAATTTACCTGTGACATCGGTCGAGGGGCTAAGTCAACAATAATAAAAACAGACACGCAATACATAAAAGTACAATTTAGGCAGTTAACATTTGGATTATTGCACCAAGGTTTCAACGTCATCCATGTTTTTAATCAGTCTCCTAGCTGCTCCTGTACTGCTCATCTGTACTTGTTGCGTCATTCATTAAAACACCTTTGAAAAATGAAACCGATACATGTTATGAGAGATTCACACATGTAGGTCTATTTGTTACGACAGTGGATGAATTACCATGGTCACACAGACATAAACATAACATACAATTTTTATTCAGATTATAGTTTTGGGTAAAAATATAAGCATGCGCATGTGGAATAACTTTCTAAACCACTATCTTCTACTGCAGTCCCTATATGACAAATCAGACATTGCAAAAGATGTAAAACTCCGAAGGTATAAACAAACGAACATTATTCATAAGTAGCAATTACATATATAAGATAAGCATTCAATCATATTAAAACAATGCATAAAAGCCCCTAAAAGAGTATGTTTTAAGATTTGTCTTAAAACATCAAAAGAATTAGACTGTAATATATAAAGGCAGTGTGTTCCAAAGCCTCGGGCCTATACCGTGCAGAAAATTTTATCGCTGAATGACTTTCTCTGACTGAAAGGAACAACTTAAGTTGATCCATGCTGATGGACGATCTTAATCCATGTCTTGAGGAGTATACTAGATAAACAGAAGGATAACGTCACGTGACATCAAGAGAAGATTGTGGTTTTGTTGCTCTAAGAAAACTATGGATTCTAAAAAGAAAGCAAGTGACTTGTGGAATAAAAGTTCGCAAAATGTGAATATACATGTACTAGAACCTATGCTGTATTGATTTTAAAATTTAGATGTTGGAAGGTCCGCATGCAGAGCCCATATTTATATCGAAGAACTTTGTCTTCTTACAATGGTTTAATTTTTCAATGAGACTTGACTTTTGCCCGGGGCTTTGTTATTTGCGGTGATAAAAAGTACTCACAACACTTCACTGTAAATCGGACTTTGGACTGTAGAGGATTAATACTACGTCACTCATTCATACATTTTACTCATTCGTATGTGTCCGAGATATGTCGCATTCGGAAACGTCAGAACTATTACTATATACAAAAGACCTTGATGAAATCAGAAGCAATATATTAGATATCAAATGCCGATCAATGAAGAACAATCTTATTTTCACTGGCCTAAAATATTATCAGAATAAAAACTGCTTAGAAGTTTTTTATTTCAAGAGCTTGATATTGAAAATAAAGTAGAAATAGGCAACGTACATCGATTGATTGATTGATTGATTAATGGTGTTTAACGCCCGAGCAGCAATATTTCAGCTATATTCAGGCGATCAACGTACATCGAATAAAAGGGCAATCTTTTAACGGTGGTAGGCATATCGTAGCCAGATTCATATTCGGGAAAGATATATAGCTCGTTCCTAGTAAGGGCTACTTGTTGCGAAATATCCCGTTCTGGATCAAAGAACAGTTTCCATAAGAAATAGATAAACGTAGTCAGAAACTGTACCGTCATGACAGACGCAAAACGACAAAAACGACAAGTAAGATTGTACGAGATTTTTCATGAAAAACCGTAACTGTATCGACAAGAGAAGGTCGGAAGGATAGTAGTTAGGTTTAAATCGTCCCTTAAAAAGTGTCTTACACCTATTGAAAATCACCGTGAACTGATGATATCACATAAATTGTTAGGTTTAGATGGCGATATCGCTTTTGGAACTGTGTACATCTCCCCAGAAAACACTAAGTATGCTAGTAACTCGGCTTTCGATGATTTAGAGTTAGATATTCGAAATATATGTTTAAACTATAGATATGTTTTTCTTGTTGGGGACTTTAATAGCAGAACATCCGATGATGACGATTTTTCTCTTGTCGATGAATACGTTAAAAATAAGGATGTAGACAACTCAATATTTAATAAGGTAACAAAGCTTGATGATTTGAATATTCCTAGAAACAGGAAAAGTTGTGATAAATAAAAGAAATGGTTATACAGTCATTTCCATATAATAGGCACAAATAGACATATGACCTGTCGCAGGTGTAGATACGAATCCAAAGTTTTGATTAATGAAAAAACAGTTTTTTTTAAAACTGCATACAACATTCTGGCTGATTAGTATAACTTTATATGCTTACCATGATGTATTTAAACAAAAAATGGCCCCTGAAAGTGTAAAATTTAGGATAAAATTGATGTCGCTGAGCGATTTCCGCATTTCGCAATCTAAATACGTTTATAAAAATGCACTGAAATATAACTTTTCAAATGTTAAATGAACGGTAAAAATTACAGGTTTAAGGTAAAAAAAAACAAAATCAGTAAATATACATTTTTGTTTAATCTACCGCGATTTTCGTCTTGTCGCAGAACTACATCTAACCTACCATAACGCTAAATAACAGTTAATATGTTTATACCAAATACGTCTTTTTGGAGCATTTAAGAAGGAAAGGAATATCTTTTTATTCTGAAATACCAACACAACCTCTTTTAAAATAAATTTGCAACTTGTTTTTTTTTGCAAAAATTGTTTTAAATCAAATTTTGCCGTGTGTCATATAAGAACCTATCCTACATAACGGATAAATATGTAAAACGCCAAATAACGTGTCAAAAAGTACTTAAAATTCTATAAAAAGAACGTGGAAAGAAGTAAACGAATGTTTAAAGTCTTAACTTTTTACTACATTTTACTCTAAATTAAGGATAGAATGATGGTCAATAACCTCCGTTATTCTACCCTCCGTTATAGAATTCAAATCAACATTTTCCTTGGTCTATTTTGAGGATATTATTATTCACCTAGCACCGTCTGATATTCGTTTCAAATAGATATACAATAATAGATGTTCTATCGATGGTATTTTTGTCTTTTGAAAGTTAAGTCATCAATATTTTACTACCATGAGCGTTCCTTCTTGGAAAAAGGTTAAATGTACTGGCACTGCATATATATATATATATATATATATATATATATATATATATATATATATATATATATATATATATATATATATATATATATATATATATATATATATATATATATATATATATATATATATGTATATATATATATATATATATGTATATATATATATATATATATATATATATATATATATATATATATATATATATATATATTCATATTTTATAAGTGAAACATTTGAATTTTCATTTGAACTGCACATCGCATAGGTTTAACAGACGAATTGCCCGGTGTAAAATGAAAAAAAAATGAATATAGTAAAAGTAACGGAGGATAGGAAAAAAAATATAAGTCATTTTTTATTTAAAAAATGCTATATTTTCAATTTATTTTTTTTACATTAACATTTGTAAAGCGTGTGTGTAAAGTGTCTACCCATGGCCGTTGTTAATTCGTCGGTTTTGTATACACAAATTCGATTTCTGCGTTATGGAGGATAGCAGATATCCCCAAAGTTGTACATCTATCATTTTAACAAAAAGGACTATGTCTTTGAGCTTTTACAAGTTTTAACTACTGCGATAATGTAGTCTCAATATTTATAGTATATCATTTTAGTTCAAACACGAGTCGTGACAAAACAAGATTCGAATTTGATCGTTACGGAGGATATGCATTATGTAACGGGGGATAGAACTTTTTTTAAAAGCTTATAGGTTTTTTGTAGGATATAGCACTGACGAATGCTGAAAAACAAACCCACCCCAATCTTCAGGAAAACTGGAAGAATATTTAAAAATTCCCGAAGAACAAGTAAAGACAATTGAAAATATGTGCAAGAAGTAGCAACACAACCATATGAGCAGTTGAACTTAAAACTATTTAAAAAAAATTACAGTTGTATATTTAATAACAATAACATGACTTAAAAGAGTGATTCGTTTCAGAGTTAAATGTTAAAATAAATAAGGTGTTTGAGTTGTATTCTGTATTAGTGGATTCTCATCTTCAAAAATAATGTCCTCCGTAACAAATCAGTTTTCAGGACACAATTTATCTTTAGTATAGTATTCTTGATAAATTAACCAATAATGTCATTAAAATCGCTAATATCGCAATTTTAAAGATGCCGGATCCAGTTTTATTTATTTTTTATTCAATTTTACGACCTTTCAGATGAATATTATAACCTCCGTAACGTTATAAATTTCAGTGGCATTTTCATTATCGAGTAACGTTTGTGTTCAAGTTTTAATATTCTCTTATCTTAATTATATGTTTAAGGTAATAAATTCAAATGTTGCATAAGTGCGAAAACTTTGTAATACAAAATTTGAAAATCATAACCTCCGTAACTAACTGCTGTATCTCAATAATACGTTTGCGTTGAAAAGACCATGACAATACTGTTAATAAAAGTTTCTGTGTTGCAAGTAGGAATATCAATGAACAGATTCAAGAAGAAAAACATGGTCTGTATGAGAATTTGAGTTGACACAATTCTTTAGAAATCGACATTTATTTTTACAAACAGATTTTGGGTCCAATGAGAAATATAAGTTGTTCTGTAGAGCTTGAAATAATAGTTTGACCCAAGAAGTTGTATGAGTGAATGTGTAGTTTGGTAATAGATCTTTCTAATTTCTGTGATAAATTGGGTTTAAATGTAGGCTTATTTTATAACAGCTGTGTCTCTTAACAAGATATCCTCCGTAACAATGATATCACCCTGTGTTGACTTAAACGGCTGAAAAAAAATTATTTTAAATATTTAATTTATGAAAATTTATATTTGTGACAAGAAATAGTGCTACTTTACTTTGAAAATATCAGAGCAACTTTATTTTAAAGTTCATTTTTATAAAGTCCTACTTCCAAAGTGGTCATATTATATGGGAATGACTGTATAGTAACTGCTGTATCTTTGTAAAAATCATGATTTTGTTTATTGTAAATGGTAGAATAGGAGTAGATGCTATACACGGTAAATGTACATGTAAAAATGTTAGTGTAGTAGACTATTATTTTTCAAATGTAAATATGAGGGGGTGGACAGGGGGGTACCTTTCTCCTTTATCCCTCCCCACAGCTCCTTTCTCCCTCCCCTCAGCTCCTTTCTCCCTCCCCTCGGCTCCTTTCTCCCTCCCCTCTTTACACTTCTCCCTTTAAACCCTATAGCAATAGAAAATATCACTAAATTTTGACTCAAAACTGATAAAAATTTGGGACATGAAGCATTTAAACAGTTTTACAAACAAAGCATGACTCATGACACATTATCAAATGAATTTAATTGGTGTATCGTACCCTTTGGTAAAAAAATATGAGAATCATAAACTGTGACCGGTAGATTTATGAAATCATGACACTGAAACCTAATAGCAATCATATAGCCAGACCTGTAGTCCACATAGACCCATAGTCCACCCAGTTCACACAGATCTCTAGTTCATACAACCTATAGTCCACAGAGACCTATGGTCCATACAGACTTATTTTCCACATAGATTTATAATCCACTTACATTTCTAGTACACCAACACCCGTAGTCCATACAGACCTAAATGTTCAGAAAATAATATAGTGTATTCATAACTACAATTAATCGTTGTTTTTGGTCTCTTGTTAACTGTCTCGTTGTAGTTTGAATAAGAAACACAATAGAAATTCTTTAACAATAGGACAATCTTGTATTTTTAAACTTTTAGAAAACTGCGTTCACTATCATGTAAGATTAACATTATTCTACACTTAATTTACAGGCGGCATTTAATAGGTTTACATTTAGATTAAAATGTTGATTAGTTAAAAATTAATTCATGATAAGGTCTAGATTTCTCAAAACAAAACTCAAATCAATTCTCAGACTTTTGAGTTATTTCTTACCTACCACAGCAACATAAAAATTCTCGAAGTTCTGGTCGACTTAAAAGGGAATTTAAACTGAAAAACGGTGCTTATAAATTTAATGAAAAAGGGATTATTTGCTGCTGTAACATAAATTGCCTGATTATTTGTGCTATTTACAGTTTTACTTTTGCTGCGATAGTTTTTTTTTATTTAAAAGGAGAAAACTGATATTTCATAAATTGTCATTCAAGGGAAATAACTCCAAAAAAGAAGTCATTTGACAATCTTGGACCAAACGAGTTATTTGTAGCCCTTGTCCAATCTAATTAAAATTAAATCTTTCACTTGCTCCCCCATTTTTGTTATTGGTCGCTGCGTTGTAACACGCAGCGACCATAGCAAAAAGGGGGGGGGGGGGGGCAAGTGAAATATAAACACAGCGACCAATAACAAAAAGTGGGAGCAAGTGAAAGATTTAATTTTAATTAGAGTGGCCCTTGCCTTACAGATCATTTTTGCAGTCTAGAGTATCACTCTGATTTTGGGCTATAGTATGGTTTAGTAAGGCGGGCAGGGGAAATGGGGTATCTATTTTTATCAACTCCTCCTACAGTTTTCAACCCAGATGTCTGAAACATCACATAACGATTGCACATGTATTGAATTTGTTGCACCTGCTATTATTGAAGTGTTCCAGCATGTTTTCCAATTTTCCAGACCTTGGAACTTTGTCATTTTTGAGCAGGTTTACAGAAGACAGTAAATATGTTGTGTAATTAACTCCTACAGTTTTCAGTCTAGAACTCTAAATTTCACAGAAAGATTGAAAATGTATTGAAGTTGTACGCCTGTTATTATTGTTCGAGGCTTTTTTTTCCTTATTTTCTGACTTGGGAACTTTGCGATTTTGTTAACTGTTGAATGGTTTAATTATGTATTCCTTTATAAAAACTTAATGGTAAGTATGAGGATAATTCATTGAGAAATTTATAAGTTTTAAGTTACAAAGCAAACACTGAAAATTTCAAGAAAAATTATGAGTAAATTACATATAATACTATGAGGAGTAACTGGACAAATTATTGACAATTAAATTGTTTGTAGGCCATGTCCTTCTGTTTATTTTTGCAATTGACAGTTTTACTCTAGCTTTAAATTTATAAGGCAAATACTTATATTTTCATAACAAAATTGTTATTAAAGGGCAAAAACACCTGTAAGGATTCGTCTGACAATTTTGGACCAAATGCGTTTTTTAAAGGCTTTGTCTTGCAATTTACCGTTTCACTCTAGTCATTATTAAAGGGCAAAAACTCCTTTAAGAATTTGTCAGACAATTTAGACCAACATAGTGATTTGCATTGTCTTGCTGATCATTTTTGCAATTTACTATATCAATCTGCTGTTTATTTTTCAAGTTATACTGTCAAAACTGACGATTTTCTAAAAAAAATCGTAACTTAATGTCCATAACTCATAAAAATATAGAATGTGCTGATCATTTTAATGTAACGGGTTTTTTTTCTGTAGCTATATAACATTGTGAGATATTGGCCAAAACATGTGTTGACCCATGTTCTTCAACTTGCGCTTGTAAAAAATAGTTCAGATTACGGCCGCTCTCAGATACATTAATCAGTGTATACTGATTACTTTTCTATAAATCGTGAATCTTTGGTACTGATCCTAAAACCAAGATGGCCACAACACTGGAACATAAAACTCCAGAGGCTCTAAAAAAATAGCTGGTTTCAGAAACTATTTCACTTATTTAAATCCAATTATGCAGAACTAATATAAGGGTAATTTTCTGCCATTGTAAAATGCATTGTGGCTACTAGAGCCATTGATGTTCTGATTGGCGGAATTAAAATGAATCTTGCTCTGAAAATCTGAGTACCAAACATAATTGTGATACTGTATAAATTTTAAGAATTTGGCGCAGATCCTAAATTCAAGATGGCCACAAATTTTGTGTCATGTTAATTCATGTCGATTAAACTAAAGTTTTTGTAATGAGTAATGTGAGCATTACAGGCTTTCCATGTGTAGAAACATTTTTTTTACAAGTGTAATTATGAATAACTTAGACTTACCGCAGGTTGTTCGGTCTATTTTAGTTTCCGATACTAGTAAATATTTTTTGGTTCGGAGACCTTTAATGGATGACGAAAGTGTCAATACACTTGCATTTTTAGTTGTGGATCAAAACGAACTATATCCGTCTTTTGGATAACCAATATACTTGAATAATTAGAAACTAAAAATATTTAACTAAGATTTCCCCCATAAATCGTGTTGTAAATTGTAACAAGAAAAGCAAGACCAGGTCATTTGGACATTCAGAGCTTTTAGTTCCTTGTTTTCATTAAATTTGTCATTAGTGTTAGGTACCCAAAATCTGGTATGGTAACGTAATCATTACTCTGAATTACTTAAATAACGGGATATACCTATAAAAGAAGCCGTATTTTAATGTTTTTTATTTGTATAAAACTGTTAAATTGAAAAAACCCCTCATCAAGAATGCGTTTTTCTTAATTTCAAATTTTGCCCCTTTTCAATTTGTTTTCATGTATTGTGAAAGCGCTATACATTCAACCATGTCTAGTAACGTTTGTTACGAACACATTTGTGTAATTTTTTACCGATTTATTACGACTTTCGACGTATTTGTCGCATTTTAAATTCACACTGAAAAATATAATATCATTTTAGATATGCGTTTGTTTTCTCAATAAATTTTCCATGAATTTTTAGAGCACTTGTAACATATATTTTTGTCAGATTTATACGAGTTTATCTATTTCTATAGTCGTTTCGTTAGTGCGACATTTTTTAAACGATGTTATTATAAACTAAGTTGCATGAACATATTATAAATATTCGATAAGGAAAATATTTATGCGCAAAACGTATGTGTGCGAATTTAAATACAATTTGAGCAATAAATGGTTATTTATTGTGGACATAGACTTACAAATCTAGATATTAAACCCTCTTTTAAGGTGCACGACGTAATATTTAACGTAACATCAAAAAAGCTCAAATGACGCTACGTTTAGAGGCCCCAATAACGTGCGCTACGTCTTATTGAAATTGTTACAATTTTCAATGTAAAAGAATTAACAAAACTTCATTTGTTTTAAAATCTACCGGTATTACGTACTACATGCAATAAAACACTACCAGTGCAAACTGCGCTTTGATTAATATTTGTTTTACATACATGGATCAAACTCACGGATACAAAGCTAAAACTAGGTACTCAAAGTGGTGTCAGAGGAGAAGATTGTTTATAAAGTTAACAACGGATAGATAACAGATGACAGACACCTGGTCAATAAGTGATCACAATATAGAAAAGGGACAAACATACGCTTTAGGAAAAACCTTACTGCATACTAGCATAGTAAAAATTCTGATCATTTGGATGCAATTTATCTCTTTACTGGAGTTTTATGAAAATAATTTTAGTCTTTTTCAATTACATCAACGAATTGGCACTTATTAAATGATTTTCAGGTACAAATTAAAGAATATATTTGTACAAGTACTGCCTCCCTCTTTTTTTATTTTTCCTTTCTCCCTCCCCTTTCTCCCTCCCCTCAGCTCCTTTCTCCCTCCCCTCTACTCCTTTCTCCCTCCCCCTCTCTCCCTGTCTCCCACTACCCTGTCCGCCCTTTCAAATATGTTATCCTCAATTGTTAATTTTTATGTTTTGAAGTTTAGCTCCCTTTTTTCAGACGCTCAAACTCCTCTAAAGATTACTCTTAATCGCATTTGTTTGTAATCTACAAGTGATAGACCTCTCGATGCATACTCAAAATCCCTAGGTCATCGCGAATATATTAATAAATGGGAAAACAGAATAGACAAAGACGGTTTATTCATTAAATGAAAAACTTTTAGCGCTACAAAATACCGTGATAGATAAAAGTATTGAACGATTTAACTTTGAAACTTTGTAATATTTTTAAAAGCTCAGCCCACACCTTTGGATCAATGATTATGTCTGCAAAAAATACAAAACAATATCATAATCAACAATTGAATACTAAGCCTTGGTTCGGAGAGAAAAGTAAAAGTACCAGGCGTGTTTATATAAAACAAAAGAGGTGTTATAGAAAACACATAACACATGATAATAAAGCAAAAGTTAAAGAAGCTAAAGGCTTATAAAAAACGATAGATATAGATATGCGCTCATATAAAATGAAAGTCTCGAGAGATATAGACGAACTAAAGTCGAGTAATCCAAGGGAGTTTTGGAAGCTACTTAAGGGTGACAGAAATGAGGGGCCTAATATTCACTTAGAATCTTTATACGACTTTTTCAGTAAGCTGAATGAAGCTACCGAAAGAGATGATACTATACCGGTAATATTTCCTAATATTGATCTGGATGATGTAGAAACCCTTAACGAAGAGATCAATACGAAAATTACACAGAGTGAAATATTTAACTGTATAAAGAAACTGAAAAATAACAAAGCTTCTGGTCAAGACATGATTATAAACGAATATATATTAAATCGACGGCTGACACAATTATAGTGACTTATTGATACCTTTACAACTTAATATTTGAAACTGGAATAACACCCAAGAACTGGTTGGCTGGAGATATTAAACCGATTTATGAAAATAAGTGCGACCACTTTGACCCTAAAAACTTCAGACCTATTACGATCCTGAGTTGTTTAAACAAAACCTTTACTTCCGTTCTATATGAGCAACTCAACAAATTCTCGGACGAATTTTTGATATTAAATGAAAACCAATTAGGTTTTAGAAAAAAAATTATTCCACCACCGTTTGTTTTCTCTGTTTATGCAATTTGATTTAATGAAATGTGAACTAAAGAAGCTGTTTTGTTGTTCTATTAACTTCGAAAAGGCTTTCGATAAAGTATGGAGAGAAGGCCTATGGTATAAGCTTTTTGAATAAGATCAACGGCAAAGTGTACAAAGTAATTTTCAGTCTTTATCACACCCTTTATAGCGATAAGTAAAATACGGTAAGATCAGTAAGATCAGTATAACACGGTCAGAGTAAAACGTACCAGGCGTGAGGTAGGTCTTACCATATTATGTCTGTATAGTATAGATGATAAGAACTTAAAAAATGAATGGTACGTTTCTGTTGAGGAAGCTTTGGGCTTTCTGACCATACAATTCATGTATTGAAAACCCTGTTAGAAAAGTTAAAAAAAAAAAGGTTGATTAAAAGGCAAAACATGGTTTTCAAGGAAAATTGTGTGTTCTTATACACAAAACATGAAAACGATTTATCATTCAGATAAATTGTAAAGACAATCTGAATCTATAACATATTGGTGATTTTTGAATAAGACGTCAAAGGCTATAACTGACCCAAAATGAAAATATCAAACAATATTTATGCACAGTGAAAATTTTTATGAACAGTATTACACGGTAAATGATCAGCAAAACTCGGAAAGTTTTCCTCCGTGTAATACTATTCATAAAATTCATAATACCTCAAGCCTGGTACGTTTTAATCTGACCGTGTTATACTGATCTTACCGTGTTTTACTTATCGCTATGTAGGGTGTTTTTGTTATGAAACAAAATCTAGAATTGTTTACAACAGGGAAGGGTCCATGGAGTACAACAAGGGGAACATTTATTCCCCTTTTTATTTTCGTTCTTTTAAATGACCTTGATTCCTTCTCATCAAGTTGTGATATTAGAGGTCTTGATTCAATAACCAACCACTGACATTGAAGACAAATTATATATATATATATATATATATATATATATATATATATATATATATATATATATATATATATATATATATATATATATATATATATATATATATATATATATATATATATATATATATATATATATATATATATATATAAAATTAAAAACTATACAATAATAAAAAAAACTCCATATTTTGCCGACGTTTCGACGACCACTGCCGTCTTTATTCAAGGCATATATACAAATGACAAGAATATGTATATGTGAAGTCAATAACAACAACAACAACGTTATAATACAATGACGTCATAAACGGGTAAAGTAAAGTAAAAGTGAAATTTGGCAGTAATATAAAGAGTAGAAATGGGGGGGGGGGATACAAAACGAACGTTACAATACAGTGGCTTCTTAATGGGTAATACAATGTCAATATAGCTTTACATATAATGTAGTATATTTTTAAACAGTGTTATCCTTTTTTGTTCAGTCCTTGTTCATTCAAAGTTCCAATTTTTTTCATCCAAAATTTTTCTTTTTCTTTACGATATATCCATGATTTGTTAATTTTCTCAATTACAATTATTTTAAAGTCATTGATATTATGGTCCTGTTGATTGAAATGTATTGGTACAACGTCTTGTTTTTTATTTCGAATACACGATAGGTGATTTTGCATGCGCTCATACACTGTATTCCCAGTTTCACCAACATACACAATTTGTCTACACTGTTCACAATAAATGCCATATATTAAATTTGCTGTCCTACAATTTATTTTACCGTCAACATTGTATGATACACCATTATTAGCTGTAAATTTCGTAAGATTTAGCATTCTATTACAAATTGCACAATTTTTACCACATGGTCCCGTTTCATTTTCCCGTTTAAAAAAATGATTATTGTGTTTAGCGTGAACCAGTTTATCTTGAATATTTGTCCCTCGTCTATATGCTACTATTGGTGGTTCCGGAAACACTTTCTGCATCTCTTTAGATCTATATAAAGTTTTAAGCCTGTTACGTAATATGTTGTGGATGTTCGGAAGTTCTTTATTGTAAGTAATTGATAACGGTACTCTGTCTAAATTTTTGTTTTTATCTGTTTTATATTTTAATAGATTTTCTCTGTCCAAAGTGTCAATTTTTCTAAATTCATGGTCTAAATCTTTTTTCTGGAAACCTCGCTTCTGTAAACATTTTTTCATTTGGTATTTTCTTTGATGATAACTTTTATTTTCTGAGCATATTCTCCTAACTCTCATCCCAATGCCATAAGGTATGGCTCGTTTGACCGAATTCGGGTGATCAGATTTTACATGTAAATAAAGGTGCTTGTCCGAAGGTTTACAAAATAGGTCAGTTTCAATTTTACCATTTTTTATATATGTAGTGACATCTAAAAACTCAATTTTGTCATATGAATAACGTAAATCAACTTTAATATTTTGGTGAATTTCATTTGCCCGGTTTTGAAAAGAAATAAGGGAATCTATTCCATGAGTCCATATTCCCCATATGTCATCAATGAAACGGAAGAATGCTAGTGGTTTCTCTTGTGCGGTATTTAGAAGAGCTTCTTCCCACACTCCTAAATATGTACAAGCATAATTTTTGCCCAATTTTGAACCTATCGCTGTTCCTGTAGTTTGTATGTAATTTTTTCCATTGAATTGAAAGTTATTATTTTCCAGTGTAACATCAATAAATTGTAATACCACTTCTGTTGGAATAAATTTAGTTTGTCTATTGTCTAAAGCTACCTTGCATTTCTATTTTTACCCCATTTCTACTCTTTATATTACTGCCAAATTTCACTTTACCCGTTTATGACGTCATTGTATTATAACGTTGTTGTTGTTGTTATTGACTTCACACATACATATTCTTGTCATTTGTATATATGCCTTGAATAAAGACGGCAGTGATCGTCGAAACGTCGGCAAAATATGGAGTTTATATATATATATATATATATAAATTCCATCGTCACACGCTAGTACACATGTACTATGTCTATGTCTAAGATTCACCCCGGTTAATGAAGCTATATTTTTTATATAGCGGATTTGGCCGAGGGGTCTAGACCGCTGGACATAGTGCAGGCGAATTGGTGCCACAGTGTCACAACGGTGTGAGTTCGAATCCCGCTGAGGGAAAGCAAAAAATTGACAGTGTTAAAAATCTAATTCAAACAGTGTTGGGCTTAATTTGTAGACGTATATATATATATATATATATATATAAGTCTAGAGAATTATGCAACGATACAAATATAAAGATGTTTCTACTATAAAATAGTTATATTAATAAATATGACAAAATTTTCGACCAACTGATGGCCTTCTTCAGTGTCAATATCAATCTATAATAAACGATAAAATTTAGATATTGGTACATCAGCATCCGGTTGTGATGTGATCGGATCTGATTTTATTGATCTTGAACTTTCTCGAAACACATCTATCAGTCATTACATAAGGGAGTACTGTACAATTGTATAAACCATCTTATCTTTAACGTCTTGATATTCATGAATTTATTATTTATATTTTGAATGATATTTATTGTTTTTTGTTTATTCCATTGGGGTGTACAGAGCAGAGCTCTTTGATCCATTATATATATGTGTATATATATATATATATACAAGTCTAGAAGATTTTGCAACGATACATATGACGGTGTTTCTTGTCATAAATTTAGACACAGACTGACCAACGAATGGCCTTAGTCATTGAGTGTCAATATAAATAAATAACGTGAACAATCATAACATATTCATCTTAAACTTTCTCAATTTAAATGAACTCAAAACTTTTTTAATAGTTGCTTCTCAGTCCGCTAACCGGGGACGTGCCGTGCTGTTACTTGGCTTTGCTCAAATATTCCAACAAGATGTAATCAAAATTATCAAGGTGACAAATTCATTACGCCAGACGCGCGTTTCGTCTACATAAGACTCATCAGTGGCGTTTAACTATAAATGTTTAAGATATTCTTCATTGGGAGATGGAATATTTTTTTCATTGGGAGATGGAATAATATAAGTCCACTGGGATCGTGTAAATACACAATACAGGCAGTTCAAAATATTATATAAAGGGTCTAAAAGTATGCTGCTAAACCAGTACACTTATTTAGTATCGGATCGACAAACATGACGATACAGCATAAACAAAAAATAATAATATACAAGTCTAGAAGATAATTTTGATTACATCTTGTTGGAATATTTGAGCAAAGCCAAGTAACAGCACGGCACGTCCCCGGTTAGCGGACTGAGAAGCAACTATTAAAAAAGTTTTGGGTTAATTTAAATTGAGAAAGTTTAAGATGAATATGTTATGATTGTTCACGTTATTTATTTATATTGACACTCAATGACTAAGGCCATTCGTTGGTCAGTCTGTGTCTAAATTTATGACAAGAAACACCGTCATATGTATCGTTGCAAAATCTTCTAGACTTGTATATTATTATTTTTTGTTTATGCTGTATCGTCATGTTTGTCGATCCGATACTAAATAAGTGTACTGGTTTAGCAGCATACTTTTAGACCCTTTATATAATATTTTGAACTGCCTGTATTGTGTATTTACACGATCCCAGTGGACTTATATTATTCCATCTCCCAATGAAAAAAATATTCCATCTCCCAATGAAGAATATCTTAAACATTTATAGTTAAACGCCACTGATGAGTCTTATGTAGACGAAACGCGCGTCTGGCGTAATGAATTTGTCACCTTGATAATTTTGATTACATCTTGTTGGAATATTTGAGCAAAGCCAAGTAACAGCACGGCACGTCCCCGGTTAGCGGACTGAGAAGCAACTATTAAAAAAGTTTTGGGTTCATTTAAATTGAGAAAGTTTAAGATGAATATGTTATGATTGTTCACGTTATTTATTTATATTGACACTCAATGACTAAGGCCATTCGTTGGTCAGTCTGTGTCTAAATTTATGACAAGAAACACCGTCATATGTATCGTTGCAAAATCTTCTAGACTTGTATATTATTATTTTTTGTTTATGCTGTATCGTCATGTTTGTCGATCCGATACTAAATAAGTGTACTGGTTTAGCAGCATACTTTTAGACCCTTTATATATATATATATATATATATATATATATATATATATATATATATATATATATATATATATATATATATATATCAATGTCAGTGGTTGGTTATTGAATATATGGCGTATTGTTTGTCACCTTGGTAATTTTGATTACATCTTGTTGGAATATTTGAGCAAAGCAAAGTAACAGCACGGCACGTCCGCGGCTGGCGGTCTTGTGAAGCAACTATTTTGGGTTAAGTTGGAAATGAGAAATTTCAAGATCAATATGTTATGACTTGTTTACGTTATTTATTTTATATTGACATTCAATGACTAAGGCCATTCGTTGGTCAGTCTTTGTCTAAATTTTTGACAAGAAACACCGTCATTTGTATCGTTGCATAATCTTCTAGACTTGTATATTATTTTTTGTTTATGCTGTATCGTCATGTTTGTCGATCCGATACTTAATAAGCTTGCTGGTTGGTAGACTCTTTAGACTTTTATATAATATTTTGAACTACCTGTATTGTGTTTTTACACTATCCCAGTGGACTTATATTATTCCATCACCGAATGAAATAAAATACTTTAAGCATTTAGAGTTAAACGCCACTGATGAGTCTTAAGTAGACGAAACGCGCGTCTGGCGTAATGAATTTGTCACCTTGGTAATTTTGATTACATCTTGTTGGAATATTTGAGCAAAGCAAAGTAACAGCACGGCACGTCCGCGGCTGGCGGACTTGTGAAGCAACTATTTTGGGTTAAGTTGGAAATGAGAAATTTCAAGATCAATATGTTATGACTTGTTTACGTCATTTATTTATATTGACATTCAATGACTAAGGCCATTCGTTGGTCAGTCTTTGTCTAAATTTTTGACAAGAAACACCGTCATTTGTATCGTTGCATAATCTTCTAGACTTATATATATATATATATCCGCTGGATAGATATATTATATGGTTGTCACAATATATATATTTTCGTTGTTATATGCTGATGATACTGTTTTGTTGGCCGAAGATGAAATATGCAAAATCTTTTAGATTACTGCAAAAGCTGGAAGCCTAGGGGTTAGTATTGATTAAACAAACATTATGATATTTTCTAAAGGTCAAATCTCAAACAGACATCAATTTTAACTTGGATAGCCATGAACTAAAAATAGTTCAAGAATTTAATTTTTTAGGTGTTAAATGTCATGGCTCATTTAATGTAGCAAAACATGTAGCTGTCGAGAAAGCCACAAAAGTATTGAATGAAGTACTAAAACTAGGAAGATCATATTATTTATCGATTCCATGTCAACTTGATCTCTTTGACAAAATGGGGAAAACATTTTTACTGTATGGCTCCGAGGTATGGGGATTTGGGAACCTCGACATGGTTGAAAAAGTTCACCTTAAATTTGGCAAATTGTTATTACAACTGACACCATCTACCAGTCATGTATGATTTATGGTGAACTAGGGAGCTTTCCATTATATATTGATAATAAAGTTAGGGTTATATCGTTTTGGTCCCAGTTTCTAACTGGTAAGGAATCTAAAATCCCTTTAATCTTACATAGTTTGGCATTTAGTATGTTAGATCACCAAAGAAATGACTTTAACTGGCTTAATAATGTCCAAAAAAATATTGAATACACGTAGGCTATCCTATGTTTGGGACAATCAAAATTTTATGAACACGATTTGGGAAATCTCTTCTTTGAAACAAAATCTGAGGGACCAATTTATTCAAACCTGAAATAATACTGTACAAAATTCACCAACAACTCTGAATTATAGACTTTTTTAAAAATTTCATATACTAACTAGAAGAGTATTTTAAATTGAAGACAAAATGATTATTGACGTATGCAAGTTTCTAACAGTTGATCATAGATTGCCAATAGAAGAATGTGATGGTCAAACATAACAAGAAGTAATCGCATCTGTAATATTTGTTGACAAAACGATATAGGTGATGAATACCATATACTTGTTTGTCCTTTTTTCCCAGACAGTCGTAAAAAGTGTATTCCTTGTTACTATTATAGAGGACCAAATGTGATAAAATTCAATAATCGTATGAATAGTCACAATAGATCAAAATTGATTAGGCTTGTCAAGTTTATTAATATAATTAACAAAATCTTGGCTACACCAGGCTGGGATAAATTGCTTTTTAGTTTAAGTTTTAAGTTTGTATTTTAGTTTGTATATGGTTGTATTTGTGTGTGTTTATTTTGTTCTTACTTTTTGTTTCTCTGTACTGCTGTCTTGTGATATCTATATCTCCATATTATCGAGTTATTGAGTTGTGCTTTGCCGACTGAACAGTTGTACAATATTGTCAACAGTTTACAGTTGATTCTTGCTTTTACTGCATGGCAGCCAGTGTAGTTCATAAAGTGCAGTTTTTTTAGCTTTCAAATGTGCCACGGTTGAGCTTCGTACACATATTTGGAATTCTTTGCAGTTTATTCAGTTCACTTTCTGCAATAACACACAATATTACATATTGTGTGTTAAGTCCTAATTTTGATTGGTTCGTGTAGACAATGTCCCCCAAAATATTCTGTGTATATATTCTATTTCTAAAGCATATTTAAGGCTTGTTACTATTTTTAAAGCATATATAAGGCATGCTACTATTTATAAAGCATATTTAAGGCTTGTTTCTAAAAATAGATCCGGATATGTTACTATTTATAAAGCATATTTAAGGCTTGTTTCTAAAAATAGATCCGGATATACTCTTCCGACTCATTATTCTAAATTTAAATAAATAGAGAAAAATTCATATGTAATATAACAATTAAGGACTTTTTACTCTGTCAATACGTAGTTATATGGACCTGTAGAAAAATATTGACCTCGGACTTCGTCCTCGGTCAATATTTTCCTCCACGGTCCATATAACTACGTATTGACCTCGTAAAAAGTCCTTATTTGATAAATATCCAGATACCATAGTCCAAACTACTAAGGAAAGAAGACGAATATTTGTAGCATCCTTTGTCAAATATTTACGAATACCTTTAATTCTGAAGTAGTTTAGCATAGCACTGCAGCATTTGTTTTTAACATGATCTTTGAATTTCAAACTTTCATCAAATAAACAACTTCATGCATTACACTGCATTCAAACACTCGCGAAGAAGAAACTTACTCGACAGCTCTTGGTCGTAGGTAGGAGTCGACCCTCGATATAGTCGTGCCGGTAACCCTGTACTGGCTCTGTGGAAGGTGAAGTAATATGTCATGATCAACAGTGTCGAATGCTGCACACTCAGATCGAGCGCAATCAGGGCTGTTATCTATTGCGTCCCCATTCCTTCCAACAGGTCATTTACTGAACGAAGCAACCTTGTTTCGCATGAATGAACTAATAACTGAAATGCAGAAAATGGCAAGTACTGGTTTTTTCATAATATAAAAAGGGCGGGGGTTCAAGGTTAACATAACAGAACGAAAGTTTTACATGTTTACGTTAAAATTAATAGTTACTATTTGATTCTTTTACTGAGTATAATCATGAGAGATATTGTTAATAACAAACAAACAAAACAAAACACACAAAAAAATAAAAACAAAAACTTTCAGGGGTCGTTTATATCTCATTAATGTGCAACATAATTTACTTTAATTTTACGAGCAAATATATATCAAACGACAAAGGAAATACACACAAATTTATTTCCCTGCAATCGTAAGTTGCATATCCTTGCATAGATATTTTACCATGAATCACCATCAAAGTAATTTCTTTTTTTTAAGAATACCAGTACTTAAGTTTAAGGTAGACAAAATAGCGGCACCAAATGAAACTTAAATATCCATTATAAAATGGGTCAATTAGGCACTAGGTTTTGACAAAACATTGCAGAGGAAATTTGTCGGTTGGCACCAACCTTGTAGCATTTGTACTAAAATAAACTAGACAATCACTATCCCGGCAAAATATATAGGGTCTGTGTCTCCAGACACCTTACGTATTGAAAAAAGCATCAGTTTACATTTCAAAAGCTTCTGGTACTAATGCAAAAATTTGGGAATTTCACTATTTAGAACAATGCCGATAGTAATGATATTTTGTGTGTGCACAAATTACCATGCCATCGAACTGAAAACACCTTTCCTGTATTTCATTGATTTTTTTTATTGATAGAAGTTTTTTTGTTTTGTTGAAAACTCTTTTTAAAGTGGGTTGTATGCTAAACCGTTGACGTGGAAATAAGTAATGCAACCCGATTGTTGATTACCCAATATTGATATTAATTACACCTCATTAAAATGCTGGCTTTTGATTAGTCAGTAGACAGTATATTGTTCGCACATTTCCTGATATCTACCGCTGGGAGGAAAATTTTGTATCGACTTTGTCATCACCGGGTTATTCGGCAAAAAATTACCCTCTGAGCCGTGGTATTTGTTAAAATATTGTACGTGTAATTAAGCCGGAATATAACTCTATTGTTGGAAAGTTTGTCAAACAACTTTGTTCTGTCGCAAATAAAACTGAGCTCTTTCTATTATGTTCAATGGTTTTATCCAAAATCTTACTACAAATTGAATTTATTGCAAAACATGCATATGAAGCAACAATCGTTCTTTGAATTAGTTTAGTTTAAACATATTTTATTTGCTCAAATATGCAAAAAGGATAAGACACAAGTTAATCAAACTTATGAAGTCTTCTCCAGTATACAGTATGTTACAAAAATATTGATAGAGCAGCGTACATTGTAATACAATACAAATTATATTATGTTTGTTGGAGACATATCAAAATTTTGTATGACAAATATTAAAGGAAAAATAGAGAGAAGATGGAAATTAAATAAAGAAAAAATGATGTGATAGATGTGATGGACGTGATGATGAATGTGGTTTCAAATCCTTGTGAGTAATGATCAAACTATTGGGAACCTTTCTGACCTTTTGATATACTCAAATACATGCTTAATGACTTGTTCATTCTGATCATTAGACAATTGCGAATTACCAGATGTAAGAAGTTCTAGATTTACTGGACAATAGATTGGCAGCCAGTGAAGGTGTTCGAATAATCTATTTCTAATATTTGCATATTTCGAACATTCAAAGAAGTAATGATTTGAATCTTCGCGGTCGGATCCACAGCGACAAGATGGATCAGATATAATATTTACCTTGTATAGGTCATAATTCAATATTGATGCTGAACATCTTAATTGGGTTAGAACAATGTTAAGTTTTCGATGATCATATTCATAGTGCTTTGGAACTCTTCTTTGTGGGTTCAAATTCTTTAGTTCAGATTTAAACTTAAAAGTAGAGTTAACATTGCGGATTGATAAATCTAAACGGTTCCACTGTCGTATAGTTGATGGTATGAATGATTCTTCAGTCAGGGATAGTCTACAGAACGGAGTCATAATATTGTTACCATTACGCAAGGGATACACTGTCGTGCTTTGTTTTGTAGGAGGGGATAAAGTTGCAGAGATATGCTGGTGCCGAGTCGTGCTGTATATTATAGAACATTTGTAACTTCCTGCCTTTCCTGCTCATCCAAAGACTCCCACCCAATTTCAGTATAAATATTTATTGTATTGGTAAAAATTGGTAGGCCCGTAACAATTCGAGCAGCCTCAAGCTGTAATTGTTCAAGTTTATTGCAGTACCCCACCCCCATGTTATCCCAAACTTCACAGGCATATTCAAAAAGTGGTCTTATAAAGACTAAATATAATTTTTCTAAGTTTTTTTCGGGAAAGTTTATATTTCAACTTCCTGAGTACGTTCAGGTGCTTTGAAACACTATTCTTTGAATTATTTGGCACAATTGAAAATATGATATAAAATAAAATATAGTTTTCTAATCGAATGATTAAAATATACACACATGAGGCATACCATTTCTATCCAAGCACCGTTAGTGCAATGTAACGGCTTAATAATTAATTGATATGTTCCCGTGTTACCAGCATTGATTGTTCCATTTGATTGCAACAGGGACAGTGTCCCTGATTGCAATGACTCCCAAGTCAAGTCAAGTCGAGTAATATTTATTTAAAGTCGGTGCAACATGTAAACAAATAACATAACTCCCCGGTATAAGATAATGGACTTTTTGTGTTTATATTAATTCATTGGTAATCTAAATTTTCTATGACATGAAGGTTTCGATCGCTTAATTTACTGTTCTGTTCTTGAAAAAGTAACCAAATAGTTGTACTAGTATACGTTTAAGAATATCTATAAAAATACAATTTGTTGTGATATATTTTACAGCATTGTAATGCTTTGTATTTCTTTTGAATTATGTTGTAACGACAACTAGTCGTAATAAAAATTTCGACTCTAACAGAGTGAACCTCTTGAAAAGTTGAGTTCACTCCCTTCTGTTTACGTTGTTCGAATGGATTTCCGGTTGCTGTCAATTTAATGAGCAGGTGAAGAAGATGCATCATGAATATATTGACAATGGATGGATTTCATTTTGTTCTTATACAGACTGTTGTGTTACTTGAATTTTTCTGTTCAGTAACGACGGGGAACTATGGTTTGTATATTTATCTAATTATAGGATTTTTATGTGTCCGATGACACATCTTGTAGCATCTTTTGTGTTAGACAACTATAATCAATTATATACATTTACGCTTTTATACCAATCCTATAAAAGAACGATACTTATAATTAAATGATCAATTCTTGAATCGTTCTGTTTATCTTATAAGTGAGCGTTACCTACAGTTTGTAATTAAAACTCTAACTCGCACATCCTGAACTTGATATGGTCACACTGTCGAATTTCAGCGATTTTCCTTCATTCATCAATGTAAACAGTGCACCAAGGCTAAATTAATTTTGAAATATCATGGATTTATTGCTCTAACCTACTGACTCCTAAATAATAAAATACAGTGCGTTTCAATGAAAATAAACGTCAGTTAAAGATACACACTTTCATTGCCGATTCGAGAGTACTATCTACTTTATTGTACATCCCAGTCAAATATGTAAGCAGTTGTTTGCATTTAAAATATATCGCTACCTTTAATTTACCAAAGAATATGACCCTGATTTATCGTTTCTTATTTTTGCAAATATTTTTTTATTTTACCTACAGTGTAAATTCAGTTGGTTATTTTAATGTAACCTTATGACACTTTGTGATACAATATTATTGGTGTAAGGTTGTGGTTTTACTTTGTGATACAATATTATTGGTGTAAGGTTGTGGTTTTACTTTGTGGCACAATATTATTGGTGTAAGGTTGTCGTTTTACTTTGTGGCACAATATTATTGGTGTAAGGTTGCGGTTTTACTTTGTGGCACAATATCATTGGTGTAAGGTTGTCGTTTTACTTTGTGGCACAATATTATTGGTGTAAGGTTGCGGTTTTACTTTGTGGCACAATATCATTGGTGTAAGGTTGTCGTTTTACTTTGTGGCACAATATTATTGGTGTAAGGTTGTCGTTTTACTTTGTGGCACAATATTATTGGTGTAAGGTTGCGGTTTTACTTTGTGGCACAATATCATTGGTGTAAGGTTGTCGTTTTACTTTGTGGCACAATATTATTGGTGTAAGGTTGTCGTTTTACTTTGTGGCACAATATTATTGGTGTAAGGTTGCGGTTTTACTTTGTGGCACAATATCATTGGTGTAAGGTTGTCGTTTTACTTTGTGGCACAATATTATTGGTGTAAGGTTGTCGTTTTACTTTGTGGCACAATATTATTGGTGTAAGGTTGTCGTTTTACTTTGTGGCACAATATCATTGGTGTAAGGTTGTCGTTTTACTTTGTGGCACAATATTATTGGTGTAATGTTGTCGTGTTACTTTGTTTCACAATATTATTGGTGTAAGGTTGTGGTTTTACTTTGTGGTACAATATTATTGGTGTAAGGTTGTGGTTTTACTTTGTGGCACAATATTATTGGTGTAAGGTTGTGGTTTTACTTTGTGGCACAATATTATTGGTGTAAGGTTGTGGTTTTACTTTGTGGCACAATATTATTGGTGTAAGGTTGCGGTTTTACTTTGTGGCACAATATCATTGGTGTAAGGTTGTCGTTTTACTTTGTGGCACAATATTATTGGTGTAAGGTTGCGGTTTTACTTTGTGGCACAATATCATTGGTGTAAGGTTGTCGTTTTACTTTGTGGCACAATATTATTGGTGTAAGGTTGTCGTTTTACTTTGTGGCACAATATTATTGGTGTAAGGTTGCGGTTTTACTTTGTGGCACAATATCATTGGTGTAAGGTTGTCGTTTTACTTTGTGGCACAATATTATTGGTGTAAGGTTGTCGTTTTACTTTGTGGCACAATATTATTGGTGTAAGGTTGCGGTTTTACTTTGTGGCACAATATCATTGGTGTAAGGTTGTCGTTTTACTTTGTGGCACAATATTATTGGTGTAAGGTTGTCGTTTTACTTTGTGGCACAATATTATTGGTGTAAGGTTGTCGTTTTACTTTGTGGCACAATATCATTGGTGTAAGGTTGTCGTTTTACTTTGTGGCACAATATTATTGGTGTAATGTTGTCGTGTTACTTTGTTTCACAATATTATTGGTGTAAGGTTGTGGTTTTACTTTGTGGTACAATATTATTGGTGTAAGGTTGTGGTTTTACTTTGTGGCACAATATTATTGGTGTAAGGTTGTGGTTTTACTTTGTGGCACAATATTATTGGTGTAAGGTTGTGGTTTTACTTTGTGGCACAATATTATTAGTGTAAGGTTGCTGTTTTAAGTACATAATGTTGGTTGATTCCTATATACACATTTAATATTTCATGTGCTGTAGTTTTATAATTATTCTTATAGATCTTTATTTTAAACTTGATATAAAAAATAAATGTCACAGACTTTAAATCTGGATGGGCTGCCATGACCTGAAAGATTGTAATCAATATGCTTAAACTGTGTCTATTCTAACATTTAAAAAATCCAACAAACTGTATATTCTAACATAGTCCGAGAATCCTCTGCCGTCCAACGCTTTTTTTTTTGCGTGGGACATCAGAGAGCTCTCCATAAGCAAAACAGCGGTTTTTGAGACACCGGTCTGGGTCGGCACATTTCATCATGTCAGATTTAATAAAACATTTTCATCCAGTTAATCTATATATAATTAGCTTCTTTAGATATTTTTCTCCTGGAAAAAAATCATCTTACCTTCAATCAAGCTAATTTAAGCACTGGATTTAAGTCACATTGTTGTCACGTGACTTTTTGTTCAAAATGAAAGTGAAATGTAGGAATGTAAGGGTATTGATGGAAATGAGGTTAGAAATAGACTTAAATCAGCTTGTGTGTTGGCATCCCAACACATCATTTTTAATTTAATTTTGTTTTCAAATATTAGTGTTGTTTAATCTGTTGTGAGATTGGTTTTAAGTTCATAGTAATTAATATTATCTGAAATCAATATATGTGTGGCAAATTTTTGTTTTAAATTTCTGCAACTGTGTTTACATTAATTGATTGTATAATTGTAAAATGCAATACAATTATATGCACACAGTCAATATACATTGTGTAACTGACACAGTAATTAAAAGAATGGGTGAAATCTAGCATAAAACAGTTTTAGCAAGTCTATAGAAAGTAAGTAAACATATACTAGTTGGTACCTTGAATCATTTGTTGATTGCATTTTTCTAGACATCTGGGAATGGCTATTATTGAACAAATAAAATACACTAATAAATCATCTGTATTTTGTTTTTGTGTGTTTTTTTTGTATTAGTTTTGTTTTTCAATGTCTAAATTTTGAACAGTGAATGAGTCCATTACAAATGTCACCTTAGGGATTAAACATAGAATAAAGTATCTTTTTCCTATAACTTGAAAACTAAACATTAAAAAAAATAATGAATTTACTAGTATAAGTGGCCCTTTGTTGTTCTCTTCTGACTTAATATACTACTCCAAGCAGTTGCAAATGTCATCTTTATCAGGCGCGTAGCTCCCATACAAGCAAAGAATCATTTGCTTGCACATCAGATTGTCAAAAAAATTTATAATTGTGAAAAATAGGTGTATAGTATCTTTAAATTAGACAAAAAATCTTTGTTTTATAAGAGATCCATTTGTTAAGCATAATGTTACATAAAAATGGAAAAAAAATGTTTGTTTTTGTCATTTAATTTATGTATTAAACTCTTTAAAACCCAAAAATGCAGGAGCTTACGGGGGCTTTACCCCCCTGGTCCCCCTACCAGGGTTCTGCCCTGGACCCGCTGATGACCTAAGGGGGTTCCCAGACTACTTGACTAATAAAATTTGCTTGCACATAACACAAAGGTCAGCTACGCCCCTGTTTGTAGTGTACTTGGGTAGTCTTTCAAGTTTCTGTTTTCAGTCCTTTTTTTATTGTATTGAATGTCATCTTAAAAATTAGACATCAAATATATTTAATACATGTTCAAGAGTCCAGGTTGTAATCAAATAATACTTGTTCACCTTCAAGATTCCATCATTTTGTCAATGTTTTTTTTGCTTCCTAGTTAATGATGGACAGTACTTGTGATTTTCCAATTTTTAGGTTTTCCTACCTTAGAAAAATAGCAAATATTTAAACCCTGCAAATACATATATTATACCTTGTTAAAAAAATCCAGGTTTTAATCGAATAATACTTGTACACGTGTACATGTACCTATAAAGTTTGTATTCTAAATTGTACTTAGTATGTATATGACTTTGTAAAATGGTTTTTTGAGATATAATTTTTGTACTTCATCCTTTATTGTTTATTTCTGCTTAAAAAGTTTTTTATTAACACAGTTTACGTTTGTGACAAATAATTCAAGATTCCTTTATTTTATGCAAAAACAAAGTCAGAGTTATAATTGTAATGATGAACAATTATTAATTTATATTTTAATATACAATTAAACTGGTGTTTTTGACAAACAGTCCACCACCCTCAAGACATTATGTTCTATATACATTGTATATGTAACTTGTCAGATATGGACATTTTATTGAACTTTAAACACCATTTTTATTGGCCGGATTTCACAGACTGAAATTCCGGGTTATAGGTAAATGTTAGGCAGGTGGGCTGGCGGGGAAAACAGTTTTCTTGACTTCTACTAAAGGGATTGATTTCAAATTTGGTGCACAACTTTAGCAAGATGAGTTGTACCATGCCTCACCTTTCCATGTGAGTCACTTATCTACTTCCTGTTTTCCAAGCCGACTTATAATTAGACTGTTTCAAGGGTCAAAATAGTAAAATTTTCGTAACAGTTTTCTCAGTAACTACTAATCACATTCTCTTGAAATTTGGTATGCAGCATCAGCCTGGCCTACCACGACGTGGGATTTGATTTCAGGTCTGTGGCTCACCTACTTCCTGTTAAACGAAATCGGGCCATTTCTGTCTTTGAAGGATTTATAATATTGGGTATTTATATAAGTTTATAGAATTTTTATAGCGGACCACATGAAACCTTTCCTGAGTATAAGCTGGTGTTGGTCAGGGTATTTAAACTTTTGGAAGATGAACTGTCCCATTGTTTGAATACAATACCTATTGTTCTGTCAGCAGTTTATTCAGTGGGTACTTTAAATCTGACAAGGAGAAGTCAATCATTGATTGATTAATTTTCATATGGAAAAAACTAAACTCCTTATGAAAATATATATGCCTAAACTTAATTGTATTATTATTAATGGTGACCAAATAATTGTTGTAACAATTTGATGTCAATGAATTCTGAAGAAAACCATATTTTATTTGACCTGTAGAAACTCAAAAAGATGATATCCATCTGCAATTTGATGAATTTGTAGAATTAATAAGCATTAAAAACCCAAGTTCCTTACATTTTTTTTTATGAAAGTGGTGTTATAAAGACTACTGGGAATAGGGATTATGGCAGTTCAGTCAAAGGTTCTAGAGCATTTGAATTACAAAGATATGCTTCAAATGCTAATTATACAGTTAATCTGTTACATTCAAGATTTGGTGTAGACTATTTTAATGTTATTAATGGTCCATATAATAGTTTGGAGCTTTTAAATTTTTTTGCTGAGGCTATTGATATCAACAATGATAGACTAGCACATGGACAGCAACCTCGGTTTGTATCTGGTGACACAATTATTATGGATAACTGTGCCTCCATCACTCACATATAATAACCACTAACTTAACTTATTTGCTAAGACCAGCAGGAGTTACCATGATATATCAACCACCGTACCACCCACAACTTAACCTGTCCGACCAAGGGCATTAAGTTGTCGGTGTAGGACGTAAAAAACTCCCCAAGTCAAGTCACACCTTAATACATGTGAATACTGCTTTCATATAATGAAACAGATATTGAGATCAAACAGCGATTTCACTTTTGATCACACAAGAACTGCAATTTGTGATGCTATGTTGGATGGAATAACTCATGAAAAATCAGAGAACATTTTTAAACACTGGATATATTCATTAAAATTATCTCCCTTGTTGAGTGTCAATTTTCAGTTATTGTTAGTTACTAATTTTACAATTAAGAATTTAATGTCTGAAAAAAAGAATAAAAATGTTATTGTTGTTTTCAGATTTTTTCGCAAATCTACGGGGGCAGTTCCTCACATAATGACACATAAAATTAATTACATCAACAAGCCCATGATCTCCCCAGATATTAGCATGGTCATTATTAAGTAAATGTACTAGTTGGTGAAACCAAAATGTTAAGCGTCCGACCAAGGGCATTAAGTTGTCAGTGTAGGACGTAAAAAACTCCCCAAGTCAAGTCAACCAAAATGTTAAATACAAATTTTAATAGCATATATAGTTTGAATAAAAAATAGAAATAGAATTAAATTGGAATTGGACAACACAATTTTTTTTGGACATTAAAACATGTTGCTAGTATATGAAAACATAGCAAAATAGATTGCAAAATTGTGAAAAAGTTCAGCATTAGACATTTTTGTATTAAATGATATAAATGGTAAATATGGCATATAATATAATTCAGCATTGCACAACAATTCCCCCTACAATCAGTGAAGTTTCATGTATTTTCACCATTGGGGAGTTTACTTTTTGGCAGAGGAAAATTAATCAATAAGTGATTGACTTTTCCTTGTCAGATTTAAAGTACCCACTGAATAAACTGCAGAGAGAACAATAGGTATTGTATTCAAACAATGGGACAGTTCATCTTCCAAAAGTTTAAATACCCTGACCAACACCAGCTTATACTCAGGAAAGGTTTCATGTGGTCTGCTATAACAGCATTAAATAAGCAGCTATTACAATATTGTATGTTTTATGAGTGCAGATGGAATTATGCATCCATGAAGTATACCGGTATATCTCTTGTTCTTAACTTCAGAGGGTCATATCATGAGGTCATGGTGCTCATGGTGCAGTGAATTTTATTGAAAGGTTTCTTTTATATGTGTGAGAACAGCAGAAGTAGATTTATACTTTATTTACTTAATTGACCTCTAAAAGTGGAACCTATTTGTTTCTAGGTCAGAAATATATTAAGTTTCCAAAGAAACCTGTTTTAGATAATAATCCTGTATTTGAGTTGGTACAGCCAAACTTATATCAAGATGGTCATAAAAGAGAGACAACCCTCGACAAGGTATTTATTGATACAAGAGCAATCGGAACACATAGTTTTAAAAATGAATTAATTGTCAAAAATAAATATAAAATGATATTCCATGACCAAATTAAAGCTGACATATTGTGTTTGTTATAGTCTTTGCACAATTTAGTAACAGTGCATTGAGTACATTATAAGATAAGTAAAGCAATGTGTTTAGTTATAATGTTATCAGGTTAGCAGTAAACACAAGATATTATACAAAATATAAAACTACTATTTTATCTCTGTTTATGAAAGCATTCGCTATGAAAAGTTGTATTTTGTTAAGGATAAATATAATGCATTTTGGCTAAGAAGGAAATCAATAATTATTTTAAAAGCTTATAGAATTTCTTTTATTAGAGATAAAATTGTACCTACATCTACATGTATCTATACAAATTTCACATTTAATTGTCAAATCAATTATCAATAAAATTTGTTAAATAGTAGTACTTTTATTGAATTCTAACACCCTAACTTATGTGACCTATTAGAAAAAGGTCTAAAAAATCTACTTTCACTTTTAATTTTAGTCAGAAACTAGTCCACTGTTGACAGTCAACATCTGTTTGTTTATTTATATACATGTAATCAATAAATTATCTTCATTTTTCCTGAAGTATTCAGCTTTCCAAAATTTTAAATTTATTCTGGTATCATGTATGGTTCAAGTTCTACATGTATAGTCTGTAGCAGCTGTACAAATCTGTTAAATAGTACTAAATAGTTCAAGCTCTAGACTAGTTTCTGGTATTTGTTGGTCCTGCATCCATTAAAACAGTCAGGGTCATGGGGAAATAGCCTCTATTTGGTTAAAAAATCCAGATTTTACTTATAAAGAGTGGTATTTTAGTACTACTATAGTATAGAAACTTAAAATTTCTTGCATTACAATATACCACACATACTAGTACCAATTAAAGTCATTAATTTGTTAGATTTCAAAGCTCTTCTGATCAAACAGTGTCTCAAGGCTGATATTAATTACATAGATTTCTTTTAGGGCAAACATATAGACAAAGCTACATTAGTTTTTAATGCCTTCCAGAAGCAATTTGTGATAGACCTTCATTTAAATAGGTTCGTATTAATGGTTAAGGACTTCTTTTTGTAATCATAATGTTTGATAAGAAAAATGTTTGACATGTGTCAGTGTTGTAAAAAGTGAAATTTATAGGTAATCATTTTCATATGATAACTAGTTGTCCATATTTTTTCTTTGCTAGTTTAAACATATTTATTTTAAAATGCACAAATAAGACAGAAATAACAGAAAAGATGGGATTGGAAATGAAGCAACAAAGTGCTTATTTGGTATTTCTTTACAGAGTTTAAAATAAATCAATAGATATTACAGTGGCAGTTCAAGCAGTACAATAATATTCTAATTGGTATAAAATTTAAATAGAGTGGAAGAAAAAAATAACGGATATGTTACAAAGTCATTATGGGCAATTGAAAGATCATGTTAATCTAGCCAAGTACACAATAACTTTTAATATTAATCTCTTATACAATCAAAAAATTGTTTGTGTTTTCATAATCATTTGTAAATTTGTAGTTTATTTAATTGTATATTGCAATATATAAACTGGTAATTGGCATGCATGAAACTGATTTATTATAATAAATGTATTTCAGGTTTCTATTTACTAAGTCATATATAGTGAAAACATTTAATGAAAATGATGAACCAGTGATAGTGAAACCAACAAATCTGGTATGTATAATTATAAGGTTTATGTTGTATATTAACATAAACAAGAACAAGAACTTTTATTGGCATGTATAAATGTTGCTGTATATTTCAGGATAGGCTGACAAAAATTATTTATGAAGATCTCTGTGGTGATTGCAGCAAGGAATTATTTATCATCATGGCAATAGATATGTCAAGAACAAAAATTTCTGATCATCAACAATCAATCATACTTAAAAATAAAATAAAAAAATCAAATCAATCATATTTTATGGAATAAAATTAATATAAAACGGCTGTGTGCGGGAATGCCACCATTTTGAAAGATCAAGGAACATTGTAGGCTCTCATTAGTAAGGATTAAGGGGTCCCCACTACAGGGTATTAATTAACTGTAAAGGTAAAATTGTGTAGTATTGTACTGGTTTAATAAATTATATTGAGTGATAGTATTTGTATATTTGCATTGTGAATTTTAAACTAATGCCTTCAGCCAATAAATACTTAACAAAATTGTAAATTTTTAAAACAAATTTTAAGAAATATTAGGTATGAAAATACTATAGATAATAAATAGATTTTTGTATATTTTCAAAGAATATATTTTGAATTCATTTTTTTATTATTTTATTTTATCATTATAAATACATTCATTTATAGCAAAATAAAACAAACAGGTAATAATAAGTAACACTACATTTCTCATTAAAATTATAAATACAGTATACGTACAATTAAGTGGAGGTGGTGGATGGGTTGTGTATTTTTCTGAAAACATATCATTTGTTAGGAAAACTGAACTTGAAACTAGTGATATTGAAAGTATGTGGTTTGAAGTTAAACCATCACATAAGAAATCTTTCCTGTTATGTTTTGTTTACAGACAACCAACATCACCAATCAGCTGGATTGATAAATTTGAAATTGAAGTATCCAGTGCAATTAACTTAAATTCTGATGTTATACTTACTGGTGATTTTAATATGGACCTTTTACCACCAAGCAAACCACCCCAAAAATGGTTAAATTTTTTAGAAACATACCACCTTTATCAATTAATTAATGAACCCAGTAGAATGACAAAAGATTCTAAACTCTTATAGACCATATGTATGTTACAAATGTCAATATGATCCAAGAATCACATGTTGTCCAATATTCCCTAAGTGATCATTATCCGGTATGTTTAACAAGACAAGAGAAAATCCTTAATAGAAAACACACTCATACTACAATCTCCTATAGAAATTTTAAGAATTTCAGTGAAGATGAATTTCTTTATGACTTGTCAAATGCCCCTTTTCATTTTGTTGAACAACAAGATGACCCATCGTTAGCTATGGAAATCTGGTACAATATTTTTAATGCAGTCATAGATAAACATGCCCCAATTTTATCTAAGCGTGTCAAGGTAGAAAGACAACCTGACTGGTACAACAGTGACATAATGCATGCAAGACAAATGAGAGACAAATACAACAGATTAGGATTATGGGATGAATATAAATTTTGGAGAAATAAAACAAAACAAATATTGGATGATTCTAAGAAACAATATTACAGTAAAATCATTAAAGATTCTAAAGACCCTAAAATTTTATGGAAATGTCTTCACAGTCTTAATCCATCAAACCCTTTAAAACCAAATGAACTTCTGAACAACAATGACCAAAAAATAACAGATCCAAAAGAAATAGCAGATACTTTTAATAATTTTTTTACTTCCTGTGTTCAAAACCTTAAAAATGAAACAAATACTTTAAATAAAGATATGTGTACTAACTTCCATCAATTAAGCAACTTTGTAAAAATGAGACTCCCAATTAGCAAAACATTCTCAATTCCTCCAGTTGAAGTAAATACAATTTACAATGAAATAACAAAATTAGATGCTAACAAGTCCCCTGGAACTGATAACATTGGACCAAGAATACTTAAAATAAGTGCCCAAATAATTGCCACATCCTTAACATATATTTTTAATAGAATAATCGATACGGGTACCTATCCTAAAATTTTAAAGAATGCCAAAGTAACACCAGTTTTTAAAACTGGTGAGAGATTTTTAGCCTCAAACTATAGACCTATCTCAGTGTTGCCTACATTGACTAAGCTGATAGAAAAGCATTTATCACAGCATTTATATAAATTTTTAATAAAATTCAATCTCTTACACCCTGCCCAATCTGGGTTCAGACCAAATCATTCGTGTCAAACTGCCCTTATAAACATTATTGACAAATGGCTTCAAGAAATCAATAATGGAAACATAAATCTGGCTGTTCTTTTAGATTTTCAAAAAGCATTTGATGTTGTTGATCATGAAATTTTATGTAGTAAATTGAAAATATATGGGTTTGATAAAAATAGTATTGCACTTTTCAAATCATATCTTCATGGCAGAACACAGCAAGTCCAAATTGGAAATACCAAATCAGATCAACTTCCAATAAATTTTGGTGTACCTCAGGGTTCTATACTAGGTCCTCTTTTATTCATAATATATATAAATGATCTCCCTTTATATATTAAAAATTGTCAAACTGACATGTACGCTGATGATTCCACTATACACACATCAGGCTCAAATATCAAAGAGCTACAGGTTAAAATACAACAAGATTTAAATTGTGTAGAACAATGGTGTCATGAAAATAACATGTTCATAAATTCAAATAAAACAAAATGTATGATAATTGGAACTAGACAAAAACTTTCCTCACAAGAGAATGAACTTTGCCTTACAATTTCTTCCAATAAACTACAAAATTCGACATGTGAAAAATTATTAGGAATCAAAGTAGACCAACAACTAAATTGGTCCAGTCAGGTAGACGTAGTCTGTACCACAATTTCATCTAGAATTTATCTTCTTTCAAAAATCAAACAATATTTAAATCTTGAATTAAGAAAATTATTTTACAATGGATATATTCTACCCCTAATAGATTACTGTTGTATAATATGGGGCAGCTGTAATAATGAAGGACTAAACAGAATTTTAAAACTGCAAAAAAGAGCAGCACGACTTATTATGGATGCTGATCCATTAACACCTTCAGAACCTTTATTTAAATATCTTGGCTGGATGAAAATTGAAGAAAGAATTAAATATCACAAATGTCTACTTACTTTCAAATGCTTAAAAAATGAGGCTCCAGATTACCTCAATAAAAGATTTTCATATATTTCTGAAACGAACCCATATGCTCTAAGAAATGCCTTAAAAGGTAATCTCAATGTCCCTAAACCAAAAACTGAACAATTCAAAAAATCTTTTGTATATTCAGCCCCTTTGCTATGGAATAACTTACCACCTTCAGTGCGTGAATCTATTAGCACCAATGTATTCAAGACAAATATTAAAAACTACTTATTATATTCTTCAGACCATCAGGACAATGTATAACTTTTCACCAATTTGTATGTTACTTTCTGTACACTTGTATATTTTCTGTATATGTAATGTTTATAATTGTCTCACAATTTGATCAATGTATGCTGTACTACATTATTTTCTTTGGTTTAATATGAGGGCCTCAGGGAAGATTAGTGTAGCTAACTGAGTTTACCCTCATAAAATAAAGTATTATTATTATTATTATTATTATTATTATTATTACAAATAATTCAGCACAAGTAAAGTCTATTAAGTTTTTATCCTAGATGGAGAAGCTGTGACAGGGCATCCACATAGCCCATGAGTCATTGCTGTTTGCAGTAGGCGGAAAAATCTTCCGTAAGTTTGTTCGCTCTTCTCTGATAGTAGGGCATATACAACTGGATACATAGTACCTTCAAGCTCACTGGATTTGGATGTTGTATATCAGGTTCTGGTTGAAAAGTAATGGGCATGTGTAGAAGGTCCCATCACAGAAGATGAAGTCTGATGCAATAAAAAAAATGAGTCAGGTTTTCTGTCGATGCTCAGGCAAGGATGCGTTGTCCTTGTGAGTAGGAATAGGTCTCATGTTGTAGTCCACTTGTCATCAAACTGGATGTCTGTAATAGTGGTGGGTAACATGAGAGTCTGCCTGCTCTGTACAATATTGATTTTGCAGAGTTAAATGTTGGTACATGTATTTTCTTAACAACTTCTCTCAAATCGTCGCGCAGGTGTCATGCTTTGACTAAACTTCTTGGTAGATAGATGGTATTGGTTCTTCATGGAGTATTGTTCTTGGTGTTGTTACTGGATGGGCATGCTGGTAGATTTCATTTTTAGTAAGTTCTTTCACCACGGGTAGTTTTTACCAGGAAAAGATAACCATTGAAGGCTAAGTTGTTGCCTCCTAGTTGGTTGGGTATGTACTTGAAATTTAACAGTGCCATAACAATGATTTACTTTGAATGGTGCTAAAAGTATTCAGTGGAAGTATTTATAACAAGAACCCAAAGCTTGTTAAGTTACGTCTTGGAGAACTCATATTTCGAAATGACATTTCACGAAAGAGTAAGCAGTAGTCACAGTTTAGTATTCATGAATTAAGCAGATTAGATTGGTATACTTACTTACTATACTTATATTTATAGTAATTAATACATTATATTATAATCAATTTGTTAATTTTCACATTTTTGACAAAATTAAGTGTGATGCTTAAAATATTAAATAATTTATTATTCATTTTTACCTATATACATAATAATAATAATAAGTTCTAAATACATGTAATTTTACAATTTTAAAGTTCACCCTTTTCTGTAAAAAAGTTTATTTTACCTATGATTATACCTACACCCCTTGTTGTACCCCTTTGTAACCACTAAATCAACAAAACTTAATTATGTGTTTTTAAAAATGTTGGCATTCCAGGAACACCCCATATAAAACTTCCGTTATTTTTAAGTCATTTTACTTTATTTTGTAGTATAATACTATAAACCTTTTACACAAAAATTGTTAAAAAGTTGTTTTACAAGGATTGTCATGAATTTTGTAATTATTTTTGTTACAGATTTCAGACAATTGTTTTTACCATGGAACTATCCATGGTGTTCCACATTCCATAGTGTCTTTGAGTACATGTCAAGGAATAAGGTAATAATTTGTTTTTCTTACCAGTTGTTTGTAGTACCATAATTTATTTCAGTATTTTTAAAAATGTGAAAGTTAACTATCTGGATTTTACACACATAAATCTTTCCCACCTTGAATAGAATTCCAGTTTGTTGTAATCTAGATTTAACTTTTTATTATTTTATTTTATTCTTTTTAATCATTTGGCAAAGCTCACTTCTGCTGGTTATGTTTGTGGTACTAACATCTATATTAATGCGAGGTGTAGGCAGGTAAAGTATTAATTGTTTTTTGTTTTTTCCTTTGGCAACACCTAATGGGCCTTCTCTATAATTATCAAATCGGTAATATATGGACCATAAATAAAACTGTTACCAAGCTTTTTATTAATTAAGTCTGACACTATATTTTTTTGTGACCTTGCGCTTAAATTGTTTTTACATTTCTTAGCTTTTATACTGACATATTGAACCATAGTACCTAAGCCATTTTTTAACCCATAACATAAATCATTAATGAAAGGTTTGTCAGGATGTTTGTGTTCTAACTGTTGAACCCTGATTGTGGTGGACATGTGCAGATTGAAATTATGTAGTCACAGTTTATGGGATGATTTTGACATTTTCCTGTCAGCAGGAAAAATGCTAGCTATTTTATTTGGATACCACTGTTGCAGATGGAGTGTTCCACAAAGAGGCAGGGAGTGTCATGATAAACATGCAAATGTGTAAGAATGAACAGGTGTGTTTTGTGCAGTCTTTATTGCTGTTGAAGATATTACTTATTTCCCAGATTCCTTGATAAAACGTTTTTGGCTACGATTCTCACTACATAAATTATTGTTTTCTTGGAAATAAATTTTTTCTTCATTTGTAACAAACACAATTTTTTGAATGGTCACATACATGTATGTGGCATAATTTACATACATTTATTTGAACTCCTGCCCAGAAAAGGGTGAACAAGTCACGGTCTTTTTTTCTTTTTTTTTCTTTTTTTGCTCCAATCTACTTATGCTTGATATTCTTTTATTAGAGCTGCTGTTTTTGCTGAAAACATTTTGCACCAAAAAAAACAAAACTGCTACCGGTAATTTGAACAACATCTCTTTTGTAACTATCTACTTGTGCCCATCTTTCTGGGTATGCTGTGAACATAATTCTTAATATTTGCTGGAGGCTTTGATAAATTCCTTTATAGTTAAAGTGTGACTTAAACTTATACTGGTTTTCCTGCAAGATAAACTTTTATGGTGTCTGCAAGAATGTTATGTGATTGTGGGCATTCATGATTAGAAATAATTAAAGCAGCAAAATTGACATCCTTACTGTCGATAATCTATCACTGTAAGGAAAGCAATACCACGTCATTGTTGTGGTATTAATCTGATCTCATTCACTTGTTAATCTCCATAGGAGACGAATTCTCTTGTATAACAAGGAGAAGCAGAATGGTCATTAATACAACTCAATATATTAGGTTAAGCTTACCATTTTGCAGGCGTGAACCCCTAATTTCCAGTATCTTGCTGTTTCCCTGTATGGTTATTTAGCTAAAACTGGATAAAAGTATTTTGTAATCCAGTGAAGCATTGTGTCAAGGAGACTAACACCTTTAACATTATGTTTAATTGTTTTCATTCAGTGCTGGGTTGATTAAGTGTTGTTGCTGTTTGTGATTCCTAGGCTTCTGTTTCCATTTCAGAGTCTTTTTTATTGTCAATAATTTTTGCCTCAGACTCATTTCTTCTTTAATTAATGTTGATCTTAAACTTTAAAAAAATAGATTAAGAAAGATTGACAGGGAACCTCTATTCCAATTCCCATTAATATTCTTGTTTGAGTTTTTTTGAAAGGAGCTTATAAGGAAGTTTTCTTTTCATTTGTCTCTTTGCCATTAAGCTCAATAAGGATAAACTGATAGAAATTTAAGAAAGTCCATTCACATGTATGGTAGGAATAACTAAATTTTAATAAATGATAACTTGAAAACACCTCAACAGATTTTGTTGTGGTTTTGTGTAAGGCCAATTAAAACAAGAGTAAAAAATTTGCAGTTTTCAAAAGATTACTTGAAAAGCAGATTTTGCTAAACTTTTGCACAGCTGTTAAGTACTATAAATGGAAGATCAGTTTGAAATTTTAGCACAATCCCATTTGTTGTGTTTAAGTCAGGCCATTTTAAAATAATTTGTATATGTCCAAAGTCAAGGTACAAGTTGTCTTCCTTGATCATGATGGTCTGTTATAATGATTAGTTGTTCTTATAGGCTGATATGTAATTTAATTAAGTAAAATGTGATTATGGATAATGCAAAGTGGCATGAAACCATTAAATGTTCCATTAGATGCCCTATTTTTATTACTTTTAAACCACATATACAATATTTTATAAAATGTTATTTTTGTATTACCTATTGCCTTCGTAGAGGACATATCACAGACAATGAACAGAGTTACTACATAGAACCAACAAGAGATGGACAATACCATAGGTTTTATGTGGACCCTGATACAAGGCCTTCTGTCTTCCAATCTGAAGGTAATATATAAAACTACTTCCACTTGACATTTGCTTTAGTCATGCCTTAAAAAAAGAATAGATCTTCATAGCATTTAACTATGTCTAAGTCTTATAAAAGGATATATCTTCAAGGCTTTTAACAATGTCGTATAAAGAATATATACATATCTTTACAGCATTTAACCATGTCTTATAAAGGATATTACTTCCCAGCCTTTAACCATGTCTTCTGAAGATTATATATTTTCAAAATTTTTAACCATATGTTATAAAGGGATATATCTTTACAGTTTTTGACTATGTCTTATAAAGTATATATCTTCACAACTTTTAACTTTAATGATTGCAAATTTAAATGCCACATCAAATAACATGAGTTGTCCCAACAAATGTGTCAAAGGAATGCAGGACAACATCTGCCATTTTCTGAAAATCTCAAAATAGGTATCACATTTTTGGTAAAATTAATAATAATTTATTTCATTAAATACTTAATCTCCTTATAAATAGCAATAATAAAAGTCTTATACCTACAGTATTACTAAAATTTATTATTAGACAAAAATTTAACTCTGAGACCCTTTTTTTCCACCACTAAAATAGATACCAATTGCTTGACATTATATAATTAATTCAGAAAATTTCAATTGGCAGAATTTTAAAAATATGCTTCTTTAGTGCTTTTTTTAGCTAACCTGACCCGAAGGGTCATGTGAACTATTGCCATCACAAGGTGTTGTCATCGTCCTTAACCTTTCTTTAAAAATCTTCTCCTCCAAAATTACTGAAAGAATTGCTTTGAAACTTTGCACACAACATCAGTAAAATGTCTTCTACCAAATGTGCAAAAATTTTGGCCTCAGACCAAGCAACATGGCCGCCTCGGCTAAAAATATAACAAGGGGGTCAAAATATAGTTTTTGCTTTACAGTTCAAAAAGTATAATAGATACAAGAAAACCTAAGAGTCTTTCCTTCTTCAGCATCAGAAGCTCTATAAAACACTCCATTGGGTCGAAGTTGTATGATGACTCCTTGAAGAAGTTATTGCCCTTTTATGGTTGAAATTTATTATTTTTGCCAATTTTGCTTCAAAATCTTGAAAATTATTATAACTAGAGAAAAAGTTAGCATTGCTTAATTGTTCAACTCTATAAGAGCTACAAAATTGACTTTGGGTCAAGATTGTCTGATGAACGGTTTAAGAGTTATTGATGAATTTTAATTGATTTTAAAACATCTTCTCCTCATGGCATTAAATAAAAAAGGGGGAGGGGGTCAAGATAGTTTTTGGCTGATAGTTAAACAAGTATAACAAATGCAGCAAATTTGACGTGAACCTCCTTCCTAAGCATCAAAAGCTCCTCCTTATAGGAGTTATTTCCCTTAAAAGATTGTAATTAAGATTTTTGCATAAGTGTTGGACAATACTTTATAGGAAAGAAAAAGCTGATAAAAAAGAGTTGCATGGTTTCAGGTGTAGGTGAGTGATAATGGCTCCTGAGAGCCTCTAGTTTAATTCTTTTTCTTTGTATAATCTATTGGAAAAAGTGAAATTTCAGTGCTCAACCCTTGAAAAATAATCTCTTAAACCTTATTTACAAAAAAAATTTAATTATGATTACTTGTATAAAAAACTTTATGGCAAGTTTATAGAAAATTCAGTTACAAATTATTTACATTGTAAGTATACTGAACCCCCTTAAGTAGAAAATATATGACTTTTATGGATTTGAAAAGAAACTTTGTCATTATATATAACACTGATATTTTGCCAGGTTGCATAAAGTTATAATATGGTAAAGTTGGATCGGTAGGTGGGGAAAATAGGGTTCATATCTTGTGTCATCACACAGTTTCTAAACAAGATTCAAACAAATTTCACTGAAAGATTGCACACATACCTGCTATTAAATAATTGTTTGGAGAATTTTACCCCATTTGTCAGGGCAGAGAAATTTTTTCAAGAACAGTAATTTTGCAACATATTTTACAGAATACACTTTTTAACACAGACAATTAACTTTCTTTCACTTCAATTAAAACCATTCTTTATATATTAAACATGTTTGGCAACCTGCCTATTTCAGATGTTTAGGATTTTAGGATATGGTTTCTAAATCCTGCCTATTTCAGATGTTTGTGATTTTAGGATATGGTTTCTAAATCCTGCCTATTTCAGATGTTTAGGATTTCAGGATATGGTTTCTAAATAATTCTGTATTTTTTGTAGATTTGAAATTCAAACATTCCATATACCTCAATAATGCAACATACAATTCATTGCACAGAAAGGAGTTCTTGCAAAGAGTAAGTTTGTATTTATTAAAAATGCCTGTCTTTAGTCCAATATTACTTCTATACTGAATTAATTTTTCTGCACAGTTAAAATGTTTTGCATACAAAAAGATTATGACAAATTCCACTCAATATAACATCTTGAATCTAATGTTTTTCTGTTTGCATGATCTATATGACCTTAGTAGGATTTGAATAAATTTATATCCTTGATATCTCTAATGACATTTTATTTATACTAATCAGAAAGGTGAAATCTGACTTAAAGGGTATTTAGGTATTTTCTTACAAAGTTGCTCCCTGTATTTTTGGGTACATGTAAAACCTTTTAAAATGGACTTCTTTAGAAGCACTAGTGGCATTACTACAATATTTTTACTGCAGTATAATTATGACTAGGAGATTCAAAATTTAGAATAAAATTTAACATACCAATAAAATTATCTGATGAACTGTCTTTGAAATTGCATTTCGATTTCACATGAAGTCTTATTACATAAGGTTAAAGTTTTTTTCCATGAACATCATAGATTATGAAAAAACAATGACACCTATTCTTAACATATGGGGGCAAAATGGACAAAGTTAAGACTTGTCCTTACTTCCAACAGTCTATTATTTTTGGTTCTCTTTTGTTCTATAGTAATGAGAGTTTTCTTCTTAAAGAAGACACAGAACGGGATGAAAACTCTGATTACTACTGAAAAATAGCGAAATCAAAAAAAAAATTGATTGTCCGAAGCAAGGTACAAGTCTGAATTTTGGTCATTTTCCTTAAAGCTAAATCTTATCTACTATTTGTAAGCTTTGTAGAGATACTAGTAATTTGTCTTTTTCAGGCAAAACGTAGTACACGAGCGCCAGCTGAGAGCAACAAAAATTCTAAATATATAGAACTGTATATTGTAAATGACAACTCTGTAGTAAGTATTATGTATTTATATCACAACTCTGTGCCAGCAGTTTACTTTTTACAAATTTAATTTGTTTTAATCTGGTCTTTATTTTGTATTAATCAGACATGCATCTGTACTTTATTTCCAGAAATAATGCTGTGTTAATATAAGTACAAGGTTATTGCCTACATATTGTATTGTGTTGAATATATATGTACATCACACAAAATAACTAATTTCATTGACATTACACAGGTATTTTTTTATTTATTGATTTGCATTATCCCTTTGTCTTCTTATGTTAGAATTATGTTACTGGGTGTCCTTAGTATTCAAACAGATTCTAAATTATGTTCCTTATAAAGTAGATTATAGTTTTATATAGACCTACTGTGAAAGAACTTAAATTCGTGGGTATCAATTTGCGTGGTTTGGTGAAATTTTATATGTTCGTGGGTTCTTAAATCCGTGGACTGACAGTTTCCGAAAAAGCAAAAAGTGAGGTAGCGATCAAAATAAACGATTACAGCAGAATCATTTTCAATGTTGATAATAAACATCAACATATAAGGAAGACAAAACAGTTTTATTACATGATGTTTTTTACACGCGTGGTAATGAATGTCAAATTAATAACACGGAAATCAATAGCTAATTATAAACACGGTAATGTATTAATTAATTAATTGCAATAAAAACTACTTTAAGTCTATTTAATTCTCTAATTGTTATCTATAGAAGCATTCCTAGCCGAAGGGCATTTATCACTTCATGTGTTGAGTAGCAATAAGTACAAAGGTGTAATTTAATGTAATTAGTGCCATGATCGGTATTATCACAACATCCATTTGATCTAGCATGTCATTGATATGCATTAATAAAGATAAAGTATAGCTTATCTTTTAAATATTTTATTTTTCTTTTTAATTTATGTTCAAAGGAGTAACCAAACTCATAATTCCGATAATAATTTGTTACTTTTTAACATCGAAAATGAACACCTCATATATCCCACCTTGACCGGAAGTCGATGTTTCTTCGTACGCTTTACAATTAAATAATACCTACATTTAATAAAACACAATTCGAACATGAAACCTGTAACAAAATCATTAAGATGGATTTTGAGCTGAACATTAGTAATGGATCGAACCACAAAATCATATATTACATTTACAAATTAATGTCTGATCTCAGACATTTTCAGATCGTTGTTCCCAAGTTCCCAGCTGTTAATGAAGTTTTATTCTTGGTTGGAATTTTAATTTTGTGGTCCGAGGCCTCCACGAAAACCACGAAAATTGATACCCCACGAATAAAAAGTATTTCACAGTATATGTTATTCGTTTTTTAAAATCCATCTTGGCTGGAATAGTCTTTAGGAGATCACCTTTTAAACTAATTAATTTTTTTATCTTTTGAGGTAGGCTTTTGATATTTGGAATGTAGGTAGATGATATATAGGCGATGTGTTGCATACCATGGTTGATAACCTTTGACCTTGAACTTTGAACCTTAGGTCACATTATTGCTTTCTGTATTACAAATTCATGTCCGGTCTGTAACTTTTTAGCTCACCTGACCCAAAGGGTCATGTGAGCTATTGTTATCACTTTGCGTCCGTCGGTGTCGTCGTCATCGTCGTCGTCATCGTTGGCGTCTGTAAACTTTTTACATTTTAATCTTCTTCTCTGAAACCACTTGGCCAATTGAAACCAAACTTGGCCATAATGTTCATTGGATGGACCTTTACAAAGTTTGTGTTTTTTATTTTAATTGGTAAACCAATATGGCCGCCACCTCAAGACTTAGTTTAACATAGGACCCTATGGGAAAAAAGTTAAAAAGGGCTTCTTCTCTGAAACCATTTAACCAATCAAAACAAAACTTACTAGCAATATTGTTTGAATGGTCCTCTATAAAGTTTGTGTTTTTGATGGGTATTGGAAATTCAAAATGGCCGCCACTGCAGGACTTAGTTTAACATAGAACCCTATGGGAAAAAGTTTTAAAAGGCTTCTTCTCTGAAACCGGTCAACCAATGGAACAAAAACTTACTAGCAATATTGTTTGGATGGTCCTCTATAAAGTTTGTGTTTTTTATGGCAATTGGAAATTCAAAATGGCTGCCACCGCAGGACTTAATTTAACATAGGACCCTATGGGAAAAAGTTTGAAAGGCTTCTTTTCTGAAACCGGTCAACCAATGGAAACAAAACTTACTAGCAATATTGTTTGGATGGTCCTCTATAAAGTTAATGTTTTTTATCCCAATCGGAAATTCAAAATGGCCGCCACCGCAGGACTTGGTTTAACATTCGACCCTATGAGAAAAAAGTTTAAAAGGGCTTCTTCTCTGAAACCGTTTAACCTATCAAAACAAAACTTACTAGCAATATTGTTTGGATGGTCCTCTATAAAGTTTATGTTTTTTATGGCAATTGGAAATTCAAAATGGCAACTACTGCAGGACTTAGTTTAACATAGGACTCTATGGGAAAAAGTTTTTAAAGGCTTCTTCTCTGAAACCCGTTAATCAATGGAAACAAAAACTTACTAGCAATATTGTTTGGATGGTCCTTTATAAAGTTTATGTTTTTTATGGCAATTGGAAATTCAAAATGGCCGCCACCGCCGCAGGACTTAGTTTAACATTGGACCCTATGGGCAAATAAAAAAAATCTTCTCTATACAATCGGTTAACCAATGAAACAAAGCTTTCTAGTAATATTGTTTGGATGGTCCTATTTAAAGTTTATTGAAATTTACAGGACTTACTTTAACATCAGGGAAATGCCATCTTCATTGCCTATAAAATCAGGTGAGCGATACAGGCTCTTAAGAGCCTCTGGTTTATCTTTTGAGATAGGCTTTTGATATTTAGAATGTGTGTAGATAATATCAGGCGATGTGTCCCATACTTTGGTTGTTGACCTTGAGCTTTGACCTTAAGGTCACATTATTGTTTTCTGTATTACAAATTCATGTCCGGGCTGTAACTTTTTTATCTTTTGAGATAGGCTTTTGATATTTGAAATGTGGGTAGATAATATCAAGGCGATGTGTCGCATACCATGGTTGATGACCTTTGACCTTGGCCTTAAGGTCAGCTGGGCCCACAGATATGGGTACCATCTCACTGATATCTAGTTTTCCTTTCCACTAATTAACATCCATACAATGTGACTGCCATCACTGGACCTTCTCTTACACTATAGGAATGTAAATATTCTTTGCAGTAATAGAACTAATTTTAATCAGACTTTATTGAAGATTTTTATGTGACCAAATTTCATATTTTGTTTTATTCATCTGCTGCCATTCATCTGAGTTGTCTACCAATGATATGCCTTGTGGGAAATATATATCTAAGTTATCTTGTTAATGTCACATTGATGTTGCTGTTTGTTTTAATTTGAGAATTGTTTATTGTTTACAGACCTGTGTCAGGGATTTATTTGAGACTTGTTTATTGTTGACAGAACTGTGCCAGTGATTTATTTGAGACTTGTTTATGTTGACAGAACCATGTCAAGGATTTATTTCAGACTTGTTTATTGTTGACAGAACTGTGTCAAGGATTTATTTGAGACTTGTTTATTGTTGACAGAACTGTGTCAGGGATTTATTTGAGACTTGTTTACTGTTGACAGAACTGTGTCAGGGCTTTATTTGAGACTTGTCTTCTTTTGACAGACCTGTGTCAGGGATTTATTTGAGACTTGTTTATTGTTGACAGAACTGTGTCAGGGATTTATTTGAGGCTTGTTTATTGTTGACAGAACCATGTCCAGGATTTATTTGAGACTTTTTTATGCTTGACAGACACATATCAGAGATTTATTTGAGACTTGTTTATTGTTGACAGACCTGTGGCAAGTGTTTATTTGAGACTTGTTTATTGTTGACAGACCTGTGTCAAGGGATAATTTGACACTTGTTTATTGTTGACAGACCTGTGTCAAGGGTTTATTTGAGACTTGTTTATTGTTGACAGACCTGTGTCAGGAATTTATTTGAGGTCTGAAGAAACAAAGACATGTAGATAAAAAACTTGTTTATTGTTGATAGAACCATGTCAGGGATTTATTTGAGACTTGTTTATTGTTGACAGAACTGTGTCAGGGATTTATTTGAGACTTGTTTATTGTTGACAGAACTGTGTCAGGGATTATTTGATAAATGTTTATTGATGACAGACCTTTGTCAGGGGTTTATTTGAGACTTGTATATTATTGACAGACCTGTGTCACGGGTTTATTTGAGACTTGTATATTGTTGACAGACCTGTGTCAGGGGTTTATTTGAGACTTGTATATTGTTGACAGACCTGTGTCAGGGGTTTATTTGAGGACTGAAGAAACATAGACATGTAGATAAAAAATGTTTTTGGCCATTTAAGATCTTATGAAGGAATTATTTGTCTGTTTCAGTTTCGTCAGCATGGCAGTGATTTAAGCCGAATAATTCAAAGATCTCAGGAAATAGCAAACTATGTTAGCAAGGTCAGTAGTACCTAGGCACCACATTTGTTGGTAGAAATTAGGACTGGATTATCAGTACAGACAAATATTAGACAAATAATGAGGTGTAGGTGACAAGAACTGATATTGTCTATGTTTTAATCTCCGAATAAAAAAATAAAAACTAGATTTCATATCTTTGCTTGATTCTGTCCGATGATATTGTATTAAAGTTCTTGGAAGCGTCTAGTTTTTTAATGCCAAATTAAATAATATTTGTATATTTGCTGATACAATCAGAGCAATAAAGTCTGTCAGTGACCTAACCACAAAAAAAAAGAAATTGTACGTCATAGTAATTTACTTACATTAAAAGGAAAAGATTATATATTGTTATTGTAAGTACAAGTAGGAAATAGGAAGTGACTACTTAAGGCCTTTGACATACAGTAGATTGTCCTCTAATGACATTGATCAGCTGTGTACTCTTGCTACTGTTCTGAGTGAATATCTTAATTATCATGTAAATGAACTATTTAGTCTGACACAATAAATATAAAGAACTTTTCTGCATCTAAGAATATTTATATTTGAAGTGCTATGTTCTTTAGGTCAATGATATCCTTTTTTGACTTCAAAGCATATGATATGAAAATGTAAAATCTTAATTTGGACTAAAAATAACTAAACCTTTAAAGCCTTATTCTACTGAAAATTTAAAAAGGTAAATATAAAATAAGTGAATTAGCTAAGTCAAAAGGCTAAAAAATATTTGTTTCCCATCCCAAATGTATTGAATTTTTTTTTATGTGCTAACTTTTTTTGTGATCAGCCATAAACAACTAATGCATAAAATCCAATTAATTATTAAAAAAAATTTAAAGGCGGACTACCTTGGAGAAGTTGAAAATCTAGGTGGGCATAGGAAAAAAAATATATATATATATTAATGTTCCTTATTTGCTGTTTTGGATCTGTGTCCTGTGTCTTGTTTAATTTTACAATTTGCTTCTGTGTAACTGTTGCCTGCTTAATTTGATATATATAGGATCTTAAATTGGTACAAGTGGATTATAGAATTTCTAAAGTCGAGATAGTTTAATTTCAATAATTTAACTTTTAACATTGGCGAAATCCGTTAATCCAAGAGTACTAATGTAAGATTCTGTTTCTCTAATTTTAAAAAGTAGTAAATATGTAATAAAGTACAAATTATCCCAACCCCATTTTTACTTTCTTGACTTGAATACATGGTAAATAGAAGTTGTTTTGTTTATGACGTCATTAGTTTTTATTATGATGGTTTTTTTTTAAACCAATCAACTGCTGAGAACTATTGACAAGAACTATTTTTTTCACACCTGTCAAGCAATTTGGATATAATGCAAATATTTCAGAAGCTGTAATTGTGTATATTGTGTGTTCTATTATAAAAATTTGATGTCCTGTTAAAAACATTTAAAATTGTGAATGTGTTTTCTTTATATTTGGAACAAAAATATAGTTTATTTATAGAAATGCTTGCTTACAACAAAAAATATTTAAATTACAAAATACTTAAGCAACAATTGTTCAATATCAATAGTTGTTTACTTATGTTGTTTAATTCTGAAATTAACAGGAAGTATGTGGTTACACCAGGAAAAACCATGTTTTTGGAACTGGGTATTTAGTCTACGATTATTATATAACATAGTGATTTGTAATATTTTGTTAAAATTTAGAATCCATTTGTCCGTTTAATCATACAATATACAGTTATGGCCTTCTTAAGAAGTGGACATCCAGAATTGTCAACTTGCATTGGTTGTAAGCAAGTTGACAATTCTGAATGTTCACCAATTAAGGAGGCCCTAGTTGTTTTATTAAACCAAGCAAATCAACACAGAAAAACTTTATAGACCAAACATGCTTTTAATGTTGTTATTTCACATAATAATGTGTTTTCAAAACTTTGTTGCAATCCATTATTGCAAATTTAAATCATACAAACTGTTTCCAGTTATGGATGACATGAGTTTAATGAATTAGGATTGTCTGGGTGGAGGAATAGTATTGTCACCCTGTTTCCAGTTGCCGATCACATGATTTCGAGGGTGACAATAATATTGTCTCCCAGTTTCCAGTTGTAAATCAAGTTACTTTGACTGTGACAATATTGTTGTCTCTTTGTTCTTGGTTCGGTTTCAAATTTGTCACATTCTGCAAGCGAATTTTCGAGGTCGTCTAGCGCGGCAGCTCCTTAATTAAAGTCACATGATAATATTTTGAGCCAATCATTAAGTGTTTTTATACCCCCGCTCGACAGAGTCGGGGGTATATAGTGGTCCTCATGTCCGTCCGTCCGTCGTGCCGTCTGTTCGTCCGTCCACATTTGGTTTCCGGATGATAATTCAAAAAGTTTACATTCGATTTGAATGAAACTTTGAGATATTGTTATATATCAGGTTGGTAAGAAGCCTATTGATTTTGGGGGAAATCCGTCAAATTTCAAGGTCACAGTCCACGAAAAACGTTGGAAATTTTAACAAAAAAGTTGTTTCTGGACAATAACTCAAAAAGTTTAGATCTGATTTGAATGAAACTTTGGGATATTGTTATATATCAGGTTGGTAAGAAGCCTATTGATTTTGGGGGAAATACGTCAAATTTCCATGTCACAGATTATGAAAAACGTTAGAAATTTTTACAAAAAAGTTGTTTCCGGACAATAACTCAAAAAGTTTGCATCCGATTTTAATGAAACTGTAAAATATTGTTATATATTTTGTTGGTAAGAAGCCTATTGATTTTGGTGGAAATCTATCAAATTTCAAGGTCACAGTCCACGAAAAACGTTAAAAATTTTTACAAAATGCTGGGGTATTAGTGATCGCTAGATCGACTTTGTCTAGTTTAAGTGAGGTTTAATAATTTTATTATTACATTTTTTTTTATTCTCTCAGCACAATTCTATCTTATTTTTTTAGCTTTATCAGCCTTTGAACATTTTCATAGCATTAGTTGGAGTAGAAATATGGAATAGAAGTGACAGAATACAGATATCTAAGTTTGCTAATATCACCCTAGATAACTTCCTTAGTTACCGCAGACAGTATATAAATCCGCGCCATCCAAATGATAATGCCCAGCTTATTACGTAAGTTATATATATGTCCACAAGAGTAACATGATTTATAGGTCTATAAAAGTTAATGCTTAATGCACCTTACAGAGTTCAAATATGTCTTTTTTTCACTAAACAAATTATGGTGTTAAACATTAAAGTTTATATTTTTGGAAATTGTTATTTTAATGACATTTTTCTTTATCCTTCATTGTCAGTTTCAATTAGAAGTGAGATGAAGTGCCAATAAAAGTGCAATAGCTGATTTACCTACAGCTATTATTTATTGTTTATTTCATAATATTATGTCTAAATGATCTAATGCATTGGGTGACAAAGAATGTGAGTTCACTAGTAATCAGTTAAAACTTGTAAAAGTAATGTGTTCATAAAAGTTGAAATATAACTAAGTGTTCACAGTAACTTAAGCATTTAAGCATAGGAGAAATAAAAGCCTATTGGTTGTGGATTTAAAAAGCAGTGTTATGAAAGCAGGAAATATTAAAGGTTAAAAACTGTTGATAATTCATATCTGTCTTGGTAGATGTAAGATCATTACAGATGTACAGTAAAGTCCAGAGTAACATGCAGTATATATAATAAAATCATCATATATCTGAGATATCTAATGAACATAAAAAGTTCTATTTAAATTTTTTGACATTTTTATTGCATATAATAATTTATGTATAATAAAGCACAATTTAAAGAAGTATAATATCAAATTTTATGTATATATAAATTAAAACATTCTGTTTGTTAGGACACACAAAACATTAGAAATTGGAAATGAATATGTTATCCTCAGCAGAATCAAACAGTTTTCAGTTTTATTGCTTAATAGCAGTTACATTTAGAAACATTTGGAGCAAATTAAACAACTTTTTTGCATTAATAAGATATCCATAAATGTAATAAAGGCAACTATATCCATTAATAATCATTGTGGTAGTATTAAATGAAAGTGTCACAAATCTGAGCTTAATAAAATTATCATTAATTTGTAAACTTGATATGCTGTATTTAAGAAAAACTCATTTTTGTTGAGGCTATACTTATGTGAAATTATGTTTTGTAAATAGTTAACAAATATTTATTCATTATAAAAGGCAATGTTTTTATTCAATTTTTATTATTTTTATATTCAGTCAAAAGGAAGATTGTACTAGAATGAACACCAGTGAAAATTATATCATGTCTGATTTATGGTAGAAATTCTTTATCAAGACAATAAAGGGAGCTATTTTTAATTTCAGTGGAATTGCATTTGAAAGTTCCATTGTTGGTAAAGCTATTAAGATGTCCATTTGTACTTTTCAGTACTCAGCTGGTGTTGCTATGGTGAGATACATTTTATGTCATGCTTCAATGATTAATTTAAATAGATTAAAAATATTATTTCAATGATCAGAAATAATATAAATGATATTACACTATGAAAGGTGCAAAATGTATTTCTAGACATATTAATGTATTATCATTTTAAAATAACTAAATGTTGAATTTTATATAAAAATAATTATTGAAATTATTGATCTTAGTATTCATATGTATTGATCAAAAGTAAAACTGAATGAATTTCTGAAATATCTGACAACATATGTATACAGATTTTGACAGTATTGATATAAAATCTGAAAAAACATGTATTTGTACAGAATCTGACAAAGCATGTAAACAATTCCCACAGGTAAATAGAATATGACAAAACATGTAAACAAATTCGTATGATACGTGTAAGCTAATTATTTTAACATGTACATTTATTTTTGACAGAATATATACACAGGTTCTGACAATACATATTTGCATAATCATACAATACATGTATACATAATTAGGAGATAACTGTAATGTATTTGAAGATTTTCCAGCATGAATTAGTGAATTGATGGCCAGAAATTGAGTTTATTGGCAACCAGTTAGTGGAGCCAGTAAACAGATTTATCTGACCATCAAATCACTAATTGATGTCGGGAAATCGTCAGATACATTACGGTTATCTTCATTATAATGCAATGGCAATAAAAAACTAAATTAAATGACTAAATTAGGATTTTTATTTACCAGAAGTTATGTCGGCACTTGCATTAACTTCTGATAGTATCAGAAAATACATTTATTCAATAATATATAAAACATTTTATATAAAAATAATGTGACTGAAAAATTTGAATAAAAAAAGATATTCACTAAAAATAAAATGGTTATTCACCGCGGGAAAATGCATGCGATTGTTATTTATAGAATCCCGGTTATTCCCTTTTTTAAATAACAATCGCATGCATTTTCCCGCGGTGAATAACCATTTTATTTTTAGTGAATATCTTTTTTTATTCAAATTTTTCAGTCACATTATTTTTATACAAAATGTTTATATATTATTGAATAAATGTATTTTCTGATACTATCAGAAGTTAATGCAAGTGCTGACATAACTTCTGGTAAATAAAAAAGTTTTTTTATTTTTATTTTCAAGGATGCTGAAAGCATAACTCCAGTAGCTACAACTGTTGCCCATGAATTGGGACACAACCTTGGGATGGAACATGATAACTACTCTGTTTGCCTGTGTCCTGAACCAAAGTGTATAATGGCAGACACTGGGATGGGGTAAATATACATTATCTGAGACAAGAATGACATAAAATGTGAATCTGAGATTCTTTTACTTTACAGTTTTATTTCTATATTGATAATTAGGTTTTTGAAAATATTTAGTGTGGATTTATATAATAATTAACAATTAAGTGGTAGAATCTTTATTTACACTACACAATTACTGTATAAAAAGTTATTGTGAAAAAGATTTTATGACTTTTTTAGAATAACTGCAATGAATTAATATATTGTCCTGTATAGTGAAGTTTTCAACAAATAATAACCTAACAGATGTGTTTGGAATAACCCTTTAACTAACAAGCACACAATTTTACATCATCATTTAAGGAGTGAGTTATATCATCTGTAAGAAAGTTTGATCAAGTGCCGAATATAATGTGCTTCTTATAATCTGTCTATGGAGTTACAAGCCCCTTGGTAAACACTGCATTTATTGCTCCTGCATTTATTGCTCCTTATAAATTTGTATTTTCATTTTTCAATACAACTTGTGATATAATTCATTCACAGTACAGGTATACTGTTTGACAGGTACAAAACTCCAACGAAATGGTCTTCATGTTCGCAGACTGTATTGAAGGATAACTTTGAAATGGGTCTAGATTATTGTTTGAAAAATATACCAGAACATCTGTATGAAGGTCCCTTCTGTGGTAATGGTTTTGTAGAAGACAATGAGGAATGTGATTGTGGATTACCTGAGGTAGAGTAGTGTTTGTTTCACAGGTTTTATTATAATTATTTAGTGATAATTTCATTTGTATTGTGTAATAAAATAAAACTGGGTGAGTTGCAATTGTCCCCTTATCATGGTTAGGGTAGTGAATTTTATTGTGCCAAATATAAAGGAGGAATAAGTGTGTGTCATGTTTTGTAAAATTATAAAATATGTGACCTTGCTTCACTGTCTTACAATGATTGCCAAGTCACTTCTGAGTACTCAAGCCAATGAAAACTAATACATGATCAGGTGGAAGGTTACATAAAAGAATAGACTGCAGTCGCGCTAGCTTGTCATAAAAGGCGACTAAATAGCGCCCAGTACCCTGACCGGCGTGTCAGGACGGTTTGCCTAAAGACCAATTGGGATGTGTGCCCCAGGTGGTTGAATGGGGTACCCCTGGCAAGCTGGGGTTGTCAGGCCATAATACGGAAAATCTGTCCCCAAACCATATTAGTGCACCGTGTTGGGAAAATGCCACGTTCTTCGCACGTTAAAGAACGCTGCAGTAGTATTCGCTATGAGTAGGGATTACAATCCCGCTACAGGAGGCTAAATTGCTCGACCCTATCCATCCTCCCATTTGTCAGTGGCAATCTAAAATCCGTTACCCCTATTTTTCCTTGTGTCCCATCCCATTTTCATTCATCATCATTTCATGTTCATTTTATCATCCATTTCATGTTCATCTCCTGAATATATCTGAAATATTGCTGCTCGGGCGTTAAACACCATTAATCAATCAATCATTACAGATTCACATCCTATATATATATCATTAAAAAAAATAGTTCGATAAGATTTTCTAAAATGAAAACCAAGTGTTTAAATTATGACTTAAGACAAAAATAAATGACAAATAATTACATGCAATATAACCTACCAAATACATAACTTTCACTTGCTTTAGGTAGAATTAATCAGCCATTCCAGTACACACTGCTTCATGATTTAGGTCTTTTAAAACTGCAGCTTACAAATCATTGTATAGATGTAAAATACAATATGCTTTCAGAAATGTGATAATCACTGTTGTAATGCCACATCATGTAAACTTAAAGCTGGAGCCAGATGTGCTACAGGAAGATGTTGTGACCTTTCTACATGTCAGGTTAGTTTCATATACTTTATGTTGGGAATTCATTTAATTTCATGTTTACCAATTGTCTTGGTTTGAGCACAGGTTGATGTTGCAATGATACTGTACCATTTAATATAAAGTGCAACCAAAAAGCTGTATATTGTTAAGTCAGTGTATATAATTTCTTGTTAAACAGATACTGCCTGCAAGTCTAGTCATACTTTCTCCATGTACATTTTTTTCAGTATATTTGTATAAAACATCAAAATTTAAACATCTGACAGTTTTTTCTTGTCTCTAAATGCACATTCATTAACATTTCTTTCTAGATGTGCTAATATCTAGGTTAAAAAATGTTTAATACTGCATTTTCTGAATTATAATTCTTATTGATATTTTTTTTTAAGACATAGTGGAAGTAGGGAAATAATTCAAACTCTAGATAAACAAATATTAAAGACAATAATATGGAAAATAAGGATCAACATAACTAAATATTTAATATTAAATGTAAAAATGTCTTAAATTATCTAAACTTTTATTTTGCAGCCTCGGTCTGCTGCCACCCTGTGTAGACCCTCCCCAGAGGAATGTGATTTACCAGAGTTCTGTGATGGGGAGTCTGAGTACTGCCCTCAGGATGTGTTTGTCATGAATGGTGTGTCATGTGAAGGGGGACAGGTAATCACTTTCTAAAATTTAGAAATTTAGAAATTTAAAATGTCTAGATAAAAAAATATATGCAAACAATATTATTTAAATGTTTATATAAATAAAGGAATTTCTTAAAAAATGAATTGTACTATGGAATACAGAACAATATATTAACTTTTATTGGTTTGTGTAATGTAAAAAGGTAAACATTTTCTTCATCGGAACCATGCATGGTTCATTAGATAGATGCTTGACAGACATTTGATTTCATTTTTTTTCCATTTTACAGTCATATTGCTACAATGGCACTTGCAGAACTACCACAGGACAGTGTAAATTGTTATGGGGCTCTACAGGAAGGGTATCTGATCCAATTTGCTTCAAGATGTTAAACATCAATGGCAGCAAATATGGTAACTGTGGTTATAACTGGACATCTAGGACATATGATAGGTGTGACACAGAGTAAGTCTGTTTAATTTTATGATAAGGAACTTTACGCTGTGAAACTTGTTAAAATAGTTCTACTCTGTGGACAGTATGTATGTTTGCATGTTTATAAATCTATCATTTCTGATTAATTTATCATTAAATATATCCAGTATATTTGATACAGTAAACATTTTACTGTTATAAATAAGTTAAACAATTTGTGGAGTAAGATTTAAAACAATTTTTTTTAAACAATTAAAACAGCTGAACAAACTGATAAATTAATGGTTATCTTAAGTTTTAGTTTATGTACTCTCGAGTTCCTCTGCCACCATTTAAACTGATGATAATGTATACCAGGTATACATGTAGTAGATAAAATGACAAAAATGAACTTTTTTACAGGGATGTAGGTTGTGGATTACTTCATTGTGTTCATCTGAATGAGAAACTGATGTTTTGGAGTGAACAATTATCACATGCCACTCCAGCCACATTCCTTACTAAGGGAGATAAGAAGTATGTCTGTCGATCTGCCATTATGGATGTAGGATTAGACATGCCAGACCCTGGACAGGTTCCAGATGGTGCTAAATGTGGAGATGAAAAAGTGTGTAAACATTAGAGGTTGCTGTGTGATATTAAACAACGTTTATGTTCAGCATTTTAAAAATATTTAACATTAATTCTGTTGAACCTTAATTTAAGATTGCAATGGGGTTTTGTTTTAATTTTTGTTCAACAATAACATTTTAAGCAATAAATTATGGTTCTGACCATGCTGTACTTTTATTTATTGCTTAAAATGTTTGTTTTTTATAATTTACCAATATAGTCCCTTGGCCAAAATAAAGATCCAGATCTTTTTTGAGGTACAGTTTTATGAAATTCCCACATGCTGCAGGCCTAGGTCTCATCAATAGGTAAAGACTCATGTGTGCCAACATTATGTGGATTATAATTATATTATGTTAAAAGTCTAAGTATTACATGATATTAATTATAATCAACCTTTAAATATAAATAAAACATGTCCTATTTTTTTTTTATGATTTAACTAATTTTTGTAATATTAACTTCAGGCCAGAAAAATAAAATGATTTCTAACTTTTGGCAAAAAAAAAAACATCAATTAACATTGATTATATTGAAGTTATTTAACTTTTTATTGTATTTTTAGATTTGTCTAAAAAAGAAGTGTGTACCCATGAGTTTAGTAGCATCTCCATCATGCCCGGATTGTCATGGTAACGGGGTAAGTATTCCTCATTCCTCATATCAAAATAGTTGATATTTTATCTAGATCATTTAATTGAAATTCCTTAAAAACTCAGTGTATTACATTTTTTCAATTTATATATAAGAGGGGTCGTATTATGGGAACAACCATGGCAGGAAGGTGGCGTCCACATCGATGTCTGCTCTATAACTCGAACAGTTGTTGTCCAATCTTTAAGAAACTTGGAGAAAATGTTTATGGGCATAATATCTGGACCTAGATTGATAACCAGCCAAATTTCTTCAGCCATTTCAGAGATATGGCCCTTTATTTGTTTTTGGAAAAAAACTTTCTATTTGGTGCTACTTTGGCGTTTCTTCAAGTTTCAAATCTGGAAAGTAGACAGATAATTAGAATATAAACTCCTTGTTTCTGTTTAGGAATTTGGGAAGTATCTTCATATATTTACAGGTGTGTAACTCATTAGGACAGTGTCACTGCAATGAAGGGTTTGCTCCTCCCACCTGTGATGAACCTGGTCATGGTGGAAGTTTACACAGTGGACCAGTTAAAATACAGGGTAATTGCCTTCTCTATTTAAATTAAATTGTCAGTGACAGTTGCAAATTTGCCAAATATTTGATTTGATTGTAAAATCCCAGAGCTTTTACCTTTTAATTGAAACTCTCCTGTTTAAACCTTCACTGTGTTACCTTTTATGTTAGCTAAGCAGCACATATTATTATTTGCATAATTTTGAACATGAAGTATCACACTTGATTATTCACACTACACTATTAATCTCCTCTGTTATTATAATATATTTGTGGTTTTTCCCTGGAAAAAATACATTTGGTCAGTCACTATACTAGTCCATGTACTATCACAGAATTTTTAACTATTTTACATAGAGTTTTCAAGTAGAAACACATTTAACTCCTCCACAGTACTGTCTAAATTAACAAAAAAAACCAGCAGTCTGACTTCACCATTGTGATTTTTATTAGAGTTATATTGATAGAAATACTACGGAGTACAGAAGAAGTAATTTAAATCAAAATCATTACTCTGGTCTTGTAGTTGCTCCATTAACCTGTATTAAGTTCTCTTAAAAGTTGTGTTTTTGTCAATCTCATGGTTTCTTAGGACAAGAATCCTACATAATAAGTATGTATATATATACTTTTTCATAGAACTAGATGGGATTCTGTGTTCATTACTTGAATTTTTGTAAATTTTGAAGTGATGTCCTAATTGATTACATGTGTACCAGTAAAGAATATATGGGTTTGTAGTAGGAAACAGACAAGGGCTTCATATTTAAATAAAAATATGTATATTTTTTTTTTAGAAATTGTATAATTCTGGATGTTCGATAAGAAAACATTGGTTTGCTTGATTTATTGTCATCTAGTTTTACAGTGTGCATTTCCTATAAGATACAAGCATATATTTTTGTATCCTTCGGTGGCTTCCATTTCTTATTCCCTATTTTCACCATATATTTATCAGGACAAGATACAGCCACAGATTTTAGAGCATCTTTCATGCAAGTTTTCTTGGTGGGGAATGGGTCTTACATTGACTTTTGGGACATAATTCAAGGATTTTTTACGAAAATTTTACCACTCATTATTCCATCTACATGCATTAGAGTCCAGCATCATTTATGTCCTTTCCATCGAAAAACATCTCTATTTGCAAGAAATGTTTGAGTTCAAAAGCAAGGTCAATAAAGTATTTTAAACAGAGTGATAAGTTTGTTCTCTGAGCAGTATGTCTGAATATTTTGTTAGATGTGGAACCAAACCTTAAAGAATGAAAGTCAAACAATATGTGGGTTTGGTGGGAGTAACTAGTTCATTTTTAAAAATTATTCTGCTTGTGTATATTTTCCTAAATCTTTATGTTGTTTTTGTGTGCATGCATTTGCCAGCAAATTTTCCTTCCAAAAGAGAAAGCCAGTAAAAGTCAAAAAGTGTATAACTAATTGTAATAGTTGTAGCAATACTGTATTGTATGCGTTATAACGTCTCTGACCACCCAACTTACGAACAAAGATATACACACAATTATTAGTGTCAGATAACTTATTTTAGGTTTTAATTCTTATGCAATCATTTAAAGTTTTATTTATGCAAAAAAAAATTAAATTTTGTGCAAATACTGACTTTTGATTGGATGGAAATTATTTTCTCTCAGAAGATGGAAAAAAACTGATCAAGGGAGACACACACCCTTTGACATTATATATTACTCTGCCGGAAACTAACAGTATCTGTGTTGATCTCTTTAAAAAAATGTCCAGTTACAAAAATAAAATTGTTCAGTTTATTCTATTGTTTAATTTATTTATAAGTATTAACAACAAAAAATAGTTTCTACATCAAGGACAACAAAATTTCCATTGTTCACATTTAATATAATCCACTGCATGGATTATAAAATGTGAAAAACAGAAATTTTGTTATCCCTTGCTGGAGAAAATATTTGTTGAAGTTAATTTTTAAGTAAACATTGCATTAAATACAATTGTTTTTTTGTATTTACAGCAGTTAAACAGTTTATTTATTGGATGGTTTTTCTTGTTTCAGAAGTAAATGGTTTATTGATTGGATTACTTGTATTCTTCCTGGTGATCTGTCCAATAGTTATCATTATTGTAGCTGTCATTAATAGGAAAAAATTGATTTATTACTGGAACAAACGAGTTGTAGTTTTATTATACAGGTTAGTTCCAAAGTTTAACTACATGATTAAACTATTACATTACATCATTAGCAGTAATTTCCATTTAGACATCACTTAGATGTTGATATATTACTTAAAAAAATGAAATTGATTTATTCTTAAATTCCATATCATTTTAAATATTTACCATAGACTTAATACCAGCTATACCACCATGTTTTTTTTGGTTTAAATACAAATTTTAAAGTACAATGAGTTCATTCAGTGTAGGTAAAATAATATTAATAAGGGAGGTTATCTTAAAAAATTCTGAATTTGACTTGTTTTCTAATTGACAAACATATAAACTCAGAGACCATGGAATTTTCTATGCATCTCTGAAATATGCTTTGAAACTATATTCTGTCATTTGAAATACAAATTATTGTATAAAAAACATGGTAAGTTTCTTACCACATGATATAACTTGTTTTCTCTGTAAATATTAAATGTGATTTTATAGATGCAAAGTTAAAACGTTTTTACTTTTAAATTAAATCATATCAGTAAAAGACATAAATAATCCATTTTACCCTTTTTTTATCAGGGTTCCAAAATTTTCCAGGAAACCAAAAGGGCCTAAAAATGATTTCTCTGATGTAGGCACCGGTGGAATAGGAGAAAATAATAGATTCAGGAATGGTGGTGTAGATATATCAGGACCACTTTTAACAGAGAGGTCACAAGAAATGAAGGAAACAAACAGATTTTCAGAACAGAAACAACCACTGAAGCCAACATCAAAACCAAGACCACCACCTAAGGTAAACAGTGCAGCTTTATTGTTGGATCCGGAACCAGATATTCATAAAAAACCAAATAGTGCACCAGATCTTTTAAAACATGATCCAGTTGTGAAAAAGGACTCTTTCAATAAGGAAATATCAAAACCTGTTTTAATAAGTACAACTGATAGAAGATCAAAAGCATTTGTTAGAGAAACAAGTAATGAAAAATTGAAAGATGCTAATAAAAATGTTCTCCCACCTCCGATACCACCTCATGCTGCATTGAAACCTACTCGATCAGACCCTCCATTGCGTCCACCTCCAAGACCCATGTCAATGCCACCACAACCTGAAAAGGTCAAGGATGAGAAAACAAAATCTAGAAAATCTGTTGTAGAAGCTGAACAGAAATCACCTGAAAGACCACCACCACCAAGTAGCAGCTTAAAACCTAGTGTTGAAAACAAGACTAAAAACAAACCCAAAACTGCATTTAATCCAAATAAACGAATGAAAGAAAATGATAAACCAACATTTTCTATATCATCTTCTGAATCTTCACCAGCAGTAACAAAATTTAAACCGGAGAAAAAAACATCTACTAATGCTGCAAAATCTTCAATAGAATTGAAGAAAACAGATTCTGCATCTGATGCACATAAGGAAGGTTCAGCCATTCGGTTACCAGCTGAATTAAAAAGAAAAATTACCAGACCGGCACCAAATGTTCCCAGCATGCAAGTTCAGAGTTCAGCAGGTGAACATGTAGATCAGGGAAAAGAGGACAGTCAGCCAAGTGTGGCTGCAGTGAAAGCAATGTTTGACCAAAAGGAGAGTCCTACTTTTGGGCGTTCAACAGGGTTTAAACCTCGACCGTCTCCTAAACCTGGGTCTAAAGTTAGGAGCGTTAATGTGTGATATATGTAAAATAATAATTTGCCTTGTATATGTTGGCATGTTAAAGATTTCATGGAAGCAACTATGTATTCTCCATATCATGTGATATGTACGAAAATTTGGGACAAATGATAATGCTTGAAATGTCATTTTTTACAAATCATCTTACAGAGACATAATTTATGGTGTAAATTTAATGTCACAAATGAATTATTGTTATTTGATATGAATATAAATATGGTGATTTGGAATTCATATAGAATACACCATTACTGAGTAACATTTTACCAATATTTATATTTGGTCTGGTTTAACATTAAAACAATGTTTTCACATATTGCGCTTATATTGAAAAGTTGACAATTAAGTTTTGTACTTCTTGAGATAAGGATATTTATTATGACTAATGCTAACCATGGGAATGTTGTTGGATAATAATATGTCCATGCTTATATATCACACATGGTACCAGTGATAGTTCTCACATTTACGCTGATACACATTTCACATAGCAGTGATAGTTTTCACATTTCTCCTGATACACTACCAGTGATAGTTTTCACATTTCTAATGATACACTACCAGTGATAGTTTTCACATTTCTCCTAATACACTACCAGTGATAGTTTTCACATTTCTCTTGATTCTCATTTCACATACCAGTGATACAGTTTTCAATTAACAGTGAACAAATTGTGACATTTTGATACAATACTATCAATTTTGAAATTTTAATAGAATGGACAAGGATCCTCAATGTATTTTAATTTGTAAACAAAATGTGCAATACATTTATACTTTTCTTAGATAGCAACTGGACTCTTTCTGTAGATTATATAAATATAACCAACCATTTTGTTGCCTTTTTGTAGCTACAAAAAGGCAATAAAATGGTTGGTTATATTGTCATCACTTTGCATATGTCTTAAACTTTTTCAAAAGATGGCTACTGTTACTAAAAATAGAACATTGTGTCGACTCAAGTTTTTGGTAAATATCTAAAAAATTATAATAGGTATAGAGAACCATTTCCTCAAATGTAACACACAATATATTGCAATGGATAGTTATAGTGTGTATTTATAAGATATATACATCATACACAATAGCTTTTCAGTGGGAGTTAAGTTTTGTAATTAGAACAGCCCTTTAAGACATGTCATCCTCGTTGTGAGTTAATCATACACAAATCTTTTTTTTTTACCACAGTTGTGTTCTCAAAACTTTTAAAGCACATCATATTAAGTCTTAAAATGTCTAATGGCACCTGATAGGAGTTATTGCCAATAATTAAAACTTTTGGCTGTGTTGCACAAGTGCAAACTCAAATTATAATATGTGAAGTTGGGTGGGCAGGGAAAATAGGGTAATAATCTTCTACAGTTTTCAATCCAGATCTCTGAAACTTCACAGAAAGATTGCACATGGTATTGAAGTTGTGCACCTGGTAACATGGAATTATTCAAGGATTTTTTCATAATTTTCCAGACTTGGAAACATTTTTCAGAACATTTGCAGAAGATGGTACCTATTTTGTGTAATCAACTATAATACTTTTTTACACAGACCCAAAACATTCTTCCAATTGTAAACCATTCCCCATTTATTATGCACATGCTTTGAAACCCAGTCATTTTAGACTATTGTGATTTTCTAAGAAATATTTGCCCAGTAACATAAAAGGTAGACTGGAATAGTTATTTACAAAAATTTAAAGATAGCTGAGTCATTTGTATTCTAGGTTACTTTCTCCTGGGAGCCTCTAGTCAAAAACTTTTTAAACACTTAGACTTCTAAATGGTGAAACTATGTAGGCTTTAAAATATCCTTTAATAAGAGTTTTGTCAGGCAACATATGTGAAACCATGATAGGTCAACAAATGTTACCACTGAACCGGTAGTAGCTGTGAAAGTTTAAAATCAGTTCATCCTGTATCTGTGTGCATGACTTTGATTAAATATTACGGGATCCTAAATGACTGAGGTGTCTGAACATTGCAAGCCTCCAGTTAATGTTAATGACAACCAAAAGTAATTCAAAACAGTTTTAAATCAGTACTTAATTGTTTTTGTTTGTTTGTCGTAACTTCTTGCCCTATTACATTAATGCCTCAACTGCTTGCCAGACCATTATGTTCTACCATAAATAGTATATATATATCCCAAGAAAAGAATAGTAATTGATTTTATTTCTTATTTAAAATATTGGTTTATTTATTAGAATAATGAATATACCTGTATAGGTTGTATAATGTCATATTTCTGTATAATATCAGCATCATCTTGTTATTATAGGTAAAAAAATAAACACACATCCAGGGATTATGAGTCAATCAATTTCACATGTTATAATACAGCAGTTGAATTCAATCATGATTTGTAATACATGTATCATGCTGCTTTTGTTATGCATTATCGTTATTATTTAGGGTTTTTTAAATATTTGATCAGCATCATATCAACACTAAATATTTTTATATAACAATTTTATGATTTTAATATTAAATTAATACATGCATTGATAAAAACTAAATATTATATTTGGAATTCAATTATTTGTAGTCTCTCTTGTTTTAAATAGTTTGTTATTTTTATAACTTACTCCAAATCATAAAAAAAGTGGTGGATCCAAAGGGGCATGAATGAATACTTGTCTGGAAAGTCGTTAATTTTCTGAGGAATTTATTTAACGTGTTTAGGTGTCCTCCTTTTGGGCCTAAAATATAGAAGGACTCCATCTTTAGAAAGTCGAAATCTGCTCGGACAATTTTTAACTTTTATTTCAGCTTACTGTTTAAGTTGTATAAATTGAATATTAACATAATATAGAGTTGATGGACAAAAAAACTACTTGCAATAATGCTTCATGTGCCATAATAAGACTTTTACAAGATAATTGATTTGTATTTTAATTTAAGATTAAAAATACTAATAAACATTTACCATACAGCAATCTTTTTGTGCCTACCAAGAGATCCATAGCTATAAGCATAATTCAAATAAGGTCTGGATGATTACAAACGCTTGGGAGCCTCTAGTTAATGATATATAAACCAAATCTAATGTTTAGTTGTGTTTTGGAATTCTTCATTATGAACCTAACATTAAGAAATATACTCTATATTTAGTCAAACTTTAAATTGTATTTTTTGTGTGCCATATTTATGCTTATTATGCCAATATTGGGGGAAAAAACATGTTCATCAATTTGTCTTCTGGTTAGAATAAGGCTTTTTACTGTAGCAAAGTTTCAAGTTAACTATTTACATGTTCTGCAGTAACACAGGTGGATACTGTTTGCCATCTTGCAGCCAGATTTAGTCTTTCCACTTCTTGTTATCTACAACCCATAACTACATAAAAAAGTATAACTAAACTTGAACAGCTTTTAAAAAATAAACTTCTGATCTGCACCAGTGGAATTTTCAACTCGTTAAATTCCTCCATACCCATTTTAAAGTAATCAAACAGACTTCATCATTTTGCACTGTTAATGTGCACCAGCTGTTTTTGGTTTCTTCCAAAAAATAATTATTTTTGGAAAAACTTATTTCCAGTAGTTTCTCAAATAAACACCCCATTTCCATTTGTTAATTAAACCAGACTTGCATAAATTCAAGATTTTAAAATTTTGATGTGCACCAGCTATTTATTCCCTTTATAAGAGTCTTCATGGAATGTAATGACAATTAAAAAGTGGGAGAGGTGGCTTCTTCTAATTGCTACTCCTCCATATTTTTTTAATGGGATTGAACCAAACTTGGTCATATTTAATAAAATTTTTGTCTAAAAGAGCTGTCTTTTTAAACTGAAATTCTCTTATATACAATTTAAAAAAAGAATGTTTTGTTGCAGGAGAAAAGCATTATCTATATATTTTCCGGATATATTGAGTTTTATATTGAGGGTTATTTGTATTAATGGTGAAACGGGCAGGAAAAAAGGTCAGCAGAGCCTCATATTTCTACTTATTGCAATGCTTGTACAAATAAACTTGATATTTTCTGATGATATTGTATATCTATTAGCAGTCAACACATGTCTTCCATGGTTGAATAGCATCAAAGTTATATAAGGAGCTCCTCTGAGGAGATTCTATTACTTCTAGTCATTAACCATTTACATCATGTTCTTTTTACAATCTCATGTTTGAAATGTCAAATTTTATTAATCTCAACTCCATTATTTACTACATTAATATCCTGAATTTAAAATTAATGTTTTTACGTCTTTTTATAAAAATGCAGCAGCATGAATACAATGAATTATATGAGATCTTTTAAAACTGTATAATAATGAAATGTCCCAATAATAATCCGTCTCAATCTGCTTTATTTCATTTGTGTGTAAAAGGGCTTAATGCATTGATTCTCTCATACATTTCAGTGTAGTTCTTGACAGTCAAGTATTTTATTATGACTAATAATCAGCTTTAATTAAAATGAAGTGGTTGCACAAATGTTGGTAAAGTGGTCCGACTAAAAAAATGTGTTGGATGGCAGGGTCTGTGAGCTGCCTATGGTCCCATTGGTCAGGGCAAAGGCCTGGTACCTCCCCAATGAAAGCATATTAAAAACTATAAAATAGATTAACGAAAGACCTATATGTCATACCATATGGCCCATTTTTGTTACTATTTAATTTTTAAAAAGCTAGCATAGATATGCCCCTGATACACTTGCAACTATACTACATGTATCTAGCATATTGCAAAAAGAACTCAAAAGAAGGAAAATGATACTGCTGAACAAGACTTGGCAAAAACTACAATTTCATTCATTCTAGTAAATAATGATTGTCAGTGGTTGGAATAGAGTTTTACTGTTGTTTATAAATTACATAATACTCTTGAATTAATTAATAAATGTTAATTCTAGTAATAAAGAAACCTTTTTCTCAATTTTAAGCTTTTTAAAAGTTTAAAGGAAAACATACATTATATATATTTTTTAGATAATCTGCCACTGTCTTTTTTAGACAATCCTGGTATTTTTTATTACATTTTTATTAACATAATTGATGTAGCAATATATATTAATTTAAAATTGATTATTTTACTACTGTATACAGGTACTTCCTATTATCTATTTCTGCATTGTTTACTATGCATGCTTTGTTTTGTTACAATCCTGGTGAATTGTTATCAGATCAGTTTGTACTCGTGTATCTAATCATTTATTTAATTAAAAACAATATTTGTCATCTTTACCAATTAGTTAGGGTTATTAATTCATTTTCTTAAGAGAAATTGTAAAGAAACTGACCAAACAACATGATCTAAAAAAAGACAAGGGATCATTACAAATCCAGATTTAGACATTCATATACCACAGTATATAAATAGTACAAGTATACTGACTTTTGATTGGATGGAAAGGATGGAAAACAAATCATTGTCATTTAGACACGCTCCCTTAGACATCATATATTACTCTGCATCAAACTTTGTCTTCGTGTTGTGATCTTTTTTTAACATAAGTTTTTAGGTTTATTCCAATTGCTAGAATTTATTTATAAGTATTAACTACAAAAATATATTGTCTCTTTCAAGGGATAACACAATTTCCATTGTTCCAATTTCATGTGCAAAACGGAAATTTTGTTATCCCTAGTTGGAGAAAATATTTTTCGGAGTTAATCCTTAAAGAAAAATGATAAAAAGTAGGTAACTGGAAACCCATTAAAAAAATGGAATTATGAATATTTGTCAGTAAGACATTAGTTAATGTACTTGTTGACATTATAGGATGAGGATGTACAATTCTGGTTATCACACCACCCATCAAGCATTTTAAGTGTCAGTGTATATGAAATCTGGAAATATACATTGTCTATTGCCATTCTGGTGGTTGGATTACACTTTCTGTAATCTTGTACACTTGTCAGGAATGGTTTGAAGACAACAAAAGAGCTATATATGATAGTTTGAGTTCAAAAATAGAACCAAACCTCTGTCTGCCGATTTGAGTTTGCTGTTCAAAGACGGAACATGACTATGTCGGTCAGTTTGAGTTTGCTGTTCAAAGAGAGAACACAGTCTTATGTCTGTCCAATTAAGTTTGCTGTTCAAAAAAAGAACATAACATGTTTGTCAAATTGAGTTTGCTGTTAAAAAACAAATCTGTCAGATTGAGGTGAAATATCCTTCGCCTGTCAAATTGAGTTAGCAGTTCAAAAATAAATCTGTCAGATTGAGTTTGCTTTTTAAAAACAAAACAATGCTTATGTATGTCGGATTGAGTTTGCTGTTCAAAGACAGAACTAGATGTATTTGTCAGATTGAATTTAATGTTATGTTAAAAAAAAACAGACTGACCTATGTCTGTCCAATAAGTTTGTTGTTCAAAGACAATACAATGCATAGGTCTATCAAATTGAATTTGCTGTTCAAATATAGAACAAGACCTATGTCTGTCTGATTGAATTTGTTGTTCAAAGACGAAACAATGCCTCCATCTGTCAGATTGAGTTTCCTGTTCAAAGAAAGAAGGTCTATGTCTTTTAGATTAAGAATGATGTCTCCTAAATTAAGTTTTCTGTTTACAGACATAAGAAAATTTATATCAGTTTGACTGAGTGTGCTATTCCTGCAAGTCCAAACAAAACCTATGTCTGTTAGTTCTAGTTGGCTGTTTAAGGACAGAACATGAGCTATGCATGTCAGGGTGAATTTGCTGTTCAGACAGAACCAGACCCATGTCTGCCAGATTAAGTTTGCTGTACAAAGACAGAACAAGGTTTATGTCTTTTCAATTGAGACTGCTCTCTCAAATTGAGTTTTATGTTCAAAGGCATAACAAGGACTACTTCAGTTAGATTGAGTTTGATATTCTGAAACAGAAAAGGACCTATAAAGTTTCCTGTTTAAACACAGACTAAGGCTGTTGTCTATCAGATTGAGTTTGCTTTTTAAACTAGAGGCTACCAGGAGCCTGTAATCGCTCACCTTGAACCCAAATGACTTCAACTATGTTTAAATTGTTTTAAATTTACAGTTTCAGTCTAGTTGTTATAGCTATTAAGTTACTGTGCAAAAACTAAACATTTCTTCAAAAATTTTAGTAAAGTACAATAACTCTTATAAGGTGCCATCAGACAATTTCTGAAAATTAAATTGTTTTGTAGGCCTTGTCCTTCAGGGAAATTAAGAAATTTACTGTTGTACTCGAGGTGTGTTACAGACTAATTTATAATATAAAAACTGTTCATTTGTCCAAATTCATAATTAAAGTGCAATAACTCCTATAGAGTCATCTTGCAATTTTGGGCTAAGCAGTCATTTGTAGGGCTTCTATTGCTGCAATTTACAGTTTCAATCTAGCTGCTACAGTTTTCAAGTTACAGGACAAAAACGGACAATTTCATGAAAAATTGCCATTTAAGGGCAATAACTCCTATAAGTAGTCAATTTCAGAATACTACAGTAAATGTAGATCTTGTATTGCTGATAATTTTTGCCATTTACAGTTTTACTCTAGCTGTTATATTTTTTAAGTTACGGGACAAATAGGGAAAATTTCATAAAAAATTGTTATGTAAGGGCAATAACTCCTATAAGAAGTCATCTGAGATATTCAGACCAAATAAGTGAATTGTAGGGCTTTTATTGCCGATCATTTTTGCCATTTAGTCTCACTCTAGCTGTTACAGTTTTTAAGTTACAGGACGAAAACAGAAAATTTTATTAAAAAATGTCATTTATGGGCAATAACTAATATAAGGAGTTGTCTGACAATTTCAGACCAATCAAGTGAATTGTAGGGCCTTTATTGCTAATCATTTGTGCATTTTACAGTTTCAATATAGCTGTTAGAGTTTTCAAATTACAGGACAAAAACGGATTCATAAAAAATTGCCATTTAAGGGCAATAACTCCTATAAGGAGTCATCTGACAATTTCAGACTAATACAGTGAATTGTAGAACTTGTTTTGCTGATAATTTTTGCTTTTTCCAGTTTTACTCTAGCTGTTATAGTTTTTAAGTTATGGGACAAATAGGGAAAATTTCATTAAAAAATTGTCATTTAATGGCAATAACTCATATAAGGAGTCATCTGGCAAAATCAGACCAATAAAATGAACTGTAGGGCTTTTATTGCTGATCATTTTTGCATTTAATAGTTTCAATCTAGCTGTTATAGTTTTCAAGTTACAGGACAAAAACAGATTCATAAAAAATGCCATTTAAGGGCAACAACTCCTATAAGGAGTCATCTGACAATTTCAGACTAATACAGTGAATTGTAGAGCTTGTTTTGCTGATAATGTTTGCTATTTCCAGTTTTACTCTAGCTGTTATAGTTTTCAAGTTATATTGAAGCACCCAAAATTTTGTCACCAATCGTCAATAAAGGGTAATAACTCGTACAAGAAGCCAATACACAACTTCACACTAATAGTAACTATTGTAGACCTTAATGTGCTGATCAATTTGATGTAATGGTTTTCTCTATAGCTATTATAATTTATGAGATAATGATCAAAAACTTGTGTTGACACCCATGTTCTATTTTTAGTTACAGCGGTCATCTTTGTCTGTTGATCAACACCCTGGTACCCTGGGTACAAACTTGAAACTTGGAACCCGAAGGATGATTGTGGCAAAATTTGAAAAACATTGGCCCAGTGGTTTCAGAGGAGAAGATTTTTGAAAAAGTTTATGACGGATGACGGACGCCAAGTGATAGCAAAAGCTCACATGAACCTTCGGTCCATGTGATCTAAAAACACAGAACAATGATAATGTCTGTCAGATTGATGTGCTTTTCAGAGGCAGAACAAGGTCCCTGTTTCTTAGTTTGAGTTTGTTATTCAAAGACTGAACAAGATATAAGACTGTCAGATTAAGTTTGTGTTTCAGAGAGAACAATGCTATTAAATTTGCTATTAAAAGACAGATCAAGGTCTGTGTCTGTTAAACTGAGTTTGCTTTTCAAATACAGAATTAGACCTCTGTTAAATTTGAGTTTGCTGTTCAAAGAAAGAACTACACCTCTTTCCTGTGAGATAAAATTTGCTGTTTAAATAAAGGACAGACCATTGTCTGTCATATTGAGTTTACTATTTGATGCCAGAAGTAGACCCATGTCTGTGAGATTGAGTTTACTGTTCAAAGACAGAACAAGGCATATGTCTGTTAGACTGAATTTGCTGTTCAAATGCAGAAAGCCTGTTTGTCTATTCTGTGTATATTGCATCAGAGTTGACCAAATAATACCAGTCTTGATGCAGTTACCAGTTTAAGACAGTGAAAGTGCCTTTTTCAATTTATTGGATAGCTTTACGATTTACAACTTGGCGTTTGCTGTGGTACATATATATATTACATAAGTTTTTGTAGACTAATTAAATACCATTAACTGTCAAATTTTTGCATATTTTAGTTATTGTTAGATATGTTAGAATCTGTTAGCATGGAGTTATAATTTTGGAAGTAATGTTTCCTACATATAGACCCAGTTCTTAGATTTCAGAACAAACTCTCTATTAGATCGAGTTTTCTGCTCATAGACCAAACAATACTTCTGTCTGTGACACTGAGATTGCTGTAAAATCACAAAATAATAGTTCCTGAAAAAATAAAAAAATAATACCACCAGCAAGCAACAGAAGTTTTGTGAATAAATTTGGTTTGAATCTGTCAAAATTTATGTACATTTGTCCTCTGCATTAATGAGAACATTTACACTGTTTTACATCTTTCAGATCGATCATATAAAATTCTTGTTGTTTTATATAAATCTGGTGCTTAAATTTGCTTAGAATTATTGGCTGGTGCTCAGACAATTGTATAAGGTTAGTTTTTTACATCTTCAAATAATTCAACTCCCATTATTCTTTATAAAAATTACTTTATAATACACTTAGGTCAGCCTCTAATTTGGACATACTTTTAGAAATAAACTAGGGAAAACAATACACTAAACTCTATGAAATATATGATTAGTTTCCAATTGTCAATTTCATAAATTTAATCATATGTTGATCTAGATCATGTGATCAGTATTCCACTTTTAAGACAGTTCACTGTAAAGCTACAAAGAATTGTTGTATCTAGATTGATGTTCCCTTAAGTTCTACATGACTTAATCAATCATTATGCGGAATGCATCTTTCAAAAACTACTCCACATTTTCCCCAAGTCATAGGTAGTCTTTCCTATTCCTGGATTTGAGTTTTTCCTAAACGTGACAATGAGTTACACGACTGGTACCTAATTAGAGGAAGGCACTTCGTACTCTTTTGTAGAACCTAAGTGCACACATATATTTTGTTGAATTTAGGTTTCTCACTTTCTGTTTTTAGCTCACCTGGACCGAAGATAAAATTTTGAAGTGGCAAAGAATTTGACATACATAAAATCTGAAATAGGTGTAAGCTTCCATTATATTCAGACCTTGTCGACACCCACTGTGATAAACATTAACAATGTTACAAACCTTTATTGATCACACACACATACTTTTTTGAGTTGGTTGTAATAAAAACGGTGTGTTCACGTTTCTCCAACATTTGATAATTAGTTAAAACAACATTCAATTAAGTGTGGGGATTAGGGGGCATCTTAAGGATTGTTATGTTGATATAACCTGTAAAATTTAATTGTTTAATAAACGTTGACTTGTTTCAAAATGTGTGTCTTAACTCATTATTGTGCATTTTGTTTTACATAAAAGGAAATATCATATACAGTGATACAAAACAAATAATGTATGGTCTATAATTGTGTATTTCATAAAAATTATTATATTACATTTTAATATTCTAAAAATAGAAAGCATTGATTCTAAATATAGAACAGTCAGAAGAATTTTTTACATGTGGTTTATGACTTTTTATGTAGATATCTTTCAAACACATAACACATTTTGTTACTTTTAAAACGTTGCTCCAGGACAAAATTTTGATATTTGCATGGTTTTCTCATAGACATGCTCTTAAAATCATTATTAAAAAGTATAACCACGGAAGTATTAGACTAGTATAAACCGTATATCTATCTTGAAGTATAGATACTTATAGAGTAATAGATATTAAATTCATGGCAATTATTACTATCAGACAATGGTGTTTCTACAACTAGTTACCTCACCAACCGTGTAAACGCTGATGCAATATACGGAGATGGTTAATGTTTTAAAATGAATTTTTTCAAGTGCTAGACATACTATAGTATTGCTATGCATAAAATCAGAGACATAATATAATAAAATTTTAAAAACCAAAACAAAAAACCAATACAATTAACAATAATTATAGTAAAAGAAAATAATATATAATAAACAATAAATGATTACAAATTTGCAAAAAGTTCAATTGCCCATCCATGCCATCATTATATCTAAAAGCTGTATTATATATTCTGTGTTGGATAATCCTTAACCTCTCCCTTTGAACGCCTCTTAATCCCCTGTCTTAATTGGTTGTTGCTTTAGTCTAAGTAGAAATGTTGGAGAAACGTGAATAAACCAACAAGTGTGGACACAGAAAAACGTCTCGCCTGTATTCCGCATCAGTAACGAAAATAAATTTCGTCATAAGCATTACGTAAATAGCATTTAATATCAGCAGCGGCCTGTATACAAAATATTGTCACCATACCCTGCATAGTTACAGGGGAACAGCCATAACTCAAAAACTTTAACATAGTTGCTGGACCGTGAAATTGAGGTCAAGGTCAGGTGGAACCTACCAGACAGTCATGTACTATTCATCAGCAACCTATATACCAAATATTGTCTTCCTACCATGCGTAGTTACAGAGGAACTATCGTAACCCAAAAACTTTAACGTAGTCGCTGGACCGTGAAATTGAGGTCAAGGTCAGGTGACACCTACCAGACAGTCATGTACTAGTCATCAGCAACCTATACACCAAATACTGTCATCCTACCATGTGTATTTACAGAGGAACTGTCGTAACCCAAAAACTTTAACGTAGTTGCTGGACCGTGAAATTGAGGTCAAGGTCAGGTGACACCTACCAGACAGTCATGTACTAGTCATCAGCAACCTATACACCAAATATTGTCATCCTACCATGCGTAGTTACAGAGGAACTGTCGTAACCCAAAAACTTTAACGTAGTCGCTGGACCGTGAAATTGAGGTCAAGGTCAGGTGACACCTACCAGACAGTCATGTACTAGTCATCAGCAACCTATACACCAAATATTGTCATCCTACCATGTGTAGTTACAGAGGAACTGTCTTAACCCAAAAACTTTAACGTAGTTGCTGGACCGTGAAATTGAGGTCAAGGTCAGGTGACACCTACCAGACAGTCATGTACTAGTCATCAGCAACCTATACACCAAATATTGTCATCCTACCATGAGTAGTTACAGAGGAACTGTCGTAACCCAAAAACTTTAACGTAGTCGCTGGACCGTGAAATTGAGGTCAAGGTCAGGTGACACCTACCAGACAGTCATGTACTAGTCATCAGCAACCTATACACCAAATATTGTCATCCTACCATGCGTAGTTACAGAGGAACTGTCGTAACCCAAAAACTTTAACATAGTCGCTGGACCGTGAAATTGAGGTCAAGGTCAGGTGACACCTACCAGACAGTCATGTACTAGTCATCAGCAACCTATACACCAAATATTGTCATCCTACCATGCGTAGTTACAGAGGAACTGTCGTAACCCAAAAACTTTAACGTAGTCACTGGACCGTGAAATTGAGGTCAAGGTCAGGTGACACCTACCAGACAGTCATGTTCTAGTCATCAGCAACCTATACACCAAATATTGTCATCCTACCATGCGTAGTTACAGAGGAACTGTCGTAACCCTAAAACTTTAACGTAGTCGCTGGACCGTGAAATTGAGGTCAAGGTCAGGTGACAGGTGACTGACTGGCAAGTACTCATCATAAGCTACCTCTGGACCAAATTTGATGGACCTAGGGCTTGGGCTTACAAAGATATGAAGCAAGATGTCAAGTGTTTACGCCGCCGCCGCCGCCGGATTCCCATACATATGTCTCGCCAGGCGAGACAATAAAAACAACTCTGCCATATAAAAACAAAGGTCCAGAGGGTTCTGCTAATTAAGAAACCACAAGTCCTATTGCAAATCAGAAAGATCTCATACTTCTGATGACCGCTAATTTGAACGCATGGTCACCCAAGCTCTGATTTAATATTGTTTTTGTAAAATATTTGATGCTTGTTTCTCATTATTAAGCTTGTGCTCAAATAATACAACTGGTGCAACTCTTAAAGATTTTTCACCAGACAAAATATAAGTTAAAAACTTTATACAATGTTTTTGTCAATAATGTAAGTAATGCCCAGTCTGCATATAACTAGCCTTGTAGAACAAAAGTTTATTACAAATATTTTCTGATTATTTATTTCCCAATCAAGGTCTGGCTGTGATTTGGTAAACACAGCTGATTCAAATATTATAGGACAGGTGTACCTTACAGTATGCATTAAATGTGATAAATTAAAAAATATATACTGATAAATTTTCATATTTATAATACATTTTGGTCAATTTCTTCAATTTTGTTTCTCAGCATCAATTCCCAATTTTCTCCCTTGTTCATATCAACGTATCTTACTGGCTTCTCAAATAAACTATCAACTTCCTGAAAACTGTGTGGAGTAAGACCAGCAGCTAATACTGCTTCCTCAAACTTCTTCACTGATGCTGTGGCTATAATTACTTTACTTCTGTTGTTGCTTTCAGAATTTAATCTGAAAAAATGGCATTGTACAAATATTAAATGGTGCAATATTCAACAGTTGTCAAATACTCATCATGAAATGTACCTGTAACCCCCACCCACCAAATAAAAACCACATGTGATCATGTGATAAAGGTATATATATCATTAGAGTGAACATAAGCCTGCATCTATGAAATAAGTTTGTTTTTAATTCCTGAATTTCAACAGAAAACATATGTGTACATGTATCAGTACAACAAATTCAGATTTGCCATTTAGAGATAGGCTTGCAAATCGGTAATAGTACAAGAATGATACAGATGACTCAGAACACATACAACTCATGTGAGAGAAAATGTAAGAAATTATTATATATATACACCAACTGAATTCTTCTATAATTTCCTACTGGTCTTGAAATTTTGTAAGATTTAAACACAAAATAAATATATGTTTACTTACTTTTTGTAATAGTATGCTACACCAATAGCAGTGTGTGGACATACTTGATAGTTATTTTCCTCCCATACTTTCTTCATTGTTATCTTAATATCTGTGTCACTTGCTACAAAGGTATCCACAATTATTTCTTTGATCTAAAAAAAGCTGAAAATTATTATGGATAAGAATGAAAATGCAGAATAGAACTGAATGACAGGATGGGTAGTCAAGAGAAATTTTTAATACATTACAATAGTATGTTGAACATGTCATCAAACTGTGTTAATGATGGTGTGCATCTATCATTTTACACAATTACTGACTAAAATATCGGTTGCTATTGGGATTTATTAATCATTTTCAAATAAAATTTAATAGGATTTCTGTAATGAGGAGAATTTCATATATAATAATTAAAGTTCACTCAAATGTTTCATTCTAAATTAGAAGTGAGCTGAAAGTAGTCATTAATTAGTTTATAGCCATTTGTATAGCAAGTTTTGACCAAGAAATTTTTTTCACCTGCTGATCGGGCAGAAGTTGGGAAGAATCAGTTTACAATGCCCAAACAATAACTTATTTGTAAGTAAATTTATTTAAAGGCAACTTCAGACTGAAAATGTAAAGCAAAGTATTATTATGACAAACCAAGAAAGCAAACTTTATTTGATAACAAAGAAACTACCTTTATAAAACTGATATCCAAGAGGAAGGGGAGGTTAAATAATTACGATGTTAAGTAGCATAGAAACAAAAGAGGGAACATTATACCTGCATTGTGAAAATTCTCACAAAAGGACTTGTTCCGGCAGAATACAGAACATAATTACAGAAAATTGGGTGTACAATTAATAAAACTGGAGACCGGGCACTATGTGTAATCACAAGTTTGAGGTACAACAACCTAAATATTAGATCCAATGAAACATGTGAACTTCATAAAACATCATCGAAGTAGCATAGCAAAACCCAAAATAAATGATTTTCATGAAAAGATGGCAAAATTTTATAATAAATAAAATCTTTTAAAAAATATTAGCTAATTAGCCACTGATATTGATAATCAAAATAACACCTCCCTTTCCATTAATTAAACATGTACTTATAGAAGGAATATCATTAAAATGTGTTCTGTATGATATGTTTAATACTAACATCATATAATAAATCTTAACACATATTGGTGTCATGGCTGGATTCCTAAGTGGAAACACACTGCCCCCCTCCCCCGCCAGTAATATACAAAGGAGAGACTGACCAGTGCCATGCTGTTTAACTTTCCTCATGACTGGAACATAATCCACACACAAAGCCATTTGGCAAATGCAGAAACATGCACTCAGCATTAAGGACATACGGATAAACTTGTTCTTCCATTTGCTAACATTTTTTTTTATCAGCGAACATAGAAACATAATAACTCCATATGCACTCAACATTTGATCATAAGGATACAGTTGTTTTTCCATTTGCTCTAAATAATCGTTGATTATTTTTTATTTCCTTAAGTGTACAACTTGAAGTAGACTTCTGAAATTGTAAGTTGTATATGTTCCTGTTCGTTGCATATCAAAGCTACAACCAATAGGTTTGAGCATTGAAAGGTGTTACAAAGATAGAATGTGGGTTACTAGGCAGAAAAAGTGGCAAAATGTTTACAAGACAAAATCAAAGTGGTCATTGATTTCACTATGACTATTCAGAAACTCTAGCAAAGCCTCAAATTGTTTACATTGGTTTTCATAATGTCAGGCTTTCAAGCACCTTTTGACAAAAAATAAGGGATAAATTTAGGGAACTTTTCCCCCAAAATAAGGGCAATTTTAAGGATCTTTTAGGACATTTTGTTGAAAATAAGGGATTTAAGTTCCATTAAATTATCACAAATGCACTATAGGTTGATATATATACTCACCTACAGGGAAAAAAATACAAGTAGACAAAGTTGATCTAGCGATCACTGATACCCCCACTTTTGTAAAAAGTTCTAACGTTTTTCGTGGACTGTGACCTTGAAATTTGACAGATTTCCCCCAAAAACTATAGGCTTCTTACCAACATAATATATAATAATATCCAAAAGTTTCATTCAAATCAGATGCAAACTTTTTGGGTTATTGTCTGGAAACAACTTTTTTGTAAAAATTTCTAACGTTTTTCATGGACTGCGACCTTGAAATTTGACAGATTTCTCACCAAATTAAGAGGCTTTTTACCAACATGATATATAACAAAATCCCAAAGTTTCATTAAAAGCGGATGCAAACTTTTTGAGTTTTTGTGCGAAAACAACGTTTGTGTTAAAATTCCTAACGTTTTTCATGGACTGCAAACCTTGAAATTTGACGGATTTCACCCAAAATCGATAGGTTTCGTACCAACCTGATATATAACAATATCCCAAAGTTTCATTCAAATCTGATGTAAACTTTTCGAATTATTATCCGGAAACCAAGTTTCTGTTACAATTCCTAACGTTTTTCTTGGACTTTGACCTTGAAATTTGACGGATTTCCCCCATAATCGATATAAGCTTCTTACCAACCTGATATATAACAATATCCCAAAGTGTCATTCAAATCTGATGTAAACTTTTTGAATTATCATCCGGAAACCAAGTTTTTGTTAAAATTCCTAACGTTTTTCGTGGACTGCGACCTTGAAATTTGACGGATTTCCCCCAAAATCGATAAGCTTCTTACCAACCTGATATATAACAATATCCCAAAGTTTCATTCAAATCTGATGTAAACTTTCTGAATTATCATCCGGAAACCAAGTTTCTGTTAAAATTCCTAACGTTTTTCCTGGACTGCGACCTTGAAATTTGACGGATTTCCCCCAAAATCGACAGGCTTCTTACCAACCTGATATATAACAATATCCCAAAGTTTCATTCAAATCTGATGTAAACTTTTTGAATAATCATCCGGAAACCAAGTTTTTTGTTAAAATTCCTAACGTTTTTCGTGGACTGCGACCTTGAAATTTGACGGATTTCCCCCAAAATCAATAAGCTTCTTACCAACCTGATATATAACAATATCACAAAGTTTCATTCAAATCTGATGTAAACTTTCTGAATTATCATCCGGAAACCAAGTTTCTGTTAAAATTCATAACGTTTTTCCTGGACTGCGACCTTGAAATTTGACGGATTTCCCCCAAAATCGACAGGCTTCTTACCAACCTGATATATAACAATATCCCAAAGTGTCATTCAAATCTGATGTAAACTTTTTGAATAATCATCCGGAAACCAAGTTTTTGTTAAAATTCCTAACGTTTTTCCTGGACTGCGACCTTGAAATGACGGATTTCCCCCAAAATCGATAGGCTTCTTACCCACCTGATATATAACAATATCCCAAAGTTTCATTCAAATCGGATGTAAACTTTCTGAATTATCATCCGGAAACCAAGTTTCTGTTAAAATTTCTAACGTTTTTCGTGGACTGCGACCTTGAAATTCGACAGATTTCCCCCAAAATCAATAAGCTTCTTACCAACCTGATATATAACAATATCCCAAAGTTTCATTCAAATCTGATGTAAACTTTCTGAATTATCATCCGGAAACCAAGTTTTTGTTAAAATTCCTAACGTTTTTCCTGGACTGCGACCTTGAAATGACGGATTTCCCCCAAAATCGATAGGCTTCTTACCAACCTGATATATAACAATATCCCAAAGTTTCATTCAAATCGGATGTAAACTTTTTGAATTATCATCCGGGGAAACCACATGTGGACGGACGAACAGACCACTATATACCCCCGACTCTGTCGAGCGGGGGTATAAAAAGAACTTCTTACCAACAACACCAACTCATCAGCCATCAACAGACACATTCAGCAACAGATGATCCAATTTTATTCCTGCAATTTGTTCTTTTGGATATCTGATGAATGTAGATCTGTTCAAGTCTGTTGAGGTGGCATTTGGTAATAACACAAGTTCCTGGAAGTATACTAACACTAGAAAGTGAGTTAACTGCATTCTAAAACATGTAAATACTTGACCTTTTACAATAAGTTATAGCTTAAAGAATTTTTAATATATTAATTTCAAAATGTAGGATTTTTAATGATTTATAAGGGCTTTTTGGGCTTTTCAGAAAAAAAAAGGAAATTTAGGGATGATGATAAAAAATAAGGAAAATTAGGAAAATTTAGGGCCGCTTGAAAGCCTGTAATGTAGCTATTGTGCAAACTCTTGGTTTTGTATTTGAGAAAAGAAAATGTGTGCTGCAACATGACAAATTTAGCATTTCTTATCATATAGACATTTAGACTAGTTTGTTTTTGAGAAATTGGTATTTGAGGAACAGGGGTTTATTTTACAATGACATAAAAAATAAAGGAGGTGAAATCAAACAAGTTAGAGCTACTGAAGTTTGACTCGATACATTAACTTGATTACTAAGCAATAAACAACATGTAAACACTCTGTTACCTTATTTGTTAAGAAAGCTGGGACAGAAACTTTTCCTGTGGTTTCAAATTCTGCCATTAGCTCACAAACAAGGGTACTGTCTTCTGTCAGCAGATACCAAAGCCTCTCCATATTATAAGGAATCTATCAACAAGATATGAAAATACATTCATTCAAACTTTGACTTGTTACAAACAATAAATCTAACTATCAGGGGTCACCACACTTTAAAAAAGTAGGGAGAAGTGACTTCTCCCTGGCAGCCAAACAGGGAGAAGTCAGGCCCTGATAGGGAGACTTCGGGAGACACTAGGGAGAAGTTAGGGGGCCGTACAAATAATTAAATTTGCATTAGTTACATACATTTTTCATTATTTACATCAATTTCCAAGATTATTTCTCTTGTGTTTTAAAACCATAACACACTTAGATTCAGTTTTTTTTCTTTCTTTTTCAGCATAATTCATGGTATGCAATATAAAATAGCACATAAGTTTTATCATTTATCAATGAAAAAAACACCTGATATAGGGACTATTTTTCTATCTACTTCAGTACTGGTAGCCGTACAAAGAATTCACAAATAAAAATAGATGAACAAAAATATTTGTATATGTGAAGACGTAAACTTCATTCATGAGTTCTTGTATCATAATATTCCTAACAGTTTGTTATGAATATTCCATGTTTATCTGAGCAAATTTCCAAAGAAGATAGATAGAATAACATAACATTAAACCCAGAAATAATTCTTCTGTTCAGCACACTTCCACTTAGCCAAAGTTGTGCTGATCCAAATTGCTTCATGGGACACCCATCTACAGAACTTATCATGATGTCAATAATTACTATACATCTTTATTCTTTCAAGTGGGGCTCATATATACTTATCAAAGAAAATTGTAACAGTACTCTCATAAAGAACTGAAGTTTGAAACCAATTAAAAGTGTTTGTTTATCAAGAAAATTACGATTTTTCATTATGGGCCGTTACTTTTCTTCGTTGTTCACTTCCGGTAATTAGTCACAGCCGGTAAATAAACAAATGGCGCGTAATACATTTTAAAGACGTAAATCGTTTGAAAATTTGTTAAATACGCTTATTGTTTGCTGTTTTTTTATTGGGATTACACATTTACTGATAAATTGGTAGACTGGGTGAAGTATTTGGACCAGATTTACGAGTATCTTATGTGAACCATCGGGCGACTTGAAGGAAATAACAGGGTGACTTCGACTTCGCTTTTGAGGCACCTTAGGGGGACTTCAGCTCCTAGTAAGGCGACTTTCGCCCACTTCGCCCAGTGTGGTGAGCCCTGACTATTACTGGAGTTATAGGTTAGGACAAATGACTAGAGAACTGTGCACAAAGTATTTTATGTCCTGCATAGTGTACAATACATTCATCATAAGTTTGAGGTGCCTCAGTGGTTAAGGTAGTTTGTCTACTATTGATCTGTCAACACTGAGGTTGCAGGTTAGAGTCTCACTGCAGGTTAATTGTGCTTGAATCCAATCTTAAATGACAAGGAATGCCAGTTAAGTGTGCTTGATTCCAATCTTAAATGATAAGGATTGCTGGTTTTTCTACCGAAGGTAGGGTTTTCTCATGGTACCATGGCTTACTCCCACAATAAAAACTGGACGCCATTATATAGCTGAAAGTGACATTAAACACCACTGAAATAAACAAACACCATAAGTTTGTGCATAGTATAAGGTTTAATTTGAAACAAGCTGAATTTCAATCAATTTAAGAAAACAAGAAAAAATATCTCATGCAAAATGTTTAATGGATTAATTCTGGCAGAATGAGATTATTGCAGTTTGTAAAATAATACAAAAACGAGATTGTGGCTGATGAACAAAAGTCTATGCACTGATAAAATTTTATGTCAGTTCTGAGCATTCTGACAAATATTATATGATCACATACAGATAAAATATCAATGTTTAATGGTCAATAAAATAAACACAAATATAATACCTGTATGTCCATTGCTGGTGCCAGTGTACGAACAACTGTACTGGACATAGAGTAATCTCCCTTACTTACTGCCCTGGCTACTATATCATTTTGTGTGACAGCACACACAAATTTTACTGGCACACCCATTAATCTGGCAATGAATCCAGCTATTGGAGACAACAAAATATGAATAATCTAAGGAGGTATACTTGAGCAGTCAATCAGGTAAATGTTCTGGAAAAATTTCTTGAATGATTATCAATTAAAGAAACTGCTAATTCCAATCATGAACCAGTTCTAGTTTAAAACAACTGCTAGTTATAATCATGAACCAGTTATCATTTAAAAAGACTGTTAGTTAAAATAATGGACCAGTTATCATTTAAAAAGAGTGCTAGTTACAACCATGAAAACCAGTTATCAATTAAAACAAGTGTGGACACAGAAAAATGCCTCGCCTGCATTCTGAATCTTGTACTGGTCTACATACATAACATCTAAGCCTTAGACCAAAGGACAAAAAAGTAATAGACTGAACACAAAATGTTATGTTGTAAATTTGACCTTGAGGGCATACAAGGTTATACCTTGAGGTATAATATACATCGTCTGGTGCTAACCTACCAACATACCAAATATCCAAGTCTTACACCCCCTGAAATGTAAAACGTTCCCATACGAACGTTAAACGGACGAACCAAAAACGACATACGAATGGACGAAGAACGAACGAACGCTCTTATCGTCCAGACGAACCATTTAAAAATTAACCAATCAGAGACAAACTATACGCTTCAATCGTTCGTATGTGGGAAAACGAACCTATATCGTGCTTTGTAAAAATCAAGAAACGTTCGGTCATTTTAAATAAAATCTTTAGAATCAAGCTGGTTTATAGTAAACAAATAAAAAATTGAAAAGGAATAAATAATAAAATAATTATACTTTATTTTTATTAAATCATCATTTAAATGATTTGTGACAGCTCAAACAGGTAATACACACATAAAAAACGTGACAACATAACAAGCCTACGAGAAAATTTGTGGGATTGAGTATTTTTATTAAATATTCATGTTCTTGATTTGTGCTAAACATGGAAATGTTTTAATAATGGACCTATAAATATTTTTTATCACACTGTAAAGAGTAACGAGCTTAATCGTCCCGAGGAAGCTTTAATCTTTATTGCATATAATGAAATGTACTAATCCAACTGTATATTTATTATGTGTTATATATTTGTTAAACCTTATAGTTTCATATAAATTAAGGGGTAATTTATTACAAAAATTCTCTATTGGAAAATGTTCATCAAGGCGGTGTTCAAATAACACGTGTTAAAATCACATTTGTAATATCACTCCCGAGACCTTTGCAAGAATATTAAAAACCATATTTAACATAAAAAAAACTACTGAGACCTTCGAGATATAATTAAAAACTAAATTAAACATATAAAATCACTCCTGATACATAAGAAATGCAATCAAAAACCATAATACAAATATAAAATAAATCCTGAGACCTTAGCTATGCAGTTAAAAACCATATAACACATACAATTTCACTACTGAGACCTTAGCAATACAATTAAAAACCATATTTCACATACAAAATCACTCCTGAGACCTTAGCAATACAATTCAAAACCATATTACACATATAAAATCAGTCCTTAGACCCTAGCAATAAAATTAAAAACCATATTACATATATAAAATCACTCCTAAGACCCTAGCATTACAATTAAAAACCATATTTCACATGCAAAATCACTCCTAAGACCTTTGCAATACAATTAAAACCAATATTTCACATACAAAATCACCCCTGAGACCTTTGTGATACAATTAAAAACATTATTACACATATAAAATCACTCCTCAGACCTTTGTGATACAATTACAAACCATATTTCACATATAAAATCACTCCTAAGACCCTAGCAATACAATTACAAACTATATTACACATATAAAGTCACTCCTGAGAACTTTGCGATACAATTAAAAACCATATTTCACATACAAAATCACTCCTAAGACCTTTGCGCTACAATTAAAAACCATATTACACATATAAAATCACTCCTCAGACATTTGCCATACAATTAAAAACCATATTACATATATAAAATCACTCCTGAGACCCTAGCAATACAATTAAAAACCATATTTTACATGCAAAATCACTCCTGAGACCTTTGCGATACAATTAAAACCAATATTTCACATACAAAATCACTCCTGAGACCCTAGCAATACAATTAAAAACCACATTTCACATACAAAATCACTCCTGAGACCTTACAAGATGCAATATTAAACCATAGCATACTATTATAATTAACTTCTTTGACCTAACTAAGAGATGCTAAATCAGTTGTGAGACATTATATATGCAATTTAAAACCTAGGAAATGAAATGTCTGTATTTCCAAACAAATATTGTGCCATCAAATTAAGATTTTATGCAAGATTATTCAGTTTTATTAAGTTTGCTGTGTAAACAGATATTTAGTTTTTGTATCAAACGAAGACAATAGGGATGTTCAAAAACTTTAGGATAAAACATACATTTTTAAAATGTTTTAGGTACTAAAATATAAAAATTTCATATTTGTTTATAAAATTTAGAGTGTTCAAATAAATCATATTTATTTGTACAACCTGAATATTGTAGATTTACATATAACAAAGTAGACGAAGAAAGTATTTCAAATTGTTTATATTTATATTTAATTTAAAACATGTTCATGGTTTTAATGAATTCATAGTTTTAAAATAAATACAATTTATTTGACATTTTAATGTTCAGGTTATTTTAATTTGATAACAGAATGTAGTATTTTCTATCAGACTAACAATGTGTAAAATATTTTCTTTTGCGAATGCTAACGAACGAATGAACCTTTATTTTTACATGTACTTCGCATGCGGACGAACAAACGGGTTTTATTTACTGGTTTTGCGCATGCGGACAAACGAACGAATGAACGGAAAACAATATGCGAACGAACGGAAAACGAAATACGAACGCATAAATGGGAACGTTTTACGTTTCAGGGGGTGTAGGTCTAAAAACAAAAAAATTGGAAATTTGACCTTGAAGGTCAAAGTCAAAGGTCAATCATGTTGGTACATGACACATTGTCTTGTGGTAACCTACCTATGTATAAAATATCTAAGGCCTTTGTCAAGAGATAAAAAAGTTATGGCCTGTATAAGACTATGGTTCAAACATCATTAAAAAATTACCTGAGGTCAGAGGTCTAGGTCAAAAATGTTGGTATGCAACACATCTGCTTATAGTGACCTACCTACATTCAAAATATCTAATGCCTATGTCAAAAGACAAAAAAGTTACGGCCCAGACAATAATATGGTCCAAAATATCAAAAATGACCTTGAGGTCAAAGGTTAACCATGTTGGTCTTGTAGTGGCCTATCTACATACCAAATATCTAAGGCCTATGTAAAAAGACAAAAAGTTATGGCCTGGACAAGACTTTGGTCCGAAATATCATAAAAAATTACCTTGTCAAAGGTCAAGGTCAACCATGTTGGTATGCGACACATCAGCTTGTAGCAACCTACCTACATACCAAATATCTAAGGCCTATGTCAAAAGACAAAAAAGTTATGGCCCAGACAAGACTATGGTCACAAAATATCATAAAAAATGACCTTAAGGTCAAAGGTCAACCATGCTGGTACGCGACACATTGGCTTGTAGTGACCTACCTATATACTAAATATCTAAGGCAAAAGACAAAAGGGGGCCTGGGTGGCAGAGTGGTCAAGGTAGTTCGTCTACTATTGATCACCTGGTCTGTCAACACAAGAGATTGCAAGTTCGATTCTCACTGCAGGCTCGACTCCAATCTTAATTGACAAGGATTGCCAGTTTTTTTACCGCAGGTCAGAGGTTTTTCTCCGGGTACTCCGGCTTCCTCCCAAATAAAAACTGGACGCCATGATATAGCTGAAAAATTGCTGATAGTTGCGGTAAACCTACCAGACAGTCATGTACTTTTATCAGCTACCTATTTACCAAATTTTATTGGGCCGAGTGGTCTAGGTAGTTCGTCTACTATTGATCACATGGTCTGTCAACACTGAGATTGCGGATTCGATTCTCACTGCAGGCAGGGTGTACTCGACTCCAATCTTAATTGACAAGGATTGCCAGCTTTCCTACCGCAGGTCGGGGGTTCTCTCCGGGTACTCCAGCTTCCTCCCCCAATAAAAACTGGGCGCCATGAAATAGCTGAAAAATTGCTGAAAGTGGTGTTAAAACACCATTCAAACAAACAAAACAAACAAAATTTTATCATCCTACCATGGGTGGTTACAGAGCCCCTGCTGTAGCCCAAAAACCTAAATGTAGTTCCTAGACCATGAAATTGAGGTCAAAATCAGGTGACAGGTGACTGAATGGCAAGTATTCATAATAAGCTACCACTGGACCAAATTCGATGGACCTAGGGCTTAGGCTTACAAAGATATTAAGCAAAATGTCCAAGTGTTTACGCCATCACCGTCGCCAGTTTCCCATACATTTTTTTGACCTCCAGCCACAATTGTCGCAGGCAAGACATAAACTAGTTAACTTTACCATGAATCAGTTATCAATTAAAAAAACTGCTAATTACAATCATGAAACAGTTATCAATTAAAAAGACTGCTGGTTACAATGATGAACTTGTTATCATTTAAAAAGATTGCAAGTTACAATCATGAACCAGTTATTGTTTAACCAGATATCTAGTTGCAATCATAATGAGCTGACAATGTATTTAAACTAAAATCCATTAATGTACAAGTACTAGTTCAGGAAGTATAACTCAATTTTATAATTATAATTGCTCCATATTTATCTTTGTAGGCTTGTAAATATAGTCGGAACAACGAAAAAGTGTTTTGACAAGAACACATTTAATATTGCCTCGCTGGTATTGCTGAAAATCAGTGACTATTAAGGCTTAGAATTAAACAAAAACAGACTTGACATGTTATGTTATATAAGGTAGAATTTGGTTTTGTCAAATTCAGCAAACTTACAAGTCATGCCTAAACTTGCAAGTTAATGAAATTACACTAAAATAACACAAAAAACTTACAAGTAATATTTCCCAGGGCTCCAGTAGGAACTATAACATCTACATCATTATCACAGTCTGGACAAAGCTAGACAGAAAACGAGGACAAAATTATCAATTTAATTTAATTTGGAATTTCTAACCAATTAAAGCAACAAATATCAAATCAAGCCACTCAATAATCTTCTTCATCTATTGTGTCTTAACCTGTCCTTTATAGTAACCTATTCTCGATAGTCATACACCATTTCATTTTGGAATAAACTGCGTATTCGCACATGTCTTCCATTTGTCAGCAATTCTCCTTTAGGACCCCACTTTGATCCTCAGTAATGAAAAAATAAGCAAGAACCACTTTTAGATGTGTAAAATTCTCCCAAACACACAATACCATACATTTTGATACCTGTTTGTAATCTCAAAATTTCTTTAACTTATAGTACATATGACAAGTCCCATCTTTTAAACTAATGCTTTAATTTAAACAAATTTATATGAATAACATTTTTTATTACATTTTATGGAATTTATTGTCAGAATTGCCCTACGTAGCTAATTACACATACATTATCGAGAACTGGTGAGGTAGTAAACAATATGTCAAAAATTAGGTTATTCACAAAATTAGAATTTCTTTGCAATAACCGGATTCTTACCTGTAATTTTTTGCAAGTGTGTAGGAGTTTATCTATGAAACAAATTGGTAAATAAAGAAATAATATCTATTCAATAAGAAACAAACTCTTATTCCATAATATTTTAATTTCTTTTAAATACTCTTTAGCTGAGCAACATTGTCCATTTCGTATAACCTAACTGGGTATTTTAGTTCGTGACTGTTTGATGACGTGATATTTAAATGTATTGATGACTTTGATTCTTCTGCTAACAACAAGCTACATCACTAATAATTGTGATTTGCAAATATTATTGGACTACTAGTTAAATATTGTTTTTGTTATTTCTTTTCATAATAATGAATTTAAAATATAAGATTTATTTTCAATTGTTGGTAAGATTATTCGATATAGACAACTTTGGGTGGGTTTATGCTGTACATAAACTGCTTCAGATGTTAATTGGCACAAACCGACCCAAAGTCATCTTCCAATTATCTAACCAGGATATATACATGTACAAGTATAACATTCATACAGTTGGATAGCATGTTTTGCAGGTCATCAACTGTTATATTTGTAGTTGCACTGAATACCAGAACAGATTTGCTGCAATAAATAAACACTACATATGTTGCAGAATTCAGTGTCTTTGTTATGCTTTTAATGGAAATGGTTTCTTGTCTTCTTTATAGATATACATTGTATCTCTGTTATTTCCTTTTATGTGGTCATTTCTGTCCATTTAACCAGTCATACTCTGTTTATTTCATAACTAGTTACTGAATTCAAGTGCTGCATCTCATTTTATAAAAGGTGTCAAGATTAAAAAATAAGAATAATGAATACATCCTAGTCACATCAAAGTCTGTTTAAAAATAAAATATTAATGAAATTAGTACAAGAAAATATTAACCTCAAACTGCCCTAAATCCACAGCACTGAAAACTCATTTATGGTAATAAGAAGTTCTATGTAAATTATCACAACAAAATTGGATCTAAACAATTCTCTTCAAACAACTTGCATGTACTGTACTGGATGTACTGTAAATAGCTACGTACCTGTAAATAAGCATAAATATAGTGGACAACTTGAACCATTATCCTGGCCCAGTTGATAGAATTAATGGATGACAAGTTGTGTTGTTTGGAGAATTCAACATCTTTAAAGACCTCCTTAATTGGTATATCAAGATCATCTGACGTTCCATCAACTGTAAAGACAAATGTTTAAGTTTAATAACAGAAAGAATTAAAGGGAAACTTCGCGAAAAAATGAAAATTTGATATGTTATTCTTCAAATAGAAAGAAATATATTTGCCTTTTGATATTTTATTGTATTCTTTACCGTTACGCGTCTAGAGTGGTTTAAAGGTGGTAAAATTTTGTGTATGGGGGCCGCCATATTGACAGTATTTTATCATGTGACTGCGTTTGTGACGTGATAAATGTAATTATCCAGTAAATATGATAAATAATCCAGTTTAAAAATATGTTTTTCTGCCTTAGCTCTTTGAAGAATATATAAACTGTGGGGATGACAAATGACCGGCTGACAACATAAGATTACCAAATACGTCTTGATGTTTTAATGCTCTTTGTTTTAATACGAGTATTTTTGGACACAAATTTTAACCTGTCTTTATTTAACTCAGATATAATTTACCTAAATAATAATTGGAATAAAAAATATATTTATATGATTATTTTTGATCATTTTATATATAAATAAAATTCCGTGGATAATTTTGCACGTCTTGAAACGGCAGTTGTACCTGGACGTGAGAATGTTACAGGTAAATCATTACTCGTTTATGAAGGGTAATTAACAGAATTAGCAGGTAAACAAACAGGATGTTTATTGCAATTATTAGATCATGTAATGCCGACTTTTAAGTATGAATATTCGGACTTTTTCGAACGCTAACCAGATTAAAGATTATTCATGTAATTAGAAATTAGAAAGGCACATCCCTCCTGCCAAGACAGGTATGATTTGAATACACCGAAGTGTCAGAACACAGGATGTATACAAGATTTCGAATACCTTATAAAGATGCCAAGGCTTAGGAAACGTAAAACTTACACGTAAACTGAAATATACAAAACATGTAAAAGTTGGGAAACTGTGTAATGCACACGCACAATAAATGTTACCAGTAATAATAATTATAATAATAACAATAATAATTATTATAAATGTACTAAACGTGAAGTGAAACTTTGATGCGCGAAAAACCGGAGTATTTAAAAAATATTTCATTTAACGATCGTTATTTCTTAAATAGTCAACTTCGCAAATATTTTGTATAAAAAAGTTTCGTTCAATAAGTTGCTTAATCTGATTAAGTTGAAAATATAATACGAATAATTTTAAATTTAATTAATATTTATGGACTTGTTTTCCTTTAAAAACTGTGACTTTCTTTTCGTTTACCGTTATTGCTGCTGTGGAAATAATCTTAGGTCGAAGGCTTTAAATTAGTTAACTACTTGTTACATGCAAGTCGGTTTTCTTGCTTATATATAGATCAGGAATACGAAACGTAATCTTTCCACAACCTTGTCTTATAATACAACCTTCTGTTATTGACCGTTTCGCGTTATTATCATACGACGACTTTTAAGGTACTTGGATGTCTAGTATCGCCATCTAGTGACGAGATGGTGACAAGATGGTGACAAGATGGCGGACCTCCATAAGTGCATTTTTTACACGGTAAATTCCATGCAGAAACTTAACCACTGAAAATATAATAAAACATCAAGAGGCAAATGTGTTTCTTACTAGTTGAAGAATAACATATCAAATTTTCCTTTTTTTCGCGAAGTTTCCCTTTAAAAGCAATACAATTAACAAATAAAAAATGAGCAGGAAATTTTTCAGAATTTTGAGGGCTTTAGTCACTTTTGTGGTCACGCTTCATAAGCATCTGCTCAAAAGCATCCATTGTACTGGTGAGATATAGATGTACAGTATAAACAATAAAAACACATAAAACATACAAAAAAGAAGTTAAATGCGTGAAATCTTTACAATTTTTATTTGTTTGTTTGTTTGAATGTTGTTTTATGCCACTTTCAGCAATTTTTCAGCTTTATCATGGCATCCAGTTTTTATTGGGGAAGGAAGCCTGAGTACCTGGAGAAAACCCCAGACCTTTGGTAGGAAAAAAAGCAATCCTTGTCAAATATGATTGGAGCCGAACGCACCCTGCCAGCAGTGAGCCTCAAACCCACATCTCAGAGTTGACAGACCACACGATCAATAGTAGATGAACTACCTTAACCACTCGGCCACAGAGGCCCCGCAATTTTTATTTGCATTACACATTTTATCAAAAGGTGGAAATCTGTGCGCATCAGTAAAAACATTGACACCTGCTGTTATTATCAAGGATCAAAGTGAAATTATTGCTTGGCGTCATAATAGATATGTCGTTTTGCACTTGGTAGAATAAATTTATATCAACAAAATTGTTATATTTGTTAGAATTCAAGAGACGATATTGATTTAAGAATTTCTTGTCAATTTTTAAATGCCATTGTTTACGAAGATAGTGGTGAGTGCTTAACATTCTAAACTTTAGATATGTACAAATTTGAATTAACATCCTGAGTTATGACAGAAACATTTTACAACTCAGAGAATGTTTGTCATGTCATGTTAGATCTGGGCAGATTCAGACAATGGATTTTATAAGTAATAATGTATATATATTTAGTTAATTTTGTACCTTAAATGTCAAGTTGTGGTTTTTAATTTAACCCAATGTCTGGAAAGGTTATAATATTAATTTCTAAAAATATGCATTGTACAAGAAACAATTAGATTCCATACAACTTTATAGTAAATGATTGCAACCATATACATTTAAAATATAATTGAGAATTATCATTCCTTACAAAGTCAAATTTTGCACATTAGGGGCATAACTATAGTTAAATACATCGAGTTCAAATCTGTCTTCAACTAAATAAAGTTGATTTATTTAAAATTTACTATACAACTCCATAAAAATTAAGGGACAGTAATGATAAATTACAGTGCTTATCTGAACAGCATTTTATAGATCTTACACCCAGCTGCAGCTGGGCACACATATATTCATTAGTACATGGATTGATTGTTTGACACTTTCAACAATTTTAAGCTATATAAAGGCATCTAGTGTTTTTTTGGGGAGGAAGCAAAAAGTACCTAATTTACTACCAGAGTACACACAGAAAACCCTGACCTTCGGTGGGAAAACTGACAATATCTGTCAATTAAGATTTGAGTTGAGTACACCCTGCCTGCATTGAGACTTAAACCTGCAACCTCAGCATTGACAGGCATGTGATAAATATTAGACCAACTACCTTAACCACTTTGCCACCACGGCTCCTATAAAACATTTATTTATGTTTATTACATTTAGTATTTTAAAGAACTCAAATTCTTTCTGTTTAATTTGTTGTAAAACTAATTAAATGACTACCTCGATAAACATGTACATTATCTTCTATGACAGAAACCATTTGTTGTTCCTGTACCTTAGAACATCGACCTTTTGGTAACAGTACAACAATGTCCACAAATTGTAATCCTCTAACTGCTTCTATAGCTGCACTCCCTGTATCCCCAGAAGTCCCTTAAATAAAAAAAACTTCAATCGGCAATTTATACCTGTTTAATTAACTTACTTTATGAAAATATATAACAGACTCTTTTTATGTTTAACACTAAAAAGTAACTAAACAATATTCAGAAACATCCTCCTCTTCATGAGTAAAAGTTTAAATTTGGTCTTGTTTTGCTGAAAAAATGAAGCAGAATCAGTTTGTAATATTTTCTGTTTGTGTTAGGGTGCCCAACTAAGTATGAGGACAAGTAAATTAAAAGGAAATTTGGTAATTATAGTAATCATACATACCAATTTGATTCAAATATGCCTAGTGATTTCTAAACAGATTTTTTTTTAAATTTTTGGTAAGAATAAGAATAATTTGCATAGTTCGCAAAATTAGCCATTGAGTACATTAGATAAAACCTGTATTTTATGTTACATATCATTACAAGTAGACATTACAGTTCAACTTTCAATACATTTAGCTTTAAAAAAGTTTGACACCTTTGGTACATGTGCATGTAATTACAGTATTCTCATAGTTATCACGATTGGATATAATTTTTAAAGTGAACACCATACAAATGACACAAGCCAACATGGTTCTAAGATTTTAACAGATTATTTTTGAGATAAAATTAATAAAATCTGATGTACTGATGACAGACAATAGATGGATAATGTAAAAGCACACCTATGGAAGTCCAAGTATACTAAGGGCTGCAGTTGCTCATACAAAAGACAATAACTTTAATAAGCTGTCAGTTGAACCAATAGAATGATCGTGTGCTACTTCAGTTCACATCATTGTAACCCTACTACTGACAAAGCTAGCATGTTTTCAGTGTAGATCAATGTTTGGTTGATTTCCAGAGTGAAATTTCTGAGGCTCAAGACCTGCAGTCATCAATTTATTGGGGGCAAACAAAATCCCTTCCATGTAACTTAGCAAATATGAACAAAATTGCCTGTAAAATTTACAAGGCCAACAAAATCCCCCCCCCCCCCCTGTAAAACCACTCCTGAATCTGATTATAATAATACCCATAATAATTGTTCATCTTTTTTTCAAGATGTCAATGTTTTGCTCAAGTAAGTGATGTTCGTTTGATCCAGGCAAGTCATCAAACACATTAATTAAAGGTCACCAATTAAGCACTGCAAATGAGACAATTATTGCCATTAAGTAGTTTCAAATCTGTTTTTTGTAAAATATAAGGACATTTTTCAAGGTTTATCTCTTATATGTATGAGACTGAATGATGTGAACATTAAAAAAAAACATTTTAAAAAAATAGATTCGGAATGCGATTTTGTCTGCCTTGAAAATTAAGCAAAGGGGATTTTGACCGCCTATGCTAAATTACACAGAAGGGATTTTGTCTTACACTCCGATTTATGAATTACAATTTACAAGTTTAGCTAGACTTGAGTTTTCTCCTAATGATGCCACTTACCTACAAGTATTGTCAAATGTTTCTGTCTCTTAGACAAGAAATATTCAAGAAACTGTCCAACACAGGACAGTGCAAGATCTTTGAATGCCCAGGTTGTTCCATGAAACAATTCCATAATGTTGAGTCCATTTCTTAACTTCACTACTGGGGCAATCTCTGGGTGACTGAATTTGGAAAATGCTTTGTCTAGTAAATCTGAAAGATGGCACACTTATAACACTGCATGCAGGTAAACATTTGCCCCAGCACAATACATGTAGCACAAAATTAATTTTTATTTAATTAAAATTAATATTCTACAATTTATGCACCGACACTTATTGTCTTGTGTAAACACATTTCTTAGGAGGGATATCCAAGTTCCAAAAAAACCTTAATTTGAGCATATTTGGTGTAATTTTATAAAAATGAAGTATTAATACACAGCTGGAATGGGTTTTTTAAATATTGCTGTGTGGTGTTCATGTTACCAACGTACATAGTAGACAATTAATTAATTGTTGACATGTCTGGCCAATCATAACCAGCCTCAGCAATTTGTCCTTGTTGTATCTCGTTCTTAATTGATATGCGAGATTTCAGCTATCATCCAATATCTGCAGTATCCTGCATTTAAAATTATCCAATCATATTGTTTTATTAATCTGGGGTTTTAGGAATGCGCACCTCCTTTCAGCATTCAAGCTTTTTTTCTTGCCTCTTGCAGACGTTTTTTATGCAGCTTTATTAATTTTTAAAATTCCCACCCACATCCTCCCTATTTTGTTTAGCTATTGGCCAAGTTTTTCTTTTTTATATTTCTGCAACTGGTTTTTGTGTAATTTTTAATTTTTGATTGCCTTATATTGTAGAGTAGGTACTTTATTGAACTCACAGTTTATTGGTATTATGTATGGAATACCACAGATTTTAATCATTTTCATTTTTGTCTTACATTTGTGTCATTTAATTAATTGCATTGTTCTGCTTTGTAAAATTTATTATGCATTAAACTGTGGTTCTTTTCCCAAACCTGTCTTGTTTTTACAGGTCGGAGTTTTATGGAATTTTAACTGGGGCTTGATACATGTAAGGCGTTTACGCATTATATCAAGACTTGGTTTTTATTCCTTTCCTATGCCCAAGACCTTTATGCTGGTTCACCTACAAAACATAAAACATTATACAAAAAGATGCTTTATATGCTAAACACTGAAAGAATCACATTTTAGTTCAAGCTGGATTCAATGCGACCTAACAAAACAAACACTGGAAATACATACTGATGCAATTCTGAAGAATATAAGTCATGATGCATTTCTTCAGGGCGAGGTCTGGTTGCCTGTTTAAAATTATAAATTATGAGCAAAGGAAGGGCCGGGGGGTAAAATATAGGGGATTAGGGGAGGGGGGTGCAGACACATGTAATCTGTGTATTAATAAAAAAATACAACGAACGACCTTCAAATACATTGCAAACAGGAACCATAACACCAGCAGCTTTACAGACATTATTCTCTAATTTAAATTGACATGTGCCCAAAATGAAGTCCAATACTTATTTTAATCCATTAACCTACATTTAGTTGCTATCCAGTACAATGACATAACCATAAACACCAACTCAAGAACCAGCTAGTCACAGCCACCTATACCTACCTTCAGCTATCTGTGAATAGATTAATATTAAAAACTCATTGGTAACCACTTGCTTAAGTGCTATTAGAATTTCTGGTGGGACACCAGCAGTCAGTGTCTAGATGGCCCAGCTGAAGGCTATCATGACAAATGTTATGTAGTGAGATAAACTGACAGCTGAAAATGCTTCAAATCATAAACGCTTGATAGACCCAGACAAAAAGAGAGAAATGTGATGTGGCTATATCAATATTATATACTCATATAGAAATCTTTATTGTGATTCACTTAGATGCCATTACCATGACATGATTTATCACGGCGTGATAATGCCCTCATGTCAAATTACTGCAGATTAATGAATACCAGCTGACCTTGTTTTTTCCAATTGAAACAAACATAATTTTACTGATATGAAAGAAATTATAATATTCAGTTTAAAAAAACTATTTACAGATAACAATGTTTATTTCTCACTTAAAAAAGCTTGAATTTGGGCTTTTAAATCTTATTATAAAAATAAGTTGGGATAAAGACAAAAACACTTTCAGAGACGTTACATTAACAGCAAATGATATAATTATACGTCAAATACATGTCTGTTTATGTTACTGATAATAATCATAAGTTGGATTACAAATCAGGGACAGTCTATACTAAGTATACTTAGTATAGACTGTCCCTGTACAAATCAATAAAATATCTGAATTTGGATTTCAGAAAAATACCTATTTTATTTTTTACTTATTTTAAAAGATTTTAAATATCTACTTTTAGCTTGTTAATATAACAGCAATATAGACAATATTTATTTGCATAAACACATTTACATTAAATGGTTATGGCACAAAGAATAATCAAAAATGTCAATAACAGTTTATAATTACAAACATAGCAATATTAATATTAATATGCAATATATCAAACCATAATTACACTTGTAAATTTCTAAAAACACCCAAATCAACACAAATAATTAGAAACTATTTTTTCAAGATTTCATGCATTTCATTGTAAGAAAAAAAATACACCATTTAACAGCTGATGTTTTTATGAAGTTGATGCCGATTTGACTCTTCCACGGTGGCGAATTGACTATACCTTGCGCCGATTTGACTTGCACCTTGTGCCATTTGCCTTTGGACCATATACGTTGAGAGTCAATCTAGGTGTAATATTCACGTAAAACGCAAAGGTTTCGATACAGAGCAACACAAAAGAAAGTTGACTTTATGGTAGGTGGGGCTAAGGGGCATAATAAGGAATCCTGTCGTGCTGCCAACTTGTATTTATTTATTACCGTATAACCCATCCGTCGGTATTTCATCGTCGGACACAAATAATGGAATTATCTTCTTTGCTAGATCCTCGTACGACAGTTTTACCCAAGATTTCAGAGTGTCGTTATTGATTGACGGTACAACCTCTGGAACTAAAATGCCACCATCAGAAGCATACCCCGTATACAATGCCTCCTCAAAACTTAATCCACAAACACGCCCTCGAGTACTTTTATACTTCATGTCAATTGATACTATTTTTAGACATCGTTACCTGTTAAGTGAGAAACAAAAAGAAACGAAACGAAAAAAGTCGCAAAATCTTCAGGATTCGTGAAAAGTATAATATGATTCTCACAAAAATTAGGATAACGGATGCGTGAATTGTAGCTTCGGGGAGGCCGGAATGTATGTGTTGAAATTTAATTAGTAAATGGCAGGAAAATGTGCACTTGTTTGTTTGAATGTTGTTAAACGAAGCCGGAGGACCGGAGAAAAACCCAGACCTTACGTAGGAAAACTGACAATCCTTGTCAATTAATATTGGAGTCGAGCGCACCCCCGCAGTACGTGAGACTCGAATCCGAAATTTCGGTGTGACAGACTCCGTGATTAATAGAAAAACGTACGTACTACCTTAACCACTCCATCGAGGCCCAGAAATGTGCGTTTGACTTTTAAACATACGATTGATTAGTCAAACTTCAAATGAATGATATATGATAATGATTGATTGATTGGATGTTTGCTTCACGTCCAGCGAGAGTATTTCAGCTATATTCAAGGCGGGAAAAAGTTAACAAACAATACATCAATTGAAAACGGGTTGGGATGGGACACGGGGAACACAATTTTGACTGCCACTGGAAAAGTACGGAGTATTGGGTAGGGTCGGAGAATTTTGTAGCGGCTACAATGAGCCTACTCTTTTTTGAAATCTACTAAAGGGATCTTCATCGTGCAAGAAGCGTGGCACTCTTCAAACACGTTACCCACTATGGTCCGCCGCCAGGCATTCTGTATTATGACCTGACAACCCCCAACGAGAGGGCCTCCCCCAGCGATGCCCCCAGCTATCCGCCACCCGGGGACGCGCTGGGCTGTTCTGTGGGTCGAGCACTGGGAACCGTCCCAGTATGTCCAGTATGGTCACTGGTTTGAAGCCTAATAAGAAAAGACTGGATGTTAAATTGGTACCAAATTGCCTTAAGAAATTGAGCAACGTAAGATGTTAGGCCCCAATTTCATCGTCTTTTTTAATCTTCATGAATATGTCATGACAACTTGTATAATTATAATTATATTTGCTTTAGATACTAACAAACGGAATTTGATGCAGCTAGACTAAAAGCAAGGGAGCACAATGAAGATACATCTCTTCATCGTATTAAATTAAGGTGTCCGTCTCGAAGTCTGCAATGGCTTGGGTAGTTATGAAAGTAGCAAGTGAGAAAAGTAAGAAAGACAGTTTGTATGCAAGAGAGAATGGGTAGGAATTAGTGCTTCAAATATATGTAAAATAATGGTACAGTGCTGTAAATCTCAATAAAGAACATATAGACATGTTTTGTCTTTTATTGTTATTATTTTAACATATGTTAACTAAGAGCATGCATTTTATAATAAATTCTAATTCAAAAGCATAAATATACATCAATATGTTGAAATAATCCCTTAAATAATCTCTTAAACAAAAATAAAACATGTTAAATGCAAGTTGGGACCAATTGACTTGGGACAAATTTGAAATGGGAACAATTGACCAAATTTGGTTGATTTGATTGCTTGGATGTTTGCTTTACGTCCAGCAAGCAGTATTTCTGCTGTATTCAGGACGAGGACCAATTAAATTTGGGACCAGTTGACTTAATCGGGGCGAATTTGGAATTGGGACCAATTGACCTGTATCCGATTTTTTTCCGACAATGTATCATATAATCTTTGTTTATTCTATGTAAAAAGTCACAAACGCTACGGGATTCTATATCGGACGGTAAAATTATCGAATAATGTGATACTTTAGATCGTTACTTAAACATATTTATGGATTTTTTAAAAACTTGTTTATCAGTGCCCAGTCAATGCTGAGGTTGTGGGTAATTATAGAGCCTAAACATGTGGTCTAAACTGCAGGTAGGTATGCTCAACGAGCTTATTAAAAAGGATTGACAATTTCCGTTGCCGAAGATTGCGGGGTTTCACCGGGTACTCGGGCTACCTCCCCAATAAGAAATGGACGTCACTATATGTAAGATCATGTAATTAAACAAAAACAAACCTAATTGTAGTCAGTATAGGTGCCGTTTTACTACATATCTATTACTATTTCTTATATTATCACTTTCGTTCAAAATATTTTCTGACATGTAACATTTTCATATAAAGAAATCATTTATTAAAAAGTGAGAAATAAACAGTGAAAAGTGACTGAAATATCAGCGGTGTGATGATTTTTTCAGGCCTTTCCAAAACTCAATGAAGCCTTTGGAATTAAAGTTAGTTCGGTGTCCGTTACGTATCACAACCAGACATTTCTTGTTTTCTGTATTATGTTTATAATTTAACTGATTTAATGTTTTTTGCTGCAAATTTCCTTTTTATTTCATATTGCTGAAAGGGGGGGCTAGAGGGGCATGGGGTCCATTAACAGGTTAACACTTTTTTGTATTTTTCCCAAAACAGATAACAGTGAACTTACAATAATGATAATTGATAACAGCAATTTACACGAGAAAACAGAAAACAGTTTGTTAAAAAAAAGAAAGAAACAAAAAACAGCTAACGTCAGAATCTCTTCGTAGGGCAATATACTATTAGCAAACGGGGTTTTTATTTTCAGTATAACAGTTAACAACAATGTCAATTATTAAGAAAACAGCTAATGGTTGAAAAACAGTTAACAGTTGCTATATATATAAAAAACATACCTGTAAAAATGCCCAAAACATATTAACAGAAAAGTTTCCCACACCCCCCCCCGCCCCCGGGCCACATTGCTTTTGTGGCAGAAATGTGCATCGTTAGAGATTCTTAATGAGCGCACCCCAATCAAAGTCTATTTAAAAAAGCGTTGGATGGCAGAGGATTCTCGTAAGGTCCCTCTAGTACTAAACTGATTCCACGGGGGGGGGGGGGGAGGGGGTAACTTGGTACTTTTTAGGGTGGGGATGTGCCATTTTTTATTTGAATTAAATACCCATATTTATATAAAATTTCCAATTTTCATGACCCATATTTATATAAAATTTCCAATTTTCATGACCCATATTTATATAAAATTTCCAATTTTCATGACCCATATTTATATAAAATTTCCAATTTTCATGACCCATATTTATATAAAATTTCCAATTTTCATGACCCATGTTTATATAAAATTTCAATTTTCATGACCCATATTTATATAAAATTTCCAATTTTCATGACCCATATTTATATAAAATTTCAATTTTCATGACCCATATTTATATAAAATGAACAATTTTCATAACCCATATTTATATTCAGTAAACTTAAAAGAAGGTCATATTTATAGAACATAGAACATAGAACATATTTTATTTTCCAATCAAGGGCCCAACAAGGGGCAGCATGAGTACAAATATACAACATTTAAAGAGAAAAGAACAATGATTAAAGAGTTACAATAACACATCAATTTAGCAAGACAGATATCATATGAATATTAATTCAATGTAAATTTTATAAGTATTTAAAAATAAATTCACCCACTGCATTTAACACCATTGGATCTTCAGAAGTAAGTAAAAAAATAAGTTTTTGTTCAGAGTTTAGACTTTCAAAATTTTTATTTTCTTTCTTAATAAATGTAAATAAAATTTCCCTTTCCTGCTGAAAATGATTACAATCAATTAAAAAATGAATTTCATCTTCAATTGCACCCGTATTGCATTTTTTACAAAAACGTTCTGTTCTAGGAATTTTGACATGTCTACCAATCTCAATCATTAATTTATGTGAAGATATTCTAAGTTTACAAATAGCTTTTCTTATTTCAAATTTCTTTGTTACTTGTAAATAATTTTCAAAACCAAAATTGTGTTTAATTTTTAAGAAAGTTTGTAGTTTACCATCTTTTAATTTATTTCGTGATTTATACCATTCAGCTGAGTATTTTATCTGAATTGTCTTTTTTTAAAAATTCTTAAATGTATATGGTCCATAGTTTTTACTTTCTAAACTAATATGTAAATAATCTAATACTTTTTTAACAAGAGAGTACCAAGACAATTTGTTGTTACCATGTATAGTTTTACAGCAGGCATATGCATCTTTTAATAGTGGAAAAGAATCAAGATTCTCCAACCTGATCCAATATCTAATCAAACATTTTAAAATATCATAATGCAGTGGGTATCTACCAAGTTCTGATAAAACTGCAAAATTAACACTTCTTTTATGAATACCCAAAATGCTTTTTGAAAATTTAAGATGAAGCTTCTCACACTGTAAGGATTTAAAAAAATTATCAGGGTCAAAATCATTATTATTTAATTTTTTAAATGAAACATTATAACTACCCCAAATTTCTGCATTATATAAAATAATAGGTTTTAAAGTATGATCAAAGATATGCATACTTGTCTTAACAGATGGATTCATACATAAAAAATCTTTTTTCAACTTAAAAAAGGCTTTTAATGCCTTTTGATATAGTTCGTTTTTTGAGACATAAAAACTTCCTGATGCTGTGAAATGAGTACCTAAGTACTTGTAGGAAGAAACACAATCTAATACCTTTTGTTGATATGTCAACTTTATATTAATTTTTCTGCCAGCTTTATTAAAGACAACAACTTTGGTTTTTCTAACATTTACTCTTAAACACCAATCTGAACAAAATTTTTCCAATTTATGCAATCTTTGTTGCAGTCCTTCGGATGAGTATGAAATCAAAACAATATCATCAGCATACATCAAACAGTCTACATGTTCAGACTGTAAAGACACAGTATCTTGACATCCAGTTAGGTATGATGGAAGATCATTAAGAAATATTTTAAATAACGAGGGGCTCAGATTGTCTCCTTGCCTAACTCCTAAATTAATTTTAATGGGTTCAGTGTGAGAATTTCCAATCTTAATACATGCACTTGAGTTTTTATACATATCAACTATTATATTATAAAACAGAGTACCAATATTCAAATCAAGCAATTTAAGTCTTATACCAGAATGAACTACACTATCAAATGCTTTGTTAAAATCTACAAAACACATATATAATCTACCATTATTTGTGCTACAATACTTATCGATGAGAGTTTTTAATATAAATACATTGTCAGCTGTACCAGCATTTTTAGTAAATCCTATTTGAGATTTATGAATAAGGTTATGTTTATCTAAAAAATCATCTAATCTATTGTTTAAAATATTATTAAACACTTTACCAACACAACTGGAGATGGTGATTCCTCTATAATTTGAGGGATCATTGGGATCATCAGCTTTATAAATAGGAGAAATATAACCGTCAGCCCAAATTCTTGGATATACACTATTTGTTAGACATGTATTCAAAAGTTTATTTAAACAAGGAATTAAAAAATTTTGACTGTTCTTAAGCATCTCATTTGATATAAGATCTGGGCCACAGGCCTTGCCAAGTTTTAATTTGGATATATCAACATTGATTTCTGTATCTGTTATTCTTTTGTCTAATTCATTAAAAATCTTGTCATTTTCTTTCACTTTTAGTAAATTATCAATTTCTGATAAACGCTCAATAAAACAATCATTAACAACAGAGTGAAGATTTTGAAAATGTTTTGTCCAAGTATCAGAATCAACCTGGACTGATTGGTCTTCTCTTATAGAACCTTTAATATCATTTATAATTTTCCAGTATTCCTTTGGCTTATCAGATCTAAGCATATCAAGTTTGCTGAGCATAGAATTCATAAATGATCTATATTTAAATTTCCTAGTCTTATTATACAATCTGTAATTCTTGTAATACTTCCCTTTTATATAAGGGTCTTTTGGATATCTAGCATAGAGCTTTCCAAGAGATATAAGATTATTTCTCATCTTAAAAAGATCAGTGTCAAACCAATTATTCTTTTTTCTGTTAGATTTATTTTTTTTCCTTTTGTTTATGGATGGTTTAAACAGGGATAAATCAGCAGTATGAACCAAAATATTAGAAAAATCCTGAGCTTTTTCATTAATCATTTCAATAGTTGTACCTTTATCTTCAGTAATAAAAAGATCTATTTTTTCTTGAATAATTGAAGAGGCAAGAGCCTCTTGAAATTTTTCAGATGAATTTTCTTTCCATTTATAATTGCATTTCATTGGAATTAATGTGTTTGTGTCAAAGGAATTGTCTGAAAATATATACACAAAATGATAACAGTGAAGAAGAAAACACAATGTCATTATTAAAATTACACTTTATTATATTATAAACATGACCCATATTTATATGAGACCAGATTTTTTTTTCAATTAAGATTAAAAAGCATACCCATTTTTATATAAATTTTCAACAAAAGCCTACCCATAATTTTGGCACATATACATATACCTTTATATAGGAAGTTAACCCCCCCCCCCCCCCCCGTGACTGATTCCTGTCGAGTTTATCACTTTGTGTCCTTGTGAACCTCAAGAAATATCCGGATTTGTTGTTTACCGTTATTGACTTTATAGTATTGGTAAAAAAATGGCGGGAGGACATGTTAGTTTGAAAGTAATCGAGGAAAGGACTAATAGCTGGATACTTGACTATTCTTATTACTGTGCATGGAAAGAATTTTTCAGTACCAATAATATCGATTTAAGGACAACTCGAGATTTTGTACAGTGTAAGAAACACAATGCAACGCGCACCGAAAAGTCACCCTAGGCTCTGGCCTGGGTGCAAGTCAAATCGGCACTAAGTCAGATCGGCACCTAAAGAAAAAGTTAAATCGGCACTGGAAAGTAGTTAATTCGGCACTTATGTATAGTCAAATCGGCATTGGATTTCGGCACCTGATAAATGATTTATACTCATTACAATGAATTGTTTAAAAGGCAAATTTTAATAAATTTAAATATATGACATGTTGAAAATTATGATTTAAAATAAAATAATTACTAATTATTTATGTTGATTGGGGGATTCCTTGAAATTTACAACTGTTATTAAGTTTGATAATAGTATATATTACTGTTATAATAACATCGATGATTAGACATTTAAATTTCTTTGAAAAAGTAACAAATTAGTTTTTGTTTGTATAATTATATGGTTTGTTGTTGTAATAATGACCCTGAAAGTGTTTCATGTTTGTTAACTAAATGATGTTTAAATTAAGATTAAAAGGCCGAAGCCCAATCTGTTTAATAAGTGAGAAAAATGGAAAATATTAAATGAGATACTATCATTCCCAAATGTCAGACGACAGTTCCATCAAGTGCAGTCAATAGTTCGTCCAAGACAGGAAGCTATTTACTAAGGAAATGCGCATCGGTTTACGGACCTCCTGCACAGTAACAATCATAATGCTGACATTAACTGTAACTTTAATATGATGAAATGAAATGATTTTTAAATCATTTAATATATTACTTTATCATTTTGAACAGTTCTTAGATTTTATAGTGCTGGTTGCGTTTATATGTGCTAGATTTTTAATGAAATAAACATTATTATCTTTCAGTCGTTTTTGTTTATAACTGAACATATTATAATAAATTAGAAAAAACATAGGTGCCGAATTGACTATATCAGGTGCCGAATTAACCATACTGAGTGCCGAATTGACTATACTAAGTGCCGATTTAACCAGGTGCCGTTTTGACCAAGTGCCGATCTGACTTGTATTCTCTGGCCTCTATCACCTTAATTTTATACTATGGTCACACACTCGAATTTCGGCGATTTTCATTCATTCATTAAGCATTGTAAACAATTAACTACTGTATTTGGCATAAATGGCAACAAACTATATAAACCAGATTTCAGCCTTTCTAACTGACCTGAACAAAGCAGTTGTAGTGGATGGTAACTTTTCCAACACAGACCCAGTCACAGAACTTGCTATGGGTTCTAAAAAATTGGTGCCAAAAAAATAGCCAACTGCAATTTTCTGTCGCCAATTTCCAAAATGTGGTGACAATATATTTTGCATGTGTATTGTCATTTATGGTCATTGAGACACACTCTGATATTTACTTTGCAAAAAAGTTTCATTCTATCTGGGATTAGTTTAACTAACGGGATTGGACACTCGCGAAATCTTCAGATAAGGAAGTATGATTTCTTTGTCGCGACGAGACCGCAGAAGTGACATAGACGAATGTGATACGATACCAACATTTTAGTTAAATTTGTTGCCAATTTTCCGTGACAGTAAATATGTTGTAATTTTTTATAATTCAAAAAGTGTTAAAATCAGCGAAAATCGTGAGCCACTTTTACAGGTCGACATTTTGGTATGTCATTTTGGCAAACTTTATTTTATGACCATATATTATCATAATCAAAAGGTATAGATCAACCAATTAGGTTTTTTGTGTCGTGTTGCAGCATATACTAGTAGTTGTTTTGTTGTGATTACCCGTATATTTTCGGATTCGGTAGCATGAAATAGTTGCAGGTTTTTGGAAAGTCGACACAGATTTTTAAACGGTCCCCTTAATACAACCAATATACTTTTGTATTATGAAAGCAGTATTCATTTTCCTTTTATATTCTGAAAGATAAATGTTTTAAGATTGTAAACAGATAGGTCATAATTGAGGACATGATAAATCACAAAAACTTAATTACAGTTCATGATTGTCCATTATTAAAAAAACATCTCTATTCTTTTTGTGTTATGCTTGTGATTAGTAATAAGCATAATAGAAAAACTTGTATACACATACAAACATTGGGGGATTAATATCAGCAGTTACAAATTACCTTTTTATTACACCTATTAATTAATTTAATTTCTCTTGATCTTGGGAACTAAGAAGGGGCAATTTTAGCAAATTTATTTAAGTTAATAATTACCCTAATTAAGTTTGTAATTAATACTACAAATGCAATTTTCAAATTTTAATATTTAATTAATATGTATTATAACCCATTCATTCTCTAAATGTTGTGCCCACCTGTTGCACTCGTTATGTAATCACAGGTGTGATGAACAAATGGTTCAATAAACAAGGACGTCATAAGGTGTAAACCCCTAGGTAGCTAATATCCATGTCATCATATTATTTGTCTAATTGGTTCAAGCCATAAACATCTGGCACTAGTTTAACTGGTGTCTTCCACCTATTCCCACTTTAAAAAAAATACTATTCCTTCTATTCCCACATGCAAATAACAATAGATGTTTTGATTGCTAAATTGTTTTCATAACAGTTAGGATTAATTAAGTTTTACCTGAGATTTACCTGTATTTTCGATTATTTTTTATAGATTAAGATGTAATAAATTATATCTATGCTAGATGAGTACTGTAAGCTTCTAAATATGACTGAAAACTGTTCACTTTGCCATAAATAGAGCTAATGAACTTTCAACAAATCAGTTTAATTAATTTTAATTTAAAAAAAATGATTGGCAAGCTAATAAGTCAGTTGGCATGAATAGTAGTCAACAGAAAACCCCAAGCTTTATGAACTCCAAGCTAACAGTTTGGTATAAATTCTGGCACATTTAAAATCAAGTTATTCTTCAGTAGCGGTATTGCCGAGAGGCGTCTTTTGAAAGCGGAAAACATGATCATATTCGAGTCGACACTTGTTCTGTAATTAATTTTTGGCACGACAATGAAAATTTTTACCATGAAACATAACTTAATATACCAATCATGCCAATTTTAATACATGTGTATAATAAAGACGGTAGGGCAAACTGACCCACTATCCATGGCGAATGGACTCGGGGTGAACCTAGGGCTAATATGTAACTAGGGCGAATAGACTTTATACATTCCTGTCTACTGTAGCCTGTTGTTTATGAAGGTATATGAAAGACCTCCCGCTTTACCTCTCGTACAGTAATCTACGCCTCTTGGCTGATGACAGCATTATATATATATATATGCATGTCAAGAATCAGAATGACTGCACAGTGGTCATGATTGGCTTAAATTTCTGTTTTAAAAAAAACCAAAGTAAATGGTAAAAATCTTTCTGCATTCATTGAAATTAACGTGACCCAAAACGCAGTATGACATGTGTACTAGTATATACCTATTAATTTGTGAGGTAATAGAAATATGTGTATGCAGTCCCACATTTTCATGATTTATTAATATATTTATTATACAATGTACATAATAAAGAACTTTTGTTGCAATAAAATAGACTTCTAACTGATGGATTACAAGTTTCGAATTCGCATAGATGCATTAAATGCAATAGGTAATGTATATTAGGGCAATATTTTTGTGACAATAATCAACAGAATTAGAATATATAAAATTTAACTTGCTTAAAGTTAAATGATTTACATGTGTATAAAAGTTATATTTTAATTAGGTTGCTTAATCCAATTAACCATTATCGTGAAGCCATAATTAACTTTTACTCACCCTACTTAACAATTGTTAAATTACCACCAATCCAATTTAACTGACAAGCTGTGATTTTTGTCCACAATGTGAGATGATTTCAACACCAAAATAACTTGATGTATTTAGAATAATTTGGACCTCAATGCCTGCGATGTATTTAGAATAATTTGGACCTCTACGCCTGTGCAAGTTATCCCAGGTTGTGGGCAATTCACCATTATAATGAATTGACTAATTCCTTAAAAATTTTAATTGAAAACTAGAAAAATGACATAGAATTCCTTTTGAAACTCTTTGTACTTCATATAAGTTATAATACAAAAAACCAAATATAATGCATAAAAGCCAAAGCAGGCATACACTTTTTTACTGTAGGCATATTTAAGTAGGACCGCAGATCAGGTACGTAGTGTACTATTCTATCTGTTACAACCAAATGACAACCAATCAATATTCACTTATAACTTACACAATCATACTTTGGAATCTGTCACATCTGCTATTTGGGCATTACACTTAAACATTTTCAATCAAATCTGAAATGTGACAAACATACAAGATACCACCTCAAAGGCTAATAATTAAAAAACTAGGCTTTTTAAAAAGAAATTAAGAGACATAAAACCAAAACACTAAAAGCTAGACATATTAGGTACTCGTCTGTCCATAAGCTTGAGTATTCTTGCTCAGTCAGGGACACACACAATAAAGTAAGATAGAGATGGTTCAATGACGAGCTGCCTGATACCCGTTATGTATGCAACAATTGCCACAACACACAGCGTATTAAACAAAAGCTGAACACCCTATATTGGCACAACTTAAAGACCATAGATTAGATATACAACTTATCATTCATGACGTGTAAGATTGTACATCAACTAGTCCTCGTTCCATCACTTGAACTAGAAAAAACAACCCGCTCACATTCATGTACATTCATACATTAAAAGACACATATACTCCTTCTTTCAATTACTCAATGGAACCTTCTACATGTACCTGCCACAGCTGTGAACTCTTACACAGTCAACACCTTTGGAGAACAGATCACTTATGCTGTTCTCTCCACCTTTAACTGAACTTGTTCTCTCTTCATCTCCTGTACATAGGTTTAACCACCAGATTTGTTTTTTACAATATGTTGCTGCTATTTATGATCCACATTAACATTTTTGATATTTTGTAAATAGGCCATGCATGCACCAGTAAATAATCACCAAAGCTTAGATGGATTACTGGAAATACTAAAAAAGAAGAAAAGTCTAACCAAATTGTAAACTGTCCTGAAGCATCTTTCGATATTTACTTGCCAACTTCGGCAATGAGACATGGCTGGAAAATTTATCACTTTAAAGCCAGTAATTTGGTTGAAAAACCTGTTTATTATTAATAAGAGTGACCCTAATAGCAGAGTATTCATGTGGTTCAACCACCAATGTCTTTATAATCTATTTTTCTGCTTTCTGTGGTGTGGTTGGGAACTCTTCAAGTTACACTTGACATGAGTCATGACTGGTTTACTGTAAGTTAGTATGGTCATATACAATGTACTCAAATTTTAGCGATTTTCCTCAGCGAAGTGTTCTGTTTAAATATATGTTGTATTTATTTCTCTAAAATAGTTCCTCAAAAGTAATATACAGTTGTTTCAACTAAGTTACTGTCACTTAAAGCTATACATTTTTAAGATGGGTCCATTGACAAAATTTGAGTGCAGTACTTACCATATAACACTGCATGTTATTGACTAACAATAGTATGCTAGCCTTGATTTGATTAAAACTGCAAATATTATACAAAATATAAAACTAAGCACCAATATGCCAGAATATGTCAATATGCTGAATTGGCCTAATTTTGGAATTGTATTGGACTTGTCAAGGTTAGGTCTGTTAGTGAATGCTGGCTTTCCACTAATATACCAGTATATCTACCTCAGATTTTCCTATTTCATGATTGTATCCTGTTGGATTCTGGTAATTTCAATATGAGATATTGGACTGGTTAGTATTGTATAATTTTTTACATTTTGCCTGAGTTATTCCTCTTTTCCTAGGCATATTGGATTTCAGCTTTGCCTTAGTCCAATATGGTTAGTGTAGGACCAAGAATAATGGTAAATATGACAATTTGTACACAATAACTTTGTGATTGATTAGATGTTGCTTTATATCCAGCAAGCAGTATTTCAGCTATATTCAGAAGGAGAACAAGTTAAAACACCATTCTCGAATAATGGACTAAAGAGCCATAATTTTGACTGTCTATGGAAAAGTGTAGAATATTGGTAGGGGCGTAAATTTAGCCTTTTGTAGTGGCTACAACAAGTCTGCTCTTATCTACAAAAAGGGGTACTATTGCTCAAGGAGTGTTGCACTCGCTAAACACGTTTCCCACTGTGGCCTGTGGTCACACTTTCTGAAGTGTAACGTAACAACCCTTCATTGAGAGCAGATCGAGGGTATCCCCCTATCCGCCACCTAGGGACACACTGGGCTGCTTTGTGGTTCCAGCAATGTGAAGCCTCACACTATTAGAGCTGTAACGATACACTTACCAATGATACAATACTGGTATGTATCATGATACAAGGGTGACAATATGATTCATTTAGATAAGATAAGTTTTCACTTCATGGAAACGAACATTTCCAGCCTTATTATCTTGGTTTGTCATCTAGCCACTATCATCTATGTCCACCATTCTTTTCAAGTGGCAGGTTCATGCAAGTTCAGAATTATAGGGAGAAGTCTCTTCTTCTTTTTTAATGGAGATAGAATACCAACAAATGACCAGAACAGTATGATGATAAACTTATCAGCCTTATTATCACACATTTCCATGAATACATGTGTATTCAACATTACATTGAAAAAGAATCAACTGCTACACAATTTTTCAATGAAATAACTGTTTCTTTGTCATTATTACACAAGTTAATTAAATTATAAATAAAGGAGAACTAGAAGTAAAAAATTACATTGTCAATTATAGTATTATGTATGTTATATATAAAATGCACTATTACAAATGTTTAATCAGATTAAAAGTTTGTTTGATGGTGTTTAATGCCACTTTCAGCAATTTTTCAGCTATATCATGGCGTCCAGTTTTTATTGGGGGAGGAAGCCGGAGTATCGGAAGAGAACCCTCGACCTGCGGTAGGAAAACTGGCAATCCTTTTCAGTTAAGATTGGATTCGAGTACACCCTGCCTGCAGTGAGAATTGAACCCGCAATCTCACTGTTGACACAACATGTGATCAATAGCAGATGAATTACCTTAACCAATAGGCCACCAAGGCCCCTAGAAGTAATTTTATTTTAAATTGACAGCCAATTTATTGCGATATTCATTTGAATACTAGCAGCATTATATTAATATTTGTTCATATCTTCTCAGGAAAAGCTGTGTTATCAACAATGGAAACTTATCTGATTTCTTCAATCTTGTGAGGGATTTTAGACAAAGGGATCCCCTTTCCCCATATTTATTTATTATTAGCGTAGAATTGTTATCTTTAACTTAAGGCTAATCTTGACAATGATAGTATCTCTGTAAATGGAGAAGATATGCTTTTAGTCAATATGCTGTTGCATTAGACATTATTGAAAAATCTTTAAGAGAAACCTCTACATGTTTTAATAGATTTTCATCAGTATCTAGATAAACAATTAATTCATATAAAACAAGAGCAGTATGGATTGGAAACAAAAAGTTTTCTGATCATGTTCTTTGCCCTGATCTAAATTTTTTTTGGCCACATGCAAATTTTAGACTTTTTGGACTTGATTTCTTTCTGGACATGAATAGTATTGTTAATATTAATTTTACTAAAGAGATAAAAGAGGTTAAGATATACTGAAAAGCTGGCAACACAGAAACACAGAAAGTTAACATTGTTAGGCAGGATTACTGTTATTACAACCCTGGCACTTCCAAAGCTTATTCACTTGATAACTGCTCTACCAAATTTAGCCCCTTCACAGTTAAATGAACTTAACGCCATGTTTTATAACTTTATATGGAATGGGAAGACAGACAAAAAAAAATGCAACACTCTTATTGGAGACATCTCTTAGAGAGAGATTAACATGATTCATTTACTACTATTAAAACTAGCCTTTCTAATCCTGCATTAACAAAATACATGCGTATATCAGCTCAAAAAACCCTGGAGACCCTCTCAAAGACCATAGAAATCCTGTAAAATTGTTGTCTTTGCCCCTCTCTGCCACCCACCAAGGCTTTTCCTACGACATACTTGGGACTTTTAGTGGCCCACATACCTCTTGCGAAATTATAAGGAATTCTCAGGATATTTATTTAGCTAATTTTACACCCTTTGATCTATTGGTTGAAAACATTTTATCAAATAAGAATTTGAAATTTATATACAAAGATCTTGTTAATTAGATTTTCATTAAACCACAAGGAAAATTTATGAAAGGGGAGACCGTTCTTGAGCCTGATCTCTTAGATTTATCAAAATTTTAAAATAATTTAAAGAAATGTCTTAAAAGTTTTTAAAAGTTTTTAATATAAGTTGTTACAGAGGATATTGAATACAAACTCATTTTTGTATAAAGTAAAACCACAAATTTATGTACCTTCTGCCACAGGGAAGAAGAATTTTAGAACATCTATTTTATGACTGCAATATAACTCATAATTTTTGGTTGTTTTTTGCAACAAAATATTAAGAATTATGATGATAAATCCTATGAGCATTGGAAGTTTTGGAACCTTTTGAATAGTATATTCCAAAACTAGTTACATTTATAAAAAAAAAAAAAAAATTTAGTCACACAAATGTTATTTTTCAACTTAAAAGTATACATATAATTTTGAAGTGTCAGAATGAAAAATGTTTGCAAGTGAATGGATGTGTAGAATGTAGTGTGTATGTTATTGTCATATTCTTTAAAAGCTTTCTTTCTTTTTCTTACTAATATGTACAAAACTATAGTCTGGACTGTATACCTATATCATATCACCTCTCAACAACTTAGTCAGGTGGTGGTTGTGGGAGGATTGTAAAATCCAGACTATTGAAAAACAAATATAAGATTTAAAAAACCGGAAAAAATTAATGTTTTCTTTTTCTTTGAACTGATTTCCACTCGTATTTTTTTTGCTAGACTTTATGTTCAAAGAAAAGTGGGATGAGAACTAGCTTACTATGTTCAATTTAAGATAAAGTTTTTTTGCGAATGAGCTCTATGCAAATCAGGACATGGTTAGACCTTGTATTTGTCTTCATTTTATACCTCGCTATATCACGTTGTGAAATATTGACAAATACTAGGGGGCATGTCTGACCATGTTCTAATTCGCATAGAGCCCAATTGCAAAAATCTATTTTGATCCTTATATGTCTAACAAATGTTTTAAAATTTCGAAGCTGCTCTAAAAAGACAACAGTATATTCCAGCTTCCTCCCCCAATAAAAACTGGACGCTTTGATATAGCTGAAAACTTGCTGAAAGTGGCATTTAACAACACTTAAACAAACACAAACAAACATAAACATAAATGCTTGCCATTTTATTGAATATATGCACCTTTTAAGCAGATAAATATTTAGAAATCTTAACAAAATTGTATTGTTCCAGTTTGAAATTGTCAATTGGGTGAATATCTAATTGTGATGTCACAGCTAGCTCGTTGTTTATTGGAACCCTATTGTGTTCTCAAAGCATATGAAGAATACCATATAAGAATATTCACCTTTTTAAAAAAACACAGTGTAACGTGATAAACATGACACTGTAACTAAAATATGGTGATTTCTAACCAATTTGGGAATAAATTTGAAAGACAACATAGGACAACTGTTAAAAAAGAGAGGGTGACTTTACCCTTTTTTTATGAGAACACTGACGAAGTGGGACCACAATAAGGCCACTTCTTCAACTTATATGGAGTCCTCCAGCTCAGGATTCACGCTGTGCAGAGGAGTGCAGCTAGTTAACACTTCAATGAGTTAATTATTTTATAACATACAATTTTGTTTTCAAAATTTTTCTGGACAGACACCGAACCATATTGAAGATTACACAAAGAAAAAATAAGAGAATCATCAAACCTGTGGCCAATCATTTCATCTCTACTATATAATGTAATAACCAGACTGTAAATAATAAGGCCATACAAAATAATTACCAATGAGTATATAATGAGGCTGTAAAAGTTTATAGCCAGAGAGTAATTAGTATGCCCAATAATACCAGTTAGTAAATAAGGGCAAGCAATATAATATTGAATTAGTGAACAATAAGGCCAAACAAAATTAAAACTGATGAATAAATAATAAGTTCAAGCCTAAAGTTTCTGTTTTGTAATGTGCAACTTAAAGAAATTTGTTAAATTTAAGATGTGTTGTGTAAATAGTCTTGGTACCTCAGTCTTGAAAGGTTTTGGGTAATTTGACTTCAACAGTGACTGAATATATGTATTTCAAAAGTATGTGTAGTTGTGCAAGATTAAGAGCCAGCTCATGAATGTGCTGTCAGGAATTTAATTACAAATTTTCTTTTTTTAAAGGGATAGTAACACAGCCGTACATTTTTACCACAGAGAGGAAACTTAAAGTGCAGATTCTATTATTCCTGTGTCGTTTATCGGATGGCAGTGATCATCTTACAAGATATTCATTCAACAGTGACTTAACTGCATTAGAGGAGTCCTTGAAAAATGTTGACATGATTGAAACTTTACTTGGAATGCAGCATACAGACACTATAAGTGCACTAAAAGTTTCAGTGAAAAAACAAGTAAATAGTCACAAATAATTTAAAGTTACTTGATGCATAATATTTTTTTCCATTTTAGTGTTATGTTGATCCTATAGATTTGCAAATTTTAAGCTACAATTACCAGTCCAATTTCTTGGATTGTATTAATAGATATTGTCTATGGTATTTTCTGAAGGTTTCTAAAATGGTATAATATTAGATATCTCGAACTTAATGGTTATTAAATACACTATTTTAAGGGTGTGATATATGATAATTGTCAAATATTTAAGCAAAAATTTCTCCAGTTGATTGATTGAACAAGTTGACAAACAATAAAACAACGAAAAAAAGTAGTGGGATGGGGCATATGGGGAATACAATTCTAAATGCCCCTAGAAAAGTATGCAGTAGTTGCGTAGGCACAGACAAATTAGCCTTTTGTACCCGCTACAATGAGCCTTCTCTTTTTGAAATATACTAATGGGGTCTTTATACTGCAAGGAGCATGAAACTGTCCTAACACTTTACCTACTATGGTCTGCCACCAGGCTTTCTGTGTTACGAGCTGACAACCCCAAAAGAGAGGGTCCCTATCTGCCTCCTGGGTATGTGCTGGGCTGCTCTGTGGGTTGAGTACTGGGAACCCTCCTTGTATGGTCACAGTCCAGTTAATTTAAATGATGCTCTTTAATTTACAATTTGTGTATTTCTATACATTAACTTAAAGATTTCTATTAAAACAAGACAGGTAATTGGACATTTGTGAAGCTGCTAATGAATTCCACCATCATTGTCATTCAGCCAATATACATGTACATGTAGGGACAAAACCCTATGTAAAATAAAGTTGTTCTCCATTAAATCAGTGCGAAAATAACAGTTGTGAACATGATTTTATGCTATTACTGTTAATTCATTTATATTTCTTTTGAGAACAGCTTTTATGGATTGACAGCCTTCAATGTACCTTTAAATATTGGGTGCCTGGCCATGTGTTAAAATGTTTGTTTATTTTGTGACTGTGTGTTAATATGAAATTGCTAATGTTGATTTATTGTGCAAAAAACTGCCTTAAAACAAAAATATAATGATTATTATGTTTATGTTATTTCTTTTATTTATTAATTCAATTATTCAATATTAGATGTTTTAACATCCTCAGGGACTGGTGTTAGCAAGTGAGAATAAGAAAAGTATTTTTTACTCTCCTATGAAAACCAATCCTATAGATAACTTTCCACTGATAGAGAGGCTCATGAATATTTAGAGGAGGCAAAAGACACTGATGCCTCCATAAGAAAGAGAGAAGTTTAAAGAACATCATTCAAATATTTGTTTAAAAATGGTGCATAGTTGAGCAAATGAGACCATACATGCCAATGCTCCGGATTTGGCCTGGAGGCTCCATAATTTTTGACCCCTGTCAGGAATTCTACCACAAATATGTTGGCAAGTATGGAGACTTGTACATGCTGATTCTTCAGACTAAAGTCTTCTCAATGCATCCATCTTGTAGTGTAAAGCTGGTGCATGGCTACCTGCTTTTCCTGTCTTGAATAGTTTGACAGATGATTTTGGAAAAATATGGACATTTAAATAAATTTAAAAACCAAAATATTTAATCATTTGAAAATCATAAGAAATCAAATTTGAACAAAATTTTCTACTAGAATATTTGGTAAATGTTTTATACATGTACAGGTATATTTGTACTTTAAAGGGAAGTTTTGATGACAAAAAATATTAAACAAACAAAAAGTAAGTTTTAAAGGTTGCCTTTTTAACCCCTTTATGAGCATTTATTTTCATGTTTTAAAACACAAATTGATACAAATAAAATATCTTATCCTGCTATGCAATAGGCTGTCAGTATTCTTCATTTTTTGTGCAATTATATAAGGTAAATTGTTGTATTATTCTTAATGTTTTACTTGTCATAAGCTATTAAAATAGTTTAATAATAATTAATTGGGAAAAAATTAAATAATAATCATTTTTGTGACTTGCTTTTGACTGGATAACACCACCAGACAAAAATTCTTCATTCCAGGATCCAGTAATATTACTATTTAAACATACCCACAAACAGAGTATTATTAGCCATTGTATAATTTTTATTTTTCACTTCATAAAACATGATGTTTCAACAAAGTATTGATCAATATATGATATCAGGTAGGCCACTCATTCACATTGTTTGTCCATGAATTCTTTGTTATTCCATAAGTGTTCTGGTAGAATAACATTTTTCAATGCAAAAATGTTATTTCATCTTCATCGCTAAATGTTTTCTCATAATGACAGTGCAACATCAATAAATTGCTGATCCCTAATTTGATACATTTCAGGCTGTTTTAGTTTGTTGCAGAGCGAATGATTTTAAGGCAGGTAAAGAAGTGTTTGAACGACAGTGGAAGAGAACCTACTCAGAAGAAGAAAAGGTACTCTTGCGTACATGAATTAAATATAAATATATATACAAAGACTCTCAAATTTAAACTTCTGTAATTTCCTAAATAAGTTGTTCTTGCCTGTTTGAAGATTACCAGAAAATTAAAATCAAAACTCAGTTAAACATGGAGTCCCTCAAAATATGAATAACTTTCAGAAATCAAAATGAAATTTCCTACGAATATTAAGTTGGTCCTTTTCATCTATTCAAGATGACTGCTAACACAATTGATTCATTACTGTTACAGTCAAACTTCAGTAGCTGGAACTTGAATGGCTCGAACACCCAGGATTTCTCAAACACATTTTAAGTATGGAACTTTCCCCTATAGAATAAATGCCTTGATTTCTCTAACAGATTTCTGTAAAACTCAAACTAAATTAGCAGTCCCAATTCTAAAAAATTCTTGGAAAAACCATGAACACTCGGAACTAAAATTATTGACTGCTTAGCTTTCGGGGATTAATTGGTCATGAAATCTGAGAAGATTATTGGTCATGAAATCTGAGAAGATTGAAGCCATATCTGTAAAAAAAATTTTTGATCTATAATGATTTAATCCCTCATAATTATGTCTTTATGACTTTATTGTTATCAATAAATATTTATTTACGCCTTTGTCTGTATATGTGTTTAAATTACTTATCTGTTCCCCAAGAAGTTGAACTAAAATTGTATTAATTGTCAAGGTAATTAACACAGTTATGTAATGCAATAATGTAAACTTATGACCTTCTTTAGAGGTGGACATCAAGAGTTGTCAACTTGTGCAGACACTTGGACATCTTGCTTCATATCTTTGTAAGCTTGTGCCCTAGGTATATCAAATTTGGTCCAGAGGTAGCTCATAATGAGTACTTGCCAGTCAGTCACCTGTCACCTGACCTTGACCTAAATTTCACGATCCAGAGACTAAATTACAGTATTTGGGTTATGACAGCTTCTCTGTAACTACGCATGGTTGAATGACAATATTTGGTATATAGGTTGCTGATGAATAGTACATGACTGTCTGGTATGTGTCCCCTGACTTTGACCTCAATTTTACGGTACAGGGACTACATTTAAGTTTTTGGGTTACAACAGTCCCCCGGTAACCATGCATGGAAGGATGACAATATTTATTATATAGGTTGCTAATGAATAGTACATGACTGTCAGGTACGTGTAACCTGACCTTGACCTCAATTTCACGATCCAGTGACTACGCTAAAGTTTTTGTATTGGGGCAGTTCCTCTAACTAGGCATGGTAGGGTGACAATATTTTGTATATAGGTTGCTGGTGATGAGTACTTGACTGTCTGGCAGGTGTCGCCTTACCTTGACATCAATTTCACGGTCCATCGACTGTGTTACAGTGTTTGCATTGGGGGCACTTCCTTTGTTACCATGCATGGTAGGATGACAGTATTTGGTATCTAGATTGCTAATGATTAGTACATTGGCGTTATTCCTCATAAAAATGTGTTTTTAAATCCTTGTTGCCATACATTATTGCAAATTTAAATAATACAAACTGTTTCTAATTATTGATCATGTGAGTTTAAGGAATTAGGATTGTTCAGGTAAAGGAATAGTATTGTCACCCCGTTTCCTGTTGCAGATAACAGGATTTCGAAGGTGACAATAGTATTGTCTTTACATTTCCAGTTTTGGTTTCAAGGTTGTCACCCTCTGCCAGCAAATTTTCGGCATTGTCTAGCAAGATATCTCTTTTATAAAAGTCACAGGATATTATTTTGAGCAAATCAGTAAGTGTTTTTTTAAGTAAGGTTTAATAATACCTATTTACATATTGTATCAATTAATGCAAAAAATTAAACAAGAAAAACAACATAAAACATTTTTATTTTAACAAAAGAATAAATACATACTGATAAATAAAAACAATATTATATATCCAAATTGTATTGATCTAATGTGACAGAAAATAAATTGAAATAGATAAATCAATATCTATTACAGTTTTCAAAAGAACCATTTCCTGAACTAACAAGTCCCGGTTTCTCTAACTTCTGATTACAGGAACTCTATTGTCGGCCCATTTGAGTTCAAGCCAGTGAAGTTTGACTGTAATTATAAACAATTTTTTCATGTTTAAACACTACCAAACTAATGATACTAGATGTGAAAGTGATGAAAGTAAAGATGGCCATGATCATGTGATTATTCATTTCAGAAATGTTTTGTTCATCATTTGTATAAGTCCGATAAGTGATATTGGCTCTCGAGAGCCTGTGTCTGTTAAAAGATTTAAAAAAATAACTATGGGAAAATTGTAAAAATTGGCCAAACCATGTTTTGAAAAATAGTGGACCAAAGCTTGCTGACGAAATGCTGCAACTTACTGATAGTAATTTTTCTAAATTGGACTGATAGAGTTATTTTTATTGATTTGGAAAAAATAGAAAATATCTTTTGAAATAAAGACTTAAGCATAAAACATCATAATTCTAATATGATTTGCATATTTAGAAATACGTTCATTTGATTGGTCTAGATTACTTCCGGTTGAGGTTTTGAACGAAATATATTTTTTGATAAATGAAGTTGACTCCATTTATTTTAGGATAAAGGACGTTGACCAAACTATTTTTAGTGTAACTAATGTAAACAAAGATGGCGGCTTTCAATATCGAAAGTAGCGATCGACTTACAAATTATTTGTTTGATGAATTATCATTAATGATTTGTTAAATTTAAAACTTTCCTTGTGTTCGATACAGAAAATAAGGTTACAGATTGATGTAAAACTAAAAATTGTGTTTATTAAAATCAGAAAATGGTTTATGGAAATAATCGTACGTTTGAAAATAAACAAAATATTCATACGTTCAGTCAATCCCACTACCAAATACACAAGAAATATGAAGTTGAGAAACACGTTAGATAAATTAATTTCTTAATGCAATTTTAAAGAATTATAAGGATTAAACACCGTTTTCAATGGATTTATCTGTATACCAACAAGACCAACTCACTCACAAACATATCATATATGTTTTGTTGATATACCGATAAATCCATTGAAAACGGTGTTTAATCCTATAATAATTTCTTCTTTCATTTTTGATAAGCAGCCAAGTCTGCATTTTCTGCCATTGATGTCATTTATTTGATAGGTTTTTTAAAGAAATGGCTGTCAAGCCTAAAAAGATAAATAGGCTCTTACCAGGAATACGCAAGTTTTTCCTGCCCATTTCAGTCATTTTTTCCCCTAAAAAAATTGAGCATTTTCAATGTTGTTTTGTGATGGGTTCCTAGAATACATGCATTGTGTCAAAGGGAAACATCTTCTTACTAAAAAATTTTTTATTATAAGATGACATGTTGTGTATGCAGCAAAGTAATGGCAAACAACATTATTCAAAAGATACTGTCATTAACCTGAAGTAGGAAGTTGTTATATAATTACCATAAATTTGGAACATAATTGAAATTTATACGATATTCTGCAATGTACCACGCTTTTTACACGTTATTACTTATAGATTTAAATTATCATTTTCGTTCTCATCATTTCAATAGTACATTGTATTAAATTCCAATTGCTTTTGTCCAGATTTACAAACGTCTGTATTATGAAAAGGTACATTGGTTCATCCGTAGTGTACAATTTTGACTGCACACGTTTCATGAAGTCATATTTTCTAAGCAATATAACATACAAACAATTCAATCTCCATTGTTTCAAAATGTTAATGCAATAGCGTTCTAAGAAATGGATGAAACAGATAGGTACTCATAATTAGATTGTCGCTTGTTGACCTTTATTACGTAATAACACAGGTGTGAAAGCGAACTCAACAGCAATAACACATGTGTCATTGACAGGAGTCAATAGCCTTAGTGTTAATTTTTTAATAAAAACATTTCTATCAAGCAGAAATCAAAGGAAACCCAACAAAATGATTCTTATATTATTGACCATGTAAAATATTACCTTTTTAGATGTCCGATTTGACTAAACCTTTAGTTTGACATTTTAGGCATAAATGACCATTTTGGGACTCTTGGTGCTTAAATACAGTTTTGATCTTCTACATTTAATGAAGAGACAAACATTTCAATCACAGTTGAATGATCACCTAGTTTTTTAAACCCCACCACACAGATTTGTGGGGTATAATGTGATAACCTTCGTTTGGATATGAGGGTCAGTCTGTCCATGTAACGGTGGTTTCCATATAATAACTTGAAAAGGTGTCAACAGATTTTGTTTAAACTTTGCACATCTGTCAATAGGGATTATGTTATTTTAAGCATAATCCCATTTGAAGTTTATGAGTAATGCCAGTTAAAAATTTTTTGGTCAACAGTTGGCAGTTTCCAAATGATAACTTGAAAACACATGAACAGATTTTTTTTACAAAATTGCACAGCTGTTAAGTACTATGAAATGAAGATCAAGTTCATTTTAAGCACAATCCCATTTGTAGTTTTTAAGTAAGGCCAAACAAATTCTCAAATATTAGCAGTTTTCAAAAGAGTTTTTTCAGTGGTCTGACTGACCATATATTTAGTATGTGCTGATGGGTCTTAGCTCTGAATAATTAGGAATTTTATCGTCTGTGTTACTTACAACTTGGTAAGGCTTTTTGAACAAAAATAAGACAATAATAGAATGTTCATGAAAAAGTTGACAAATTTTAATGTGCTGCATATTTTATCAACTAGTGAGCAGATAAACATTATATTCAAGATATTATAGACATTTTAAAAAGGCAGGGCCTGTTAGCTTCTAACTTTGAAAACAACTTTTTATCTGTAGCCATAACTTGTCTTAAAAATTTCAATATTTGTTTGTTTCACAAGTCTATATCATGTTGTTCAAACAGCAATAATTTTTTATTAGAAAGTTGTGGACCATCTCCAGACTGTGTTGGATTCTCATGACAAGGATCAATCATACATAAAGTTCAGTACCTATGACAGATTCTTGAAAAAGGCATTAGAATGCTTAACTGTAATCCACAACACATTTTCTGCATCATTTTTGCTACAGGTATTTATTTCATATTTGAAGGCAATATCATTACAGTAAAAAAATGTTTATCTTAAATGCATTCATTTCTTTTTATTCTAGACAAATATTTTTTGGTCTTGTAGTATGAACAATTCTATGCCTAATGACATTGTCAAAAAGGAGAGACCAATGAAAATAAATATGGAAAAGTATTGTGGTGATAATTGAGTATTATACCTCCAGGGGTCTCAATATAGATTTTGTTGCATATGTTACAAGTTTGACAAAGAATGGAGTTTGCTCTCTAAAATAAGAATGTATATTTTAAATTGAGTGATTTTTTTTCCAGCAAGCTGAATGTTTTGAACGAAAAAGTCACCTGCATAAAGAAAATATAAATAAGTATGTTATACTGTATAATACATGTTATTTCGAAGCATAACCAAGTAAGGGCAATCTGTGACTGTCAAAATACAATCTAGATTTTTTTTAGAAAACTAAGATTATTGTAAATGTGTTAAAATACTTAATTCTTTTCAACTATATACTGGTAAGTCTAAACAGCTAAACAGTTAAAAAATTGTGTAAAACGGATAATTACCATTTTTATACAGAGTTACGGGTATATAGAGTGGTCCTCATATCTGTTCAAATTTTGTTTCTGGATAATAATTCAAAAAGCTTTCATTTAATTTAAATGAAACTATTGGATATTGCTAAATATCAGGTTAGTAAGAAGCCTTTCCATTTTGTGGGAAATCATTAAAATTTCAACCTTACAGTCAACAAAAAATGTCTTACAAAAAAGATGTTTCTGGACAATAACTAGAAAAGTTTGCATTTTATTTCAATGTAACTTTTGGACATGGTTCAGTGACCTTGTTTGCTTGAATTTGCCTCTGAATTTCGGCTGTTTCCTCTGGAGCAAATTTCCTAAAGTTTTTCTCTAAATATTTTCCAATATGTGACAAAAATCCCAACAGAAAACCATTAGAGCAGCAGATGGCTATATTATTTATGGCTTGCATTGGAGAGCCATTCAATTTTATTTCTATTTTGAGTAGAAATTTTTGTAACAGATTTAAACATAATAAAATTAGTATTTTGGCATTTTCATTTTTTAGGGCCCGCCACTTTGTAAACTTTGACCTTAAGGTCACATTATAGTGATCAGTCTGTCCGTCCGTCTGTGCGATACTAATCGTGTCCGGGCTGTAACTTTTTTATCTTTTGAGGTAGGCTTTTGATATTTGGAATGTGGGTAGATAATATCAAGGTGATGTGTCGCATACCATGGTTGATCACCTTTGTCCTTGAACTTTGACCTTAAGGTCACATTATTGCTTTCTGCATGACAAATTCATGACCGGGGTGTAACTTTTTTATCTATTGAGGTAGGCTTTTGATTTTTAGAATATGTGTAGATAATATCAAGGTGATGTGTCGTTTACCCTGGTTGTTGACCTTTTACCTTAAACTTTGATCTAAAGGTCAATAGTGACAAATTTATGTCCTGGCTGTAACTTTTTTATTTTTTGAGGTAGGCTTTTGATATTTGGAATGTGGGTAAATAATATCAAGTCAATGTGTTGCATACCATGGTTGATGACCTTTGACCTTGACCTTAAGGTCGACGGGCCCACAGAGATGGGTACCATCTCACTGATATCTAGTTCACATTGTAGGTTTTCACTTGCAACAATGGATGAATGTGCAAAAATAAATAGCATAAAAACCTTATCAACTAAAGCACAACAGAATCTAGATTTGAAGTTAAAACAGATAAGGGTAATGGTGAGTAACCAAGATTCAAATACATGTATGTATGTTGTAGTTTGTATTCTTAGACATTGCTGATGAAAACAGAATATTTATTTGTAATATTAATGTACTTTATTTATTATAAAACATTCTACAATGTCAAGTTTATGACTCAAACCATGGTGTGAAGTGACCTGTTTCTTCTTCAAAGTACAAATTCATTATTGCAGTATATGATTTGGAAGTTATAAATATTATGGCACTTTTTATTTATATTTTGGCTGGATCTTGTAAGAGAGAATTAGGGCTTTTAAGTGGTTAAAGCTGTCAGATTTAGGTAGTTGTTTATTACAACAGAATTTATGTCCTCTGACAGATTTATTGATCTTGTTTTTGGGAAGGTTGCATAGCGAACTTTCCCCTTGCTTACGCTCAAATACATAGAAACTACTGCGACCGGCGTGTAATAAAACCTTACGCTCGTAAAATATAGGTCACATTGGAGGAATCTATCAATAACATGAATCGGTGCTTATGATTTATTTTGAACAACTTTACTATACATGTCCTTTCGTATTATGTCTCATTTACTGTATAATTGATAACTAATATTACGATTTAAACTAATATTCCATGTTTATCCGCGAGAGACAGACTCGTTACACTTTTTGGTTTTGGAAATCAACGCGATATTTGGCAATCCTCGCGATAGCTGTTCACTCAACTGACAAATGTAGTACTGAGAGTGGCATCAGTCTAATAATATTTGACGACGTTATTATAATTGAAGTGATTTAATGATTATTTTGTGCGATCGTGTGGTCGTCGTTTCTTACGGCTTTGCATTCTATTTTTTACTTGTTTAATTAAATGAAAATCAACACGATGTACTTTGTCGATGTACAGACTTGCCATCTGTAAAAATGTTTAAGGTTTGAGAATGGCATTTAGAAGTTTCGTAAATAAAATACAAGTAGTTAAATTAAATATAACAATTCTAACTAATAAAAATATATTGAAAAGTTATTTTGGTGTTTGTGACACAAGAATAGTAAATGTATTATTCGACATCAGTGATCAATTGCACTCACCATGTCGCTACATTATTCCATAGTAAAAGCTGACACAATTTGTTTCCATTCCTTTTGATTAATTTTTATAATTGGTAATTCATGCTGAACCATTAATATTTCTCGTTACATGAGTCGAAATATGTTTACCGCACGAAATTGCCGTCGTTTCAGACGATGTTGCATTTTTATGCTTTAAGTATCTAATTAAACAAAAGTCAAAACGATATATTTTTCTTCATTTTATGTGTTCCTTAAATGTAAATTGATTTGCACAGATCCCTGTGTTGTAATTGTTTAATGTCACTTTCAGCAATTTTTCAACTATATTTGGGCGTCCTGTTTTTATTGGAGGAGAAAGCCAGATTATAGGAGTCTTTTAATAATAGTCAATCAAGATTGAAGTTGAGCACACCCTGGCAGCAGTAAGATTCAAACACGTGCTGACAGGCATTCGATCAATAGTAGATGAATACTACCTTAACCACTCGGCAACTGAAGCCCTGGAGTATTACAGAAATAAATTATTTTAGTTTTGAATATTTTAGAAGCTTATGCTATCACTTACATTTATAGGGAGACGTTTACATATATGTACATGTATTTGATGAAAGTTATATTCCAACCATATAACAGGTGCGATTTTTTATGTCTGAAATGGGCAGCAGCAATTTTATCTTATTTATTAATATATTTATAAAAGTTATGATAGAAACATCTTCAATTGTATCGTTGCACTGAATGGATTTTGATGCAATTTCGATAGACTCTTTGTCATATAGTGCTATTGTACACCTGATATTTAATATTTTGATTGGAATGATATTTAGGAGTTCCCATAGCAAAGACTTGCAATTCTTTTATGTATGGGATACCTATCTCTTATCCACAACTACTTGCACCACTGAGTGGGATTTGATGAAACTTTTGCAGAATCCTTTGTCATATGGTGGAATTATGCACCTGATATTTACAGTTTGAGCAAAACGATTTTTGGAGTTTCCAACAGCAAAGAAGTGGACATTGCCATTCAAGACATAGGGGAGCTGGGGATATCAATTATGAGGATTGCAAAGTTTTTTCTAGTCTTTTTAATTAATATCTAATATGTTTCTAAATTTACCTGATTTATTTTACATTGGTTTGTTTTATTGCCTGTCAAACATGAGACAGGAATCTCATTTCATAGTTGCAAAGCAACCTTTCCTTCGGTGCAGTCTGCACTTTGATTGTTCATATTTATTGGTATACAGAAAAAGGTTGTAATTGATATTAATCAGTATCCTGTCCCATGCTGTTTACAAAATCTCATAAGGAACGCATGTAGGTCACTTAACCTTGACCTCATGTTGAAGGGTGGTTGACCATATACATGTGTATGATTCTGTTTTCATGATTAAGACAATTTTTAATTACTTTATACTGGGACCATACTGGGAGGGTTCCCAGTGCTCTACCCACAAAGCAGCCCAGTGCGTCCCCGGGTTGCGGATAGGGGAGACTCTCTCGTTGGGTGGTTTTCAGGTCAAAATACGGAAAGCCTGACCTCTGACCGTAGTGGGTAACATGTTTGGAGAGTGCCACGCTCCTTGCACGATAAAGATCCCTTTTGTAGATTTTGAAAAAGAGTAGGCTCATTGTAGCCGCTACAAAAGGCTAAATTTTCCGCCCCTACCCACAACTCCATACTTTTCCAGTGGCAGTCAAAATTGTATTCCCTGTGACCCATCCCACCACCACTTTCTGTTGATTTATTGTTTGTTAACTTGTTCCCGTCCTGAAGGTTGTAATTGATATTAATCAGTATCCTGTCCCATGCTGTTTACAAAATCTCATAAGGAACGCATGTAGGTCACTTAACCTTGACCTCATGTTGAAGGGTGGTTGACCATATACATGTGTATGATTCTGTTTTCATGATTAAGACAATTTTTAATTACTTTATACTGGGACCATACTGGGAGGGTTCCCAGTGCTCTACCCACAAAGCAGCCCAGTGCGTCCCCGGGTGGCGGATAGGGGAGACTCTCTCGTTGGGTGGTTTTCAGGTCAAAATACGGAAAGCCTGACCTCTGACCGTAGTGGGTAACATGTTTGGAGAGTGCCACGCTCCTTGCACGATAAAGATCCCTTTTGTAGATTTTGAAAAAGAGTAGGCTCATTGTAGCGGCTACAAAAGGCTAAATTTTCCGCCCCTACCCACAACTCCATACTTTTCCAGTGGCAGTCAAAATTGTATTCCCTGTGACCCATCCCACCACCATTTTCTGTTGATTTATTGTTTGTTAACTTGTTCCCGTCCTGAAGGTTGTAATTGATATTAATCAGTATCCTGTCCCATGCTGTTTACAAAATCTCATAAGGAACGCATGTAGGTCACTTAACCTTGACCTCATGTTGAAGGGTGGTTGACCATATACATGTGTATGATTCTGTTTTCATGATTAAGACAATTTTTAATTACTTTATACTGGGACCATACTGGGAGGGTTCCCAGTGCTCTACCCACAAAGCAGCCCAGTGCGTCCCCGGGTGGCGGATAGGGGAGACTCTCTCGTTGGGTGGTTTTCAGGTCAAAATACGGAAAGCCTGACCTCTGACAGTAGTGGGTAACATGTTTGGAGAGTGCCACGCTCCTTGCACGATAAAGATCCCTTTTGTAGATTTTGAAAAAGAGTAGGCTCATTGTAGCCGCTACAAAAGGCTAAATTTTCCGCCCCTACCCACAACTCCATACTTTTCCAGTGGCAGTCAAAATTGTATTCCCTGTGACCCATCCCACCACCATTTTCTGTTGATTTATTGTTTGTTAACTTGTTCCCGTCCTGAATATAGCTGAAATACTACTCACTGGGTGTAAAGCAGATATCCAATCAATCAATCAATCAATTACTTTATAAGATAAATCAACTATTTTTCCTGCAGTGAAATGTAAGTTGTACACGACAGTCTGTTTTATAAGTAAACTTATGCCAGCCACCATTATGGATGAAAACATGACATCCTTCTATGAGTGTCAAATTGATGGTTTTGAAGAGTTGCATTCCACAAAGGTCTGTGGATTATTTTATTTCATTATATTTCTTTTAACAGAAAAAGACAAAAGACAGAGATCAAACAGAAAGTTCAAGTTAGTTATACTACTTTTTGAAAAGTTTTTGTAGTTTGGGGACATCATGTGTATGTCAGCTAAGCAATAATATGCTCTTTCTCATCTTTCTGTAGACAGTTGAGTTTTCATTGAGGATTGTTTTCATATTTTACCAATATATGTTCCCTATGACAAAATAAAGAATTGATAATGGGGATCCTGGCCCCAATCACCCAGAATTTATTTCAACTATCTGCTCTTAAACAACTTAGCCAAATTGAAACACAACTTTAGTCACAAGGATCGTAGTATTGTTGTTATTTGTTTGTGCCAGTTCAACATTTCTTCTATTTGCAGGACTGTTAACTTTGAACTATACCCTATTGTAAAAAGTTCATAAATTTTCTTTTGAGAAACAACAAAACCTGAAGCCATAGTATACATGCTTATTGGATGGTGAACTACAAAGTGAATGAGTTTTCAAGATAACACAAATTTTTTGTTTTTGATGGTTAACCAGATATATGTAGTAAAAAGGGCCAAATGGTTTTATTTGTCACACAATTTTGATATAATCTTTTTTCATTCTTCAAATTAACAAAAAAAATAAAAAAATAAAAAAGTTTTCAATAATATATTTTCCTATCAACAAATATTTGGTCTGAATATTATGTCTGCATTTTTATGAATCTAGAGAAAAATCATTAATTAGATCCACACATGTTTGACTTGCAATGCTATTAAATTTATTGTGTGGATTTGCTGCAGTCCTATCGGGTACTCCAAACACAGAAACCCATGTCTATTTATAAATTTCCAATTGATACATTTATGTCTGAAGCAGTATGTACACATGTATCTGATTTGTGGGCTTCTGTGGCAGAACGGTCATGATAGTACCTCAACACTGAGGTTGGGAGTTTGACTTGGATAAAGTGTTGAGTGGCATAAAACTGGGACATTCAAACAAACAATCCACACAATCTATTTTCTGTGCAGTTATTTAATGAAGGATAGATTGAAAATATTTTCATCCAACAGTAATTTACGAAGACTTTTTGTGCCATTTAGAATGTCATCAAACAAGGGAAATCTTAATTCAACAGAATATTTGAAATTGTCCAGTGCTGATGAAAATCAGTCCCAATAAAAACATATTTATTGTATATTAATATGATCAAAGTCTTAATATAAAAGATAGCGTTGGTTTACATATTTTAAGCTAGTTCATATTTAAAGACACCTATACTTCTTTTTTGTAGGTGAATCAGATTTAGAAGAAGAAAGAAGGTATTATTGCTGAGAGATGTATTCTGTGTGGAGTTATAAGGATGTTGTATATTTTACTTCCAGTATACTTGGCTTATCATATTTTCATACCTAATGGGGTTATGTAAATTAAATAGTACCTTTTACATTGAAATACACATAATTTGAATGTTTTAAGTACTATTCAAAATCATACAGTAAAAAGTTTTTTTATCAAACTTTACAGAATGTACAGCAACAGAATGTAGAACAAAAAGTCAACAGTATTTTCCTTAAAAAAAAAGATATTTGAAAACCTTTGTAACCAGAACTAGGGTAAGACTTCATTTCCAAACTCATTGTCAATCAATGGTCCTGTCACCTGCATAACTGACATTCCAACATCCACTAGAATCCAGTAGTCCCCTATTATTCACCACATACCTGTCAACAATGAAGTTGGGGGTAAATACCTCAAGGCAGACAGGGTGTGCTTGACTCCAATCTTAATTGACAGTTTTCATACCAGAGTTCTGGGGGCACTTTGGCTTCCTCCCCTATAAAAACTGGATGCCGTTTATATAGCTTAAATTTTGCTAAATCAACATTAAAAACAAATAATCCACCATCACCTGTAGCTGTCTAAATATCAGAACAAAAAGATACAAATCATGTCATTTTTTGTCATTTTCCTTATCTAGTTGTGTATAATATGCATTGATAGGTATTATACACACCCACTCCAAGTGATACATTGATATGTATTATACACACTCACTCCAAGTGATACATTGATATGTATTATACACACCCACTCCAAGTGATACATTGATATGTATTATACACACTCACTCCAAGTGATACATTGATATGTATTATACACACTCAATCCAAGTGATACATTGAAGTGTATTATACACACCCACTCCAAGTGATACATTGATGTGTATTATACACACCCACTCCAAGTGAAACATTGATGTGTATTATACACACCCACTCCAAGTGATACATTGATGTGTATTATACACACCCACTCCAAGTGATACATTGATGTGTATTATATACACTCACTCCAAGTGGTACATTGATGTGTATTAAACACTCACTCCAAGTGATACATTAATGTGTATTATATACACACACTCCAAGTGATACATTGATGTGTATTATACACACCCACTCCAAGTGATACATTGATATGTATTATACACACCCACTCCAAGTGATACATTGATGTGTATTATACACACACTCCAAGTGATACATTGATATGTATTATACACACCCACTCCAAGTGATACATTGATGGGTATTATACACACCCACTACAAGTGGCCGGTACATTTATGTGTATTATACACACCAACTACAAGTGATACATTGATATGTATAATACACACCCATTCCAAGTGATACATTGATGTGTACAATACACACCCACTCCAAGTGATACATTGATGTGTATTATATACACACACTCCAAGTGATACATTGATATGTATTATACACACACTCTTCAAGTGATACATTGATGTGTATTTTACACACCCACTCCAAGTGATACACTGATGGGTATTATACACACCAACTACAAGTGGTACATTGATGTGTATAATACACACCCACTCCAAGTGATACATTGATGGGTATTATACACACCCACTACAAGTGGTACATTGATGTGTATTATACACACACTCCAAGTGATACATTGATGTGTATTATATACACACACTCCAAGTGATACATTGATATGTATTATATACACCAACTACAAGTGATACATTGATGTGTATTATACACACCCACTACAAGTGATACATTGATGTGTATTATACACACCCACTACAAGTGATACATTGATGTGTATTATACACACCCACTCCGAGTATACATTGATGTGAATTATACACACCCACTACAAGTGGAACATTGATGTGTATTATACACACCAACTACAAGTGGTGCATTGATGTGTATATTACACACCCACTCCAAGTGATACATTGATGTGTATTATACACACCCACTCCGAGTGATACATTGATGTGTATTATACACACCCACTCCAAGTGATACATTGATGTGTATTATACACACCCACTACTAGTGGTACATTGATGTGTATAATACACACACTCCAAGTGATACATTGATATGTAAAATACACACCCACTACAAGTGATACATTGCTATGTATTATACACACCCACCACAAGTGGTACATTGATATGTATAATACACACCCACTACAAGTGATACATTGATGTGTATTATACACACCCACTCCAAGTGATTGATGTGTATTATATACACACACTCCAAGTGATACATTGATGTGTATTATACACACTCACTCCAAGTGATACATTGATGTGTATTATATACACACAGTCCAAGTGATACATTGATATGTGTTATACACACCCACTACAAGTGATACATTGATGTGTATTATACACACCCACTCCAAGTGATTCATTGATGTGTATTATACACACCCACTACAAGTGATACATTGATGTGTATTATATACACACACTCCAAGTGATACATTAATATGTATTATACACACCCACTCCAAGTGATACATTGATGTATATTAAATACACCCACTCCAAGTGATACATTGATGTGTATTATATACACACACTCCAAGTGATACATTGATATGTATTATACACACCCACTACAAGTGTTACATTGATGTGTATTATACACACCCACTCCAAGTGATACATTAATATGTATTATACACACCCACTCCAAGTGATACATTGATGTGTATTATATACACACACTCCAAGTGATACATTGATGTGTATTATATACACACACTCCAAGTGATACATTGATATGTATTATACACACCTACTACAAGTGGTACATTGATGTGTATTATACACACCCACTCCAAGTGATACATTGATGTGTATTATACACACACTCCAAGTGATACATTGATATGTATAATACACACCCACTCCAAGTGATACATTGATGTGTATTATACACACCCACTCCAAGTGATACATTGATGTGTATTATATACACACACTCCAAGTGATACATTGATGTGTATTATACACACCCACTCCAAGTGATACATTGATGTGTATTATATACACACACTCCAAGTGATACATTGATATGTATTATACACACCCACTCCAAGTGATACATTGATGTGTATTATACACACCCACTCCAAGTGATACATTGATGTGTATTATATACACACACTCCAAGTGATACATTGATGTGTATTATACACACCCACTCCAAGTGATACATTGATGTGTATTATATACACACACTCCAAGTGATACATTGATATGTATTATACACACCCACTCCAAGTGATACATTGATGTGTATTATATACACACACTCCATGTGATACATTAATATGTATTATACACACTCACTCCAAGTGATACATTGATATGTATTATACACACACTCCAAGTGATACATTGATATGTATTATACACACACTCCAAGTGATACATTGATGTGTTTAATACATACCCACTCCAAGTGATACAATAAATTGAACTTTCACCTGTTATACCCAGCATTATACACAGCAGTAAAAAAGATGTTAAATAGAATGATTCAGGTTCATAAAGATGTGACTGTTCTGTTCACTACTAATATAAAATGATTCAGTTGAGGTTCTTAAAGATGAAACTGCTCTGTGAACCACGAATATAGAGTGATTCTGGTTCATAAAGATGAGACTGCTCTGTGAACCACGAATATAGAATGATTCAGGTTCATAAAGATGAGACTGCTCTGTGAACCACTACTATAGAATGATTCAGGTTCATAAAGATGAGACTCTGCTTTGTTAACCACTAATATAGAATGATTCAGGTTCAAATAGAGGCGACTCTGTTCTCTGAACTACTAATATAGGCCAGTTTAAGAACTATGTTGGTTTTTTATGTGTTGTGTTCAAAATGATTCTGAAAATGAATTATTTTTCTGCACAGTCAGTACATGTATACTTCATAAATGTATTTTCTAGACCCAAGAAAAGGAGGATTAATGAGTCTTTCCCAAAGAAAACAGAAACCAACCAGAATAACTGTAATGAGCAGGAAAGCAGTGGTAAGTCTTCTATGCAAATTTTAGTTCAAATAATTGTCAGGATCTTGAAATAGTTATTTTTGCAGGACATGACTGAAATTTAAACTACAAAGTCAGACTGATTTTATCAAATAGGAAAACAAAAATGGATATGGACTGTAATATAGAAGTCATTTTTTACCGTTTTAAGACCATTAATTAGGGCCCTGCCACTTTGTGGCGGATTCCCTTTAGTTATCAGTCTGTTCATTCATCCTTCTGTCTGTCCAAAACTTATCATGTCTGGGCTGTAACTTTTTATGCCCCCGTGACGACATGTCCTGCCACTTTGACATCTGTATTTATTGAGTTTGTGTAACAGCTTTTTACAACTATGGTTATTTAATAATGATGTCAGCAGGTGACGAGGTAGTAGGAGTCCAGATCTGTTGCACCCATTTTGAGTTGAGATCAAAAATGTTTAATTGTTTTCATTTAATATATATTGAAGAAAATATGAGAACTTAATTAAAAAAAAACTTCTGGTCAATATTGTACACTTAGTCTGTGACAGTGTAACTTTAGAAATCAAGTTGACTTAATTAAATCTCGAGCAAATCTTTTGAATTAAAATCTATTGAAATGATTTGAATAAAAATAATTATAATATTATATCAATAAAAACTTGTAAATAGCATGGTTAAGGTATCCGGACCACAATTGACCACATGATCATATTTTGTGTCCCGGATGCCCATTGTTTTTCAATGGAGCAGACATCGGTATTGTTCGGCAAACATCGGAAATACTATTTGAGTAACTAATTTTGTTTGCTCAATACTGTTAACATTGACTCAAAATAAAACTTTGTATCATTTAATAGCAATAGATTGATTTAATAAAGCTGTAAAATAAAGTTGAACAGTAACTTCAATTATGGGTCGGATACCTTAATTGCAAACTAAATTAAATTCTGTTCTGAACTTGTGGCAATAAGGTAACAACTTCCCACATTGTTAATGAAAATGCTTGTTGGATGTTCATCAAAATATCTTACTTCATTACTTTGTTGCATACACAACATGTCATCTTACAGCAAAGAAGTTTTTGGCAAGGCTACTCCTGAAATGACTCAATTATCAACCAATAACCTTTCGAGGAAGCTAATATAGACTATAGCTTATGGGGTCCGTTCAGATATACAATGAATGATAATACATGTATTATGCTCTGCTGAATAAGCTTAACACTGTGATGTCAAGACGATCCAGGCGAGATAATTTTGGGTCAAGTTGGTCTATGAGGCAGCATTGAGTAATTCCTTGTAAAGTAGTAAAGTAAATATCTTTAATGTGCTTTTAAAATCAGCAATTCATTAATATAGGCACTATATAATATAATTTCTTTCACCAAGACATGTTATTATAAGCAAGCAAGTTGGGATAACTCTGGTCAAGTAAATACTCAAACTATAGCACAAAAAGGAGACACCTTTTACTTATCTTAAATATATTTGATATATGAAAATAAGCTTAAGTTTTAAGCTTGAACTAGATAAAAAAATTACACTTTATAAATGTACCAATGTACTTTCAATAATGTATGACAAGGTGAAAATCATGTTGTATATTTTGTATATTAAATTGTTTTTCCTTTGAAACAAGTTGCCGCAAAGACTCGAAACTGAGTCAACTTACGAAGTATTTTCTGGTAGCGTCAAATAGGATTGAGTCAAAACTTCGACTCAGTATAGTGTTTGAAAATATTAAATAGTTATGTGTATAGTCACCAGATTATCCCAACTAATAAACATACAGAATTATTAAAATGGTATAAATTCTTCAGTATGTGACAATTCATTACATTTATGATATAAGATGAGGAATGACTCTAGTATATTTCATGACTTATTTATTAAATCATTCAACAATTTCAAAAATTCATAACCCTTTTTTAAACAAAAAAAAGGGGGGGGGGGTGGCTTCTTGTAAACAAAATCGTAACTAACATCTTCACCACAGATTCACTACTATATTTACTCACTTTTTCACATTATGCATATATTGTAACAACTCCTTGCAAGATAACAACTAACATCCACTACCTGGGAATTAGGTCATTTCATCAGGGGAATAAAAGGAAGAAAAGTACCAGAAAAACATCTGGATCCCTGTTAAGGGTCAGATCAATCACTTTCTTTTTAAGAAATGCAAAAGGTGTAGGTCCACAAAGTCCTGATGTTTTATTCATCCAAGAAATAAGCCAGGCTTCTCAAGCATATTATTGAACTTGTATATATTTCCTTTTATTGCTAGTTTTGTGTTAAAAAGGGATAAAATAGTATTTTCATTGAATTTTTTTCTCTCAGTTTTACAACCATGATTCATACTTTGAAACTTTACCTTGATTTAAAGCATCTTGGTACATAAAAATGCATATAAATTTGATATATGTCCTAACATAAATTATTTTAAATTGATGCAGATGGACAGCATTGCTAATGATTAAACTATTAAAATTTGACTAATTTTTAGCTCACCTGACCCGAAGGGTAATGTGAGCTATTGCCATCACTTGGCGTCCGTAGTCGTCGTCGTCGTCCTCGTTAACTTTTCTTCAAAAATCTTCTCCTCCAAAACCACAGAAGGGATTGCTTTGAAACTTTGCACACATCATCAGTAAAATGTCCTCTACCAAGTTTGCCCAAATCATGGCCTCAGACCAACCAACATGGCCGCCATGGCAAAAAATAGGACACGGGGGTCAAAATACAGTTTTTTGCTTATAGTTCAAAAAGTATAACAGATACAGGAAAACCGAACGGACATACCTTCTTCAGCATCTAAAGCTCTACAAAACACTCCATTGGGTCAAAGTTGTATGATGACTCCTTGTAGGAGTTATTGCCCTTTAATTGTCAAAATTGATGATTTTTGCCATTTTTGCCTCAAAATCTTGAAAATTATTAGAACTAGAGAAAAAGTTAGCATTGCTTAATTGTTCTGCTCTATGAGGGCTACAAAAATGACTTAAGGGTCAAGATTGTCTGATTAACCATTTAAGAGTTATTCCCCTTGAACTGTTTTTTTTAATCGGTTTTAATTGATTTTTTAAAATCTTCTCTTCTAAAACAACTGAAAGTACTGCTTTGAAACTTTGTACACATCATCTGTCAAATGTCCTCAACCAAGTTTGTACCAACCATGGCTGCAGATTAACCAACATGGCCACCATGGCTAAAAATAGGACAGAGGGGGGGGGGGTAAAATACAGTTTTTGGCTTATATTTAAAAAAGTGTAACAGATACAGGAAAACAGAAGAGACATTCCTTCATCTGCATCAAAAGCTCTACGAAACACTCCATTGGGTTGAAGTTGTATGATGACTCCTTATAGGAGTTACTGCCCTTTAATTGTCCAAATTGATTATTTTTGACATTTTTGCCTCAAAATCTTAAAAATTATTAAAACTAGAGAAAAAGTTAGCATTGCCTAATTGTTCTGCTCTATGAGGGCTACAAAAATGACTTTAGGGTCAAGATTGTCTGATGAACCGTTTAGGAATTATTCTCCTTGAACATTTTTTTAATCAATTTTACTTGATTTTAAAAAATCTTCTCCTCTTTAACCAATGAAAGGACTGCTTTGAAACATTGCCAACATCATCTTTAGGACGTCCTCTACCAAAATTTTGCAAATCATGACACCTGACTACCTACATAGCTACGTTGGCTTAAAATAGAAAAAATGAAAAAAAGGGGGGTGGGAGTCGAGAGAGTTTTTGACTGATAGTTTAAAAGTATAACAGGTACAGCAAATTTGAAGTGAACCTCTCTTCTCCCTCTAAGCATCAAAAGCTCCTCCTTATAGGAGTTATTTCCCTTAAAAGGTCAAAATTAATGATTTTTGCAGATGTGTTGGGCAATTCCTTATAGCAACGAAAAGCTGGATAAAAAAGGGTTGTTTGGTTTCAGGTTCAGGTGAGCGATACAGGCTCCTGGGAGCCTCTAGTTCTAAAAGAGTATTTGAAATGTACAAGTAAAAGTTACATCTTAGATAAAACTAACATTTGAATAAACTACCCTTATTAAGCTGTCTTTTGTAGGCCCTATCCTAATAATGTATCTTGTGTAGGCCCTACCCTCTATAGACCATACACTGATATAGTTACCAGGACTAGATTCTCTCTGATAAAGTTACCTTGTGTATGCCCTACCCTGATAAAGTTATTTTTTGTAGGCACTGTACTGATAAATTTATCTTGTGTAGGCCCTACCCTGTAAAAACCCTACACTGATAAAGTTAACATGTGTACACCCTTTCTTTATAAATTTATCTTGTGTAGGCCCTACCCTGTAAAGACCCTACCCTGATAAAATTAACATGTGTAAACCCTATCCTGATAAATTTATTTTGTGTAGACCCTATCCTGATAAAGTAAACATGTGTAGACCATACCCTGATAAATTTATTTGTGTAGACCCTATCCTGATAAAGTAAATATGTGTAGACCCTATCCTGATAAAGTAAACATATGTAGACCATATCCAGATAATGTTTTGGAACAGCCATATTTTATTGAATATTTTAATAGAGGTTTGTTTCCAAAATGTGTGAAGGATATGATATTAGAATTACCAGTATTTGTTATTTTTCAGATGATGAAAGCCTGAGTCCCCTTAGGGAGCGCCTTAAATTGCCTACTAGTTCTCTTCTGTCAAGTCCTAAAAAAGGATTGAGGATTCCCTGGTCTCGGACAGAAACAGAATCATTTTATGAGGCAGTGAAAAAAATTGGAGTTGGAAATTGGAATCAAATAAAAGAAAATTTGCATACATTTAGAACCAATGTTCAGTTAAAAGACAGATGGAGGAGTATGAGTAAAGACCAGTCTTTGATGAAATCATTGAAGGGGAAATTTGGATCTAAGTAGACTTTTCTCCTTTAAAATAGACAAGAAAATGTGTAATATTCACGTTTTTTTTCATTGGAATAGATTTTATTGTCCAACAAAAATAATATGAGTACAGTATTTGTGGCTGAGTTTCTACAAAGTTTAATATAGTCATTATTTTAATCTTCTGAAGCATTCACTGTGCAAGAGAAAGATTCAAGTTGATTGTGGGTCATTATGGAAAAATGTTTTAGGTTTTGAACAGTACTTAATATTGATGTTTTGAGGGTCATAAGGTCAAAGGTAACCATCATGGAAAAAATATAGAAGTGACCTTTCAAACCCATCATGCAATCTTCGTCAAACATTAATGCATGGGTTGACTTACAAAATAGTGAAGATTCTGGTGTTTGTAACATAAATTATTACTGCTTCTCCCCCCTTTCCAATTCCCTATTCTGTCCTTGTATCAATAGTACTTTTGAATTTTTGTGAGAGTGTTTTGTCAAGTACTTTTTTCAGTTGTGTTTGAAAATACTGAACACGAAATAAGTAAGTGTTAGCTATTGCCATTACTGTGTAATCTTATCCATTTATTAACAACATTTTGCATTTGAATCTGCATCTCAGAAACAGTTGGACAGATTGGAACCAAACTTGGCATGGAAGGTCCTCTGGTGATCACATTTAAGGCCAACATTAAAAATAAGTTTGTTTGCTGTTTTCCGACTGTACCTTTAGAATTGTTGGTTGGCAGGAAGGACACATTTTAATCGATAAAAGTTGAACAAACAAACAGATAAAGCTTATATTATCTTAATAAAGAAAAATTTTACTGCAACAAACATAAACACTGAGAATGTCAGATAAGAAAAAAAGCACAGAATGTTCAAATCTGGTAAGGTGACTTGACATTGATGTCTGTAGTTCTCTGCAATAAAGGAGAGGGGCCCAGATGTCAAAAATATTTAAGGAAAATTGGACATTTCTGGTGCTCTCTGAACTAATGTCCTGAAGAGATACATACATGGATAACATTAAAACAATGTTTTTCTGTATAAAATTGTCACATGAACACTAGATGCGAAAATGAACCACTGAAATTAAAGCATGTAATTGATCTTGATATACAAGCAATAGAAAACAGAACGACCACGACATTCGGATAACGATCAAACTATTTAAAAAATAATGATTCAAAATAAGAAGCAATAAAATTTTGTCAGTTGGAGGTGATTTTATAGGGTTGGTTGTAAAACAGCAACAATCAATATTTTAATTAGGGCCCCGCCACTTTGTGGCGCACACCCTATAGTGATCAGTTTGTCCCTCTAATCATCCCTCCATCCGAAACTAATCATGTCTGGGCTGTAACTTTTTATCTTTTGAGCTAGGCTTTTGATATTTGGAATGTGGGTAGATAATATCAAGGTGATGTGTCACATATTGTGGTTTATAACCTTTGACCTTGAACTTTGACCTTAAAGTCACATTATTGATTTTTGTACTACAAAGTTATATCTGGGCTGTAACTTTTTTATCTTTTAAGGTAGTCTTTTGATTTTTTGGAATGTAGGTGGATAATATCAAGGTGATGTTTTGCATATTTTTGTTGTTGACCTTTGACCTTGAACTTTGACCTTAAGGTCATGTTATTGCTTTCTGAATGACAAATTCATGTCCTGGCTGTAACTTTTTAGCTCACCTGGACCGAAGGTCCATGTGAGCTTTTGCTATCACTTGGCGTTTGCGTCCGTCGTCTGTCGTCCGTCGTAAACTTTTTCAAAAATCTTCTCCTCTGAAACCACTGGGCCAATTTTTTTCAAACTTGGCCACAATCATCCTTAGGGTTCCTAGTTTCAAGTTTGTACCCAGGGTGTTGATCAACAGACAAATATGGCCGCTGTTACTAAAAATAGAACATGGGGGTCAACACAGGTTTTTGATCATTATCTAAAAAACTATAATAGCTATAGAGAAAACAGTTACTTCAAATTGATCAGCACATTAAGGTCTACAATAGTTGCTATTAGTGCGAATTTGTGTATTGGCGTCTTGTAGGAGTTATTGCCCTTTTTTTGACGATTTTTGACAAAATTTTTGGTATTTACAATATAACCTGAAAACTATATGAGGTAGAGTGAAACTGTAAATGGCAAAAATGATCAGCAATAAAAGCCCTACAATTCACTTGATTGGTCTGAAATTGTCAGATGACTCCTTATATGAGTTATTGCCCTTAAATGGTAATTTTTTATGAAATTTTCCGTTTTTGTCGTGTAACTTTAAAACTATAACAGCTAGAGTAAAACTGTAAATAGCAAAAATGATCAACAATACAAGCCCTACAATTCACTGTTTGGTCTGAAATTGTCAGATGACTTCTTATAGGAGTTATTGCCCTTAAATGGCAATTTTTTTATGAAATTTTCCGTTTTTGTCCTGTAACTTGAAAACTATTGCAGCTAGATTGAAACTGTAAATTGCACAAATGATCAGCAATAAAGACCCTACAATTCACTTGATTGGTCTGAAATTGTCAGACAAGTCCTTAAATAAGTTATTGCCCATAAATGACAATTTTTTATGAAATTTTCCATTTTTGTCCTGTAACTTAAAAACTGTAACAGCTAGAGTGAAACTGTTAATAGCAAAAATGATCAGCAATACAAGCCCTACAAATTACTATCTAAGTCTGAAATTGTCAGATGACTCCTTATAGGAGTTATTGCCCTTAAATTGCAATTTTTTATGAAATTTTCCATTTTTGTCCTGTAACTTAAAAACCATAACAGCTAGAGTGAAATAATAAATTGCAAAAATGATCAGCAAAAAAAAGCCCTACAATTCATTTAATTGGTCTGAAATTGTCAGATGACTCCTTATAGGGGTTATTGCCCTTAAATGACAATTTTGTTATGAAATTTTGCTGGCTGGACGTTAAATAACAAACCATCAATCAATCAATCAATCCATTTTTGTCCTGTAACTTGAAAACTATAGTAGCTAGATTAAAACTGTAAATTGCACAAATGATCAGCAATAGAAGCCCTACAAATGATTGCTTAGTCCAAAATTGCAAGATGACTCTTTATAGGAGTTATTGCCCTTTCATTATGAATTTAGACAAATGAACAGTTTTTTACTTATAAATTAGTCTATAACACACCTATTAGTAGAGTAAAACTGTAAATTTCTAAAGTACCCTAAAGGACAATGCCTAAAAACCATTTAATTTTCAGAAATTGTCGATGGCACCTTATAGGAGTTATTGTATTTAACTAATTTTTTGAAGAAATGTTTAGTTTTTGCACAGTAACTTAAAAGCTATAACAACTAGACTGAAACTGTTAATTTCAAAAATTTTAATATAGTTTAAGTCATTTGGATTACAGGCTCCTGGGAGCCTCTAGTTTATTATCTTTTGATATTTGGAATGTGGGTAGATAATATCAAGGCGATGTTTCGCCTACTTTGGTTGTTGACCTTTAACCATAAGGTAACATTATTGCTTTCTGAATGACAAATTCATGTCCAGGCTGTAATTTTTTTTATCTTTTGAGGTTGGCTTTTGATATTTGGAATGTGGGTAGTTTGTATCAAGGTGATGTGTCATATACCATTTTTGATGACCTTTGACCTTGACCTTAAGGTTGGCGGGGCCCACAGAGATGGATAACATCTCACTGATATCTAGTTTACGCCACAAAATTGTGTCCTATGCCACTGCTTTCCTTCCTAGATGCCGTTACAAAAAAGTTAACTTCTTCAAACTATACATGGAATGATGACAATATACAATTATGGCCGTGTTAAGAGGTGGACATCCAGAATTGTCTTTCACAAGACAACCCAAGCAATTCTGTATGTCCACTGATTAAGAAGGTCACAATTGTTTTATTAAACCAAACAAATCTTTATAGACAAACAAGGTGTAATTTCTCATAATTATGTGTTTTCAAAACTTCATTGACATCCATTATGGCAAATTTATAGTCAAAATACTATTACCTGTCAGGTATTTTCTACCTATTGCTCAATCAATTCCAAAAAAAGATAACAGCTGTTTAGAAAACTGCTTCAATCTGTTCTATTTTATTCAAAGCTCTTAATCAGAAAGAGCTGGACATTTAAATTGCAGCTATTCATGCATGACTCAGGTAACTTCAAACTTCTAATCTGGAAGATAGCCATAGATTAAGAAGTTTAAAATTACCTGCGTTACACATGAGTAGCTGCAATTTAAATGTCCAAGCTATTACTGATGGAGAGCTTTACAGAAAACAGAATGAAGCAGGTCATTGTATGTTGACTATAATAATAAAAACTGTTTCCAATTATTGATTATGTGAGCTTAATGAATTAGGATGGTGCAGGTCGAGGAATGGTATTGTCACCCTGTTTCCAGTTGCAGATCACATGATTTTGAGGTCATAGTATTTTGACTATTATTCACCAATTTTATTTGTATTTGTCTGTTGTTTTGATAAAGGGTTTACTTTTCTTTGCACACAAAATACTTTGAATCTTGGTCTATGGTACATGGGGTAGTACCAATTTGGTAGAGAAAAGTCTATGTTCAGCAATATCCCAAATACCTTTGGAAACACTGTGTAAGGCAGGCAAGTATTTGTGTGTTTTCATCAAATAAGCCAGCTTTGTCCCCAAATAAAAACTAGATGCCAAGATATAGCTGAAAACTGCAAAGTTAAAACCCATTATTTGCCTTTATTCTTTACTACAGACAGTCAGTATACGTATAAATATTACATGTCTGACAGGGTCACAGTAAAATTGTCAACTTGAGGAAATACTGTCAACTGAGGCGAAAGTATTTTCAAAGTTGACAATTTTACTATCACCCTGTCAGACATGTAACATTTATTTCATTATACCGAAAAACTATTCAAACCACAAACAACTTTATTCAATAATGGTATTTAATTGATGTAATAATGGTAATGAAACAGCAATTTAACAATAAAAGTAAACTAACAGTATCCAGAATCTTTAAATCTGCCTCGTTTGTGGTAGAAAAACGTTTGTTGCTTGACATTATTGTCGTCTGTTTACAACGGAAATGTAAAATTAGATATTGCCCATGCGCAAATGGCACAGTATAATTTTTCGAACATTCCGTGCCTATGGTAGCGGGTGACAGTATTTTTCCGACAGTAAATTTTTTTGACAGTACTTGTATGTCACAGTGGCCTATGGAAGATAAACATTGTAAATGAAATTGAGGTATAATAATAGATATTGTCCATTTCTAACAGTTGTATAGATATAGGAAGGACGAAATTTTCCATGATTGTAGTCAATTTTAACAGTTATTTTTATTACTTTTTAGCTCACCTGACCCAAAGGGTCATGTGAGCTATTGTTATCACTTTGCGTCGTCGTCGTCGGCGTCTGTAAACTTTTTACATTTTAATCTTCTTCTTTTAAACCACTTGGCCAATTGAAACCAAACTTGGCCATAATGTTCATTGGATGAACCTTTACAAAGTTTGTGTTTTTTATTTTGATTGGTAAACCAGTATGGCCGCCACCTCAAGACTTGGTTTAACATAGGACCCTATGGGAAAAAGTTTAAAAGGGCTTTTTCTCTGAAACCTATTAACCAATCAAAACAAAACTTACTAGCAATATTGTTTGGATGGTCCTCTATAAAGTTTGTGTTTTTGATGGGAATTGGAAATTCAAAATGGCCACCACCGCAGGACTTAGTTTAACATAGAACCCTATGGGAAAAAGTTTTAAAAGGCTTCTTCTCTGAAACCGGTTCATCAATGGAAACAAAAACTTACTAGCAATATTGTTTGGATGGTCCTCTATAAAGTTTGTGTTTTTTATGGCAATTTCAAAATGGCTGCCACCGCAGGACTTAATTTAACATAGGACCCTATGGGAAAAAGTTTGAAAGGCTTCTTTTCTGAAACCGGTCAACCAATGGAAACAAAACTTACTAGCAATATTGTTTGGATGGTCCTCTATAAAGTTAATGTTTTTTATCCCAATCGGAAATTCAAAATGGCCACCACCGCAGGACTTGGTTTAACATTCGACCCTATGAGAAAAAAGTTTAAAAGGGCTTCTTCTCTGAAACCGTTTAACCAATCAAAACAAAACTTACTAGCAATATTGTTTGGATGGTCCTCTATAAAGTGTATGTTTTTTATGGCAATTGGAAATTCAAAATGGCCACTACTGCAGGACTTAGTTTAACATAGGACCCTATGGGAAAAAGTTTTTAAAGGCTTCTTCTCTGAAACTGGTTAATCAATGGAAACAAAAACTTACTAGCAATATTGTTTGGATGGTCCTTTATAAAGTTAATGTTTTTTATGGCAATTGGAAATTCAAAATGGAAGCCACCGCTGCAGGACTTAGTTTAACATAGGACCCTATGGGCAAATAAAAAAAATCTTCTCTATACAACCGGTTAACCAATGAAACAAAGCTTTCTAGTAATATTGTTTGGATGGTCCTATTTAAAGTTTATTGAAAATTACAGGACTTACTTTAACATCAGGGAAATGCCATCTTCATTGCCTATAAAATCAGGTGAGCGATACAGGCTCTTAAGAGCCTCTGGTCTCATTTACAGAGCATTCATAGGTAGATGGATTTCCACTAAATTACCCATCACTTATAAATATAATGGGCCACAGAGTACACAATGTTTTTAAACATTGTAATAAATATAATATATCTAATTTTAACCGGTTTTCTTTTGGTAAAATTATTTATTTAGAAACATTTAGTGTTATGGTTTTTTTCTTTGATGGCTTGGAAAAATATGCTACTTGTTATGTCAAACATGAATTTTCTGTTCAAGCAAACACAATATCAGATCCATATTATATATGAAAAATTTTCTTGTCTCGTTGCTGTCCATTTACCAAGTATTGGAAGGGCCCCATGTTGAAATCATAAGGCACACATTTTTTATATAAATATAACAGCTGGTTTTAACAAATGGTTGGAGATTACAATTTGTGTTACACATTTTTTCATGTTGTTTGTTAATGTTTTAGTTCTTTGTTTTTTGCAATAACATTTTGTTCTGCAGGTACTGGTCAGAGAGTAGGTCTCAACCTTTCAATGACAGTCTAAGCAATTCTCACCATTTGCTGATTGTGCCATTATTTTCCCAATAAAGTCAATATCAAAGAGTTCATTAGATAGATTTATCTATCCTCCAATCAAAACATATATGTATCTGATCTTAAAATAACAATTTTTTTGTGACAGCTGTTGACGAGTACATAATGACCTCTGTACTATAATTCATATTTACAAAAAAAATCAGCAGTTTTAATTTGTGCAGATAGAGTTATTTCTGTACTAAAGTAATCATAGTTTACCATGTTGCAATACAGAAATTAGTATAAACCTTTTTTATATGAAACTGTCACTCCATCAAACTTGGCTGGAGTGGTCTTAAATAGATATACTTTCAAAATAAGGGTTACATGTCACTCACTGTCTTTCATTGAAAATTTATACAACTCCTGACTTTATTAAAATAGAAAGCTGGTAGATACAAATAAAACTAGTCTCTGAAACTATTGGGCCAATTATCTTTCCCTTCTATTAAGGGGTGTTGTTGTTTCTGAATGTGTGTCCATCCACCCAATACAAAACTTACTGAATACAAGATCTTCAGTTCTAAATAAAAAGGAATGAAAATTCACAGTATGGTTTTATATCGTGTGTAGTTTGTGCAAGACACACTATGTTTTATCAGAGAGGTTTTGAGGGTTTCTCATCACAAAACATGGATGGTGTTTTTCTGCATACCAGAAAGTTTGTGCACACAAAATCATACAGTTTTACATTGGTTTGAACTCAAACTGAACAGAATATCTCCATACTATGTATAGCTGTGATGGACAAATCACTTTTGTATTCGATAGGTATAACTAACAATTAAGAAAACAAGCTTGCTATTATAATTATGTCCAAACAAAATCATATAATTTAGAAAGAAAGAACTTCATTTTGTGTTATTGTGCAATATTTGTAATAAATCTATACACTTCTGTTTTGTTGTAACAATTTTAGTCTACAAAAAGTAAAACATGGGAAAGTTGGAAAAATATTCTACTTACAGTTCATTTGGAAATTTTGAAATGGCTACATTCAGTATGCAGTTGTTGACACTTCTTAATCAAAAAGCCATAGTTTCCTACAGCCAATCTCGGATCTGCAATATTTACCTATGTGCCTATGGGGAATTTAGTAAAAGTTTGCATACTGATACATGTTTGTGTTTGATGCCTCCGTCTAAGGCAGTGTCCACTGTTAACTTAGGACATTAGGGAAATAATTTATGTGGACAAATTTGTTTTTTAATTGCGACAAGTTAGATCTATTTTGTAAAGTTTATTACAAGAGGAAATCGTGAAACATCTGACCAAATAACCAAAGAATATGACAAGTGTTTTATGTTACATATATGCCCTTTTTGCTGTTGTTTTTTATCCAAAATACAAGGGAAATTTATGTGATATTTACGTTCATATCGATTGATCGTGTAATATATACAGCTGTAAAAATATTCTGCTTTATGGAGCATCAGTTGTTTTGAATTCTGTTCAACCTTTATCAGTGGATAAATTCTCTCACTGTGTGCATTAACTGTTTCTTTTAGGAATTTAAAAAAAGTTTATATTGCAAAATACATGTTTAAGAAGTTATTTAACAACTTAAATTTAGAATAGGTACAAATATTATCTTACTTTATTTATCTGTATTAGCAGTTTATTATACATTATATTAAATGTTGTAGCACATGGGAAACATGGATGGTAAACAATACTAGAAAGCAGCAAATGTAATTTCTGAGCTTGTTTTTACTTAATTGTAACATTAAAATATGTATCCAGTTTGTTTTCCAGTTGGTAAAATTATTTTGAATTAAGTATTTCATATTGTAATTACCTTTTAATTTTTTGCTGAGCTTGATAAATATATAAAAAATTCAGCAAACTTTAAATTCTATGTTGTATTTATAGCCAATCTTATTATGGATTCTTCTGTGACATCTAATTCTAGGACCATACTTTGAGGGTTCTAAGTGCTTGACCAACAGAGCTGCCCAGCGCGTACCAAGGTGGGGGGATGCATCTCGTTGGGGGTAGTCAGGTCATAATATATAAAAAGCCTGACTGTGGACCACAGTAGATAACATGTTTGGATGGCTAAATTTTTCACCCCTTCTTTCACCCCATACTTTTGGAACAGCATTCAAAATGTTTGATATTGGTTCATCTTTCCAGAATAGATTGTGTTCTAACTTGTTCTTGTCCTAAATATAGCTGACGTACTGCTTGGTTAATGTAAAGCAAACATCCAATCAAGCAATCAATCTATCCAGTTCTTTGTTGACAACCTTATGGTAAAAATTACAAACCAGCAATTGAAATGATGCAGCTTTTGTAACCTACCATTCAACTTATATTTGTTCCCCTATTCATCAATTTTTTTTCATTGTTGTGACTGTAATTGGCCTCGGTTAATTGTTTACATTAGTCTCAAAATACACTTGGAACCAAACTTTTCAAAAATGTTCACTGGGTGGTTTCAGATTTGTGTACTGATTGAATATTCAACATGGAATTCCAGCCATTAATGTTTTATGCTGAAATTAGAAAAATCTTTGATACTGTAGATTTGTACTTAGAATGTCAACTACCAATTTTGAGTGGTCTATGCAGATTATAAAACCAAGATAGATTAAGATGATTGCATGCAGGATCTTTTCAAGAAATCTCACACATTTGAACGAACTGCCAGTATAGACAAAACACTAATTTTGATTTTTTACTTGTAAATTAAATTTGTCTGCCAGGACTGCCTGAAATTTCAAGAATCTTTTGAGAAATGGCTTGTCAGATTAATTCGTGATCTTATGAAAAATGTTCCCAAGAGGGTCTGTTGTTAATTTAGAGTTTTTAGTGCTGATCCTCAAATAGCTACAATTTGTATTGTTTTACAAGGTACACTTTGGGAAGTACATACAACAGCTTCTTTGTGAAAATGATTTGATACATTTAGACCAAATCCAGCAAAAATAAATAATGCTAGTATTGTAAAGATTTTTTTCTTATTTGAAATGCATGATGGTTTTAAATATGGAACACTAGAAAATACAAAATAAAGAGTTCTGGAAAACAGTTATCTAGGCTCTTAAAAATGCCTTGGTAATTATAATGTACAGTGTAGAAAAATTAACAGTTGCTGTTTGTTCATGACTGGGGTTTTATGCCAATTTCAGCAATTTTTCAGCGATATGGCAACCAGATTTTATTGGGGGAGGAAACAGAAGTACCCAGAGACAACTCCAGACCTTCAGTAGGGAAATTGGCAAGATTGGTACACCCTGCTCATAGTAAGACTGCAACTTCAATTTCAGAAAAGAAATCCTAAAACCTTGTCTATTAGGGTCTTCTATTAAACCAAGTCCTGAGGTTGTTGCCCTTTTGTTTTTTCAATCAAATTAAAAAAAACGTAAACTTTGCAAAGGTCCACCCAATTAAAAATTGTTAATAACTTTGTTTCCATTGGCCCAGTGGTTTCAGAGAGATTATAATGTAAACATTTAATTTGGTTTAATTTTCCACTCAAAACAAGCAATGTTATCTTTTGAGAGGATTAACCAATAAACATTTACAGTATAACATTTATTAGCCCTATAGTATACGAGATGGAAATTTCAGATAGGATTGATGGTTTAGACTTCTGATCGCCATGAAAAAACAAATGGGCAATCTAAAGAATTTCTGGCAAGTTTGATTTCAAATTGTTCTGAGTAACAGAAATATATGGATGCTGCAGGTGATGAGGACACACTTAAATGAAATGTATAGAATGCTGTATTTGAAAAAAGAAGAATTTTTGCAATTTCTATATTTTATTGAAAAGGACGGAAAGAAACAATACCAGTGAGCTATTTATGACACAACTCTACTACAGATCTGAAATTACTAGTGTTAACAATAAAAAAAAGTAAATGGAAACAAAATATAAAATGTTTGTAAAATATTTTAAAAAATCACACAAATAAATGGTTTTAATCACAATATCACAAGATGACGGTATAGTGTATATTCAGAAACTTTTGCTATGTTTTTTTATTGCGAATAATGCGACCCTTCTGTGATTGCAATATTTAAACCTTGCAATTCTACTTTCGTTTATCCATTGACACAATTACTCAACCTAGCGTGCATACATAAACCATCTGTTTAGCACAACCACAGCCATTTTATTTGAATAAGATAATTAATTTTACACAACACATTTGATTTTTCTTAAACAACCATTTTTTACCCACGCTGACCTCAATATACACACAAATGATATCATTATTAAAGACAGTTGACAACTGTTTTTGATCTTCAACAGAGGTAAATCACTACAGAAAATAAAATGTGTATTCCGTTTAGTATAGAGCAATTATTTACAGACAAAAAACTGACAATGGCTAATAGAAATAACTCATCATACCTGCTACTATAGCTGATCGCAATAACATGAACTCAAATTTTTTTTAGAGGGGTCCCAGAATCGCAATAATAAATGCACACAATAATTTCTGAATTTACACTTATTAAATAAAATTACAGGAATAAGGCCGATACAACATCTTTGTCATTGCTTTTGTTAAGGATAATAAGGTTTTATTAGAGCAGCAGGGAGAGGTATTTCATTCAGTACTGAGATTCCTAGTTTGACTGTTCCCAAGAGATGAAACTTAGTATATCCCACAAGCAGTAATGAATCCACAGTAAAACAATTTGTGTAGTACATGTACAAACATATAGTGGACATCACAGCAGACTTTACACATAGCAAAAATGTAACATTAAAGTGTATTGTCAATTTTAATATGACATACTATATTTACTTTGTAAACAAAATTGAATATATCTTCCAATACTTAAGGAATGTTAAGCTTTTTCTACATAAAGATGTACAACATAAACTCATAAAAAATAAAATCACAGTTTCTTGCTACATAAATAATTCATTTTATAAGTAAGAGGAACTTAACTTTGGATACAGGAGGAAGGATAAAATTAAATATAATAATAAATAACCAGAGGCTCTTAAGAGCCTGTATCGCTCACCTGATTTTATAGGCAATAAAGGTTGCATTTCCCTGATGTTAAACGAATTCTGTAATTTTCAATAATCTTTAAAGAGGACCATCCAAACAATATTGCTACAAAGTTTTGTTTCCATTGGTTAACCGGTTTTATAGAGAAGAAGAAATTTTTTAAATTTGCCCATAGGGTCCTATATTAAACTAAGTAATCTATGTAATGCTGTGGTGGCCATTTTGATTTTCCTATTGGCATAAAAAACATAAACTTCACAGAGGACATCCAAACAATATTGCTAGTAAGTTTTGGTTTCCATTGGTTAACCAGTTTTAGAGAAGAAGCCTTTGAAAAATTTTTCCCATATGGTCCTATGTTAAACTAAGTCTTGCGGTGGTGGCCTTTTGATTTTCCAATTGGCATAAAAAATACAAACTTTATAAAGGACCATCTAAAATAATATTGGTAGTAAGTTTTGTTTCCATTGGTTAATCGATTTCAGAGAAGAAACCTTTTTTAAACTTTTTTCCCATAGGGTCCTATGTTAAACTACTTCCTGCATTGGTGGCCATTTTGAATTTCCAATTGGCATAAAAAAACATAAACTTTATAAAGGACCATCCTAACAATATTGCTAGTAAGTTCTGTTTACATTGGTTAACCAGTTTCAGAGAAGACACCTTTTTTTAACTTTTCCCCATAGGGTCCTATGTTAAACTAATTAAGTCCTGCGGTGGTGGCCATTTTAATTTTCCAATTGGCATAAAAAAACAAAAACTTTATAGAGGACCATCCAAACAATATTGGTAGTAAGTTTTGATTTGATTGGTTAACCGGTTTTAGAGAAGAAGCTCTTTTAAACTTGTTTCCTATAGGGTCCAATGTTAAACTAAGTCCTATGTTGGCGGCCATTTAAAATTTTCAATTGTCATTAAAAACACAAACTTTATAGAGGACCATCCAAACAATATTGCTAGTAAGTTTTTGTTTCCATTGGTTCACCAGTTTCAGAGAAGAAGCCTTTTTAAACTTTTTCCCATAGGGTCCTATGTTAAACTAAGTCCTGCAGTGGCGGCCATTTTGAATTTCCAGTTGGCATAGAAAACATAAACATTATAAAGGACCATCCAAACAATATTGCTAGTAAGTTTTGTTTTGATTGGTTAACCGGTTTCAGAGAAGAAGCCATTTTAAACTTTTTTCCCTTAGGGTCCTATGTTAAACTAAGTCCTGCGGTGGCGGCCATATTGGTTTTCCAATCCAAATAAAAAACACAAACTTTGTAAAGGTCCATCCAATGAACATTATGGCCAAGTTTGGTTTCAACTGGCCAAGTGGTTTCAGAGAAGAAGATTAAAATGTAAAAAGTTTACAGACGCCGACGGACGCAAAGTGATAACAATAGCTCACATGACCCTTTTGGGTCAGGTGAGCTAATAAAAAACCAATCAAGAATTGTTACTTTCAAATAGGTGACTTTTTTTTTTTCTTTTTTATTACAATGATAAATTTAATATAAATATTTAATAGGACAAGACACAAGTGGAACTATAAAAATGCATTTTATTTAATTATATTACTGACTATAACTTCTAACTAATTTGCAAACAAATACACATGTAATTATCATAAATTTTGGAATTTTGGTAACATGGATATTTTGTTGCTTTTCTCTAATAAGGGTTGTGTTTTATTTTGATCCATATAATTTTCTGGGTAATTTATTAATGCAAACATTTTCCTTTTTAAAAGAACCAGCTGAAACATATTTGACACAAATCTCTGCATGATTATTGGTACCTGACAATTGTTCAAACAGTTTCTACATCTCTTAAATGGGTATGTTATGTGATTACTGAAATAACATTTTTATACTGTTTCTAGATTCCTACACAGGTGATACTATTTATTAAATCAAATGAATATTCTGGTGAATGTCAATCCTTCATTGAAAAAGTTACAAGTGCTGAGTACTTCATGTTGATCAAAACTTTCTATGCAACTTCTCACTTTATTATAAAAATAATGAATTATAGCAGACCACATTTAAATTTTTGGAAGATAAATTGTTTAAATACAATAAATATTGTTATCAGTGGATTTTATACAATGGGAGCTTTAAATCTGACAATAACGAATTAATCATTCATTGATTAATTGTGATTTGGAAAAATGTAACACCCTTATGAAAATATTTATGCCTATACTTTATACTGATGACACTCATAGTAAGAGCAAGTTGTTATTGGAGCAATCAATGTAAATGACATCTAAGAAAAATTTCTCTTTTCATTTGATCTACATGCATTGAAATATTTTTTGCCATATTCCTTTTTCACTTATACCATATCTTGATCGAAGTTATAGGTTTTTATGAACAAAAAGGGTTTTCCATTTATAAAAAACACTTTTCAAATGAATTTTACTGGATACTAGGACAGTTCCCATTTCCTTACTTAGCCTCCATGCTGCCTAGTGCATCATCATATATAAATATAAATAGGAGAAGCTTTCTTCAAGGTAAGTGCACTGGAGCTATCGTAATACAGAAAGCATAACCACAGATTATAAAATATTTCTTTAGAAATACAGCAAAATTTGATGACAAATTGTTCATTTTTGTTGCCTGTTTAATTAATCTGAAAACATTGGGTCGTAAAATTTTTAAAGATTTCTTTTATACATTGAATAGAAAATTTTTCTTCTTCATTATACAAATAATGTACAGCTCAGTTTATTTTGATCCAGTATTGCACAATAATTCCTCCCTACAATCAAGGTACATATGGTGTACTTGCTATGTACCAAGTTTCGTAAAATTTGGTTGAGTATAGTTTAGAGGAGTTGAGTGGAATAACTTTGTGACAGATAGGACAAGAACAATATGTCTCCCCACCAAGTGGGTAGACATAAATAACCCGACCAACAACAAGTTATACTCAGGAAAGGTTTCATGTAGTCTGCTATTATATTGCATTGTACTTGTGTCTTATTCCAACCATTAACATTACCGTATTGCCAGACCTGTATGGTTTTATTCTGGTATTTACAATTATGTGTTTCCTTTTTTGTGTTTGATTTTGGCACTCATTTTTTGGTAATAAATAGACCAAAAGAGAACTAACACCAAAATGACTCAATTTACAGCATCTTTCTGAGCTTACACTACTCCCTTTCTGAACTATTGTACAGATTAACAGATGACGTAAAAAAAACAACATTATTTTAAATTAATTTTTACATAATTCCATAACTATCCTATCTTCATCAAAACCAAATTTGAAAGAGAGAAAAAATGTAGCCAAAGATGCTACAAAACATATTTTGAGCAAATTAATACTTATGATTTGTCATTAGATATAAAGTTGTAAAAAATTTGTTGTAAAAGCATATGTAAAAAATCGATCAGACAGAAATGGCTGTTTTTTGTTAAACAGAAAGTAGGTGAGTGACAGAACTGAAATCTTATGGGAGGCCATGCTGCATACCAAATTTCTAGAGAATGAGATTAGTAGTTGCTGAGAAAACTGTTATGAAAATTTTTCCCGCCCGCCAGACATTCACCATAGTATAACCCGGATTTTCACTCTGTGAAATCCAATTAAAAATTACACAGTACTATAGCCAAAACCTAACTAAGCAGAACAGTGTAACCTAGCAGACACCAAGTACTGTATAGTATGGAACACAAGTCTACATGGATAATAGGCATAAATGGCACATTCTTAATAATTTACACTTAATCAATCTATACAAGTGATTCAAAAATAATTTTGTAAACAGTTTCAATAATTCATCTTAGTTTTGTTTAAACAAACATTTATTTTCTTTTTACAAAAGCTTTATCATTTTCAAATAAAAATTGAAATCCAAAATGTACAGTATCAGACAGGTAGCAAACTGAGGCTATCACCAGATTTGTTAGAAAACCACATTCCATTTTCATATGCAATAAAAGTAGTTAGACATGAATCAATTTATACTTAATCAATTTATCAATAATATCTCTATTATCTACCTCTAAATACAATTCCCTGAAATTCAATGTCAACAATGAATTACATACAACAACAAAAAAATGCATCTAATTATATATTCTCTTTATGTAATAAAGGAAAAGCCTACTAGTTAGCCTTATTTTTAAATATTTTCAACATCCTGATTTTTGGGTCTCTTTGTAAATTTCTTGCTCTTTCAGTAAATAAACACTGTTCAATTGTTAAAGACATAATGAAAATACTAATATTTGATGTATCTAGCTTAAATAGTTAGATTTATACTCTTAAATTTGTTTTTTTTGTAAAACTTTATTTAAGCAAGTCTGTTCTATGAACATATAGTACATTAAATGTGATATATTTATAAAATATATTACTCTATATAATATGGTTTTAGAAAACACACCTGTGCTTATTTAATGTTACAGTAAAATAAATAATTTTCATTTTTGCGTCACTGACACTTCAAAATTCATAGAAGTATGCCAACCTTTCTGATTCAGTTTTTCAAGAGCAAGTAGCAATTACTGATCTAAAATTCTCAAAGTCTAGCCATGATTTACAAATATTTTGTTAATTAGTTATCACACAACTTCCTCCTTTACTTATCATTATTTTGGTTTGTTGCAGTATATATACACACATGTATGTGTATACAGAATGTATAGTTTATGTAACTTAAGGCTAAATTGACTACAAGGCTTGCCAGCATTTCTGCCATAGACATATATAGTGTAAAGTGAAATCTATTTTCTGTTTCATGTACAAAAATGAGACACACCAATGTAAAATAATATAATTCTATAAAAAAATAATTTTATCATTAAAATATTTATATAAAACAACAATAGATTGTATACATTCTAAAAGTTTTTTGTTGGTATAAGCATATAGCAAAATAACAAAGAGATTAAAAACATGTTGATGTAAAATCAGAATGACTACAAAACTACTGACTAATAAGATACGAATCACAATGACCAAGTAGAGTAGTACAAAACTACTGACTTATCATAAAACATTCAGTTGTGACTTCACAACTCTATCACATGTATGTATTATGTCAATTTCACAACATCAATTTCATAACTTTGCAACATTGAATACAGAGCATTTTAAGATTAATTTCCTATAGAAATATTCATAAATATGAAAACTTTTTACCCTATACTTAACTGTTACTACCTTTGGTGATATACCTTATGTAATAAGGTTTATCTATAGATGTCTTGGTTAGGATAAATAGAGTATTTCTGTACAACAAATATTTAATAACAACCTCAAAGTAAAATGATAATTTCATGAATAAAAACCCAGTCAACGAAAGATTCCACAGTTTTTAAAACAAACAGTGGAAATGAGAGAAGGCAGATATATATCGGGGAATTTATTAACACATGTTTAAAATGGAATACATAAAATTAAATAAACATAAATTAAAAAAACAATTATGAAGAATCTTTTTATCAACAAGAATAGGAATGTCTTGATTATAATAAATATGCTATAAAAAAACACTTTCATAAAACTTCTCAATAAGACAGATAATAACAAAAAAATATATATTTCCTCATGGTCTTCAGGCAGTTATTAAAATCATCCACTATCTAACAAATATTAGAAGGAAGTGCCTTTGCTTTGACAACTAACACCATTTATTTCTAGAAATTTCTGTACTGGATAATAAAATAAGAGTTGATATATTATAAAAATATATTGACATACAAACTGTATCACAGCATAATATATACTATTATTAAGTAATAGAATTTTGAATTTTGCATGTTTCTGATTGGTCTAAAAAGTACTTTCTGGTCATTTTAAATCACAACAGTACTAAAATTCCATCAAATATTTGTTATTTTTGTCTGCTGTACACTTCTGCTGTACAAGCAGTCATGCCGAATCCAATATTGACCTGTTTTCTGATCAGATATATTTATGTGTTTGTAATACACAAATCTTGTCAACAACAATGCCAGTGTCTACTGCTAAAATATTAGCTACAGTAGACGAGGATTTGTTGGTTTTATTCATGAAATAAAAATAGTTACTGAAAGTGATATTCCATTGCAGCTGGTATTTCTCAACCCTCAAAAATGTATTTTCACCTCCCCTAGCACATGGTTGAGATATGCAGAGAGTTATTTATATGAAATTCATTGCTACAAAATATACAAGTAATTCTTTTTACTTATAAATGATAAAATATCAATGACTCAAACTATGTTTTCTGTTTCAATTCTTGCACACATGACTGTGCAATGATATAAATTTGATAACAAATAAAACTATTTTGTATTCTGTTCTATTAATATGGTGTCAGATCACTCCAGTGTCTACTGGTTTCTTTATTGGAGAAAATTTAAAAAAACTACCGACAATATTGTCACATCCAACAATAGTGTAGAATTATGAATCACTATCACTAATGTGGGATCTTTTCTTTCTAATTTTTTGTCGTATTTTTGACCCTCTATACTCTTTCTCTTCCTCCGTATTAGAATCATGAGGTCGACTTGAGCTTCTAGGCTTTTGTTTCACAGTTGATCCTCTATACTCTCTTTCTTCCTCTGTGTTTGAATCATGTGATCTACTTAAGCTTCTTATATTCTTTCTCACACTGCTAAAGTCATTAACATCAGAATTATCAAATTCCTGCCGAATATTCATTCTGACTGATCGTGGTCGATTGTCATCATCACTGTCAGACTCTAGACTTCTATCATGACGTCTTTGTTGATGGGATTTTTTCTTCTGCAAACTGAGAGGAGTGGATATTTTACTGAAGGGGGTTTGATTTTCTTCCAAAAAGTGAGGTACCATCTTGTCATTTTCAGCTTCTGGTTTTTTGATATCTTTGTCAATGTTCAACACTTTCTCTTCATTTTCTCTTAGTTTCTTTTTCTTCTTTTTCTTCTTGTGTTTCTTTTCTTTTTTCTCTTCCTCCTCTTTGTCTGCAACCTAGGAAAGAAAACAAAAAATATTAATGATTTACTTAATGGTTTCAATAGTTTTAATACTGGGAAGTAGGCAAGTGGGTACAGAAAATGTTAGAACATAGCCATGCAAACAACAAAATATTGTGAAGTCAACCAACAGTAAATGTGCTAAATTATGCCTTCTAATGATATTCTGCCACCATTTGTAAAATGTGTCTTTATATTACTAATTGATCATTACGGCAACATGATATAAAAAAGCTATGATTTACCACTGCATTAAATAAACAAGTGTGGACACAGAAAAACGTCTCGCCTGAATTCCGCATCAGTAACGAAAATAAATTTCGTCATAAGCATTACGTAAATAGCATTAATTATGAGCAGCGGCCTGTATACCAATTATTGTCACCATACTATGCATAGTTACAGAGGAACTGTCCTAATACAAAAACTTTAACGAAGTCGCTGAACCGTTAAATTGAGGTCAAGGTCAGGTGACACCTACCAGACAATCATTTACTATTCATCAGCAACCTATATACCAAATATTGTCATCCTACCATGCTTGGTTACAGGGGAACAGCAGTAACCTAAAAACTTTAACGTAGTCACTGGACCGTGAAATTGAGGTCAAGGTCAAATGGCACCTACCAGACAGTCATGTACTATTCATCAGCAACCTATATACCAAATATTGTCATCCTACCATGTGTAGTTACAGAGGAACTGTCGTAACCCAAAAACTTTAACGTAGTCGCTGGACCGTGAAATTGAGGTCAAGGTCAGGTGACACCTACCAGACAGTCATGTACTAGTCATCAGCAACCTATACACCAAATATTGTCATCCTACCATGTGTAGTTACAGAGGAACTGTCATAACCCAAAAACTTTAACGTAGTCGCTGGACCGTGAAATTGAGGTCAAGGTCAGGTGACACCTACCAGACAGTCATGTACTAGTCATCAGCAACCTATTCACCAAATATTGTCATCCTACCATGCGTAGTTACAGAGGAACTGTCGTAACCCAAAAACTTTAACGTAGTCGCTGGACCGTGAAATTGAGGTCAAGGTCAGGTGACACCTACCAGACAGTCATGTACTAGTCATCAGCAACCTATACACCAAATATTGTCATCCTACCATGCGTAGTTACAGAGGAACTGTCGTAACCCAAAAACTTTAACATAGTCGCTGGACCGTGAAATTGAGGTCAAGGTCAGGTGACAGGTGACTGACTGGCAAGTACTCATCATAAGCTACCTCTGGACCAAATTTGATGGACCTAGGGCTTGGGCTTACAAAGATGTGAAGCAAGATGTCAAGTGTTTACGCCGCCGCCGCCGGATTCCCATACATATGTCTCGCCTCCAGCGACTTTCGTCGCAGGCGAGACAAAAATAGACAACAAATGAACAACTTATTTTTTAAATTAATGCCCTACTTGTAGGCTAACACATCACCATTTCATGGCAAAACAATAACTTATAAAATCAATATATACTGTCTAAAGTTATAATGTAAGTATAATTGATTCCAAATTTTTGTTATGTCATCCTTTTTATATTCTATCAGATTTGGTCACTTAATTTTAAACACCTTGCTAACCAATAAAAGCAAAGAAATCTATAGCCCACCAGCTACTGTATATGAAAATTTAAGAATCATATGCAGTATACAGTTATTTAATGCCTGTTCTTGGAGCAGTCAAACTTATTATCCAGAGGTGCTGGAGATGATTAAGGAACTGTTGCCTGAGGCGGCAGGCCAAAGGCAAGTTCCTTAATCATCTCCTGAGCACCGAGGGCATAACAGTTTGACTGCTCCATGAACAGGCATTAAGCAAGTGTAGACTGTGAGCACGCTCACAAAGGGAAACCCCGCTTCGCTTCAAGTCCAATTATCTCCCCTGAATAATATCCAACAGCGACGAAAATTCTTCATGCACATCTACATATGATGTACTTCCTTCGTGTAAAGTTTCATCAAAATCTGTTAAGCGGTTTAGAAGGAGAAGCACTTACAATGGATATGGACAGACAGACTGACAGACAGACAGACAGGGTGATTCCTATATAGCCCCAAAACAAGTTTGTGGGGGTTTTAATAACAGTTTTTTAACTTATAGACTTTACATAGAGAGTGATCACATTAAAGGATCTTGGTTGGCCATGTTAATAAAAAACAAATTCCTAGCATGAGAAATTTACCCCAAAAAATCTCTAGCACCATAGAAACCATAGTTTGACTGTGATTTTTATCTTTTTTTTTTTCCAAATGGGATGAATGAGATGGTAGTCTGTGCGCTTGACACTGCACATCGTTCTCAGCATGGTTGAAAAATGTAATAAAATTAGTTTATCCCTTACCCCCATATATCTTCAAAAAATTAGAGATAGGAGAAATCCTAGACACCCTACTGTAAGCATTTCTAATGAGAAATTCAAGTTAAACCAGAGGGTCCCAGAAGCATGTAATAGCTCACCTGATAGACAAATGCCTTGGAGCTCACTTCAAAATTTTACAGTTTCACTCTACCTTACAAAATATGACAAAAGCTCACATGGATCTCGGGTCTAGGTAGGCTAAAAAAGTGTATTAATACTAAGAAGCAAGGACAAAAAAGGCCCATAATAAGTTAGGTTTAACCTAAATTTATCTTGAATAATACTTTTTATTAAACAAATATCTTAAGCAAAATAATCAAATGTATTTTAAAATAGACATATAACTCACCTGAATCTCATTTGCAGATTCTACTGCCTTTGCTAAACTAGTCGATTCAGCAGTTTTTGTTGCTGTAAGTGTCTCGTGCCCTACTCTGGAATTCTCTCTATCTACTGTTGGTTGATCTGTCTCATCCATAAAGTCTTCCTTTATCATCTTGTACAACTCATCAATTCTGGAAAAATATACTCAGACTCTAAAAATTACTGTCTTATTGTTCTCCCCAAATAATTCTGAGCCATAAAAATATCTGAATGAAAAACTACATTGAATTTCAAATGTCTGCATGAAAAATTTTTTTCAACTGGATTTTTAACTCAGCTAAAAGTAATCACATTTTTGTCACATTATATATTCATTCAATAATGTTTGTATTTTTAATCATGTTTAACTCTACTTTTAGCAATTTTTCAGTGTGTCCAGTTTTTATTGTGGGAGGAAGCATTATTGCCTGGAGAAACCTTCAGTAGGATATATTCAATGAACAATTTTTACTGTTTATTACTAATTATAGCTATTTATTAATGACATGGCATTTTGATGAAATATGTTAAACATTTGGTGCTAGCAGCTATGAAATAAATTAAAGAGGGTAGGTTCAGTCTTCAAAATGGAAAAATTAGCACTAATTTTTTTGGTACTACAAATTATTCTAGTACATAGAAATATTTTGCCAACCTCCAGTAAGTTTTCTAGCTGCTAGGCTACTGATCTATTACTAAACGAGTTTTGCAATAACAAACAAATCACAATGCTGACCTTTTCTGCATGCTTAAAATACTAATATCCGTATCACTTTTAGCTTCTGCTTTCTTCTTCCTTAAATAATTACAAAGCTGCTCCTTCTCAAAAAGCTGTAGGTATTCTAAATGGCGGGAACCATACTGACGACCTAAAATATATAATTATAACTGCATAGTTACAAAGAAATGAAAAAAGTTCTATCTGAAATATATAAATATAACTTATATAACACTTATATGCATGTTTTAATTTTTTTTGCACATCCTCACACCAATTACTGATCTGTTTTAAATTCTAAATTTGACCCTGTATATTGGTATATCTAGAATGCACATTTGTTATCAATAGGTTTTTACCAGATTAGAAAGACATCAAGACTTGAGCAAAAAGCATCCTTTTAAACATTGCTTATATATGAAATAAACCTCCTTATTGATAACTTTTAAAATTTGATGTCAAAGTGCAGTAAATCTGACATTTAATGTGCTAAGTGTAGGACAAGTTTTAATAAATATCATTGGTTAAACAAATCACAATAGAGAACTGATTAGCATCAATGTAATCATCACACAAATACATGTTATCTGCCCATGTGAGTGGAATAACAATCATTCAATTAAATCACTGCAAATAAATAAAAAGTCATACACAGAGTCAATGACATGATTGTATGATTCAACTGAAAATTGTCAATGTTATAAAATTGTGGACATTTTTAATTCACTGATGATTCAAGTTCAGCATAGTCGAATTAAAATAAATCTTTCGACCCCCTATTTGTTATTATCACTGTGAAGATCTAACAGAATTCCATTATAGGTCATCACAGCTTGAACTTTTGATATAAATATTATCCAACTTAAAAAAATGTTGGGCATCCCAAAAAAAAACGTAGCAAACAAAAGTATGTTTTTATCATCGACTTGATGACAATGATGTAATAATAATGAGAGATGCTGAACAATAAAACAGGATTCCCAGACACCAAAGGTTGTTAAAGCCAATTTTGGTCAAAACAAATTTTTAATCTGAGATGTTCTCTAATAGGATGTTGTTAGATCTTCACAGCAACAATAACAAAAAGGGGGAGCAAGTGAAACAGATTGAGTCCAGCACAGTAAAGCAATTATATTGTGCATTGTGTAACCATGTGATGTTAACTTAAAGATTTTTAGCAATATTTCATCTACATGGACAATTTACAGTTCAACACTTTAATATTAATCAACCAAGCAACAAATAATTAATATTTAAAAATCTTTTAGACAAAAAATAAACATGATAAATATCATACGTTTTTGTTGTCAATGGCAGCATAAAGCTATTTGTACCATAAATAATTAACTGCTTACCATCTGAAATTTAATTTAATACATTTTGTCAAGCAGAACTAATTTAGATGTATTCCTTAAATGGTTTCGTTTAATTTCAACTCCATTGAAAAACATAAATCAGGATTGAGGTGAGGTTTCTATGGGCAAATTTCATTCCAATGTTATAAAATTTTTAAACACATACATATGCAGAATTAACAAAATTTATCTTTTAATGTAAGTCGGAAAGTTGCTAATAAGAACAGACTAAATTAACATGAATTGTTATTTCTATTCTGTTGCATTTAAATGGTCTGATCAAAATATTTTATACAAAATTGGTCTTCTGTATATGCCAGAAGTCATTAATTACAAGCATGGTGAATATGTTGGATACAATTGAAACAGAGATTAACATGATTATTAAACCCTCTTCCTATTATTAGATCTTTAGAATAATAATGATAGTTGCACTGCATTGAAATTGTCAAAATTTGCTACCATTGTGCAATACTTAATATATATGTGATCCAAAATGAATACAATTCTTGTCTTACTCTTTGACCCTGGTAGTAAGTACAAAATATTGGTGATATTACATTTTGCATTGAGAAATGCCCTAATCTAAATCTAATCTATTCTTAGTCAGTTTCAAAGGGAAAAGATTTTTCCGATTTTAGTCAACATAAAAAAAAGAACTAACAGACAGCATTTGTGCTGAATTACAAAAACAGCTGAATTGCAGCTTTAGTTGAGCATGGGGTCATGCTTTTTGCTTGAACATCGTAACATGAGGAATCTTTTCAAAAGACCTTCCAAACACAATTCTTGCAAAGTTTGCCGTCACCTAGCTAAGTAGTTTCAAAGGAGAGGAATAAAGTGTAAAATGTTTAAGGAAGTATATAAGACAAACAGGGTTGTCAATAGCTCACCACTACTTTTCTTTGGGTAAGCTAAAAACTGGATATATGACTTTGTATATTAAACAGATATATCATGTCTGGGAGGGGTATTTGTGAAAAATACCAGTCGAGAGATGAAATATTTCCCGAGCCGCTAGGCGAATATCATGATTTCAAAGAGTGGTGAAACTAGACCACTTGCGTGCTGTTTATTGACTCTTTACTATCGAAACGTTTCCGATTTTCTAAATCGATTACTCATGTTACGTTTACTTCGAGGTAAAAGTCAAAACTTCCAAATGAATATTTCCAGCATAATAATATGCGAGGGTTATTTTTAAGCAAATACCACGGCACAGAGGGTAAAATTTTTTGCTGAATACCCCAGTGATGACGAAATCGATGCAAAATCAGGAAATGTGCGAAAAATACACTGTCTATTGACCAATCAAAAGCCAGCATTTTTATATGAGGTGTAATTATTAATTTTATTCTACATGTTGTTTTAAAATATAAATAAATGTACTGTTTGTGGTAGTGCATATAAATCCAGCTATATTATAGTCAAAATACAATGACCTGTCAGGTATTTTTTACCAATTGGTCAATCAGTTCTAAATACAGAAAACAGCTGTTTAGGAAACTGCTTCAATCAGTAATAGCTGGACATTAAAATTGCAGCTATTAATGCCTGACTCAGGTAAGTTCAACTTCAAACTTGGGTCAGCTGGACAGTTTACTCTATAATGATTTTAAATTACAAAGAAAATGATAATTTCTATTTCAGATGCAATGATACTATTTTTGTCCTTTTTTTGGTGAATTCTTGGGGGTGGGGGTTGGAAGACACAAGGTTGTACAATTTGTACATAATTTGTATTTTAAGTATATTGTTCCAGTGGAAAGTATTTGCTCTGAGCGCATATCCTGTGGCAAGTTACAATAAATTGTTTATCCACAGCCATAATTTCTTAATAAAAACTGGATAAAATGATAAATGATAATCATACTGCCTTTGAACGAGGGTGTTAGAGTAGAATATCACATGAAGAAAAACTTATCACCCAAGACGAAGGGTGATAATTTTTTCTTCATGTGATAATTTACCCTAACACCCTTGTTCACAGGCAGGGTAATTTTTATTATACTGAATGCCTATTATCTTAAGAAGAAACCCGAACTACCATATAGATACTGTACTGAATTATATTTTTAATGTCTGCTAGTTGTTTTTCTAAATAATAATTTGTTGTGTCTGACATGTTTGCTTGGAAAGACAAACAACCTGTAAGTAAATTTCTGCTGCTAATCATTTTTCAGGTTGGCAATTTTCATTCTGAGCTGGTGATATTATTTTTATATCACTTGTAAACTTCTGCTGGAGCGGGTAATAATTGTCCGGTTTGGTTATCTCTGGTCTGAGCATGTGTTAATTTTTTCCATATCACCCTTTTTGAGGAAAGCATGAGAAATTAACAATCTTTGCTAAAATGGCTGGGCAAAAATCAAAATCAATAGAAATTAACACATGGTTACTGTCCATTAACAAGATAGCATTTTTGCAAAATGGATCAAAGACAGAAATGGCCGGATTTCATTAAACAGGAAGTAGGTGAGCGACAGACCTGAAATTGAATCCCATGTTATGGAAGGCCATGCTGATGCTGCATACCAAATTTCAGAAGAATGTGATTAGTAGTTGAGTTTTTGTTTGTTTGTTTGAATGATGTTTAAAGCCATTTTCAGCAATTTTTCAGCTGTATCATGGCGTCCAGTTTTTATTGGGTCAGGAAGCTAGAGTACCCGGAGAAAACCCCGACCTGGGGCAGGAAAACTGGCAATCCTTGTCAATTAAGATTGGAGTCGAGTACACACTGCCTGCAGTGAGAATAAAATCCACAATCTCAGTGTTGACAAGACCATGTGACTAATAGTAGACAAACTACCTTAACCACTCAGCCACTTTAGTAGCTGCTGCGAAAACTGTTACAAAAATTTTCTACCATTGAACATTAATGTTAAAAATTAACATTTCCCTGCCCGCCAGACATTTACCAAACTATAACCTGGATTTTCACTCTGTGAAATCCGGCCAATTATTACAATAAAAGCATTTATTCCACATTAAAACATGAATATCCTTTGACACTTTTTTTGCAACAGTACTAATTTCTATTTAAAGCTATACACAAACTTAGGTGTTTTACTAGAGTTTAAAAACCCAGAATCTGTCAGATAATGTTCAACAACCAGGCTTGTGCATTTTCCATTCTTGCACATTTTTTATGAATGTGCAGTGCTAATTCTGGATAAAAAATGTATTATCGCACATTCATTTTTGTTTTATATATTGGCACCTGAAGAATTATGGCTGATGGAGAAACTGTTGAGAATAATTAGTACATATATATTTCATATTTACAATTACAATTTATTAGTACATGTACATTAAATAATTAATATTAAAGGATAATTTCATTAAATAAATCCCTACAAAACAGTATTTTAAAAATCCTATACATGTATACAAGAATAACCTGTATATGTACCTACTTTTTATAATACATGTATTTAGTTTGTGTTCAGTTTGTTTTTTGTGTGTATAAGATTATCATATGGTATCTGTCCAGTTGAACCAAGTTAAAAACTTATAAATTTATCATGCATGAATAGCTGCAATTTAAATGTCCAGCTTAAGAGCTTTAAACAAACAGATATATTTTGTTTGTTTAATTGGTGTTTTAACGCAACTTTCAGCAATTTTTCAGCTATTTCATGGTGTCCAGTTTTTATTGGGGGAGAAAGCCTGAATACCCGGAGAGAACCCCCTACCTCAAAACAGATAGAAACAGTTTTCTAAACAGCTGTTATCTATATGTGGAATTGATTGTTTTTTTGTTTCTTTGAATGTTGTTTATCACCACTTTCAGCAATTTTTCAGCTATATCATGGCGACATATGTGGAACTGATTGAGCAACAGGTAGAAAATACCTGACAGATCAAAGTATTTTGACTTTAACTATACAATTTCCTTTGTTATAAGCAGAGTTTCTGATAATGATCTGTAGAGTATAATTCATAGGTTATTTTTTTATTATTTATATTATTTTGTTTATTTAATTGGCCAATTTGAGTTTTCGTCAGCTTTATCAAAGGGTCAAGTTTTTACATTGGGTGAGGAAGCTGGAGTTCCTAGTGAAACCACTGATCTTCAGAATGAAAACTGGCAAACCTTATAAATTAATGTTGGTCTTCAGCACACCTTACTAAAAGCTGGGCTTGACCTTACAACCCCCAATAGTCCCAAGCAGGAAGTATTGTCCAACAGGTTTGAAAGTTGCTTAGGACGTACAACTTGTAACTTGTGATACTGAACCACCCTGCCAAATTTCAAATTGTTCTCATGTACAGTTTCTGAGAAATGCTTGACGGAAATTTGTATATACGGACGGATGTATTTACGTACAAATGAAGTCGCAAACAGGAAGTAGTTGTCCGACTGGTCTAAAAGAAGCTTAGGACGTACAACATGTGATACTGAACTACCCTGCCAAATTTCAAATTGTTCTCATGTACAGTTTCTGAGAAAAGCTTGACAGAAATTCGTTTGGATGGACAGACAGACAGATAGACGGACATAAGTAAAACTTATTGCCCGTCGCAGGGGCATAAAAATTGCCAAAACACAATCATTTGTCCACACTGGCAATGTTGGAATTCCTGAACTTTCAGAAATGAGAAAAGATTAAGCACTACCTTATTCTCATTATTCCACTAAATTTGATAGGTTCAGCAGATTCAGGGGAGATTTTTCCAACCAGATTAAAGGAGTAAATAACTCAAAGACATTGTTAAGAACTTTTTGATCGATTTCTTGTTTCAGAAAAGATGTTACAAATTTTAGCAAATCAAAAACAAGAATTGTCCATGCATCTATGTTATTCACTTCATCAAGAGAAAGAAATATTGTCCAGGCTTCATAGATATTATATGTATCAAGTTACCATAAAATTTACTTTTAATTTCACAAAAGGAGATTTAAAATTTCAGCCAATCAGAAACCATATTAAACTGGCCATAGTGGCGATCTTTTTGTGCGTTTAAAGTTTGTGAGGATGACATAACAAATTTCTTAAGTTTCAGCCAATAAGGATACAGATTAGAAAATAGAATGCATGTTTTTGTCACTGTTTCCTGGCGAGTACAAATTAACTTTTATAATTTCTGACAATGTACGAATATTGTTTTTATCCTGCAACCCTAAAATATAGCCGATTTCCAAAATAAAACTTTGTTCTGCATTTCTAAAAAAACCAAACTTTTTTTTGCTACCTTTAAGGTATAGCAAATGTAATGATTACTAGATAATTTTTAGCTTAGTGATCTGTCAGTCTTCAATATACTTTTCACATTGCATTCTTTTATCTGAAGCTACTAAGCCAACTCAACTGAAATAATGTATAAAAGGTCCTCTACAAAAGCTGATTCTGATCCAGGATCTATTGAGATTCTGCCACTAAGTGGTTTGGCCCTAAAAAGCGAAAGTATTAAAAGTCACTTTTAACTGTCGGGTGGACAGAATGCTTTAATTAAACAATATTTATAGCTGGATTTAGATAATTAAGAAATGTAATAATGCTTAAAAATAAGTACCTTTTGATTTTCTGCAGCATGTTTTACGAAAGATCCATTTGATAACAAGATAGACATGTATAATTAAACTGAAGGGTGGAACCAAGGCAGCCTTAGTGTCATACTCCATAACCAACATATACATCTGATATTTCCATATTCTGTTTGAGTTTACTTCAACTTCGTGAAACACATTGCTGAAAAAATATGTAAATATCTCAGCATCACTGATATTGGTAAAAATCCCCCCTTTTTTGCAGTCACTTGGCCATAAATTGAATTCAAGGTCATGTGATACAGTCATCTACCATTAATCAGCTACAAATATATCTATATAATATGAATATAGGAGCAGCCTAAATGTGAGTATCAATGTGACATTTTATGGATAGAGCTCCCTAACAGTGCCTCTGCATTCCACATTTTTGTGGTTATTCAAAAAATAAACACTTTAATTTTATTGATGTAAAAATTAATTTTCTCTACTTTTGAATTATAACTTTTGTGCTCTTCTACAATATTTTCTTGGGATAGCTGAAATGTTTTTTTTTTCATATTGTTCACACGACTTTTTTTTTTAAAAGAATGCATGTAACCGTATAGCTCACATATGCAATGCTTGCTATCGCATATGGTTACTGAGGAACAAACCTAATGCAAAACCTGGACCATGACTTGAGGTCAAGGTCAGGTGACACCTACCAGACTGCCATGCACTTTTCATCAGTAACCTATAATACGAAATATTGTCATGGTTCCTCAGGAAATCACTTAATCCAACATCTTTAATGTAGAATGACAAGTGCATCATTGGCCAAATTTGATGAATATATGGCTTAAGCTTACAAGGATATAAAGCAAAATGTCCAGTGTAAACGTCTTTGCAGCCGCCTCCATAAGCCCATATAGATGTCTAGCCTGAAGGCGAGACAAAATTGCTTGGTTACTGACTCAATCATAGATGCAACGAGAATGAGAAAAAAAATTTAAATACTACTGAATTACAATTTTTTTTTTATATTTCTGAATAAATCAACTAATAGTCTATAAATACATCTAAAAACCATATAAATTATACCTAAATATAGCAATGAGCAAGTTTAGTAGGAGAACATTTGCTATCAACAGGTAAGCAGCTAGGATAATTGGAACCAGCCAATGGAATGATTTACAGTATGTACTATCTGGTAAACCTGCTAAAGAATAGTTGTTCTGACAAGAGTCATCATCTGAAATATACAATAAAATACAATTAGACAATAAAGAAGAAAAGATCATCTAAACATAAATCTCAGTAAACACTTAGTGTCATACTCCATAACCAACATATCATTAAAAGACAGAAATACAGAATATAAGGCAATTGGTTTTTGGTAGTGGCTTTCTCACGGTACATCTCACGTGAGCCCGTTAGGGCGAACCTGAGATATCACCGTGAGAAAGCCACTACCTAAAACCAATTGTCTTATATTTTGTTTATCGGTAATTTATAACTAAGAATATATCTTTATGAAATCCATGCAAAAATTCAAACAAATTACAGAATCAATCTGTAATTCAAAACAATTTCAAAGGGACTATTTTGTCGGAGTGATCTGTGAAAAACGGAGTGCTACGTTATTTAACGTCGACGTCATTCAACTGGAATGTGGCGTAATGAATGGACGTTTATTTCATTGATCTTGTGTAAGGTTACAAGGCAAGTCATTTTTATAAGCCTTTATAATAGTTTGTGAATTAGAATCTTTTATTTTACTCTTAATTATAATATGGGGTTTCAAATTTTGTGTTTTTAATATTTTGCTCTTTGTCTTTGACAACCGTATTAACAATTATTTAAAATTTATGTGCCAACGTTTCTGACCGATTTTCCAATGCCAATGGAGTGTCAGTTTAACTTTTTATTGTTTTCTATATTTTGTATTTTATATCGTTATCATTTCTCGGTGCTGTGTTATTTTTAATTTTCAGTACTTTGCAGTGGCCAGGGGAGATACGAGATACACATCATTTATTGAGAAATTCCAAATTTAATTAAAATGCATTGATGTAAGTATGTAATGAGTTGTAGGTTCTTGTGTAGGTCGAATTTTACTACCGTAATCATCCTATTACAATTTTGTGATTTGTCGGATTAACCAAACAAATGACGAGGTTATTCGCAAGTTCTTCTGGCTAATGAACAATAATCGAGATTTTTCACTTCACTGTTGAATTTTGATGTTTGTGCAATTTGAAGAGTTTTGTTCAGATTATTTAAAGCGTATGATTGTTAGCTAGCTGCGAAAACGTAGCTCTGGTGGTCGAGAACGGAGGGCAGAGAATATTGCATGTCATTTTTTAAATCGTTAAAACAAAAGGGCGCTGTAGGGGGTCCATACTACAAGCAGACGTATGCTATATTCCTAGGAACATGTGTAATATTTGATTTTTTGGTTTTTTTTGGTTTTTTTTTTGGGGGGGGGGTTCTTTTTCATTTGGGGGAAGGGGGTTATTAGATCGTGTTTTATTTTATCTTGCTTTGTTTATTTTTGAACATTCTGTTAGTTACTGTGACGTAATCAATTTTAGATTCCTCCGCCATTAGTCACGCATGCCCGGTAATGAACTGCCTGATATTTTTTGTATCACGGCTAGTATACTGAGACAAGCATTATCAGTTGGAACACATCAAAGGAAAAAACACAAATTACCGATAACATCAAATCCCCCCCCCCCCCAAAAAAAAAAGAACAAAAAACAAATAACAGAAAGGAATACCATACTGACTGGTAACCGTCGTAAAAAAACACAACGTTATTAATAGGATCCTTAACACTCCCCTTTATTTTGAAGCTATTATTTAACAAGTTTCATGTAATTTATCTATAGCATTCCTAACAGAGGACTGATATGGGTTTCTATATCACACCTAAAGTATCCCACACAGAGGACTGATATTGATGTCTATATCACACCTAAAGTATCCCACACAGAGGACTGATATTGATGTCTATATCACACCTAAAGTATCCCACACAGAGGACTGATATTGATGTCTATATCACACCTAAAGTATCCCACACAGAGGACTGATATTGATGTCTATATCACACCTAAAGTATCCCACACAGAGGACTGATATTGATGTCTATATCACACCTAAAGTATCCCACACAGAGGACTGATATTGATGTCTATATCACACCTAAAGTATCCCTAACAGAGGACTGATATTGATGTCTATATCACACCTAAAGTATCCCACACAGAGTACTGATATTGATGTCTATATCACACCTAAAGTATCCCACACAGAAGACTGATATTGATGTCTATATCACACCTAAAGTATCCCACACAGAGGACTGATATTGATGTCTATATCACACCTAAAGTATCCCACACAGAGGACTGATATTGATGTCTATAGCATATGTAAAGTATCCCACACAGAGGACTGATATTGATGTCTATAGCATATCTAAAGTATCCCAAACAGAGGACTAATATTGATGTCTATAGCATATCTAAAGTATCCCACACAGAGGACTGATATTGATGTCTATAGCATATCTAAAGTATCCCACACAGAGGACTGATATTGATGTCTATAGCATATCTAAAGTATCCCACACAGAGGACTGATATTGATGTCTATAGCATATCTAAAGTATCCCACACAGAGGACTGATATTGATGTCTATAGCATATCTAAAGTATCCCACACAGAGGACTGATATTGATGTCTATAGCATATCTAAAGTATCCCACACAGAGGACTGATATTGATGTCTATAGCATATCTAAAGTATCCCACACAGAGGACTGATATTGATGTCTATAGCATATCTAAAGTATCCCACACAGAGGACTGATATGGGAGTCCATATCATACCTACAGCATCCCACACAGAGGACTGATATGAGAGTCAATATCATACCATATCATTACAAACGATGTATATATCAACAAAGAGGGCTGTAAACATAAATCTACCCACGTAAAGCGGGTTATTTTGGCATTTTTCTCTCAAAAGCGGTGTTTAATTTTGGTGTGTTAAATTTGTGTGTTTGATAAAACTGATCGGCACCTTCGATAGTTGCTCTCTTTAACTTGAAATCGCAGTAGTGAGCAAGTTTATTATTAGTGTTTGATATACAGAGGACTGATATGGATGTCAATATCATAACTACAGCATCCCACACAGAGGGCTGATATGGATGTACATATCATGCCTACAGCATCCCACACAGAGGGCTGATATGAATGTACATATCATGCCTACAGCATCCCACACAGAGGGTTGATATAGGTGTCCATATCATACCTACAGCATCCCACACAGAGGGCTGATATGAATGTACATATCATGCCTACAGCATCCCACACAGAGGGTTGATATAGGTGTCCATATCATACCTACAGCATCCCACACAGAGGGCTGATATGAATGTACATATCATGCCTACAGCATCCCACACAGAGGGTTGATATAGGTGTCCATATCATACCTACAGCATCCCACACAGAGGGCTGATATAGATGTCCATATCATAACTACAGCATCCCACACAGAGGGTTGATATAGGTGTCCATATCATAACTACAGCATCCCACACAGAGGGCTGATATGGATGTACATATCATGCCTACAGCATCCCACACAGAGGGCTGATATGAATGTACATATCATGCCTACAGCATCCCACATAGAGGGTTGATATAGGTGTCCATATCATACCTACAGCATCCCACACAGAGGGCTGATATAGGTGTCCATATCATAACTACAGCATCCCACACAGAGGGTTGATATAGGTGTCCATATCATAACTACAGCATCCCACACAGAGGGCTGATATGGATGTCCATATCATGCCTACAGCATCCCACACAGAGGGTTGATATAGGTGTCCATATCATACCTACAGCATCCCACACTGAGGGCTGATATAGATGTCCATATCATGCCTACAGCATCCCAAACAGAGGGCTGATATGGCTGTCCATATCATGCTTACAGCATTACACACAGAGGGCTGATATGGGTATCTATATCATACCTACAGCACCCAACACAGAGGGCTATATGCATGTCCATATCATGCCTACAGCATCCCACAAAGATGATTGATATGGGTGTATATATCATGCATACAGCATTACACAGATGATTGATATGGGTGTAAATATCATGCATACAGCATTACACACAGATGATTGATATGGGTGTATATATAATGCATACAGCATTACACACAGATGATTGATATGGGTGTATATATCATGCATACATCATTACACACAGATGATTGATATGGGTGTCTATATCATGCCTTGAGCATCCCACACAGACGGCTGATATAGGTGTCCATATCATACCTACAGCATCCCACACAGAAGGCTGATATAGGTGTCCATATCATGCCTACAGCATCCCACACAGAGGGCTGATATGGATGTACATATCATGCCTACAGCATTACACACAGAGGAATTATATGGGTGTCAATATCATACCTGCAGCATCCCACACAGAGGGCTGATATAGATGTCCATATCATACCTACAGCATCCAACACAGAGGGTTGATATAGGTGTCTATATAATGCCTACAGCATCCCACACAGAGGGCTGATATGGCTGTCCATATCATGCTTACAGCATTACACACAGGGGGCTGATATGGATGTCTATATCATACCTACAGCATCCCACACAGAGGGCTAGATGCATGTCCATATCATGCCTACAGCATCCCACAAAGATGATTGATATGAGTGTATATATCATACATACAGCATTACACACAGATGATTGATATGGGTGTATATATCATGCATACAGCATTACACACAGATGATTGATATGGGTGTATATATCATGCATACAGTATTACACACAGATGATTGATATGGGTGTATATATCATCCTACAGTATTACACACAGATGATTGATATGGGTGTCCATATCATGCCTAGAGCATCCCACACAGAGGGCTGATATGGCTGTCCATATCATGCTTACAGCATTACACACAGAGGGCTGATATGGGTGTCTATATCATATCTACAGCATCCCACACTGAGGGCTGATATAGATGTCCATATCATGCCTACAGCATCCCACAAAGATGATTGATATGAGTGTATATATCATGCATACAGGATTACACACAGATGATTGATATGGGTGTATATATCATACATACAGCATTACACACAGATGATTGATATGGGTGTATACATCATGCGTACAGCATTACAAACAGATGATTGATATGGGTGTATATATCATGCATACAGCATTACACACAGATGATTGATATGGGTGTATATATCATCCTACAGTATTATACACAGATGATTGATATGGGTGTATATATCATACCTACAGCATTACACACAGAGTGCTGATATGGGTGTCTATATCATACCTACAGCATCCCACACAGAGGGCTAGATGCATGTCCATATCATGCCTACAGCATCCCACAAAGATGATTGATATGGGTGTATATATCATGCATACAGCATTACACACAGATGATTGATACGGGTGTATATATCATGCATACAGCATTACACACAGATGATTGATATGGGTGTATACATTATGAATACAACATTACACACAGATGATTGATATGGGTGTATACATTATGCATACAGCATTACAAACAGATGATTGATATGGGTGTATATATCATGCATACAGCATTACACACAGATGATTGATATGGGTGTATATATCATCCTACAGTATTACACACAGATGATTGATATGGGTGTATATATCATACCTACAGCATTACACACAGAGTGCTGATATGGGTGTCTATATCATACCTACAGCATCCCACACAGAGGGCTAGATGCATGTCCATATCATGCCTACAGCATCCCACAAAGATGATTGATATGGGTGTATATATCATACATACAGCATTACACAGATGATTGATATGGGTGTATATATCATACCTACAGCATCCCACACAGAGGGCTAGATGCATGTCCATATCATGCATACAGCATTACACAGATGATTGATATGGGTGTATACATTATGAATACAGCATTACACACAGATGATTGATATGGGTGTATACATTATGAATACAGCATTACACACAGATGATTGATATGGGTGTATACATTATGCATACAGCATTACAAACAGATGATTGATATGGGTGTATATATCATGCATACAGGATTACACACAGATGATTGATACAGGTGTATATATCATGCATACAGCATTACACACAGATGACTGATATAGGTGTATATATCATGCATACAGCATTACACACAGATGACTGATACGGGTGTATATATCATGCATACAGCATTACACACAGATGATTGATATGGGTGTATACATTATGAATACAGCATTACACACAGATGATTGATATGGGTGTATACATTATGAATACAGCATTACACACAGATGATTGATATGGGTGTATACATTATGCATACAGCATTACAAACAGATGATTGATACGGGTGTATATATCATGCCTACAGCATTACACACAGATGACTGATACGGGTGTATATATCATGCATACAGCATTACACACAGATGATTGATATGGGTGTATACATTATGAATACAGCATTACACACAGATGATTGATATGGGTGTATACATTATGAATACAGCATTACACACAGATGATTGATATGGGTGTATACATTATGCATACAGCATTACAAACAGATGATTGATATGGGTGTATATATCATGCATACAGGATTACACACAGATGATTGATACAGGTGTATATATCATGCATACAGCATTACACACAGATGACTGATATGGGTGTATATATCATTCATACAGCATTACACACAGATGACTGATATGGGTGTATATATCATGCATACAGCATTACACACAGATGATTGATATGGGTGTATATATCATGCATACAGCATTACACACAGATGACTGATATGGGTGTATACATTATGAATACAGCATTACACACAGATGATTGATATGGGTGTATACATTATGCATACAGCATTACAAACAGATGATTGATATGGGTGTATATATCATGCATACATCATTACACACAGATGATTGATACAGGTGTATATATCATGCATACAGCATTACACACAGATGACTGATATGGGTGTATACATCATGCATAAAGCATTACAAACAGATGATTGATATAGGTGTCCATTTTAAACCTAAAGCATTACAAAGAGGGCTGATATGGGTATGGTATGAAAGTTATCATATTGACGCACGGATGATAGGGAAATGTTTTTTATATTCTCTACTTTATACAAGGCATAAATTAACAACAAATAAATGCTTCCCTAAGCCAGAATTAAAAGACTGTCTTCCAACTGAATTAGTTGAACTGGATAAATATATAGTTAATCATATACTGTATAACAACAAATATGTTGTATTATGAAGCAATATCACGGTCATCATGTACTCTGGTAATACATGTAATATCTCACAATCCCATGTAAGTATACACATTATATAATCAGAGGTAATATTAATCATTTTGCATTGCTTACTTTGTGTCTGAGTCTGCAATTAATAAAGCCACTTCTACTCACTGTGAGTTTCCTTTTGAATACTGAGAAGCACAACAATTAATTTAATGTTCCCTGATTTCTTTTGAATGTGTGTGGCTTAAATTCATTCTAAAGAAAATTATGGAAATTGATTTCATAATATAGGTATTAATGGAGATATACCTAAACTGTATTGGCCACAGAATCACATCAATAAAAGATATAAAGGAAATAACACCCATGGGAGGGCAGGACAGAAAAATCTCAGACACCAAGTGAAAAGATTTATGGTCTCCAAACAAGGCTCAGTCAAGTTGGAGACCAAAATAACTTTCACCATGGTGTCTTTTTCTCACTAATTTATAAAAAGATGATGTCAACAAATAGAGTTATCTACCCTGAAAGTAGTCTCTAGTGAACATTTTTGTGTAAACACTACTATGGCATAAATAAGCCCAGATATGTTGTTTTCATGTTAATAATTTAAAGAGGCAAAGTAAACAAATACAGTAAAACCAAATATTTTATGATTTTATTGCTGAATCAACAATTGACATCACAACACATTTTTATGGGAAAAGAAGCATGAAATTCTAATATCTCCCATGGGACGAGACAATGATATCTCAACTGGCTAAAAAAGGTACCATGCTGTCTCATTAGAGAGAAAATGTTATCACTATTTGTCATTGTGTCAAAACTCCACTTTTTTTATTTCTCTCATGCATAACCTGAAATCACTCTTATGATTTTCTTTTTATCTCATTTTGTGGTGAATGAGCAAACTTTTTGGCCATGTGGAGAGAAAAGCCAGAGTACCCAGAGAAAACCCCTGACCTTTGATAGGAAAACTGAAAATCCCAGCCAATTAAGACCACACGATCAATAGTTACTAATTACTTGGACACTGATGTCCCAAAATAACCCATATAATACACACTTCATACCCCACATCCCATGTAACACATATGCCATATCCCACAACTCATGAAACAAGCACTTCATACACCATACTACATATAACATATGACACCAGACATTTACATATGTGATACATGTATCAGAATTCCAGAAAAACATATGCCATATAACACAATTACATACAACACATTTGCCAAATCACACCACAATGTAACACATATGCCATATAACACAATTACATACAGCACATTTGCCAAATCACACCACAATGTAACACATATGCCATATAACACAATTACATACAATACATTTGCCAAAATTACACCACCATGTAACACATATGCAATATCATATCCCATATAACAGTTATACACACCAGTGATATACCTTATCACACCAACGTAATACATATGCAATAAGGCAATTCGCTCTGACAGATGCCATACACAAATTCCATATACCACATTTGTCACATCACACTACAATGTAACACACATTCCATATTACAAGTTGGACATTTAAAATGTCCCATTTACCACATCACACCACAATGTAAAACATGCTATATCATATCCCATGTAACAGATGTCATATCACACACCTCATATACCATATAAGCTACATCACACTACAGTGTAACACATGCTATATCACATCCCATGTAACAGATGTCATATCACACACCCCATATACAGCATAAGCTACATCACACTACAGTGGATCACAAGCTATATCACATCCCATGTAACAGATGTCATATCACACACCTCATATACCATATAAGCTACATCACACTACAGTGTAACACATGCTATATTACATCCCATGTAACAGATGTAATATCACACACCTCATATACCATATAAGCTACATCACACTACAGTGTAACACATGCTATATCACATCCCATGTAACAGATGTCATATAACACACCTCATATACCATATAAGCTACATCACACTACAGTGTAACACATGCTATATCACATCCCATGTAACAGATGACATATCACACACCCCATATACCATAAAAGCTACATCACACTACAGTGTAACACAAGCTATATCATGTAACAGATGTCATATCACACACCTCATATACAACAAAAGCTACATCACACTACAGTGTAACACAAGCTATATCATGTAACAGATGTCATATCACACACCTCATATACAACAAAAGCTACATCACACTACAGTGTAACACAAGCTATATCATATCCCATGTAACAGATGTCATATCACACACCCCATATACAACATGAGCTACATCACACTACAGTTTAACACATGCAAAGTCACATCCCATGTAACAGATGTCATATCACACACTCCATATACCACATAAGCTACATCACACTACAATGTAAAACATGCTATACCACATCCGATGTATCAGATGTCATATCACACACCCCATATACAACATAAGCTACATCACACTACAGTGGATCACAAGCTATATCACATCCCATGTAACAGATGTCATATCACACACCTCATATACCATATAAGCTACATCACACTACAGTGGATCACAAGCTATCTCACATCCCATGTAACCGATGTCAAACACACACCTCATATACAACATAAACTTCATCACACTACAGTGTAACACATGCTATATCACATCCCATGTTACAGATGTCATATCACACACCTCATACACAACATAAGCTACATCACACTACAGTGTGACCCATGCTATATCACATCCCATGTAACAGATGTCATATCACACACCCAATATACAACATAAGCTACATCACACTACAGTGGATCACAAGCTATATCACATCCCATGTAACAGATGTCATATCACACACCTCATATACATATAAGCTACATCACACTACAGTGTAACACATGCTATATCACATCCCATGTAACAGATGTCATATCACACACCTCATATACAACATAAGCTACATCACACTACAGTGGATCACAAGCTATATCCCATCCCATGTAACAGATGTCATATCACACACCTCATATACAACATAAGCTACATCACACTACAATGTAAAACATGCTATATCACATCCCATGTAACAGATGTCATATTACACACCTCATATACCATATAAGCTACATTACACTACAGTGTAACACATGCTATATCACATCTGATGTAACAGATGTCATATCACACACCTCATATACCATATAAGCTACATCACACTACAGTGTAACACATGCAAAGTCACATCCTATGTAACAGATGTCATATCACACACCTCATATACCATATAAGCTACATCACACTACAGTGTAACACATGCTATATCACATCCCATGTCACAGATGTCATACCACACACCTCATATACAACATAAGCTACATCACACTACAGTGGATCACAAGCTATATCCCATCCCATGTAACAGATGTCATATCACACACCCCATATACCATATAAGCTACATCACACTACAGTGGATCACAAGCTATATCCCATCCCATGTAACAGATGTCATATCACACACCCCATATACCATAAAAGCTACATCACACTACAGTGTAACACAAGCTATATCCCATCCCATGTAACAGATGTCATATCACACACATCATATACGACATAAGCTACATCACACTACAATGTAAAACAGATGTCATATCACAAACACACCATATACAACATAAGCTACATCACACTACAGTGTAACACAAGCTATATCATATCCCATGTAACAGATGTCATATTACACACCCCATATACTACATAAGCTACATCACACTAAGGTATAACACATGCAAAGTCACATCCTATGTAACATATGTCATATCACGCACCTCATATACCATATAAGCTACATCACACTACAATGTAAAACATGCTATATCACATCCCATGTAACAGATGTCATATTACACACCTCATATACCATATAAGCTACATTACACTACAGTGTAACACATGCTATATCACATCTGATGTAACAGATGTCATATCACACACCTCATATACCATATAAGCTACATCACACTACAGTGTAACACATGCAAAGTCACATCCTATGTAACAGATGTCATATCACACACCTCATATACCATATAAGCTACATCACACTACAGTGTAACACATGCTATATCACATCCCATGTCACAGATGTCATACCACACACCTCATATACAACATAAGCTACATCACACTACAGTGGATCACAAGCTTTATCCCATCCCATGTAACAGATGTCATATCACACACCCCATATACCATATAAGCTACATCACACTACAGTGGATCACAAGCTATATCCCATCCCATGTAACAGATGTCATATCACACACCCCATATACCATAAAAGCTACATCACACTACAGTGTAACACAAGCTATATCCCATCCCATGTAACAGATGTCATATCACACACATCATATACGACATAAGCTACATCACACTACAATGTAAAACAGATGTCATATCACAAACACACCATATACAACATAAGCTACATCACACTACAGTGTAACACAAGCTATATCATATCCCATGTAACAGATGTCATATTACACACCCCATATACAACATAAACTTCATCACACTACAGTGTAACACATGCTATATCACATCCCATGTTACAAATGTCATATCACGCACCTCATATACCATATAAGCTACATCACACTACAGTGTAACACATGCTATATCACATCCCATGTTACAAATGTCATATCACGCACCTCATACACAACATAAGCTACATCACACTACAGTGTGACCCATGCTATATCACATCCCATGTAACAGATGTCATATCACACACCCCATATACAACATAAGCTACATCACACTACAGTGTAACACAAGCTATATCCCATCCCATGTAACAGATGTCATATCACACACCCCATATACAACATAAGCTTCATCACACTACAGTGTAACACATGCTATATCACATTCCATGTTACAGATGTCATATCACACACTTCATATACCATATAAGCTACATCACACTACAGTGTAACACATGCAAAGTCACATCCTATGTAACAGATGTCATATCACACACCTCATATACCACATAAGCTACATCACACTACAGTGTAACACATGCTATATCACATCCCATGTAACAGATGTCATATCACACACCTCATATACCATATAAGCTACATCACACTACAGTGTAACACAAGCTATATTACATCCCATGTAACAGATGTCATATAACACACCTCATATACCATATAAGCTACATCACACTACAGTGTAACACATGCTTTATCACATCGCATGTAACAGATGTCATATCACACACCCCATATACCATAAAAGCTACATCACACTACAGTGTAACACAAGCTATATCATGTAACAGATGTCATATCACACAACTCATATACAACATAAGCTACATCACACTACAGTGTAACACAAGCTATATCATATCCCATGTAACAGATGTCATATTACACACCCCATATACTACATAAGCTACATCACACTACAGTGTAACACATGCAAAGTCACATCCCATGTTACAGATGTCATATCACACACCACATATACCACATAAGCTACATCACAATACAATGTAAAACATGCTATATCCCATCCCATGTATCAGATGTCATATCACACACCCCATATATAACATAATCTACATCCCACTACAGTGGATCACAAGCTATATCACATCCATGGGTCTGGAAACGGTCATATTTGCCGGACATGACCGAAATTTACACTTAAATGACCGACTAAGATTTGCTCAAATCGGACATCTAAAAAGTAATATTTTACATGCACTAATCATTTGTTGGATTTAATCCCTTCAATTTGTATCAACCCTCAGGCTATTTCCTGTCGGTGACATGTGTTTATTTAACACCGACCGATGATTACGTAAAAAGGTCAACAGGTGACAGATCTGTTTCATCCATATCGTAAACATACTATTGCAACATTTTGAAGCAACAGAGATTGAATATAATAGATCAGTGTGATATAGTTTCTATATCATATTGCTAAGATAATAAGATAATTTCAAAGTACACGTGCAACTTAAATGAAAAACACGTGCGGTCAAAATTTGTACACTACGCAAGCGCCAATGTGACTAAACGTTACATAAATCAAGAGAAAACCATTTTGAATAAAAATTCATTGTAAATAATTAGAACAAAAATGATTATTTCATTTAATAATAAAAAGTTGTAAAGAGCATCGATCGCTGAATGACGTATAAATTCAATTCGGGTCCAAACTTGTGGCAATTAGGTGACAACTTCCTATTTCCGGTTAATGAAAAACTCGCCGGGATATTAATCAAAATAATGCAGTTTCGCTTTATTTTGTTTCATAGACAACGTCATTTTCCAATAAAGACTTTTTAGGCAGGAGAATGTATCACTACTTATATTTTCTTTTTCACATGATGCATACATCGTAGGAGCCATCCAAATTCCCATGGTACAACCCGCTTATTCACATTATCGTGGCGAATCAACCCGACGTGCAAACAAGTTTCGGTAGGAAACGACCCGAGATCAATATTCACTACCATGGAATTTGGTAATTTCTTAGGGGGAAAAATGACCGAAATGGGCAGGGAAAACTTCCAGACCCCTGATCACATCCCATGTTACAGATGTCATATCACACACCTCATATACAACACAAGCTACATCACAATACAGTGTAAGACATGCTATATCACATCCCATGTTACAGATGTCATATCACACACCCCATATACAACATAAGCTACATCACACTACAGTGGATCACAAGCTATATCACATCCCATGTAACAGATGTCCTATCACACACCTCATATACAACATAAGCTACATCCTACTACAATGTAAAACATGCTATATCACATCCCATGTAACAGATGTCATATCACACACCTCATATACCATATAAGCTACATCACACTACAGTGTAACACATGCTACATCACATCCCATGTAACAGATGTCACATCACACACCTCATATACCATATAAGCTACATCACACTACAGTGTAACACATGCTATATCACACCCCATGTAACAGATGTCATATCACACACACCATATACAACATAAGCTACATTACACTACAGTGTAACACAAGGTTTATCACATCCCATGTAACAGATGTCATATCACACACCTCATATACCACATAAGCTACATCACACTACAGTGTAACACAAGCTATATCATATCCCATGTAACAGATGTCATATTACACACCCCATATACTACATAAGCTACATCACACTACAGTGTAACACAAGCTATATCACATCCTATGTAACAGATGTCATATCACACACCTCATATACCACATAAGCTACATCACACTACAGTGTAACACATGCTATATCACATCCCATGTAACAGATGTCATATCACACATAAGCTATAACACACTACAGTGTAACACAAGCTATATCGCATCCCATGTAACAGATGTCATATCACACACCTCATATACCATATAAGCTACATCACACTACAGTGTAACACATGCTATATCACATCACATGTAACAGATGTCATATCACACACCCCATATACCATATAAGCTACATCACACTACAGTGTAACACATGCTATATCACATCCCATGTAACAGATGTCATATCACACACCCCATATACAGCATAAGCTACATCACACTACAGTGGATCACAAGCTATATCACATCCCATGTAACAGATGTCATATCACACACCTCATATACCATATAAGCTACATCACACTACAGTGTAACACATGCTATATCACATCCCATGTAACAGATGTCATATCACACACCTCATATACCACATAAGCTACATCACACTACAGTGTAACACAAGCTATATCATATCCCATGTAACAGATGTCATATTACAAACCCCATATACTACATAAGCTACATCACACTACAGTATAACACATGCAAAGTCACATCCTATGTAACATATCACATCACACCCGAATGTAACATGCATGCCATATAACATAAGCATGTAAGCAACAGATGACATATCACATACACATATATATACATGTTTATAAAACATGCAATAACATACACCCCAGTTTTGTATGCATGATTGAGGTTTAACACTGTTTTTAGCAATTTTAAGCTATATCATAGCATTTGTTTTTATTGAGGGACAAAGCTGAAAACCATTAACCTTTGGCTGGAAACGAATCCCATGTAATACATGTCATAACACAAATTTGTTTCCTATGTAACATTATCCTAGGTAAAATAAATTAAGAAAAAATCAATGTTAAACATACCAGCAATTTCATCTAAATTGAGTTCTCCATAAAAATTCCAGTATGGTTCATACAGGACATCTTTGAGTATAACCCATTCTGATTCTCTCTGAAGATACAGCAAGCCTTGTCTAGCAATGCCATAGGCACACAAAAATACTGTTAATACCAAAATAAATATCACCAGTTCTAACATCTGAAAAGTAGTTAAGTCATGTTTAACAAAGTATCTGCACCTATTCTGACTGGACAAGGCTATTGCTATATTTTAATAAGGATTATTTATAAATTTGGTTATCCATTTGCCCAGATTATTTTTACATCTTAAAGGGCTATATTCAAGCAGATAAAAATCAGGGTTGCAAATTTAATAAACTAGACAAAGTTGATCTAGCGATCACTGATACCCCCGCTTTTGTACAAAATTTCAAACGTTTTTCGTGGACTGTGACCTTGAAATTTATGACGGATTTCCCTCAAAATCGATAGGCTTCTTACCAACATAATATATAATAATATCCTAAGTTTCATTCAAATCAGATCAAACTTTTTGAGTTATTGTCCGGAAACAACTTTTGTCTAAAAATTCCTAGTTTTTCGCCGACTGCGACCTAGAAATTTGACGGATTTCCCCCAAAATCAATAGGCTTCTTATAAACCTGATATATAACAATATCCTAAAGTTTCATTCAAATCTGATCATAGTTTTTGTTTTGAGTTATTGTCCGGAAACAACTTTTTTGTAAAAATTTCTAATGGATTACAGGACTGCAACCTTGATATTCGACAGATTTCCACTAAAATCAATAGGCTTCTTACCAACCTGATATTATAACAATATACTAAAGTTTCATTAAAACCTGATGCAAACTTATAGAGTTTTTGTCCAGAAACAACGTTTTTGTTCAAATTCCTAACGTTTTTCGTGGACAGTGATCCTGAAATTTAAAGGATTTCCCCAAAATCGATAGGCTTCTTACCAACCTTTATAACAATATCCCAATATTGAATTACCATCCGGAAACTAAATGTGGACGGACGAACGCAAATGAGGACAACTATATACCCCCGACTCTAGAAGGCCTGTTTATAAAATCCATTCTAATTTGATGTCCTTCAAATGCCTTGGAAACAAACCTCTTTTAATTATTCACAAATATGGCTGTTCCAGCAATTTCAAAAATCATCCCCCAAACCCCACCCCAGTGCATACAGTTTGACAACTTTAATTTAACTCCTTTTTCACATGTTACAAAGTGGGTTGTTACAGTACTAGTGCTCAGGTTTTTACTTGCATTTTTTTGTATCATTCCATATTGTACCTCAGTATTACAAAAATTGAATTGAAAAAATGTTTCCATACTAACAGTATGATGTCTTTATTGTTTACATGTCACAAATTATCCTTGACTTTTGCAACGTTGTTCTGAACAGACCTTGTGTTGTTTACAAAAGTTTGTCTGATTTCGTGAAGTTCAATGGTATTCAGACAACAGCGAGACTTTTCCCACCTCAATTGCAAAGAACCTGACTAGAAAAATTACTAACAGACAACAATCGCCTGCTCCTAGCTTACATTTCCATTCTAATTTAGGTCAAAATTTTAAAAATGATAAAAATTTTGTCGTAATTTAAAAAAAAACTTACATTGTTAATAAATATGTTATTTTGTTATTCAATACACATTCTGAAAAATGCATTACCAATTTTAGGTATTTTGAAAAAAATTTAATTTGCAATGGTGTAGAATTTTCCTATTAGCACTGTGGTGGCGAAATTTTAAATTCAAAATTTTCATATTAGAATCAAAATTATTTTATAATTTGATTACTAAAGTATGGGCAGTCATGAATTATTTCTTTAAATATATATATATATTTTTGCTTAATTAATGTACATACCATTCTTTTGATCATGACCAATTTAGGTCCAAGTCGACTGTTGACTGTGTAAATTTCCATTACTCGGATATAGAAGACCATAACATTAACACAATAAATAGCCTTAGCATGTCGAGAGTATGATGTTCCTCCATAATGCAGAAAAAAAGCTATCACTGCTAGTATACAATTTGCATAGTCACTACCCTTGAGCAGTCCAAACCAATCCCGAAATGTTCCCTTTAATGTAGGAGACGGAAATGCCAAAAACTGAAAGAAAAAAAACACACACAAAAAAAAAGATAATCAATTAAAAGGTGTGTAAACATTTAAACTTATTACAATATATTAGAAAGTACCTGAAAACACACAAGGTAAATAACTTACTACTGTATTTCTTAACACTTAAATGTACATCACTCAGTAAAGAATATCAACACACAAAATGAAAATAGTATTAGCAATCGATATGGAAATCTCTGGTTCAGTTCTTTATAAATTTATTCATAATTTAAAAAAGTTTTGTTTTCTTTGCTGAATAAACCTGAACATTTGTTCACTATGAAACCAGTAAAAATATGTTGTACAAATAAATAAGAGAAATATTTGCCTTTTCTGTTCTATTGATTTTAACATTCTTACAAAGTCAAGTTGTTTTTTTACAATTTGCAATGCTTGATAAAACTTACTGTGTAAATATTGTCTATAATATATGTAAATATCCAAATTACACATAAAATTTCTATAGGTGTCACATGGGCTGTTCGGAACTCCACCAGTAAAAAATAAGTAAACAATAACAAAAATGCCATATAAGTCAACTGAAAGAGAAGAGACTTCTATGAGAATATAACCAACATTGAATGTTTGTGCATTGTTATTTTTTAAACACAAAGTGTAACTGTGACAAGTAATACCAAAAATTGTCTGTTTATAAAAACACTGTAGCGAAATTGACAAATTAACATCATCATAAATTTACTGCAACAGAATTTGGAAACATGACTTAAAATTATTTAAAAACAGAGATGTGAAAATGATAATACCTAGAAACAGCAACCTTTTCTGTGAACATGATAATGACACTGTATGACTATTTTAGATATTAAGAATACATCATGTATTTTATTTTGATGGAGACTAGTTATGGTAATGACTGCTTTCCGATCGGATATATGATGCTTATTAACATGCATGGGTCCAGATGTTTCTGTATATTGGTTTTAGAAAAATAAAGATTTTTGTTGGTTTGTCTGCAAAGATTTCATTGTTATGTTTGAATATTTAGACTATGTATCTAAATTTATAAACAAGGCATCATCATTCTTTAAATATAAAGGTTTATAGACACATTTATATACTATACCGAATGATAAGTAAACTTGGCAATGGGTGATGTTATGAATGTCAGGAATTTCTGCCACCCAGAAATAGTTCTATCTCCAAGTTTCTCTACATCAAGGAGTGGTGTGAATGCCAATAATGGAAACATTGACACTAAAAACACCTGAAAAATATTAATATCTAACTGATCTCTTTAAGTCATACAAAAGTGACTATTATTGCACAAAAATTTTAGGAATACTGAAGGAATTGTTTATTCTTTTAAATGTTGTTTTATGCCACTGTAGCAAGTTTTCAGCTATATCATGAATTGTGTCCAGTTTTTTTTGGTAAAGGAAGCTGGCAATAGACAATCCTTGTTAATTAAGGTTAGAGTCTAGCACACGCTACCTGAAGTTGGGCTAAAACTCACAACCCATTGTTGACAAGCAGCGATTGATAGCAGATGGTTTAACTACATAGTCCACTCAGCCACAGAGGCCACCGTAAGAATATCATTAGTAAACTGGTTGCTCTTGTTTGTTTAACTGCAATTTCATTATGATCCCAAGCTTAATTTAGGGGTTTTTTCACACTGCAGTATAATATACTACTTATCTACATGATGCAAAATTGAAACCAGCATGGCATTGGTTTAAACTTTGTATTAAAGTCTAAAACCATGATACAGATTGAAACTTTCATCATTCCAGACCTTTTTTGCTGTCTTATTTAAAAGTTACAAGTAATTAACAAGTCAAGATCGTAAAACCGATACAAATTTAATATTTATATGTCAAAGGTCATTTCTGGTACAAGCCGTAACAACAACAACAAACATTTTTATGTAAAAATAGGGGTCTATACATATAGAAAATGTTAATTAAAAACGTGTGGAAAAGTCCAATGCATTTTTTATTAAGAAATGAAGTTGCATTAAAAAAAAAAATTAATATATTATCATACATGCACTGTTGTATGTGAAGAGAACAGAGTAAAAGTCATAATTTGTAAGAATCAGTTTGTGTCATTCCATCTTTTTGTCCCTGTTCCTTCCTGAAGATTGTTTATTGTTTAAGTTTTTATGATATGAGTACCCTCCAGTCAGCTATTAAGTGTCTGTGATAACAAATGATTTGAACAAAGTTCTATCTGCTTTCCTACATTTTACAAAGACCATACATTAAAATAAGTTATACCTTTTGCCATGATGATGTTACTCCTCTCTTCCATATTGTACCAATTGAATTTTGACATGCCACTGATGCTAAGAATGTCTGCACAAATATAATAAACAAAACAATCATAACTAGACAAAGTCGATCTAGCGATCGCTGATACCCCCACTTTTGTGAAAATTTCTAACGTTTTTCGTGGATTGTGACCTTGAAATTGGATGGATTTCCACCAAAATCAATAGGCTTCTTACCAACAAAATATATAAGAATATTTTACAGTTTCATTAAAATCGGATGAAAACTTTTTGAGTTATTTTCCGGAAACAACTTTTTGTAAAAATTTCTAACATTTTTCGTGGACTGTGACCTTGAAATTTGACAGATTTCCCCCAAAATCGATAGGCTTCTTACCAACCTGATATATAACAATATCCCAAAGTTTCATTCAAATCACATGCAAACTTTTTGAGTTATCATCCGGAAACAACTTTTTTGTAAAAATTTCTAACGTTTTTCGTGGAATGCGACCTTGAAATTTGATGGATTTCCCCCAAAATCAAAAGGCTTTTTACCAACCTGATATATAACAATATCCCAAAGTTTCATTCAAATCGGATGCAAACTTTTTGAGTTATTGTCCGGAAACAACTTTTATGTTAAAATTTCTAACGTTTTTCGTGGACTGTGACCTTGAAATTTGACGGATTTCCCCCAAAATCGATAGGCTTCTTACCAACCTGATATATGACAATATCCCAAAGTTTCATTCAAATCGGATGTAAACTTTTTGAGTTATTGTCCGGAAACAACTTTTTTGTTAAAATTTCTAACGTTTTTCGTGGACTGTGACCTTGAAATTTGACGGATTTCCCCAAAATCGATAGGCTTCTTACCAACCTGATATATAACAATATCCCAAAGTTTCATTCAAATCGGATGTAAACTTTTTGAATTATCATCCGGAAACCAAATGTGGACGGACGAACGGACGGACGGACGGACATGAGGAACACTATATACCCCCGACTCTGTCGAGCGGGGGTATAAAAACTTGAAATATATGCTAAACTATTTGTCACTTATACTAGGAATCTCATGCATTTAAATACGCATGATGCTTAAAAATCGATAACATGTAGCAGTAAAGATATAATGAAATCAATTAATTCCAGGTTTAATTATTCAATAATACACGTGTTTTCTAAAAAACATTTAAAAACACCAGTCTTTCAGGTTGAAAAACAGATAAAAAATAATATAATTACAGAAATAGACATTTTTTAGCAATGATTTGAATCAAGTCAAATAACAGATAAGCTAATTTTATATTTGAATTATGTAGATTTTTTTTTGACTTTGGTAGCTCTAAAAAATATGTTTAAGTTTTCAACATTTTGCTCAACATATACCTCTTACCAATTCCCTCTTCCAATACACGCCCAATCAAACAAGTGTGGACTGAGCTAAGGCTTGCTGTCACAAAAATTTTCAATGTACATGTATGTCAACTGTGTGTATAAATCTAAGGAATGTAATGAGCTTTAAGACAAAAAAATAGAGTAGAATTCAATTATAAACTAGGAAAAGACAATCTAGTGATCACTGATAACCCGCTTATTTTTAAAACCTTTTTTGTAAAAATTTTTACTGCTTTATTTTGACTTTTAACCTTGACCTTTGATGGAATTCCCCAAGATAAAAAGGCTTCCTACCTACCTAATAATATCTTAAAGTTTCATTGAAATCAAATGCACGCTTTTTGAGTTATTGTTTGGAAAAATTTGCAAACGTTTTTTTGTCAACTGTGACGTTGATCTTTAACAGAATTTCTCCAGCAACAATAGGCTTCTTACCCCAACTGACATGAAACAATATTCTAAAGTTTCATTGAAATCTGATGCATGCTTTTGAAATATCATCTCGATACCACATTTAGACTGACAAACGGACCGATGGGTGTGAGGATCACTATATACCTGAATGAATTTTAAACTTTACTGATTATATGATGAGTACCTGATTATCAGCAGAAGCAGCCATTTCCATGCTGGTCATGTTGCTCCACATTGGAGATCTTCTTTCTGCTAACATCATGGCTTTGTTAGGATCTCGTTCATGGCATTCATCCAATATTACAGTGGCCAAATCATCAAACTCACTGAAATCATACAGTACTATTATATATAGACAACACTATATTGTCAGGAAAAGTGTCAAAATATCAATTCTGATTATAAAATATTCTGATAAACAGTAAGAAAAGGTGTTTATGAGAAATAACACCTTATTTAAGTTTCAATTCTTTATTACCAAATGTAGTGTTCCAGCTAGGATTTAAAAATAGAGGGGCGCATGAGAAGGGCACTTTTTCGTGTATTTTCATATTTTTGAGTGTGATTGTCGTTGTTGCACTTTTGTTGTTATTGTTATTTGAATAAGTGTTCTGTTGCTTGCTGTTTTGTGCCTTTGTTTTCATTTTAAAGTAAAATTTTAAATATATTTGTGCATTTAATCAACTGAAAAGTGACTGCCAAAATACTATTTGTTACTGTGTTTTAATCTTTGTGGTTGTAACTTCAACACAAGCAGCTTTGTATTTGCAAGTTCCTGAACTAAGTTCATATCCGCTCCAAAGATTTCCGTATTTTCAGTTGGTTTGTACTGGTTGCCGTGAGTATTTTTACTTGACGCTATTTGAACATAGTCGGGTACCAGTTTTCACTTTTTGTTTTAAAAAAAATGGCGTGTTCAATGATAAACATGGCGCGGTGACAAATATTTGAAGATATCTATAGCAAAGGGCAATAAAAACGGTTTTAGCTATTTCCGTTCTGGATCATAATTAAGCCAAATGGCCAAAAACAGTGACCACGCACATTTTTAAGGTAATAACATTTTTGAAGTGTCAAAACTTGAAATGTTACCTGCAGGCTGTGTACCAGTCCCTACTGTCTACCACTATTTATATAATCAAAATTATAAGGAAATGAGAATAGTTTAATGAGTTAATTAGCTATAATAAAACTTTAATTACTATTAATTTTAGAACAGAAAATTAATTGGAGCAATAGAGTGATAAGGGGCACCAATCGGGACACAGGGGCACCTGAGAGGGGCACAGTAATTTTAGGGCGGGGTGCGGCACCCCTCTATTTCCCTCTAGATGGAACACTGAAATGTTATATAATATATAGGTATAGACAAATTTGGACAGTTTTGGACAATATATGCATGACAAATGAAAACAAAATGCAGGACAAAATTTAGCAATGTACCCAAGTTCACAATTACAAAGGAAAACACCTAATAAAACTATTCCTCTAAAATGATATCTTTTAATATAAACGCTGTATATATGTATTTCCTGAAGGTAACACAATCCCTGGTACTATTATTATTATGTTTATGTAACTGGACAAGTTACTTACAGATGGGTTTTTCAAATAATATGATTTTATCAACTGACAAAATGGAAATTATGATACAAAGGAAATATAAAAATTAAAATAAATTTATCTGAAATATCATTTTGAAAATATTATCAAAATTGTATTTCTGTCTTTGTGTATGTCCCTTTTCAATAGCACAATGTGACAATGATCTGAATTTTGGTAATTCACCTGAATAGCTCATTATTTCTTTTATGAATTTAAGCACTATAAAATATCATGCATAGAGTCAACGATGTAAAAACAACATCAAGCAACTGGAGAAATCTAAAATGAATACATTGTGGGTAATTCATAATTGATTACAATACTCTATCCTGTGTATACCCATATAGTGAATCGTCAGTAATCCATGTAACATTCAATACGTTCCTCACTCCAATCTGTTAGCTTATTTATTTGCAAATTTTTGTTTTTATTGAATGTTTTTATCTTTGTATATCTGTAATCATGAATTGTTTTCTTTGGTAGATATATAAAATGATATAGATTTTTTTACAAAGTGATCAAAGGAAAGCAATGAACTCAACATTGAATTACTGATGATAAAATGACTGGGACCCAATGTTTACAATAATAATTAACAATAATATCTCACACTTTATATGCTTGTACTCTGCTCTTCAGTGATGATTCATTTCTGTGAATAAATGTTGCCAGAGAATAGTGAATTCTAGAAGCTGCCACTGTACTGGTGATTGGTTCTCCACCCATTTTCAGTGCTAAATTTGCCATGTTTTGTCTGTAAATATTCAATTAATATATTATACTATCAAGCAATTAAGTATATGTGATGAAATTCAGGAGTCTTAGAAAAATTTGACTGTTTTATATGCACAGGAGTTTTAATTTTTTGTATTTTTTGAACTCCTGCAATCTGGTTCTGGAATTTTCATCTAACTAAGGAGTCAGTAGAGCACTAAATACTATTCAAACATACATTACATGTATTTTATATGTATATGTGTTTGTGTATGAGAAATATGATAACTATATAGTATACAATTATGGCCTTTAATGAAGATTATATTCATAATTTCCAATCGTGCATATTTTTCTTGACCTTTTTTTGTCATATTGAATTTCTTATCATCATTTTCTATCATAGTTAAAGCTTAGGGCTTTTACGGGAAAAAATGTACAGGTAGGTCGGATCCCAGGTTATTATTTTTTTCCTTGGTTTGGGGGGGGGGGGGGGGGGGGGTTGAGCGAATTGAGATTTTTTGTGAATGGATCATTTTTCTGACATTTTGGCTCCTTAATAAAGCGTCAAAATGATCACAATCAATAACCACGTGGTTCACATTCAATAGTATTTACCTTTTATTCAAACGCTACAAAGATAATGATTAGATTTTCTCAAACTCTAACCAATGACAGTCACGACTATCCGGAATTATATTTTCTTTCCGTAAAAAACAGAAAATCGTAGGTTTTTCTTCTAAATTAGTAAGGAATATTTTTTAAGCAAAAATCGGAAGCATTACGCTTAAATAGCAAGGGTTGGCAGCTCTGCGAATGAGACTGGTTGCCGATTTCTATATTGCTATGCTTTCTCATTAACCAGATGTTGTAAAAGCCCAAGTATACCCAAAATGCAACCACATGGCAGAATGAACATGTTGACAACGTTTGCTGTTGGTCCAAATCGCCTGCACTATGTCCAGCGGTCTAGACCCCTCGGCCTAATCCACTATATAAAAATATAGCTTCATTAACCGGGGTGAATCGTAGACATAGACATAGTACATGTGTACTAGCGCGTGACGATGGAATTTTCATAACCAATACATATTAATTTGACAGTAATCTAATTCAGCATTTTGGTATATATTATATAGGATGACAAAGTTACTTGTCATACAGTCACAGTAAGTAAATTATATACAAACGTCTAAGTATTGTGAAAACCATATAATACATCTATCCAGCGGATTTCTGAAACATCAGAAATACAGGGTTAATATCAAATTTATATATATACTTCTACAAATTAAGCCCAACACTGTTAACTGTTAATTTGATTAACCCAATATTTCTGATGTTTCAGAAATCCGCTGGATAGATATATTATATGGTTGTCACAATTGATATTGACACAGAAGAAGGCCATCAGTTATTTGTATCCTTGCATAATTCTTTAGACTTATATATTATTTTTTTGTTTATGCTGTATCGTCATGTTGGTGATCCGATACTTAGTACATGTACTGGTTGGTAGCTTCCTTTATATATATATATATATATATATATATATATATATATATATATATATATATATATATATATTTTATAGGGGGGTACTTTCCATAAAAACATTTTCTAGGTTGTGCCTCTAAAAAAATTTTAGTGATGGTACACCATTTTTTGAGCTCTTTAATATTTAACATCAGGTGCATTTTTTTTAAAACAAAGTTTTTTTTGTATGTTTGAATAGTGAATGCTACTTTCAGCAATTTCTTCTATGATTATATGACAAGAAGATCACAAGTGGAAGATCAAACAGGCTTTAGCAAAAGTAACTACTTCTTATGTAAACCAACAACTTACACGTCTTAATATTCTATAGACTCTCCATTGTTTAATATCTGACATCCAATCAGAACACTTGAAACAAGAACACTTGACAAGAATGTTGTTATGTTACCATAACAATGTTCTTGTTTCGTTCATTTTGATTGGATGAGGCCATGAGTAAAGAAGAGTGCACATGAGCTGATCGGTACTGGGTCATCTGTATCAGAAAACAGCCATTTATGAAAGAATATGACCAGTAACATTTGTTTTTACATGTTACTGTTTGTGTTTATCATTATAAATTAACCTGTTAGAGATTCCAATGTATAAAAAATATGTATAGAATTCTAACCTTAACAGAAGTAAAGACCAAACCAGCAGATGTTTGTATGGGTATTTAAATCTGTTTTCTTCTGGTTTTTCCTCTTCAGTGTCTTCAACATTTTCTTCCATGTCAAGTTCAAATTTATCCATTAATCTCTTTAAGATTACCACCAATGTATCTTTATTTAGTTTGTCAATTCTAAGTTTAGTCATCACATTTTTAAGAGGTCTGTTGTTTATATCTTCAATTTCTAATGCCTAAAAAGTAAATTAAATGTAAATATCTTTTAGAATGATATCCAGATAATATTAAAAAAAACATACTATACAAATATGGCCTTTTTAAGGGGTGGACATCCAGAAGTGTCAACTTGCGTAGGTTACCTTTCCACAGGGAATACGCCATAAGCAAGTTGACAATTCTGGATTTACACTGATTAAGAAGGCCACAGTTGTTTTATTAAAAAGCATGAATCAACCTAGATCAACTTAATAGATCTAACATGCTTTTATTGCGTTATTTCTAATAATTATGTGTTTTCAAAACTTTGTTGCCATACATTATTGAAAATTTAAAAATACAAACTGTTTCCAACAATCGATTATGTGAATTTAATGAATTAGGATTGTTCAGGTCGTGGAATGGTATTGTCACCACCCATGTCTGGTTGCCAATCACATGATTTCGAGGGTGACAATAGTATTGTTTCCCCATTTCCGGTTCAGTTTTGAGGTTGTCACCCTCTGTAGGCAAATTTTCAGCATTGTCTAGCAAGACAGCTCATTTATAAAAGTCATGTGATATTATTTTCAACCAATCAGGAAGTGTTTTTATAAGTGAGGTTTAATAAATGATTTTTTATGTATGTTTACATATAGGGTTTTCCAAACTACTACATTTAATATGTAGGTTTCAAATGTTTGCATACAATATCAAGCAGCATATGCTGGGCAAAATGCAGTACCTTTCTAACATCATAATACATGCTGTAAATGTTCAGAAAATTTACATGTGAACTCAGATACACAGAAAGATACTGTAGTCCCCTACTAATACAATTCCTTTTAAATGACCAACTGTAGCATTTAAACTATTCAAATTTCTTTTACATGAACTGCCATTACAATGTATGAATACACAAGTTGATTTATTGACATTTGTTTGGTCTCCCAGGTATAAACATTTACAACATATTAATGGACATTATGAATGCTGCCAATTTTAAATCTGACAGACACTGGAGGGAGAACCTGTTTTATAGGCTTAATACTTCTTTGTGGGAACTCAAAAATATTGGGATCAATATACAATGCATTAAGGAATTAAAATTTGGAATAAGATCCTCTCCTGCTGCCCCTCATGTATTGAATAAATTGTCTCTGCAACAATGATGTCCTGCTTGGCACATACTGTCAAACACCCCCCTTCATGTTCACTCATGCAAGAAGTACTGTAAACAGCCCTAAAGAATTTTACCAGTTAGAAGACCTTATGTTGGAACTGTGTACTAAGTTTCTTGAAGATGTGAAGGCATCTTCATAAAAGGAAAAACACATGGTAAACTTGACGTGGGACAGACAAAAGAGACAGAAAAATCAATATGACCCGCCATATTTGTTGTGTCTAAGAAAAAATATTACAGATGAAATCTTGCTCACTTAGTTTAAACAAAAACAATCCATCTTATATATATATTTACCTTCATCCTTAAAATATAATGATGTTGCTAATAAACTGTTCAGTAAAGAACATGTACGACACAATACTGAGCATTTGTTTTAAGTAGAAAATACCTCTCTATAAAGTATCATCAGTCTAGGCAGAGTTAGGTAATCCTTCATTACCACCCCTTGATTCATAATAATCTGTACAAATTTTACATTGTCACTTAACATGGCATCCTTTAGGACATCATCCAAGCTTCCTGTCAAAACAAAATTGTATAATTTTCTCAATTCTGATAATAACCTGACTACCGGTAGATCTCTTTCAACACTTTAAGGATGTTTTCTGGTAGGCTTAGGAATAACAAGGTTTTTATATACTGAACAACACCAGATAAATATGTGTTTATTGCAATTTTACTAGGATATTTATACCAAAAATTAAAAAAATTACATCAGATTAACATGTTCAAAGTTGTCAAAATTTTGTGTCAACAATAATCATCTCTTGAAGGATATCGACACATCAAACAAATGAAAAGAACTTGAAAATCTAAAATCAGTATCAGAAATGGCCACCTCTTGGGTTAATGCAAGCCGTACAGAGGCATCGGATTGAACAAATAATGCTTTGAATTTTAACCTGCGGCATGTTCGTCCACTCTTCCATTAATGCCTGTCGAAGCTCATGTAGCGTAGTGGTTTTTACGGGACGCTTATTAATCATTTTCGTCCTAACTAATCCCAGACAAGCTCTATTGGTGCCATATCTCGGAACAATAAAGGCCATGGAATTACAGGGATGTTAGCATTGTTTAAGAACTGAGTAGAGATTCTTGCGGTGTGCGGGAGGGCATTATCCTGCTGATAGACCCTTAAGTCTGGGTGATTTTCGAACATTGGTTGGGCATTAGCTGCCAAGATGTCATCTCTGTATCTCTGTGTGTTAAGGATATTGTTACAAAAGTGCAAGTCAGAGCAATAATTAAACGACACAGCTGCATAGATCATCACACTGCTACCACCCAAACAATCAACTACCTGTATGCAGCATTGTGCAAACATTTCGTGACTTCTCCTCTAAATGGGTATCCGTTCATTGGCTCTGGACAGATGAAAACGAGATTCATCAGAAAAGAGGACAGTATTCCAGCCTTGACCTGTCCAGGGAAGATGGTGTCGTGCCCATTCAAGTCTTTTACGTTTATGACGTTGGGTAAGCACCAGACCTTTATAAGGACAACGAGCATTGAGTTAATTTTGCCAGAGACACCTACGAAAAGTCTAGCCACTAATTCTTTGTCTGTTGCATCCAGCAGTTTCTCAGGCAGTCTGCGTAGCAGTTCGAAAGCGATTTCGGAGATGTTTCAATGGAATGAACGGGTCTTGATGTTGAGTTGTAACTTTTGGTGCATCTGGCCTGGGTCTATCAGAAACAGATTTTGAAGCAAAGAAGCATTGATTTAAAAGGACAATGGTACTGTGGTGACAGTTGAAATGATTTGTAATGTTTCGCCATTAGAGTCCGGCATGAAGTATACCTTAAGCCTGGTTATGTTCATCCACGCCCAGACGGGGCATTCCAGAAAGCTAATTCGCTGCCAAAAAAGGAAATTTCAAATTTTCTTTTTGCAGTTAATGTCCTTACAAGATTTGATTTTCATTTTGGTGAATTTGACACACATTGCACGCGTACAATTCATGTTTTTTAGCTCACTCGACTTTTTACACGCTTGATTGATCCTGGACTTTAAATTTAGCAAGAACAAATTCTTTAAACTGTATTAATGGTCAATAAAAGACATGCATTAATAAATTATTTATCAAAAAAAGAAATTAATTTCTAACTGGTGCGTTTCTTATGTTGTTCAGTATATTACTGGATGTTTTAATTTTTAATACAAGAACAAAATAGGAAACAATAATAATCCAATGCATTTATTTTTTAAATATAGGCAACTGAATATTTGGTCAGGAGCAAGGTTTCGTATAGACAAGTTTTAGGTGTAAACAAATTAAAAGATTTTATTTATATTTTATCATATGGCTTATCAGGATTTTTTAAAGTATTGTAACACGACGAGTAGGTATGCTCTAAATTAAAACACTTGTATAATATTGCATGAAAGGTCACGTGTGCCTGTTAAACTCAAGGGAAAATAGCCATGCAATAACCAACTACAATTAGATCCGATAATGCACAGTAAAACTCCGCCATAATTAATTCAAATTTTATTGATTTTCACTGCAAAAGGATAGCACGAGCTTCCAATATTAGCTTTTCATTTGATTAGTCGAATATCGGTCGCACCATAATAAACACCGCCCTCTTTATTTATAACCAATTATTAATGGGCGGGATCTAGGGGCTTATTCATGTTACAAATCATTTATAGCACCGCCTTCCTTGTTAGACAAATATACCTTCTCACGCTAAAGCGTTTGAAGGTGTATCTGTCTAACTCAGAAGACTGTGCTATAAATATAACATAACATTATGAAAAGAAAGTTGGGCTTAAATGCACACAAAAAATTAATGCTTTGAAATGGATAAAATCAAAGAAGTTCAAAATCTGAAGAAAACAATAAAAACATAACTACAGTGATCAAAGGACTACCAATCAAAACCATGACAAGTGACCATCAGACTACCAATAAAAACAATACTAGTGAACCATCAGACTACCAATCAAAAACATTACTAGTGACCATTAGACTACCAATCAAAACAATACTAGTGAACCATCAGACTACCAATCAAAACCATGACTAGTGACCATCAGACTACCAATAAAAACAATACTAGTGAACCATCAGACTACCAATCAAAAACATTACTAGTGACCATTAGACTACCAATCAAAACTATGACTAGTGACCATCAGACTACCAATAAAAACATTACTAGTGACCATCAGACTACCAAAAAAAACAATACTAGTGAACCATCGGACTACTAATCAAAAACATTACTAGTGACCATTAGACTACCAATCAAAACTATGACTAGAGACCATCAAACTACCAATCAAAACAATACTAGTGAACCATCAGACTACCAATCAAAACTATGACTAGTGACCATCAGACTACCAATAAAAACAATACTAGTGAACCATCAGACTACCAATCAAAAACATTACTAGTGACCATTAGACTACCAATCAAAACTATGACTAGTGACCATCAGACTACCAATAAAAACATTACTAGTGACCATCAGACTACAAAAAAAAACAATACTAGTGAACCATCGAACTACTAATCAAAAACATTACTAGTGACCATTAGACTACCAATCAAAACTATGACTAGAGACCATCAAACTACCAATCAAAACAATACTAGTGAACCATCAGACTACCAATCAAAACTATGACTAGTGACCATCAGACTACCAATAAAAACAATACTAGTGAACCATCAGACTACCAATCAAAAACATTACTAGTGACCATTAGACTACCAATCAAAACTATGACTAGAGACCATCAAACTACCAATCAAAACATAATGAGTGACCATCAGACAGACTATCATTCAAAAACATGACTAGTGACCATCAGACTACCATTCAAATCATGACCAGTGACCATGCGACTACAAATCAAAACATGACCAGTGACAATCAGACTACCAATCAAAACATTACTAGTGACAAACAGACCACCAATCAAAAACATGACTAGTGACTATCAGACTACCAATCAAAAACATGACTAGTGACCATCAGACTACCAATAAAAAATATTACAAGTGACCATCCGACTACCAATCAAAAACATGACTAGTGACCATCAGACTACCAATCAACATGACTAGTGACCATCAGACTACCAATCAACATGACTAGTGACCATCAGACTACCAATCAAAACCATGACTAGTGATTATCAGACTACCAATCAACATGACTAGTGACCATCAGACTACCAATCAACATGACTAGTGACCATCAGACTACCAATCAACATGACTAGTGACCATCAGACTACCAATCAACATGACTAGTGACAATCAGACTACCAATCAAAACCATGACTAGTGATTATCAGACTACCAATCAACATGACTAGTGACCATCAGACTACCAATCAACATGACTAGTGACCATCAGACTACCAATGAATAACATAATTAGTGAACTTCAGACTACCATTCAATAACATAATTAGTGAACTTCAGACTACCAACCAAAAACATTCTTCATTTGTACTTTGGCTTTTAGGATGTATGTATCAATAATAGGTTCTTACACACATTTTTGGGAAAGACCAGGTGATCTTCCACAAGTGATAAATGGTCTTTTAGCAAGTGAAGTGTAGCCCAATGACCCATGACATACAAAAATTTCTATAAATTTCTATTATAGCATGTTAAAGTACTTATTTCTTCTGTTAACCAACAATTTTCACATCGCGATATTCTATATAGACTTTCCAATGTTTAATAACTGATATCCAATCAGAACATGGCAAAAAACAATGTTAGACAAGAAAGTTATTATGTTACCATAACAATGCTCGTTTCAGGCATATTTTTTTTACTGGACGATGGAACGAGTACATATGACTGCACATTAGCTCATCTGTACTGATAATTGGCCACTTACAGAAGAATAACAAATCTTTTAAATGTTAGAAGCAATAATTCATTTCTTTTAGTGATAATCCTAGCAGCTTCTGAGATCCTGCTTGTCAAAGTTTCCAAATGTGAGCCACCCTAAATATGTTTTTAACAATTAACTAATTTGGATAACAATTACATGACAAATTATACCAATTATGGTTTAAATAAATTTTATATATTTAAGATTTTCAGAATTTATACCCACACATCTAAGAAATTGATATATATTTTGAAGGGTTTCAATGATAAGTATAACATCTATTTCTGGCAACACAAGCCAGAATTTAAACAAAGATATAAATTAATTTGAAAATGAATTATAAATATTATCATACAGCTAAACATGACATATAATATGTTGAAGAACTGATTAGACATTAATTATACATTTTTTATAAATATACATTTTAGATGCTCTAGTCACCTTAACAAATATCGTCCCCATGTTATTTCTTGATTTCAATGTCAGAGAGTGGAATTATTTTCCGAGTTCGGACCATGGAACAACCACTGCCGTAACTACCATTAAGGCAACGGAGGCAACTGCCTTCTCTAGGTTTACAACCACAAAAAATAAAGTGTGTATTTTACTTTGAAAAATTCAATATATTACACAAAAAATCAACTACAAATAAAGGAAATACTCCAAAACTAATAGTTTTAATTCAACATTGTTAAAATAAAGGGGGAAATGTGGAATTTTATGTTGATTTTTGCAAAATTTTCTTCCTGTGGGGGCAGACATAAATCTTACCTCTGCTCCATAATGCATCCTCTCTGAAGATTTCCTCCTGTGCAATATCAGCTCTATCCCACTTCAAGGCAAGTTTTAATCGTTCCAACCTTTGTATTTCTGTTGCTTCACCCTTCTTAGCTTCAATTGAAAAAAACTTTGATTCTGCAAGCTTTCTATTATCACAACATGTTTTGTGAAACAGTAGCTATGACAGAAAACTTTTATCTGTAATAACTCCTTTCAAATAGTTGTTTTCATTTTTGTTTAATTTTTTTTTCTTGCCCCAAGATATAATATTTGCTATAAATAACTGATAAGCAAAATAAGGCAATTGGTTGTCACTAGTGGCTTTTTAATGGGGATATCCCAGGCTAAGTTGAGAAAGCCAACACCTAATGGACACATAAAGAGTGTTATGACATGCATACAATTACAATTAGTACCTTGAAACATCAGGGTTCAACAATAAGGTTTGTCTAATTGACTGGAACAATAGAAATGTCTCTCTGATAATTCATAAAAGTTTAAGAATATTTTCTGGAAAATGCATTTTGTCAATTAGTTTCACTAAATTTATTATCCATAACCTTTTTTCATTGCCAAAAACATGTTAACAAATTTATGCTTATTCCTTTTTACTGGTTTGAAAATATATATGCACAGCAATAATTACTGGCTGGGACCAGTACAAACCTTACTCATGATTGCCAATAATATTTGTAAAACTAATTTGACATTGAAATAACAACATGTATGGTAGTACACTCGATTTTTGGCATTGAAAAGTCTTTTGAGTTGTACTGCTTAAACAGATTGTAATTTGGATGAAATATCTGTATATTTTATTGAGGAACTATTTGTTTAGAGAAATTACTGCAAGATATTTTAAATACAATTGGATTCATTGTTTATATTGCTGCATGAAGGAAAATCAAAATAATTCAAGAAGGTGGCCATATATATATTATACTTTGAGTATAACATATATATATATTTGGACAAGTTAATTTTGATAGTTACTTGTCCAAAGGGACAAATTTTAAAAAAACTTATTGTCGAGGCCTAAATATATTACTGACCAATATAATACAGAATACAGATGCTGAAAAGACCTCAAACATTTGTGGGCTAATAAGTGAAGAGGACAAATTAAGTAAAAGGAGAAATGCTCTTTTAAGTACCAGTTACTTAAACCAACACAAGCTGTGTTCTGCAAGTTCTTGGTCAGCAACTTGTCTCAAACTTAAATATCACACATTTTTTAAAAACTTATAGAAGCTTAAACTATAAGGTCTATAATAGGCATCATAATTAGCTCTCATAAAAGGTTATTTAGATATACATGTTTAAACAAAAATGTATAGCATTGTGCAACCACCAGAAAATCAATCCTTAACATCTTAATACATCAACTATGTTGCAAGCCAGACTAAAATTATATTTCAGCTACTAAGCTCCAGGATCATTTATATCTGATCTTTTATGCATGCAGCATTGCAGTATCTACAGGGATCGACATTAACGGTAGTCCGATTGTCCGGGACAAGTAAAAATACAATTCGGACAAGTTAAAAGCTTGTTTCAGTTGCCCGATCGGACAAGTGAAAATAAAATCAAATTTATCTAGAACAATCGTAAATTTTTAAAAAGTCCTTTAAGCGGCGATTCTCGCATTAATTGTGTTAAAAATAAAACCCTGCATTGCGACCAAAATTCCCCTTTTCTAAATATAAACACGCGTCACTTAACAATAACCAATGAAATCCCGTTTCTTACTTATTATAAATAATCATCCAATGAAATCGTTGATGCTAATTTTATATCGGCCTTTCTGGAAAAATGTTCTAAAATAACTACGATACAACTGTCGGATGTTTTAGACTAAAACAATTTATTTCAATAAAATAATGAAATGAATTAATTAATTGTCGTTTTATTGATACAAATAAATGGAAAGAAGTTCGATTTCTGTCATAAAATTTTCATAACTTGTTAAATTTGGCCAACAATTTATAATTTTAAATACGTACGTCGTGTCATCTTAATTGACATTTCGTGCCACTTGTCAGTGTCAGGTTCAGAAAAAATTAATATAAAAGTCGAATTTCGGACAAGTACTTTGTACTTTCGGACAAGTAAAACCTGACTGTTACTTGTCCGAATGGACAAGTAGGTTTTACAGTTAATGTCGATCCCTGATCTAACTTGCTAAACTTACAAACATGTGTAAACAAATACACATTTGTTGCACTAGTGCTTCCAACAAATTTTCTGATGGATAAAACCTCAAACACAAACAATGTTGTAGTTTTACCATCTGCTCTATACTCTGAGCAATTGAGGCATTGTATCTGTTGACTACAAAAATTAGCCTTGAAAAGTAGTATCCTCAGTATAACAATGAATCCATAGAACTGTATGATGTTTGCTTATTATCCAGCTGGCTTACAGTTATGTAATTTTGACCAGTAAATTAAGATTTTCATTAATAAAAAAAACCTCTCAATATAAAAATGTAAAAACATGTGATTATTTTATTGGAATTACCAAATATAATTTTGGGAGATTTAAACAGAGATTTCCTGTCTATTTGGAGTTATTCAACAAATAACAAATGAAAAATGATGGCCTCTCGTATTAGGATTATAATTTAATCCTATATCTAACTATATATAAAATTTAATGACCAAATCACCCAAGCCATAATATTTAAAATTACCTAAGTATTACCTTTCAATAAAATCTTTAGTATTTCATTGTCCAATTCCTCATGTTTGTTGATATGAAATATACTTATCTGAAATTATATAATACAATCATAACAAGCTGTTTAATGAAATTACTATTTCTGGTTGCCAGTGGTCAAGATACTTCATATTCTATTAATCATGTGGTCTGTCAAAACTGAGACTGCGGGTTTGAGTCTCACTGCAGGCAGGATGCACTCAACTTCAGTCTTAATTGACAAGGATTGTCAGTTTTCCTACCAAAGGTCGGGGGTTTTCTCCAGGTATTTCCGCTTCCTCACCAATAAAATCTGGACACTGTGATATAGCTAAAAAATTTCTGAAAGTGGCATTAAACACACAACATTCAAACAAAAAAACAAACCTTCTCTTCATTTGTTGTATAAATATAAGATTAATATGTATTTTTAACTTAATGAAAAAGTCATGAGAAGTCAATTAAGAAAATTTTTTCATAGTTATTAAAGGACATCTAAATATTATAATATCAAAAATCTGCACAACATAAATAATGTAACATTTATTAAAATGGATAAACACAAATTTATCCCGTTGTAACCTCTTATGTTCAATAATGCTAAAAAGACCTTTGACTTTTTTGCCACTATACTTCAAATAGAAAAAGATTGCAAAAGAGGGAGGAAATTCTTACCAAATACTTCTTGGCAATACATTTTTCAACACTTTCATAAACTTTTTCAGCATCACTGTTAGCTTTTTTAACAATGGCTTCCTTAGTTTTATCTTCAGGTTTCACCTCAAAGTACGCCTTCTTTATCATCTTTACAATTTTAGATCTAGTAATAGAAATAAGACACAATAATATCTATTATATATTACATTATATGTATCTACATTATATTTTATATTATATGAAAATTGAATTGTTCAAGTGTTCCAAAAATTTTCTATTAAAGTCCCCCTTTTTTGGAACAAAAATCTCATATGACTTTGGTTGCAGTAGGTAGGCCTAAGAGGAGACCTCTTGGCCTTTACCTCTAAAACAGTGTATGAATCATTAATTTAACTTAGTTTGGAAATTACTATACACATGCAAATTGTTTGAAGTACTTACTTTCTTTCTGGATTGTTATAAGCATAAACCAGTATGTCAGCTGCTCGTCCAGTACCCTCACATAAAATGACAGGTATATTCTGGTCTAATGAGGTTTTGGCATCTTCAATAGCATCACGACCACCTTCAACAACTATTAATACTACAGGTATTCCTTCTCCTCCTATCAAAAGAGGTGTTTGCTTTAAGTTTTGTATAACTCGTGACTTAACCATACAAGTGTGGACACAAAAAAATGTCTCGCTGCATTATGCATCAGTTACAAAAAAAACCTGAGGCTCTTAAGAGCCTGTATCGCTCACCTGATTTTATAGGCAATGAAGATGGTATTTCCCTGATGTTAAAGTAAATCCTGTAATTTTCAATAAACTTTATTACTAACGTTATTACAAGAAAGCTTTGTTTCATTGGTTAAACGGTTGTATAGAGAAGATTTTTTTTATTTGCCCATAGGGTCCTATGTTAAACTAAGTCCTGCGACGGTGGTGGCCATTTTGAATTTCCAATTGCCATAAAAAACATAAACTTTATAAAGGACCATCCAAACAATATTGCTAGTAAGTTTTTGTTTCCATTGATTAACCAGTTTCAGAGAAGAAGCCTTTAAAAACATTTTCCCATAGGGTCCTATGTTAAACTAAGTCCTGCGGTAGCGGCCATTTTGAATTTCCAATTGCTATAAAAAACATAAACTTTATAGAGGACCATCCAAACAATATTGCTAGTAAGTTTTTGTTTCCATTGATTAACCGGTTTCAGAGAAGAAGCCTTTAAAAACTTTTTCCCATAGGGTCCTATGTTAAACTAAGTCCTGCGGTAGCGGCCATTTTGAATTTCCAATTGCCATAAAAAACATAAGCTTTATAGAGGACCATCCAAACAATATTGCTAGTAAGTTTTGTTTCGATTGGTTAAACGGTTTCAGAGAAGAAGCCCTTTTAAACTTTTTTCTCATAGGGTCGAATGTTAAACTAAGTCCTGCTGTGGCGGCCATTTTGAATTTCCGATTGGGATAAAAAACATTAACTTTATAGAGGACCATTTAAACAATATTGCTAGTAAGTTTTGTTTCCATTGGTTGACCGGTTTCAGAAAAGAAGCCTTTCAAACTTTTTCCCATAGGGTCCTATGTTAAATTAAGTCCTGCCGTGGCAGCCATTTTGAATTTCCAATTGCCATAAAAAACACAAACTTTATAGAGGACCATCCAAACAATATTGTTAGTAAGTTTTTGTTTCCATTGATTAAACGGTTTCAGATAAGAAGCACTTTTAAACTTTTTTCCCATAGGGTCCTATGTTAAACTAAGGTTTGAGGTGGCGGCCATATTGGTTTACCAATCAAAATAAAAAACTAACTTTGTAAAGGTCCATCCAATGAACATTATGGCCAAGTTTGGTTTCAATTGGCCAAGTGGTTTCAGAGAAGAAGATTAAAATGTAAAAAGTTTACAGACGCCGACGACAACGACGACGACGACAACGCCGACGGACGCAAAGTGATAACAATAGCTCACATGACCCTTTGGGTCAGGTGAGCTAAAAATTAGGTCATAAACATTACGTATATAGCATTAAATTGTTATCATTTAAAATATACAATTCATAGTTACAGAGAAACAGACTTAATCCAAAAACTATAACGTAGTCACTGGACTGTAAAAATGAGATCATGGTCAGGTGACACCACCAGACAATCATGTACTATTAATCAGCAATCTATATACTAAATATTGTCATCCTACCATACATGGTTAAAGAGGAACCACCATAATCAATAACTTTAACATAATATCTGGACCGTGAAATTGAGGTCAAGGTCAGGTGACACCTGTCAGACAGTCATGTACTATTCAACAGCAACCTATATACTAAATATTGTCATCCTACCATGCATGATTACAGAGGAAATGCCCTAACCCAAAAACTATAACGTATTTGCTAGACCATGAAACTGACCTCAAGGTCAGATGACACTAGAACAAATAATCCTACCCTTGCTTTTTTTTTTGGCAAGGGTACAAAGGTACAAATTTATTCCCATTACTCGTAATGTAGCAGAGCTGGAGTGAATCACCCTCAGCATTTTGATATCCAAAAGAAGTTGCATGTACAATCAGACGTGGTCAATTTTGATATCTTTCGAAAGTGTCACCATTTTTTTTTATGAGTTTTGTGTTTAAAATCGGTCATTATTGATACGTGATGATAGCTATTGCCGTTTTTAATAATCCGAAACTAAATGGTGTATTGCATCTTGGGTAATACATATGTAAATTACTGGATTCTTACTACAGAATTGTTGTTACAGTATGCAAATTAGCATGTTTATAATAAAATTATGTCACAAAATGATCAACAAACATATGTAGCATTTTCCATGTGCATCTTCAAAGACGAAAAAAGAAATTTATTCAATAAACATTGTTTCCCATTAGTTTCGCAATGTCTAAAGCTTTAATAAAGTAAAGATGAATATTATGTTCAAATTTTGTATAAATAGACAGAAGTTACAATTTTTTATGTGCTACATTATGAGCAATAGGATTGAATTCTGCCGTTAATCCGACAAATCACAAAATTAACTTCAGATTATAGTGGCAGTAAAATTCAGCCTAAGGTGACACCTACTTGACAGTCATGTACTATGCATTAGCGAACTATATTAAAAATATTGTCATCCTACCATGCAAGGTTACAGAAAAAACTGCCCTAATCCTAAAACTTAAATGTAGTCACTGGACCATGAAACTGAGGTCAAGGTAAGGTGACACCTACCAGACAATCATGTACTATTCATCAGCAACCAATACATCAAATATTGTCATCCTACAGTCCTTGGAACGTATAAGTTAACAAAACGCACGATGCACGAACCAAGTACGAACGATGAACGGTCGATATACGGTGTACGCACGATGCACAAAACGATATACGATAGAAACGGTGTTGACGTATGTGTATCTGAAAATTTCCTTTTGTGCTGAGGGTAAATTTATTCAACATAAATCTTAGATCCCTATCATTAAATATGTACTTGGTTTATATGTAAATTCAAATATTCATAATTCCTGAAAATAAGCTAAAATATTGTTTGCTGGAAGTCAAGCAATCCATCAATCAATCAATCAAATATTCATATATTCAGTTATAATAGTATATTCTTTAAACTATATTTTTATTCATTAATATTACTGACACCTCTTTCTAAAATTTAAAAAGATCGTTAACTATATTCACAGACGTGTTTTTTGTACAGTAGTACTAAGTGTTAAATTGTAAATTGTTGTCACTACATGTTCTTTGTTTTAGATAGAACTATTTTTGTTTTCTTATCTACACCTACTGATTGTTTATATGTCTTAGGTGGTAAATAAGTGTGAGTCGCCGTAGGAACTTACCAATCGTACAGAATGACACATTTGTATATTTAAAGACAGGTAATTTTGCCAGATCATCAAAGACAACGATTCAGATTCATACTTTATAATGTAATTCATCCATTTGCAGTTATGAATTTAAAAGAAGTGTCTTTTAACAATACGTTTTTTCGTCCTTGTTGTAAATATCGTAAAACTGTATGTAGCGTTGTGAAGGTTAATTCTTCTTTCCAAAGTATACCAAACTAGCTTTAAAATCGAACACTTTAAATCTTTACATAGGACGATAGAGAGAATCACCGACCCTGGACAAGTACCTGACAAACATGAATTCAAATTGAGTGCACCATTTGTTTTCAACGTACAATGTCACGCACGAAACAATACGTTTGCATTTATAACATAGAGAATTCAATTACTGTAGATAACATCTGAGCTAATCAATCATCCTTAAAAAATAACAGTAATGTACTGCGATTTAAGTGAGACAAAAAAGATTGCAATTAGCTCTGAATCAACAAACCCAAGACGCATTTCCAAACAATCCCAATCGCCACAATGTCTTTTAACAGTTTAATGCATTGTTAATACACTTTAAAGCTCAAAATATTTGCACTAAAGTTTACCATGAGTTTAGGTTTTTGATTACCTGAAAAATAATTTGATTTTTTTGTTTGAAGTTATAAGCCACTTTCAGCATTTTTCAGCATGGGGGGGGGGGGGGGGGGGGGGGGGGGGAAAGCCATTATCCTTTTGGCAAGGAAAGAGAGATGAAGTCCAGCTCACACTGTTTAGTTACTTTTTAGTTGCAAAGTATTTGAATATTTCTTCACAGCACTTTAATAATACAAGACCATAGATGCATTTTGTGTTCCAAACATACTTTTTAAAAAAAAATAAATTTCAATTTAAAATAAAATTTTAAAAATGAGCTCGAGACGCGCAATTCGTCATGCACTATAAAGTTAGTTGAAAATTCGAAAATTTTATTATAATAATTGTTACTACGTATAAAAGGTGTTATTTATTTCATGTATACGTGTCATTTATGTGTAGCTACCTTGGGTGCAAAGGTGCACAAGTAAGATACGTTAATTGTTAATATGTTATTTGCTATCACCACAGGTAATAGAGGATAAAGTGTCCCTTTGAAGTGATTTTATTACAGTGTAATTTATATAACAACTTGATTATCTTTTGACAAGTACTATAATTTCAAAGTAATGATGTCATACGGCGGCCGCATTCATATTCAGTTGATGGAAAGGTGGAGATAAGTGTATTTATTTTAGATACCTCGTAAACTATCTGTTAGGAAAGACAAAGAAAAAACTCTTCATTGTCGGTATTTATATTTCATCGTTTTGATAGAATGTTATTAGACATATGAGGAAATATTGTGGATTAATGTTATAATTTTAAATCAATTCGGATGCAAGCGGTCATAAGTACCTATGTTAGTTTGTAATTAAACATAAGCTTGATGTATTTGTTCGAACTTTGAATATGAAAAATCCTTATATTTTAACAAACATAATATACTAGTCCCCCTTGTTACATGCGTATGCAAAACCAGGCTCCTACATATATGTACAAATACTCATCCATAAGACAGCACAATATTAAATATAGAAAAAGTATAAAAAAGGTATAAAATCATTTTGAAATAGGGGTTTCAATACATGCAACTATGCACAAAAGCTACATTAATTAACTCCTTTGAACATTGTTTTATGTCGGCGGAGCTACATTACTGTAGCTATTGTACACAAGCGAAACAGTTACTGCTATCTGTAGCATCTACTATAAATATTTTATTTATAATTTATCAATGAATTTATTTTATTTTAAAAATCGGTATCATATCTCCTGTTCAGTGTACTTGTTTATTTCTTGTATTATTTAAGTGCATATATAAACTACACATAAATGGTCATGTTCCCTAGGACAATGTCGGTTAAACAGCTCATGAGATAGCTGGTGTTCTTATTTTATAAACCATATAGACTTTAAATAAAACTTTGTTGTATGTTCCGATGTATTTGTATTCGTATTTATTTATTTATTTATTTAAGAAAACTCAATTGCAGTTTATATTATGTAAAAAGAAAATTCAGATCCTGTTTAGTGCAATCAACTTTTTTAAATCAAGGATTCGAAGTTATTTAAAAACTATTAATGCGCAGTTATTATCCTAAGAGCGGAAATGTGTTATTTAATGTTGCAGTTTACTAAACGTACATAACGATGTACATGTAAAATCAAATTACCCAAGCATTATACAATGTACGCTAATTTGACAGAACAACAATATGGTGAACGAATACGCAAACGATAAACCATATGATGTACGATAAACCATACGATATACGCTAACATAAATGGAAAACCATACGATAAACGATAGAACAAACGATCCACCAAACGATATGCAGGCTGGTGAAAACGATGCATGATATACTATACGTTATACAGTACCATATCCGAACGATATACACACGATGTACGAACATTGTACGCACATTGTACGAACAATATACGCAGGATGTACGAACGATAAAATCGTTAACTTATACGTTCCAGGGACTGTACCATACATGGATATAGAAAAACTGCCCTAATCCACAAACTTTAATGTAGTCACTGGACCATGAAAGGTCAAGGTCAGGTGACAGGTATACATATCATAAGCTACCACTCAACCAATTTTGATGGACATAGGGCTTAAGCTTACAAAGATATAAAGCAAAATGTCCAAGTATTGCTGCTGCTGATTCCAATATACAGTGACGTGCAAAAAGTATTTGGTCACAATGGCCGCCATTAAAAAACGTGAAAGTGAAAGTAGAAAATTAAATGGCTAAAATATCAAAAAGTGTTATGTTTTGTGTAAAATATTTAATTTGCATACCTTCAGTACTTTGTCAGGTGTCCTTTAGGTTTAATTACATTTAAGATCCTCCTAGGAATTGACATGTAAAGGCTTTGGACGTAGGCAGGTGTAATGTTCATCCAGATTGTTTCAATTTCTCGGAACAGGTCGTCTTTGGATTTTATCAAATTAACACGTTTGAAGCTTCCTTTTGACATAGAGCCACACATTCTCAATAATGTTAATGCCTGGAGACTGAGCTGACCAGCTCATACCATTTATCCCGTTTGCAGCGATGTATTCTTTGGTTACCCTAGCGCGGTAGACTGGCGCATTGTCATCTTGAAAAAAATATCCACCAGCAGAAAAATGATGAGCGATAACAGGCCAGAGATTAACATCAAGAATAGAAATATACTTAGCTGCATTAATATTCCCGATTACTGCAGTTATCGTGCCGACTCCGTGCCAACAAATGCAGCCCAAGATCATAACCTCGTACTTCGGCTTGGCTGAGTGTTGTTTAACAAGGTCTGGTCTCCAACCTTCATCACGCTTCCTCCAGATGTGAACAGAAAGATCTTGTCCAATAACTATTTTGCTCTCATCTGAAAAAATTACTCGATTCCAGTGACGCTGAACTGTCCAATGCCGCTTTTCCTTGCACCAAGACAACCGCTTTCGTCTGTTCACCTCTCGGACCACAACTTTCTTGCAAACACGTCTATTGTAGCCGTGTTTGTGTAAATTATGTTGAATGCATCTTTTAGTAACAGGGTCTGGGTTTTGTTCATTAAATTTCAACGTTATATCACTAAGAGAAGCCCTTCTGTTTGTTTTTACTATTCTCTCCAACTTCCGATACGCCCGTTCTTTCACCCAAGCTGGTCTGCCACTTCTAGGCTTATTTTCTACAGAACTGCTAGTCAAAAACTTATATCGATAACAGTAGATTTTGGAATATTTAAGACTTCTCCTATTTTTCGTTGTGAAAATCCATTCTGGAATAGCTCAACAATCATTTTCTTAACATCATTTGATGATTCCTGACTCTTCCGCCCCATCTTTTGTTTGTGTTTTATTCAGACCTTTCAATTAGCAGACGACAAAAATTTTGTTTTTTTATGCCTTATCATGTGACAAGGAATTTCTTAAAATACCTTACATAAGTCACATGTGTTTTAAGTCAGAGGACAAGGGCGTTTAAATCGACTTTCACTTTGCAACGTAAACAAGACTGCCATTGTGACCGAATACTTTTTGCACGTCACTGTACATGACTCGCCTCCAGCGACTGTCATCACAGGCAAGACAAAATTACATAATTCAACATTAAACTTAGTGTGCATGTATTTCATAATCCTCAATATCTGATTTGAGTTCAGACCAGCAGAATGTTACTTGTACCTTTTTCTACATAGAAACAATATATTGATACTTAAATACAACTTACTACTTGATAACATCATAAAAAGTGCCAACTTCAATAGTTAGTGATAGAACTTTTTAAAAATTGTGTACCGGTACCTTTAGATACTGGATCAGAAAGTTTCTTTTCAAATCGAGCTCTGAATTCAGCTGCACCTTGGTAACTATTTCTGAATCCATCATCCACAAAGATAAAGTGGGTGTGGTCTGAATTCAAGGGGACAGGTTTTTTATGTTCTATTACATTACTGGTCTTGTATTCTGCTATTTTGTCAAATTTTCCCTGAAATAAATACAAAATTAAAAGTTGTTTTTTCATATAACTAGAGGCTCCCAGGAGCCTGTATCGCTCACCTGAACCTGAAACCAAACAACCCTTTTTTATCCAGCTTTTCTTTGCTATAAGGAATTGCCCAACACTTCTGCAAAAATCATTAATTTTGACCTTTTAAGGGAAATACCTCCTATAAGGAGAAGCTTTTGATGCTTAGAGGGAGAAGGGAGGTTCACTTCAAATTTGCTGTACCTGTTATACTTTTTTAACTATCAGTCGAAAACTCTCTCGACTGCCCCCCCCCTTTTTTCATTTTTTCTATTTTAAGCCAACGAAGCTATGTAGGTAGTCAGGTGCCATGATTTGCACAATTTTGGTAGAGGACGTTCTAAAGATGATGTGTGCAATGTTTTAAAGCAGTCCTTTCATTGGTTAAAGAGGAGAAGATTTTTTTAAATCAAGTAAAATTGATTAAAAAAATGTTCAAGGAGAATAATTCCTAAATGGTTCATCAGACAATCTTGACCCTTCAGTCATTTTTGTAGCCCTCATATAGCAGAACAATTAAGCAATGCTAACTTTTTCTCTAGTTCTAATAATTTTCAAGATTTTGAGGCAAAAAATGTCAAAAAAAATCAATTTCGGCAATTAAAGGGCTATAACTCCTATAAGGAGTCATCATATAACTTCAACCCTATGGAGTGTTTCGTAGAGCTTTTGATGCAGATGAAGGCATTTCTCTTCGGTTTTCCTGTATCTGTTACACTTTTTTATATATAAGCCAAAAACTTTATTTTACCCCCCCCCCCCCCCCTTCCGTCCTATTGTTAGCCATGGTGGCCATGTTGGTTAATCTGCAGCCATGGTTGGTGCAAACTTGGTTGAGGACAGTTGATGTGTAGGTTTCAAAGCAGTACTTTCAGTTGTTTCAGAGGAGAAGATTTAAACAAATCAGTTAAAACTGATTAAAACAAACAGTTCAAGGGGAATAACTCTTAAACGGTTCATCAGACCATCTTGACACTTCAGTCATTTTTGTAGCCCTCATAGAGCAGAACAATTAGGCAATGCTAACTTTTTCTCTAGTTCTAATAATTTTCAAGATTTTGAGGCAAAAATGGCAAAAATCATCAATTTTGACAATTAAAGGGCAATAACTCCTACAAGGAGTCATCATACAACTTGGACCCAACAGAGTGTTTTGTAGAGCTTTAGATGCTGAAGAAGGAAGGTCTCTTGGGTTTTCCTGTATCTGTTATACTTTTTGAACTATAAGCCAAAAACTGTATTTCGACCCCCCTGTTCTATTTTTAGCCATGGTGGCCATGTTGGTTGGTCTGAGGCCATGATTTGTGCAAACTTGGCAGAGGACATTTTACTGATGATGTGTGCAAAGTTTCAAAGCAATCCCTTCAGTGGTTTTGGAGGAGAAGATTTTTAAAGAAAAGTTAACGACGACCACGACAAACGCCAAGTGATGGCAATAGCTCACATGACCCTTCAGGTAAGGTGAGCTAAAAAGGCAGCCTTAATATGATTCATGGGACTAAATAAGTTAGACTTGTGTATAAGTATTCTAACCGTTGCTGTGTAAGACCAGAGGCTCTTAAGAGCCTGTATTGCTCACCAGATTTTATAGGCAATGAAGATGGCAATTCCCAGAAGTTAAACAAGATCCTGTAATATTCAATAAATTTTAAAGAGAACCATCCAAACAATATTGCTAGTAGGTTTTTTTCCATTGGTAAACCAGTTTCAGAAAACAAGCCTTTTAAAACTTTTTCCCTTAGTGTTGTATGTTAAACTAAGTCCTGTAGTGGTGGCCATTTTAATTTTCGGAATGGCATAAGAAAAACTAGAGGCTCCCAGGAGCCTGTATCGCTCACCTGAACCTGAAACCAAACAACCCTTTTCTATCCAGCTTTTCTTTGCTATAAGGAATTGCCCAACACTTCTGCAAAAGTCATAATAATTCCTATAAGGAGGAGCTTTTGATGCTTAGAGGGAGAAGGGAGGTTCACTTCAAATTTGCTGTACCTGTTATACTTTTTTAACTATCAGTCGAAAACTCTCTTGACTCCCCCCCCCCCCCCCCCCCATTTTCTATTTTAAGCTAACGTAGCTATATAGGTAGTCAGGTGTCATGAATCAATTAAAATTGATTAAAAAAATGTTCAAGGAGAATAATTCCTAAACGGTTCATCAGACAATCTTGACCCTAAGTCATTTTGTAGCCCTCATAGAGCAGAACAATTAAGCAATACTAACTTTTTCTCTAGTTCAAATAATTTTCAAGATTTTAAGGCAAAAATGTCAAAAATAATCAATTTTGACAATTAAAGGGCAATAACTCCTATAAGGAGTCCTGATACAACTTCAACCCAATGGAGTGTTTCGTAGAGCTTTTGATGACGATAAAGGCATGTCTCTTCGGTTTTCTTGTATCTGTTATACTTTTTGAACTATAAGCCAAAAACTGTATTTAATCCCCCCCCCCCCCCTCCATTCTATTTTTAGCCATGGCGGCCATGTTGGTTAATCTGCAGCCATGGTTGGTGCAAACTTGGTTAAGGACATTTGACGGATGATGTGTACAAAGTTTCAAAGCAGTACTTTCAGTGGAGGAGAAGATTTTAAAAAATCAATTAAAACTGATTAAAATAAACAGTCAAGGGGAATAACTCTTAAACGTGTAATCAGACAATCTTGACCCTAAGGCAATTTTGTAGCCCTCATAGAGCAGAACAATTAAGCAATGCTAACTTTTTCTCTAGTTCTAATAATTTTCAAGATTTTGAGGCAAAAATGGCTAAAATCAACAATTTCGACAATTAAAGGGCAATAACTCCTATAAGGAGTCATCATACAACTTCAACCCACCCCATCCAATTTTTAGCCATGGTGGCCAGGTTGGTTAATCTGCAGCCATGGTTGGTGCAAACATGGTTGAGGACATTTGACAGATGATGTGTACAAAGTTTCAAAGCAGTACTTTCAGTTGTTTCAGAGGAGAAGATTTTAAAAAATCAATTAAAACCGATAAAAAAAAACAGTTCAAGGGGAATAACTCTTAAACGGTTAATCAGACAATCTTGACTCTAAGGTCATTTTTGTAGCCCTCATAGAGCAGAACAATTAAGCAATGCTAACATTTTCTCTAGTTCTAATAATTTTCAAGATTTTGAGGCAAAAATTGCAAAAATCATCAATTTTGACAATTAAAGGGCAATAACTCCTACAAGGAGTCATCATACAACTTTGACCCAATGGAGTGTTTTGTAGAGCTTTAGATGCTGAAGAAGGTAGGTCTGTTCGGTTTTCCTGTATCTGCTATACTTTTTGAACTATAAGCAAAAAACTGTATTTTGACCCCTCTGTTCTATTTTTAGCCATGGCGGCCATGTTGGTTGGTCTGAGGCCATGATTTGGGCAAACTTGGTAGAGGGCATTTTACTGATGATGTATGCAAAGTTTCAAAGCAATCCCTTCAGTGGTTTTTGAGGAGAAGATTTTTGAAGAAAAGTTAACGACGACGACGGACGACGACGGACGCCAAGTGATGGCAATAGCTCACATGACCCTTCGGGTCAGGTGAGCTAAAAAATTCATAGAGGACCACCCAAACAATATTGCTAATAAGTTTTGTTTTGAATGGTTAACCAGTTTCAGAGAAGAAGCCTTTTTGAACTTTTTCCCCATAGGGTCCTATGTTAAACTAAGTCATGTGGTTGCAGCCATATGTTTTTCAATCCAAATAAAAAACACAAACTTTGTAAAGGTCCATCCAATAATCATTATGGCCAAGTGGTTTCAGAGAAGAAGATTAAAAGGTAAAAAGTTTACAGACAAAGATGGATGCAAAGTGATGACAATTGGTCACATGATCTTTGGGTCAGGTGAGCTACAAAACTGTGGTTTAATAAGTTTGAGTTCCTTGTCTAGTGGGTGAAATAAGAGTTTCATAAAATTTCATGTAAAATTCTAACATGACATGAGCAACTCTAACTAGAGAAAATCCAATTATCTTTTGACACTGAACATGCCAAGCTGTGAATAAACATTTGATTATAAAACTTTTAAAACTTTAGTTATATATCTTTCACCTATAATTCAAGTATTAAGTAAAATTAATTAATCTAATTGCTCTTTTTAATTATGACAACATAAACAACACATCACAAGCTAAGTGTCAACACTTCAAAAAAATTTAATTTCTGTCATTTTCACTACTAAAAAAAGCTATAAATAAATTACATATTTGAATTGAAAGACAATTACCATTAATAACATACCATACATCCCTAACTATAGGATTTTTTGTTTAGTAGAAATTTTACGATTTCTCAGAAAGAGGATTGCAAAATTCCATCACAAAATCCACTTGCCTTTTGAGATAAAATTAAAATTTTACCCCCAAGTGGTTGACCATTCCTATAAGACGACCCCCTTCCCAGGAAGGCTGTGAGTATCTAAGCAGCAACAGCATCAATAAAACAATCTTAACTAGACAAAGTCGATCTAGCGATCACTAATACCCACGCATTTTGTAAAAATTTCTAACGTTTTTCGTGGACTGTGACCTTGAAATTTGATAGATTTCCACCAAAATCAATAGGCTTCTTACCAACAAAATATATAACAATATTTTACAGTTTCATTAAAATCGGATGCAAACTTTTTGAGTTATTGTCCGGAAACAACTTTTTTGTAAACATTTCTAACGTTTTTCGTGGACTGTGACCTTGAAATTTGACGGATTTCCCCCAAAATCAATAGGCTTCTTACCAACCTGATATATAACAATATCCCAAAGTTTCATTCAAATCACATGCAAACTTTTTGAGTTATCGTCCGGAAACAACTTTTCTGTAAAAATTTCTAACGTTTTTCGTGGACTGTGACCTTGAAATTTAACCCATTTCCCCCAAAATCAAAAGGCTTTTTACAAACCTGATATATAACAATATCCCAAAGTTTCATTGAAATCGGATGTAAACTTTTTGAATTATCATCAGGAAACCAAATGTGGACGGACGGACGGACCACTATATACCCCGACTCTGTCGAGCGGGGGTATAAAAATCTATATCTTTGTTACTAGATTATAAAATACTTAAAATTCAAAGAAACTAAGCCATGCAAAAGTTTGGGCAAATACTACAAAACAGTAAGACAGAAAAGAAAACGGATTGGCAAGCATTACAAGCATTGATTAACTTTCTGCAACAAGTTGATCTAGCAATCACTGATATCCCTACTATATTTTTAAACCCTTTTTGTACAAATTTCTCACTTTTTGTCAACTGGTGACCTTGACCTTTGATTCTTAATGACCTCATTTATAATTCTACCCTAAAGTTTCATTGAAATCAAATGCACACTCTTTTAGTCATGTATAGGAAACATCTTTTTTAGTAAAAATTTCTAACATTTTTTGGCAGCTATGACCTTGAAATTTCACACTTTTCCTCAAAAATCAAAAAGCCTCTGGTCCACTTAATATGAAACTATTAATTTCGGATTGGCATAAAAAAAAATATTGAAGAATGTGTCCTCCCCCCGTTTAATGAAGTTCCAAACAGGAAGTAGTTGTCCAACAGGTCTGAAAGTTGCTTAGGACGTACAACTTGTGATACTGAACCACCCTGCCAAATTTCAAATTGTTCTCATGTACAGTTTCTGAGAAAAGCTTGACGGAAATTGGTATATACGGATGGACATATTTTCGTACATATGAAGTCCCAAACAGGAAGTAGTTGTCCAACAGGTCTGAAAGTCGCTAAGACGTACAACTTGTGATACTGAACCACCCTGCCAAATTTCAAATTGTTCTCATGTATGGTTTCTGAGAAAAGCTTGACGGAAATTCGTACATACGAACGGACATATTTTTCGTACAAATGAAGTCCCAAACAGGAAGTAGTTGTCCGACAGGTCTGAAAGTGGCTTAGGACATACAACTTGTAATATTGAACCACCCTGCCAAATTTCAAATTGTTCTCATGTACGGTTTCTGAGAAAAACTTGACGGAAATTCATAATGTACGTACGTACGGACAGACATGAGTAAAACTTAATGCCCCCCTACATGTCGTCGCGGGGGCATAAAAATAGTCATAGAGGACCATCTAAACAATATTGCTAATAAGTTTTGTTTTGATTGGTTATCCAAAAGTTTCAATGAAATTAAATGTATACTTTTTGAGAAATTGTCTGAGAAACATCTTTTTTGTAAAAATTTCTAACATGTTTTGGCAACTGTGACCTTAAAATGTGATGGATTTACCTAATTAGAGGCTCCTGGGAGCCTGTAATCTCTCACCTGGAACACAAATGACTTCAACAATATTTAAAAATTTTTGCAATTTCCAGTTTCAGTCTAGTTGTTGTAGCTTTTAAGTTAGTGAGAAAAACCTAAACATTTCTTTAAAAATTTTAGTTATGTACAAAAATTCCTATAAGGTTACATCAGACCATTTCTGAAAATTAAATGATTTGTAGGCATTTGTCCTTCAGATTAATTTAGTATTTTACAGTTTTACTCTAGGTGTTAAAGACTTTAATTAATAAACCAAAAACTTATTATCTTGTCCAAATTCTTAATTAAAGGGCAATTACTCCTTAAGAGTCATCTAACAATTTTGGACTGATCAATGCTCTGTAGGCCTTGCTTTGCTGATCATTTGTGCAACTTACAGTTTCAATAAAATTGTTACAGTGTGCGAAATAATACACACATCCGACGCCCGAGGCGTGTAAAACCAGACTCGGGCCTCTAAACATAAACAGGAAGAACGCCAGAGTGGTGTGTTATTTATAATTACTCACTCAGACCTAATATCTTTAACATCAAGAATGCCAGAGTTGGGTTGTGCAATCGATAAACCGTTTTGATCACTTGACCATTCAATCAATGTTTTATTTATATAAATTTGTGTATTTTCGTGCATAAAAGTGGAAAATCCCTTATTTATTAATTGATTTACAATGAGCGCGCATTTGGTGCAATCCGAAAAGCTCTTCAGATTAGATTGTATCGTTTCAAGCCATCCGAGAAGTTCCACGTGGAAGAAAACATGCACACTTAGGTAAGGAGATAATAGTTGTTATTTTATTTACTTCTAATTTAGTAAATTAGAAATCCTCAGGTCACTTTTCTGTTCATTGTCGGGGAAATCAAAAAAGTTCGGATAACCATATTTTTTAGTTTTAATTAATAGTTCACACAACATCGCGTTTACACACCGGAAATGCACAAACAGTATTTGTAATTTCTATTATGTTGTAAATACAGTATTTGTAAGTTTCTAATTTTTCGCATTTGTTTTTGTCTTTTCAGAATGACTTAACAGGGTATTACTCTGTCACTTCAGATGATGATAATGAGATGAGTGAGGACATGGTCTTCGGCATGTTAAACAGTTTCAACCGGGACATTCACCTGAATATAGCTGAAATATTGCTGCTCGGGCGTTAAACACCATTAATCAATCAATCAATCAACCGGGACACAACTGGACACTGATATTAATAAAAAAAAATGAATAATAAATTTATTTGATTTTTTTCAAATTTCACTATAACATTTTGGGGCCTTCAAATCTGACTTTGGGCCTGTAAGTTCCTTTAATTTATGTTGTAGGCCCAAATGGCCTTTACTCATAAATTCTTATTGCACAAACTGTTGTTATGGCATTTAAGTTATAGGGTGAAAACTACAAATTTCACCAAAAATTTTTATAACAGAGCAACAACTCCTTTAAGGAGTCATCTGACAATTTCAAACCAATATAGTGAATTTTAGAACTTGTATTGCTGATCATTTTTGCAATTTACAGTTTCACTCCAGCTGTTATAGCTTTTAGGTTACAGGACAAAACTATACAATTTCATTAGAAAATTATCATTAAAGGGCTATAACTCTTTAAATAGAGACATCCGACAATTTGAAAACAAGAAAGTGAATTTTAGGACTTGTATTGCGGATCATTTTTGCCATTTACAGTTTCACTCTAACTCTTACAGTTTCCAAGTTATATTGTAAATACTGAAAATTTAGACAAAAATCATAATTAAGTGCAATAACTCCTACAGGAAGCAATTACACAACTTTAGACTTATACTGTCAAACATGGAAATTACAAGTAAATAGCTCTAAGACAAAAGTTGAAGTTTTTCAAGATTTAGACTTGATGTAAATGGTTTAAATTTCAAATATAATGGTGAAAACATGAATATTGTCACAAATTTTCAAAATCTTGGTATTATATTTTGATGTAAAGGTAAAGTTAAGTACGCCTCATTGTACAGCCTATGGCAAATTGGGTAGAGATGCTTTGAACATTATTATTAAAGCTAGAATGGTTGGTTTTTAGTAACACATATTATGTGGTAAAAGAGAAAAAATATCATATATCTTATACAATATTTTGTATCAGCTTAGCAGGAGAAATTTTTATCATTCTAATGTCTATTAGAAATTAAGAATACTATTTATGAAAGCAATTATAATTATGCAGTTATGGGATGAACAGAAAGTTTTAAAATCTGATTGTAAAAATGCCAAAAAATGTCTTAGTGATAAGTTTATACAATCTTGGCAAAATAATGTTATGAACTCTGCAAAATGTCTTGATTATAGAATGTATAAAACAAATTTCTGTTTTGAACAGTATTTATCATTGTAAACACGTGATGTAAGACTCTATTTATGTAGATTTCATGGTCTTAACAAATTAACTATAGAAGCTGGAATGTTTTATAGTATTGATACATCTAAAAGATATTGTAATCTTTGTTATGTTAATGAGACTGGTGATAAATTTCATTATTTGTTCAAATGTGATTTATTTAACACATCCAGATCTTAACACCAATTCTCCATAAGGATCAAAGGATTTCCATATAGGGTGAGACATGACATGTCTCAGATTTAGCTGATTTTCATTTTATAAGTTGAAATTGACCATTGGACCACAAAATAATTATTGTTTGTTATGATTTGACTTCGGTTGCCATGGTAACGGTGGCGGCCATTTTGGGCCGATTAAAAAACAGTGAAAAGGGCAATATTCAAATCCCTTTTTTTCAGGGGAAAATCGATTCATATTCAATAGAATTTTTTTATTTGCTTAATTCAATATCTAATTGACAATATTCAAAACAGTTCCAACACTTTCAATATATGTGTGATCAGACTGAGACTATTGAACATGTCAAGAAATAGGGCATTATTCTCTATAATTTTTGGTTAAAAATATTACCATTTTTCCCCCTTTTCTGACTCCATTTTCAGAAAATGCACCAATCACAAATACTCATCGTGAATATAATTACATAGATTGATGATTAATATTTAAAAAAAAATTAAAATCTCAATGGGGTAAGAAAAAATGTCTTTAGAAAACACCGTTAAAGTTGGTTACCATGGTAATAAAACAAAAACGGCAATTTTGTCGATATTTAAATATATGTATGACCATACTTCTAATATGAGCCAAGATAACAATTGTTGTCATCATATGTACCTAAAAGGGATCTTTTCAACATAGCATGACCTTAGAAAACTTTCAAGGTCAATTGTGTTGTTTTCAAGGTCACTTAAAATTGATTTTGTTCGAGATTTTTATATTTTAAAGCTCAATTTTTAGTTGACCTTGACCTTGAGACACTGTACCCTGAAATGATTTCAATGTCATTTTAAGTTTATAGGATGTCTGTTAAAAATAATAATTAAGGATGATTTAATTTAACCCTAAGAAATAGTAGTTTCGTGGAAATATTGAACAATACAGAAATGGCTTTTATTCACAAGTTACAATGGTAACCATCTTTGACAGTGTTTTCTTAAGACATATTTTGTTACCCCATTGAGAATTTTATAAGTTTTGAATATTAATCATCAATTTATGTAATTATATTCATCATGAGTATTTGTGATTGGTGCATTTTCTGAAAATGGAGTCAGAAAAGTGGCAAAAATGGAAATTTTTTGGTAAAAAAATTCCAGAGAAAATCCATGATTTCTTGACATATTCCATAGCCTCGTTCTGACTACACATTTATGTTTAGTCTTGAAACTGTTTTGAATATTGTCTATGAGGTATTGAATTAAGCAAATAAAATGTTATATTGAATTTGCTTTGATTTTTTAATAACAAATTGGGAATTGAATATAGGATATTTCGCAGTATGAGAAATGATAAAAAATTACCGCCTCGGTTACCATGGCAACCGCGGTCAATCATAACAAACAGTCATCATTTTTGTGATCCAATGGTCAATTGCAACTTATGAAATGAAAATCAGCAAAATCTGAGACATGTCATGTCCCAGTTATTTTGGTGCTTAGGGATAATTGGTCTTAATATCTGCCAAGAAATATATGTAATAATTCAAATGCTATAAAATTTAGTGAGCTCATGAATACATCAGATTTTTACACACTTATTGGTTTTGCAAAATTTTGTAAGATTTTTATTAATAATTTATCATAAATTTTCCTGTTTTGTACTTAATATAATATACTTTATCTAAATTCCTAAAATATGTCTGACTACATATATGCACATTACATACTTACTATGTTTATTATGTAAATATGTTCACACTTTTTGTTTATTGTTTTGTTATTGTACTAACATACCCCATGACAGGTCTTTAGTGAAATAAAATGTCTTAATGTCTTTACTAATAGCAACTATTGTAGTCCTTAATGTGCTGATCATTAAAGTGAATTGTAGGGCTTGTATTGCTGATCATTTTGCTTTTTCCCACAAGATCATCAAAGAATGAAAAAAATTTGAACAGTACAATCTGGGGATCAAATCAGGGAAATGCTTTCTGACAATATTATTTGAAGAAGTCTGTTAGTAAGGTTAGCTATTTTTCATAATAAGTCTTAGGAATATGACCTTGCACAGACTCCCTTGGATTGGATTTTTATCAAATATTTTTTTATTAATAATTTTACACTAAAAAGCTTATAAGACTCAGAATGAAATTTTAAATACAGTTAAACTTGTATCATCTATTACATATATGACACAAAAATAATTGCATTAAAATGGTGAATAAGCTAAGAGATAATAGCACTAACAAATTGTCAGTCTTTTTACCAGTATTCTGTCAACTAAGACAAAAAACAACAAATGTAGCTTGTTTAAGACCAGTTTCTTTCAAATTTACAATTTTATTCTATCAACCTCCTAGTGGCTAACATATTTCACTATGATTTCTTTTTTACTACAAATTTATTAAATTTTCTAAATTTCTTCATAAAATTCTCTATACAGTACTACAACAATTTTTACACTAATGATATATAAGTGTACTTTTTGTTTTTTGTCTTATCAACATCTTTGTATACCTTAGGGGATTCAAAACCTTGGTTTCTGTACTGTGAAAAAAATAATTAAATGAACAACAAATTAATTGTATTGTTTGAAATATCTTGAATAAAGGCTAAATGATGTTCAGCAAGTTCTTAGAAACTTAAATACAGCATTCTAATGTGCAAAGATTTCTAAGAAATGTGAAACAAATCTGATGTACTGTAAGATCTAAGAAAAAAAATCCTATAAGATTCAAGAATTTAAAAATCCCATCAGAATAAATTGGAATAAAGCCAGTCTAATATACAAGGACTTAAAAAAAACCCATCTGATGTAGAATAAGATCTATGAACCTGAAAAACTGCCTGTTTCCTTACTCTGGAATTCTCCCCTAATATTCACACCAAAATTGCTGAAAGTGGCTGCACCTCAGGCTAATACAGCAAGCCTTGGACCAATAACTAGGCCAATACCCAAAGCATCACATAATAATATCATAATGTTGACTGAGTGCTAAGTAACCTGAACAAACCAATCTGATGACTTACTAATTAGTATATAAAAGGGGAGATAATTTGAAGTCAAACTGATAAATGAGTTCCAAGAAACCTAAATAAAGCACAATACCTGAATACCAGTAATTTAAATTAACCTGCATCAAACCAATATGTTATATAGCAAGCTTTTAGTAACCTGAATAAACTAACCTGTATGTAGCTCACATTGTGGTCTGTCATCACATCTCTGTTTTTTACATAACCCCATGGAGCTATTCCAATACATCGTAGCACATGAGCAAATCTGTCCTTGTACCATTCAAATGACTGGCCTTCACGTACAGCTAAGCCTACTTCTTTCATTACCCCCATATTAAATCCTGATGTTATTAACCAAGCATTAGTTGTTTTTGAAGCCTGAAATATATTTTAATGGTTATTGAAGAATAGAACAGTAACGATAATTTCTTCATTTCTCCACGCAGTGGTTGAAATTGCCATTTTTTGGTCTCTCTATTTCTTGCCGCAACAAATCAGTCTTGAATAGCAAGTTGGGAGTGGAGAGTTAGTAACTAGAAAAATACATCTGTTCTATTGAGAACAGTAGGAATCAGTGTTTGTAATGAATCAGTAAGAAAAAGAATTGATCTAATGGGACATTAAATACTATCCTGCAAAGTTGAATTGTTTTTACTATTCAGGAACACATTTCACTGAATAAAGAAACAGTTGAGCATGATAAAAGTCCATCTCAGAAGACAATTTTTACCTTGACCTTGGACCTATAAAAATGATTTTAAATTGGCCTAACTCAAAAACTACAAATGGGATTGTGCTGAAAATTCAACATTATCTTCATTTTATGGTAGTTAACAACTGTGCAATTTTGCTTTAACATAATCAAGTAAACTTTTGAAAACCTCAGATTTTTGACAATTATTTTTTTAATTGGCCCTACTCCAAACTACATATTTGAAAATTGAACTGTATCTGAATTTTGAAGTACCTTACCAACTGTGTGATGTTTTAAAAAAACTCTTGACCTGCTTTAAAGTTATCATTTGGAAACCAACAACTGTTGAAACAAAAAACAAATTGGCATACAGAGGGCATCACAAAATACCCCCTCCACACACACAAATATGTGTGGTAGGGTATAAACACTTAAAACTTAAAACATGAGCAGAAAACTTTAAAGGTTTATTTTTGCTCTTTGCTGTAATATCTTTCATGCCTTAGAAAGACATCAATGTTGTTCTTCAAACACCTGAAAAAAGATGCGACCTCAAACGATAACACGAAATGTTTTACTCCTCATGCTTTAAATTCTAAGATAAATCACTTTACTAATGTGACCATTTCTTATGAAATGAATTAAGACTTTGAGTAATGTTTAGTATAGGTCTTAAAAAATCATATCATATAAACCATTTTACATGGAAAAGTTTGTGACAACACAGATACACAACACATGGTCCCAGGTCAATACTGCAAGCCTTGGAGTAATAACTAGGCAAATACAGAAATTATAGCATAATAATATCATAATATATTTTTATAATATTGTGGCCATATGCTATGTTTTCATAAAAAAAAATTCCATCAGAAATGGTCAGTTCATACATTTAGTGAAGAATACACTTTTGTTCTGGATATGATGATGAGCTCAACCTTAGAATTGTACATGTGTTCCTTGGTATTGTGATTGTAGATAGCCTTGGTAAAGTGTTTTATATCTCCATGGCCAGAAACTGAATGCCGTTTTATTTTATTTACTTATTTACTCCACAAATGTCACAAAAGTGTTCAATATATATGTTTAATTTGGGAGACATTACAATTTAAATTAGGTCTTTTGTTTACTATATTACGTAATAGGAGGATTTGGGCAGAATTCATTGTTGTTTTATCATGGGCCCATCCATGTTCATCATAGTAAAAGCAGGGTTTAATTTTATTATTTATACTCGTGGATCTCCATTGTAAATTTTTGTTGATATCAGGATTTTTTCTGTTACTATCTCTATTTTCTATTAACATGTAATTAGTTTTTTATATAAGAGCATTGTTGACATTTATTAGCTACATGTGTTTCTTATGTACCTTATGTATTTAATCTGGCATTTTGATAACAATGCTAGCATGGGCACTAGTTCTTTCCAGAAATATAAAGTCTCAGTATGTTTGATTTGGGTCTAGTCATATTTTTTAGAGAGGGGTATCGCAGTGTAAAGCACATCAAAATATATTGTGATATCACAGTACATAGCGCGATATATAGTAAGGATGTGTCCTCATTTTGAGTAGCTATGGTACTTTTGGAAGAGTAATATTACCGATATTACAGTACTATTCTGGGATCGTGCACATTCACCATGCAAGTGTGCATGCATTAAAGTTGAAGTGAAAAGTTGTGTACAGTCCATATTTAGGTACCGCTTTCTCCGACCAAAAAATTGTACAAAAATACTTATGTGCTTGTACAATCCATGTGTACAAGATTTCACAAAATGTCCCAAGATGAAGATGTCAGACACAGCTTGGCCTAGCTCTTCTTACAAGTTTTAACTGTAATTTGTATTTAATGTCTCTTGAAATGCCTTATATATTTATAGTTTTAGTAATTTCTGATTTAAATAAATAAAATAATAAAATACAATCAAACTTCATTAGTTCGAACTTGATCACTCTAACATTGGGATTTCTTGAACTCATATAAAAGTACAGAACTTTCCCCTTATATAATCATTGTTAAAATTGCTTTGATTTTTTTCTAAAACACCAATTTCTCGAAAACTCTAACTAAATTAGCAGTCCAAAGGGTAAAAATCCATTGAAAAAACCATGAATAACTCAAACTTAAATTATTGACCGCTTGGGTGGTTAATTGGTCTTAAAAGTTACAATCGAAGCCATACATCAAGCTTGATATTTTTTATGATGTAATCCCTAATAATTAATTTTACTGTCATCAATTTGTATTTATGTATGCTTTTGTCAGTAAATTTGTTGAAATAGGTTTTTTTACAATATGTGTCAAGAAATAGCTACAAAATCTGAATCGAGACTCAATTACATAATGCAATAATACTTATCAATACTTGTGCATTAAATTAAACAAGAAAAATAACAGTTAACTTTTTTTAACCAAAACATAAATATGTACCCAAAAACAAGATTTATATATCCAATACAATGAAGAAACACAATTTTATTCATCAAAGCTGACAGGACACTAATTGAATATATTAACCGTTAATTGATTCTGGTTCGATCATGAAACATTTCTGGAAATCACAAACTCGTTTCTTGAACTCCAGATTTCTCGAACATATTGTCCATTTTGATCTTTGTTGAAACTAATACACAACAAATTTTGAAACCAAACCAATTTGTCAACTTTCATTGATCAAACAAAAAAAAAGAAAAGAAAACAAAAGAAATTATTTTAATCCCTAAACGATCGCAATCAAAACATCAATCATCAACATCTATACGGTGTCACATTTTATGCAGATTTAATATCTGCTATTATCGTTATTAGTTTTATTTGTGAATAATTTAATTTGCTTTGTAAGCTGAAATCTGATTGGTTAATTCAAATTGAGCAACCCATATTATCAGAAATAACTTGTGTGACCTTTGACCTATTCTTACACCGTTAAAATTAAAATAGTTCCATGACGTAATCAACGTTTTTACTATAAAAATTGTTAAAATTTATAGTTTTTATTAAATTATAAGGAATATTTCAAATTTCTGAACAGGTTATACGATATAATATGGTTTGTGTCTATTTACACCATTCATAAACCGCTTCACGGTTTATTAGGCGTAAACAGACCCAAACCATATTATATCGTGTAACCTGTTCAGAAATTTGAAGTATTCCTTAATTATTGCAATATAATTAATAAAAACATTTTAAATAAAACAGACAGACAGACATATAGACAGACTGATCACTATAGGGCGTCTGCCACAAAGTGGCGGGGGTCCTAATAAAAAGTAATATCAATACAAAGTGTATTTTATCATGTTACAATATAATGAATATAACCTCACATAACACAACAACAAAATGGCAACCGCCAGTGAAAACAATCAATGGGTAGAAAAACTTTACCGAGTCTGTATTTATGCATTATCTGCATCCTTTCTTACCAATTAAGATTAAAAGAAAAAGACTAGACAATATGCGCCGTTCTACAGTATAACATTCGACATTTAAACGTATCAAAAAGCAAAAAAAAAAGGTAATGTTCAACTGTTTTTAGAATTTGGCTGCAATTTACTTTGTCTTATGAATTTTCCTGAGTATACTGGTATTCAGAGACTGTACTGATACTGCACATCGTCAATGACTTGAATCGCAATACACCAGTATTACTGTACTACTGCACACCACTAAGATATTTGTCCACATATCCTTAAATTAACTGTTTACATACATGACTAAATTTAGGCATGATGTGTCACTAATGGTCTTGCAAAGATTCTATTGTCAGTTTTAATTTTTTGCAAGGAATTAAAGTTTCTTTTTTTTTTGTTTTATATGTGTTTGAAGTTTTTGTCTGTCCTAAGAATTATGAGTCCATGGGTTACTTATATACTACTATATACTTACCTTAATAAGACCAGACTGAAATGTTTCCCTCATTTTTCCACTAAGTTTAAAATTCTTAGCTCCTCCTACTACTGAAATGACAAGACTTGGTGTCCTAGGTTCCATGATTCTCCAATGGACTTTCATTAGATTGATGGCATAGTCTACTACATCAGGATGTTGTTCATCTTTTAAACGCAAATACTACAACATACAAGAAATAAAAACTTATACATAAAATGATACCAACATACTTCGGACAATTCTCTTGTTCTTGGTTGGATAAAACTACAGGTTTTTAGAAGTAATGTATTTAGGTGTCAAGACACTAAAGGGGATCAATCAAATATAGAACATATAAGAAAATAGTACTTACAAACAAAATAGTTCTGTTTATCTTAGTGTATATTAAAAACTACTAACTGGATTTTAATGAAAGTTTTTCTGAAAGGTGAATATATTGGAGAAATTTCGAGTCCGAACTTGCTCTGTTCTAACGGTGTTTAGTATGTTTTATGTCACATTCACTACATGACCTATATACCAAGATTTTCTGAAAAGAAAGTGCTTTTTTTAGAGTGCGGTTTTCTCTTGAAAGGTTTTAAAGAGGTCATTAAAATTTTGAGAGAACATAGGCCTGTCACGTACGATTCTGGATATATATATGATGTCTGTCAAGTTACACTTAAGGTAAAAGAGCTGCGCAAATTAAAAAAATAACAAATTTAGTAGAAAATCTTAAAGAATTGGATTAGTGTTTTCTCCCCTTAAGAAACAAGAAAATGTGTCTTCATGACAGTGATGTCCCACTTGTCACATATTGGTGAACAAACCTTTTTGTCTAAGTTCATTCAATTGAGAAAGATATGCACAGCCATAAAAATTGATTGAAGCCTGTAACCAGAAACCAGAAAAGTGATATCTTCAAATAAATTGCTGGTTTTACAGTTTTGATATTACAGATTTTTTTACATTCATGGATGGCTTCTTATTCATTCACAACAAGGAGAAAATTATTTATACACTTCAAAGATCACTACAACTACCTACAATGTTCAAAATTTATAATATTTACATACAATGTGCTAAGTCTGGTTTTCTCTAGGCAGGTACAGATCAATTAAATCCACTCATCCCTCTTGGCCTACCTCTATTTACTTTAAAACTTCTTTTTCAAATAAAATTCTATAAGCGCTTAACAAAGCATTTAGTGAACATTATGAAGTTTACAGTTTAGAAGCTGTGCAAGTTTGGATTAATTTCTTTCAGAGAAGTCAAGGATAAGTGAGAATTGTGACTATTTATAAAAAATATAAAAAATTTCATTTGTATATATCAACATTCAAATAGTTTTTTTTCTGAAAATGCTGGATAATGGTGTTCTAGAACATTTGTTTTGGGTTAGGTCAGGGAGAGACAACAAAATATTGATTTAGGCATTACAATACTATAGTAAATGTTGTCTGTGTTGAAGCTCTTGTTTTATGTGTTAAACTGTTATTTTAAAGTAAGTGTCAAGGCTGAAATTCTTGTTTTATATGTTTTCAGCTAAATACTTTTATAAATAAAGACAAATCTGTAAATTCCAAATAATAATTATATAATTGTCAGCAATAATCAAATATTGAAAATGTATAATGCAATTAACAATATGGAAACTCAATCAGTTAAACATCAAGGGATATCAGGACAATGTGTATATGTTTACCTGTTCTGCTTGAGTAATTGTTAAGAATTTCGAAAACAGACTATAAATTAAGGTTTTTATATTAAAACAAGGGTAATTATTACGCCTAAAAATAGTACACAAATATGGCTGAAAAGGTCACTTGCAAAGTGAAATTTGACAATACAAAACGTAAATTTAGACGATTCCAGATGCATAAAGTATTAAAAGAACCTTTAACATTTAGTTAAAGTAAGTTTACAAAGATTCATTACAAATTCATACTTAATAACAAGTTTAACTGCCTGGGATGTCAAATAACACCAAAGTTGACATGACAGCTTCGCTCAATATTTTGATATGCAGCATGTCGCCAATCAGAAATAGGAATATTTAATGACTCAATTTAAGTGATTCATAAATAAACCTTATTTACAGCAAGTACAATAAAAATCTCATAGCTCTACACAACACTCAGTAAAAGTGTGTATGGTAACACTTTTAAGAATACTTACCTTAGCTGGTTTCATTCCACCAACTTGTTCCATTCCTGTGAACTGAACTTTACCAAAGGAAGTTGTGTACTTCTCTTTTAAAGCCTCCTCCTTGGTCCACTTCAATGTTGGCAACTTATCTGGTACTTTTTTTGAAAGATCATGAATATCTATGAAGGGCTTTAATTCTAAAAATAATATAAACAGGGGCTAGAAAAAGGGAAAACAACAAGAAAATAAAAACAATTAACAAAGTGAATATATATATATAAATACAAGAATATGACTGATTAACACATTATTTAATTTACAAGGAAAATATGCAAACGAAAAATGCAACAATAAGGCTATAAGATATGCTTCATCAAAGGTATATTTCAACTTATGGTAATAGCCACTGTGTGTCCATCAAAGGTATAAATGTTTACAGTCTTCATATCAAGTGTATCTGTATAATATGCATCTCCCCACAAAAATTCGAATCCACATATAATAGTTTCACTCCAAAATAATGACAGAAACAAAAACACCATGATACACTTTCCTTGTTGATAAAATTACACCGGCAATCTGGAGTGTGAGTGATTCTTACACCTTTATTCCAGACTGACATTTCTTCAAGACATACCCATTGGGATGAGATTTCCATAGTTCTTTCTTCCTTGTGGTGTGATTTCATATGGAACATGGGATTTTAATGTCTCTCCACAATAACATCTGAAGATATGATAAAAATATTTTTTTGAAAATCACAATCTGTTTCCTTAACTCAACATGTACTAATACATTCTTTATTGCATTGTGCAACAAATCTGGTTACAGATAAATAAATAAATTTGTATGACACAGAAGCTTTTGCCAAAAGAAATTAACATAAAAATTAAGGCTCTTTGTCACATATGTTTTCTTGTCATTAAGAAAGATAATGCATGTACTTTCCATGCAAATTATTTAATTATAATTAGTCTTCTGTAAGTATAAAGCAAGTTTTATGGAACTAAAACACAAATTTTTAGGTGAAGCAATCTTAATCTCATAAAAGTAAGTATTGTATACTTTTTTCTTTTGGAAATCAGATTTGTTTCTGCACATCTGTATTGTATAATAATTTGAATTGGGATATGTTTAACCCATTCAAACTGCTGTATAATTTTTTACCTTTCTATGTTACACGTTTGCCACACGTTTTGTTTGGTCATATCTTATTCTTTAGTCAACCTTATTTGTTCTTATTCTTTTGATATAGTATACTTATATTATTATTTTCATCATTATCATTATAAATATAGTTATTACTATACATGTTCAAATATTAAATGTAAATTTTGCATTCTGAAGACATCCTCACAGGTCAGGCTTTCTATGTCCACATTTGTCCCCACGAAACCCTGACAAACATAGCTTGGAAATTCCAGGGCTAGAAGTCACTATTTTGATTGGCTACATCATACCTTGATGTAGCCAATCAAAATCTCGCTTTCATTCACGAATTGGTTAGGGGTATATCCCGATGTCGATTGTAAATAAACCCAGTGCTCTAGGATTTTTTTGCTAACTGAACTTTACACAGGAAAGTGTCCTCTATAAACTGGCTTTCCCACATCTCAAGTAAACTTTCCCACAAAGTTTTAATGACATGTTAATTTTTAAGTAAAAAATATACAGATATGTACCAATTGAAGATTTTCTTCTTGTACAGAATTGCACAATAGTTATTGTTTCAACAACAACTATTTGCAATTCTGTCTAAGAAGCTGGCTTAGGTTTCTTGTTGTACATATTTTTAGGAAACTAACAGTACAAAACCCCCATACATCTCAAAATATAATTTACACAGATTTGTACATAACAAATTTTCATCCTTGTCGATTTTTGTACAAGTCAAAGTAAGAAAAAACTTCAATATTATATTATTTAATTCATTACCAAATTTACAAAAAAAACCAAAAACACAAAAAAAAAGAAAAAAAAACATAGAATTGTTTCCCCCAAAACCGGATTTTGCCCGTTTTACCGGGTTTGATTTGGTACTTACTGTATTCATACTTGATCTCAAAAATGTTTTGCAGCAGAGGTGAAAACTCAAATTACAAGCACCTGTATAACATGGGAGACCCTAATCTGCGGAAGGGTGGAAAAACCGGAAGGGTTTTTTGGTATATTTTTGCCTATAACTTTTGAACGGATAAACATATCGATGTTATTTAAACCAGGGGTCTGGAAGTTTTCCCCGCCCATTTCGGTCATTTTTCCCCTTAAGAAATTACCAAATTCCATGGTAGTGAATATTGATCTCGGGTCGTTTCCTACCGAAACTTGTTTGCACGTCGGGTCGATTCGCCACCATAACATAATGCGAATAAGCGGGTTGTACCATGGAATTTGGGATGGCTCCTACGATGTATGCATCATGTGAAAAAGAAAATATACGTAGTGATACATTCTCCTGCCTAAAAAGTCTTTATTGGAAAATGACGTTGTCTATGAAACAAAATAATGGGATACTGCATTATTTTGATTAATATCCCGGCGAGTTTTTCATTTACCGGAAATAGGAAGTTGTCACCTAATTGCCACAAGTTTGGACCCGAATTGAATTTATACGTCATTCAGCGAGCGATGCTCTTTACAAGTTTTTATTATTAAATGAAATAATCATTTTTGTTCTCATTATTTTCAATGAATTTTTATTCAAATTGGTTTTCTCTTGATTTATGTAACGTTTAGTCACATTGGCGCTTGCGTAGTGTACAAATTTTGACCGCACGTGTTTTTCATTAAAGTTGCACGTGTACTGTAAAGTTGTCTTATTTTCTTAGCAATGTGATATAGAAACATTGATCTGTTATATTCAATCTCTGTTGCTTCAAATGTTGTTGCAATAGTATGTTTACGATATGGATGAAACAGATCTGTCACCTGTTGACCTTATTACGTAATCACCGGTCGGTGGTCAATAAACACATGTCAGCGACAGGAAATAGCCTTAGGGTTGATTTATAATACAAATTGAAGGGATTAAATCCAACAAATGATTATTGCATATAAAATATTACTTTTTATATGTCCGATTTGAGCAAATCTTAGTCGGTCATTTTAGTGTAAATTTCGGTCATGTCCGGCAAATATGACCGTTTCCAGACCCATGATTTAAACGGATTCTGAAAGATAATAACAATTTCTACATAATAAATATAAAATAATTTAAATTATATTGATTTAAATTATTTAAAACTTGACCGGAAGGGTTTTTTCTCTACTAAAATTGAATACGATTTTTCAACTTTGGACTCAATTTGTTAAAACATGCAATACTCCAGTCCAAATTGGTTAATATATTCCTCTAGTAAATTTTATAGCAAATCCATTGATATATAACTCAATTTTATTCATGAAAGGGAAATTTGTCAAAAGTTGAACGAAAGGGTGGTCCGTTGGAGTATTGCGTACAGTGAAATTTCAACTTGGACTTAATTTGTAAAATCATGCAATACTCCGGTCAAAATTGGTTAATATATTCCTTTAGTAAATTTTATACCAAATCCATTGATATATAACTCAATTTTATTCATGAAAGGAAAAGTTGTCAAAAGTTGACCGGAGGGAGGTCCGTTGGAGTATTGCGTACAGTGAAATTTCAAATTTGGACTTAATTTGTAAAAACATGCAATATTCTGGTCAAAATTGCATAATATATTCCTCTAGTAAATTTTATACCAAATCCATTGATATATAACTTAATTTTATTAATGAAATGGAAAGTTGTCAAAAGTTGACCGGAGGGTTGTCCGTTGGAGTATTGCGTACAGTGAAATTACAACTTTGGACTCAATTTGTTAAAACATGCAATACTCCGGTCAAAATTGGTTAACATATAGCAAACCCATAGGTATATAACATAATTTTATTCATAAAAGGGAAAGTTGTAAAAAGTTGACCGGATTTGATGCTTGTTCTGTGAAAAAATCAGCCACAGGACACATTTGTTGGAATTTTTTTTCCACTATGTTTTGAATTCACATGTCAGCTATTAATTAATAAGCCATTAATTGTCAACAGCTTTGAAATATTGAATTACAAAGATATATAATTCAATATATTATATATGAAACGAAATTTTGCAAAATATGAAATGTTGAAATGTATTGTACTATGAAATAATGTTTTAATGTCTAGTATTCATGACATTACAACGACCATTTCGATCCCTCAACAGATCTCATCAGGCGGTGGAATCATTGTGCAACAAATTATTATTTTCATTTCTTGCATAATGCTACAGATTTCCCGCTATGCTTGTTTTTAATACAAATTCAAAAACTATTTATTTATTTATTTATTTATTATTCATTCATTCATTCATTCATTCATTCATTCATTCATTCATTCATTCATTCATTCATTCATTCATTTATTTATTTATTTATTTCCCCTATAAACCCTGTTATACAAGGCACTTGCAATTGCAAACAGACTGCAATCAACGTTTCCGTTGTGCCTCTGCGTTAAGGCATTTTGGCAAGTTGATTCTGCTCTTTGCCGTAAATTTGATCCAACTGATATTCAAACATGTGGTAATTTTTAATGATAAACTGTCCAAAATATAAATTTCATTTTTAGAATTTTGCATTGACAAAACCCAATGATCTCGACTCGACCGCGATGTAGAATTTGACATGATGGTGATTTTTGAAATTTAAAACCACAGTTACTTACCCACCTGTCCTAAATTTTAACTGGTGCTAATGTGGTATTTTGAAACCCGTTTATTTCTGGGTACTGGGATTTAAGTATATTTTTGATTATGTCTTATCATAAAGGTTCGTTAGTTCATATTGATTGTTTATGATGTTGTTTACAAATTCCCACCCAAGTTAATGTTGGGGGGGGGGGAGCACTGAAGTATATTTAATCCTTAAATTAGAAAACTCCTCTTCGCTCTCGGAGTGAAACATTTTATCTAAATGGTCAATGAACACTTTTATGTTGTCGGACACCACTCGTCCTTTCAGCCAAAATTTGAAGTCTTCTTTGAAATGATTCCAACAAAACATAATTGGACAATTTGGGAAACAAGAACGAAAGGAATTTTCTTTTTGTCAAGCCTAGGTATTTTTAATTTAAGAAAAGTAAACAAACTCTCGTGCCATTTAGCATGTTTTCTCTCATGAATTAAAAAAGGTATTAAAGGAGATTCCTCAAATAAAACAACGGGAGAAACATAACAATCGCCTACGCAATACTCCAACGGACCACCCTTCCGGTCAACTTTTGACAATTTTTCTTTCCATGAATAAAATTGAGTTATATATCAATAGATTCACTATAAAATTTACTAGAGGAATCTAATAACCAATTTTGACCGGAGTATTGCATGTTTTTACAAATTGAGTCCAAAGTTGAAATTTCACTGTACGCAATACTCCAATGGACCACCCTCCCGGTCACCTTTTGACAACTTTCCCTTTCATTACTAAAATTTAGTTATATATCAATGGATTTGCTATAAAATTTACTAGAGGAATATATTAACCAATTTTGACCGGAGTATTGCATGATTTTACAAATTAAGTCCAAGTTGAAATTTCACTGTACGCAATACTCCAACGGACCACCCTTCCGTTCAACTTTTGACAAATTTCCCTTTCATGAATAAAATTGAGTTATATATCATTGGATTTGAAATTGTTATTATCTTTCAGAATCCGTTTAAATTACATCGATATGTTTATCCGTTCCAAAAGTTATAGGCAAAAATATACCAAAAAACCCTTCCGGTTTTTCAACCCTTCCGCAGATTATTGATCAAATAAAAACGAAAACAAATATTCACACTTGATTTTTTTATCTTGATTTAAAAAAAAATAAACTATTGAACAAAACTGATGTATTTTTGTATCCTGCCAGGGCAAGTATGAACAGTTATTCAAGAATCCCGACTTTTAATGTGTACTTGCCCACGCGTGACCAGGACAACAAAATTGGCTTTCCCGTGCTGAGAAATCACTTTCCACTGGTGACGGGAAATGGGAATCCTAGAACACTGAAACCAAATGAATGTTTTGCATAGACCATGTGAAAATCAGTTTATTTTGTACAGTAGTGTTAATAGTTTGTTATTACCGCATCATTTATTAGTTTTGTTTGCGTTTTCTTCACACTCAAGAATGAGTAAAAATGAATACTGCCAAACACTTGCTTCTCTCAAGCAATTTCATTAGTTGATATTTTGAAGGATTGACGTCATACGAAAATCTTCTAGCCTGGGAATTTCCTAGCTAAGTTTGTCAGGGTTTCGGGGACACATATGGACACAGAATCCATGACTTGTGAGGATGTTCTGAAGAGGATTTCATAAGTATAAATCACATATGTCCATTCCATGTCGTTCTTAACAAACATAAATATGTTTTTAATCAATTTCTTATATTCTTGAACATAATGTTAATTTTGTAGGGGCCTTGGTGGCTGAGTGGTTAAAGGGAAACTTCGAGAAAAAATGAAAATTTGATATGTTATTCTTCAACTAAATATAAACACTTTTGCCTCTTGATGTTTTATTATATTTTCAGTGGTTAAGTTTCTGCATTGAATTTACCGTGTAAAAAATGCACTTATGGAGGTCCGCCATCTTGTCAATATACGGCGATACTAGACATCTAAGTACCTTAAAAGTCGTCGTATGATAATAACGTGAAACGGTCAATAACAGAAGGTTGTACTATAAGACAAGGTTGTGGAAAGATTACGTTTCGTATTCCTGATCTATATATAAGCAAAAAAAATTTAAAAAAAAACTACTTGTGTAACAAGTAGTTAACCAATTTAAAGACATCTACTTAAGACTATGTCCACAGCAGCAACAACTTAGTATGCGAATATCATTTTCCAGAATGTTGCATGGAGGATAATTTAATGGAAAGGTGACCTCATTTTTCATTTTTCCTCGAATATTCGTTTGAATTTTGTCCATAGATATTAATTAAATTGAAAATTTTTCGTATTATTATTTTCAACTTAATCAGATTATGCAACTTATTAAACGAAACTTTTTTATACAAAATATCTGCGAAGTTGACTATTTAAGAAATAACGGTCATTAAATGAAATATTTTTTAATACTCTGTTTTCGCGCATCAAAATTTCACTTCACGCTTAGTACATTTATAATGATTATTATTATTATTATTATTATTATTATTATTATTATAATTATTATTATTACTGGTAACATTTTTGTGCGTGTGCGTAACACAGTTTCCAAAATTTTACATGTTGTGTATATTTGAGTTAATGTGTAAGTTTTACGTTTCCTCTGACTAGCATTTAAAGGTATTCGAAATCTTATATACATCCTGTGTTCTGACACTTCAGTGTATTCAAATCCTACCTGTCCTTGGCAGGAGGGGCGTGCCGTTCTAATTTTGAATTACATGATTAACCTTTAATCTGGTTAGCTTTTGAAAAAGTCCGAATATTCATACTTCAAAGTCGGCATCAAATGATCTAGTAATTGCAATAAACATCTTGTTTGTTTACCTGCTAATTCAGTTAATTACCCTTCATAAACGAGTTATGATTTACCTGTAACATTTTCACGTCCAGGTACAACTGCCGTTTCAAGACATGCAAAATCGGAATTTTATTTTATATATATATTAATTATATAAATATATCTTTTATTACAATTATTATTTAGGTAAATTCTATCAGATTTAAATAAAGACAGGTTAAAATTTGTGTCTAAAAATACTTTTATTAATACATAGATCATTAAAACATTAAGACGTATTTGGTAATCTTATGTTGTCAGCAGGTCATTAGTCATCGCCACAGTTTATATATTCTTCAAAGAGCAAAGGCAGAAAAACATATTTTTAAACTGGATTACTTATCATATTTACTGGATAATTACATTTATCACGTCACAAACGCAGTCACGTGATAAAATACTATGAATATGGCGGCCCCCATACACAAAATTTTGCTACCTTTAATCCACTCTAGAAGCGTAACGGTAAAGAATACAATAAAACATCAAAAGGCAATTTCATTTCCTTTTATTTGAAGAATAACATATCAAAATTTTCATTTTTTCGCGAAGTTTCCCTTTAAGGTAGTTCGTCTATATTGATCATGTGGTCTGTCAACACCCAGATTGTGGGTTCAAGTCGCACTGCCGGCAAGGTGTGCTTGACTCTTAATCTTAATTGACAAAGATTGCCAGTTCCCTACCAAAGGTCCAGGTTTTCTCTGGCTCCCCCCTCTTTTCGATGCAATGTGCAATGATATAGTTGAAAATTGCTCAAAGTGGCACCATTCAAACAAACAAACAAAACTCATTTAATGTTTATTAAATAAGACAGACCATGTGTTCTCTTAAAACCTTTTCCCTACTATTAGGCAGGTAAGTGTGCACAATGAATACATTTGTATTTTACACACCAAAAAAGAGTCTACATCTACACCAATAAAAATTACAACCACTGATGATTTCCAACATTTTATTAAGTGGAAATCAAAAGGTATCGAGAATCTGGTTGACCTGATTGATATAACCACAAAAACATTTTATCACTTCGATCAAATGAGCCAAAAATGCAATATCCAAAACTTTCTGAAATATTATAGTCTGATAACAAGTATTCCATGTTCGATTAAGAAACAGCTTAAAGAATCTATGCAGGAAATGACTACCTGTGAATTTAAAAATAATAGAGTGTGTAACAAGTTTATTGAAAAAATGAAGAATAGTAAGAGTATCAAATATTTATATGTAGATTTAATAAAAGATATAGTTGTTTTGCCCAATCATAAAATTGATACATGGCAAAAGCATGTAAATATGGAAAACTTTGAGTGGAGGAGTTACTTTACATTAATTCAAAAATGTTGTAAAAACTCTTATCTTAAAAACTTCCAATTTAAGCTACTGCATAGAGTTTTACCAACAAATACCTTTTTATACAAAATTGATATTGTAGATTCCAAACTGTGCAATTTTTGTAGAAACTTTGATGAGACCATTGAACATATTTTCTGTGAATGTGTACATACAAGACAATTTTTACTGTTATTTTTTGTTCACTTGAAAACAATTTTTCCTAATTTAAATCTTGAAAAAAAGAAATTTTTATTAGGTTATAATGGTGAATCTGCTTTACTTAACTTTCTTGTAATAATAGCAAAAAATTATATTTACAGATGTAAACTTGATAAAACTATTCCAAATATTACTGGAATAAAACAGAAAATCAATTATTATAAAAAAATAGACTTGTACAATGGAGCAAAAAATAATTCTCTTCTAAAGATAGAAAAATTTTGGGCCCCATGTGAAATCTTTTTTACATAATTTGTTATGTTCTTTGTCATTGTTTACTATATTGTATAATATAACCAGAAATATATGTAAGAGCAAGTATATGTTGATTAAAATATTGTTACATGTAAATTGAGAATGTTCGAACGTGGGTGAGAGGATGTGTGAGGTGAAAGAGTCTTCTTCATAATTATCTTCTTTTGTTTTTTTTTCTTTTCTGTTTTATATCAATGAATGAGTATTGTAGTACTATTAATGATAAATTAGTCAAATACATAAATTAGTATTGAATTCCCCCTGTACACCCTAGTCAGGTGGTGATGGTGGGGGTATTGTTCAAACCCTGACTTCTCAAAAAAGAAATTAAAAAAAAAAAAACAAAAATCAATTAACCTTTAGATTACCTTTGTTGTCAAGGTAATAACAAATATTAAATTTAAATAAACTTAAAAAAAAAAAAAAAAAAAAAAAAAAATTACAACTGAATAAAAGGATTTAACTTACTTCAGATGCTCAACTTTGTCTGTTCCATGAATCTCCTTTGGATTTGGGATAAATTTCTGACATTCAAGCTGTTTGAAATTTTGTCTTATGTAGGCAATGTGTTCATATTTAAGCTGAAAATATATATGCGAATGTAGTATGTTATTCTTCATTGTCCAATTTTGTAAGTGTCATAAATGTAAATAAACTAAAACATTCATATATAAAATAATTATTCTTTTAAATCAATTCATTACAAATAAAAATTACTCTTAAACTGTTCATTGAATAACCTACATTCTAAAAGTCCCGGTTTTCTCAAAACTGGTAGGCATCACAAAGTTAGCAAGTTCCAGCAAGAAAAAAATCATTAATTCCCACATCTGAACTCTGTCAGTTTTTATCTCCAATTTCAAAATAAACTAGCCATTGATTATGGGCAGCAACTGTTACAAAAATGAAACCACAGTCACCATCAGTAAACACAAAAAAACAAACAAAAAAAGATTTCTCTGATTGTTACGTATCATGTGTTTATGGTGTTCCATCTAATTTATATTTAGGAAATTAGTATGCTTCGTTCTAACAATAAATTCTACATTAACTTATATATATACTATACCTTTTGAAAATTTTCATCTTCTTTTGTTTCATTTATCTTACTGACTGGCACACGTCCCATTAAAGGCACCTTCTTTCTCATATCAGACCAACGGACATCATCTAAGGTCAACCTTTCTTGAGTTCTAGTTCTCCTTTCTTCCTCTTGGTCAGTTCTTTTCATCTGTGAAAAAGCCCCACCACCTGATAGATGGGCTGAATAACTCTGCTCTTCCACTGGCATATTGAAGGGCTGAATATATCCAAACTTTTCTGTTGGGTGAATCTTTGAATCCAATCTACTTCCTACTCCTGCCATATTTGGTCTGTTCCTTGAGATGCTGACTTATTCTAAAAGTAAAAAAATACAGGTTACATATTTTTCTAGAATGTTTCAAATAATTTATGTTTCAAATTAATACACGTATACAGTTACATGTATATTCAAAATATCAAAACAGTTTTTGTTGAAATTCAAATTAAAATCAGTTACATAATAATTATGTATAACAATGTATAATTATTAATATAACTCAATAAATTATAAATTAAACAGTAAAATTTGGGAAATTGCATGACACACAGTCAATAAATGGAATATAGAGATTAACTGATTAGTGGTAAATCTTTGCTTTGTGTGCAGTTTTTCAGCAATATTTAGTAACAAACAATAAATCATTTGGGGAAATAGAATGGCCCAATAGACATAAAAACAGCCTTTTGAAATTTTCTTTTCTTTAAAATGGATAAAAAGGGTCACTTTCCCACTATGGTCAGCAGTTGGGCTTTCTTTTAAACTAACCTGACATCCCCCTCAAGGAAAGGGACCCTAATCCATCGACTGGGGACACACCAAGCAGCTCTGTGGGTCGGAACCTGGGAATCTATCCCAGTACCCCGGAATTTAGAGATAAACAATACAAGAGTAAAAATAATCTCCCACTCTTAAAACAGCTCCAACTGGACATTGCTATTGAAATTTTCAATTATGTTAACTTTTCTGTTTTTGCTTAATAAAAGAAAAATGGAAAAAAATTTTGATATTGTATTTTATTTTAGCTATGTATCAATAAACATGTAAATAATTTGCATTTATTCTGAGACAGAACACTGATTCATTTTAGTGTTTTTAACCTGATTTTTTTTATAACATAATTCATTCTTTAATTATATTTAATTGAATTCTTCATCTCCTTTAAATAATTTAATAATTATCATTATGGAAATATAACATAAGAAAAAAACTCATGGCTTCAAAGCAGTCTATGCTATTACACAAAATATATTTGTGAAACATATATTTATACAAATCTAGGAAATCATGTCATGTGTGAATGATGACAAACTTTTTAAATCATAATATAAAATAACTTCTGGAAAGGAAGATCTCCATGACCATTAAAGGCTAATTTATACTAGAATGTGTCTAATATTTTATTTAATATGTGACTGGCATGGTAAAAAAAATAGGTTATTCAGCGTAAATTAGCTACCTCTGATAATTTTTAATACCACTCTGCTCGACAGAGTCTGTGTATAAGTGGTCCTAATGTCCGTCTGCCTGTCCAAATTTGGTTTCTGGATGATAATTCATAAAGCTTGCATCCAATTTGAATGAAACTAAGGGGTTAAGGAGAAATCCATCAAATTTCAAGGTCACATTTGCCAAAAAATGTTTATGGACAAAAAACAAATACAGTGCACTTCATTTCAATGAAACTTTAAGATATTATTACGTATTAGGTGAGTAAGAAGCCTATTGATGCTGAAGAAATTTCATCAATGGTAAAGGTCACCAGTCATTAAAGCATTCAAAATTTTTAAAAAAAGTTCTGCAAAATTTTAGCAGGGGTATCAGTGATCGCTAGATCAACTTTGCCTAGTTATCTCAGTGGATCAAAAGTCATGAAAAGAGCTACTTTACTGAACAAGTACAATATTGCCACGTGAAAATGTTTCCATGTTTCTGGACACACAATTGTATCATGTTTGCATGCAAGGGAAGCAACTCTATAGTACAATAGCAACTAAGACAAAGAAGAATATGTAAGTATTTACTGGTACATGTAATTTCTGAATTTCTTGCAAACATGAATATATTGTACATTTATTCTCACCTTTTTTTTGGGGTGGGGGAAACGAAGTCGTTTAGTGGTTAAGAATGTTTTTTTGCTGACACATGCCAGGATTTTCTCAGGCTACTCTGGATTCCTCCCCAAATTAATAAAAAAAGATATGAATCAAACAGGGAAACAACTGGGTGTCAGTAGCAATTTATAATTTTTACATGTCTTTTAAATAATTTAAAAATATATATTCTATCCTATATTAGGCTTTTGTTGAAATGATAAAAAAAAGCCCCAATTTACTCTGTTTTAGTTTACTGTTACCAGTTAATATAGACAATGCTTCCCAACTGGCCCAATGAAATATAAAAAGCTCTTTGAGAGGGTTGGGAATTGAAAGAGAGATCAAGTTATCAATCTACATTACATTTATAAGATGAGTCTGGCTAAAATTTGTTGAAAATCTTGGTAATTTTTAGAAGTTGTCAAATAAATGACCCCATTACATATATTTATACTTCAGATTGATTGAATGTTTTAAAGGTCATTCATATCTTCCAGATTAGCTTTTTATGATATTTAAGAAACAAAACGTTTACATTACAGAATTTAAACTGTCCAAAAATGTAATGTGAAGACCACAAGTAGTCCAAAAAGGGTTTAAACTAATTATCTTTTCCAAAAATAATACCAAAAGTGGAAGATATGTTACATATGCAAAATCACCAGACACTTGATAACAGGTTCCTGGACTGTACATATAGAACAACTCAAGCAAAGAAAAACAAAATACATACATATTTAATGTAAGAGCATGAAATAATGTTATTGTCACCAACCAGGATCAAACCCAGGGATTTCAGTATTACCAGCCATCCCTCCAACAAAGTGTGCTAAAGAAATACTCCATTAGCTCAGTAGATTTTAACTAGCTAAATACCTGCTAGAATTCAGATGACTGATAGTGGTCACTCACAGTATAGTTCTTGTCACCCAATTTTTAGACAGTTTTTGTGAAAAACTGGGATTTTTAAAAGTGATAAGCATAACTTGTTTGGATTGAAGATAGTGAATCTATGAAATGAAGGCTTTGCCATGGATATTAATGGAAAAATAACGACACAGTCAGCAATATGATGAAAATTGCTTCCGTCATTTTAATGGTGAGAACTATTCTCTATAGTAAGTGTTGACGTATTCTGGGGAGGGTTTTTTGTGTGAAAAATGAAAACTGCTTACCGCTTATCGCTCAGCTTATGCTCATATTATAGATCAAGAAGGGTACTTTTGAAATCAAATTATTTCATCAAGAAATTCAGCGTTTTGAAATATGGCAGTGTTAAAATTTTGAAAGGGTGATTTTCCATACTAAAATTTGATCTCAATTAGAATAGAAGTGTACTTTAGGCACAATCGATTGTTGTCTACTCGAAATCCTTCGAGTGATGTCGTCTGCAGTTAAGGTGGGAAAAGTCTCGTGTTTTGTCAGAATAATTTTGAACATCATGAAAGCAGACGAACATTTGTAAACATCGTAATGACCCTTTAGAAACAAAAATGGCTGACTTATTATGTAAAATTCCCATAGCAAAAGTCAAGGACGATTTGTTACAACTTAACAATTAGGCATATTATAAAACATGGACAGGTTATCATATCTACATTTTTTCTACTGAATTTTCGTAATAAAAAGGTAAAATATATAATAATAAAAAAATGCAAGCCAAAAAATTTTCCGAAGGGGGTTTGGCATTTACTTTTTTAGTAATAGACTGTGACCAGCAGTAGATAGCAGTTAGATATTTTGTTGTGTTAAATATCTAAACAAAACCTTTTTAACGATATTTATTAACAATAATACAAGATGATACAATGAATAATTTTGATGAATAATAAATTACATGTAATGTCAATTACATCCTGAAATGTTACTGACCGACCGGCCACCATCGATCAGTCGATGACTACGAGATTAGAAATTCAGAACACAAAGACAAAAGTTGCGCGTCACATTTCATCAAGATTTATCTATCTTAACAAAATTAATTACTAAACAAGCTTAATCACTGATACAGAAATAGTGGATAAATATAAGAAACGTAAAATACTGTCGAAAATTGTATGATGGTCTCATTGCCGGAAGTTTACGTTGCTGCTAGGCGCCACTATAATCAATAAAGGGCCAATAACTCTGCGATATTTTATTTCAATTTCCCCCTCGCATTCACAATGCTCCTCGATGAGAGCTCAATTTTGTTCATATTGGTCACGCAACTTTTTTTTATACATGTATGTCTAGCTCATAATAATTTAGATGTAAATACAATCCTTATAATGAATTTGATAATTTTAGCAAAAATGACCCACTTTTCAAGATGAGATATCTTTAGATGATCGGTGATCCTCAATTTTTTGCGTTAATTTATCCCTATACCAAAAGGTTTCAATGTGCAAAATTAGAAAAAAATCTGTAATTTCAATCTTATACCCTCGAGCCTCCTTAAGACATCTACTAATTACATATAACCAGAGACATATAATTACATGTACATTCAAGGAATTGGTTATCGCGCGTCCGGTGATTCCGCGCATGTTATGTATCTTCCAATTTCTGTATTTTTAAAAAAATATATATTTTATTTAACCTTCCTGGACAAATTGTGGTCAATATATTACATATTCGGACGTTTAATTCTGCAGCGTAATTTTTATAAACATTCGTTTCTTAAAAATCATAAAAAACGCTAACCTTGAAGACACGATCTTTAAAAAAACTTCAATAAATCTTTAGTACATCAATGAATATTAGATTTCTTTTATTGTAAAAATTTAACTGCTTCATCAATGTTTAACTTAAGAATTGTTACATATAAAAATCTTTTCTTAATTCAATCCTGTATTGATTTTTTATGCACATGCGCGATATCACCGGACACACCATTGTTTACATAAAACCAGGTCATGCTGAACAAAATGACAAAATTAAATACTTTGCCGACGAACATTAACAAATTGGGTTGTATGTTTTAAAAATAATGTATTCAAAGATAAAAATCATTTAATTTTTAAAATAAATATTTTTTTCTGAAACTAAAAAAATTGCACAAATTTCTTAGGTGCGCGATAACACCGGACTATACTAAGTGTTGACGTATTGTGGAGCGGGTTTTTTGCGTGAAAAATGAAAACTGCTTACCGCGTATGGTTCAGCTGATGCTCCTTTTGTAGATCAAGAATTCTACTTTTTGAAATCAATAATTATTTCCTCGAGATATTCAACGTTTTGAAATATGACAGTTTTTAAATTTTGAAAGGGCGATTTTCCATGATAAAATTTGAGCTTAATTAGAACGGAAGTATACTTTAGGAACAATCGATTGTTGTCTACTCGAAATTCTTCGGGTGATGTCGTCTGCAGTTATGGCGGGAAAAGTCTCGTGGTTTGTCCGAATACCATTGAACGTCACGAAAGCAGACGAGCATTTGTAAACATCGTAAGGTCCCTTTAGAAACAAAAATGGCTGACTTATTATGTAAAATTCCCGTAGCAAAAGTCAAGGACGGTTTGTAACAACTTAACACCAGAGGCATATTATAAAACATGGACAGGTTATCGTATCTACATTTTTTCTACTGAATTTTCGTAATAAAAAGGTAAAATATAGATTAATGAAAAAATGCAAGCAAACAAATTTTTCGAAGTGGGGTTGGCATTTAGTATACTCTGTAATTATATGTCTCTGATATCACACATATTCAGAAAATAAATCCACATTCGATATAAAATATCTATTTTTTACAAGGTCGATATATTAATATATTATTATTTGATAATTTTGCTGAAGCATTGAATGCATTCTCTTGAAGTTTCATTGACGGTGTCATTGACGAATGAAAGCGTTGACCTAAGAACATTTTCAACAAAGCGCACTTAGCATTCAATTCTTATATTTACATTTTATTTTTAAAAAATCACCGGGTCCTGATTAAATCGTGCACAATGCATTTTTTGTTGATGTAAAATACTCCGCGTTGTTTGTTTACTGCACGTGGTTTACTGTGGACGTCATCAAGAAACAAAAGCTCGTGCCGCATATCATACTCACAAGTCAGGGTTTCAGTGTCCACACATGTGCATCCTATCAAGTCAGGGTTTCTGTGTCCACATATGTGCATGTGGACCAAGAAACGCTGACTTGTGAGGATGGCCGCATATGCAACCGCTATTTCGTTATGATGAATAACCCAGACAGCAAGCCTTGGTTGGGCCAACCACTACCTATTACGTTTGGCCACCGTCGGAAAACAATGTTGGGCCATTGTTATAAGTGCAAAGTGTGCCAACGTTGGGCCAACATGTTGGTTTTACGTTGGGCCAACGTCGTCATATTTAACTGCCAACTGAGAGCCAACGTTGGGCCAACGTCGTAATAACTGCCGATGTTGGGCCAATGTCGTCATATCTATCTGCCAACGTTGGGCCAACAACGTTACATCTAACCACCAACCTCGGTCCATCTATATCAAAATATAGCAGACTAGATACCAACCATAGATCAACTATGTACCGAACAAAACCCAATTAGAGGCAGACGTTCTTTATTTAACCACTATGTACAGCTTTATAAACGAACTTAATGGTCCTAAAGATTTTGTCCACTTATAAGTTAGTAATTAAAAATCCTTGTAAAAGTATAAATCCTTGGATAGACATAGTTCTATGGACAAATCAATTAACACTGAACACACTATGTTTTCTTCATACTTTATAAATATATCATTGATGTCCAGAGTTTATTCACTCCTGTTTATTTGTTGCAGTTTTTCTTTCATTTCTTTTTTCTACCATCATTTCTGTCCGATGCATTTCTTTTTTCTACCACCATTTCTGTCTTTTCAATTAAATATCTTCTATTTCTTTGTCTGTATCCTGGCTACATATTCTGTTCTGTCTCCGTTTCTGTTGGAAAAATAACAAATTTGGCTTACTTTAAAATCACTTAATTTTAAAAATTAAAGGGCCACGAAGTACTTAATATAACAGTATTGAGTTGACCAAAATTTAACATAACTGTTAAATGCCTTACAGTATTTATGTACACGTTTTTGTACTAAATTGAGATCATAACAAACTAATTTAGTAATATTAGATTAGCTACTACTTACAAAGTAAAACATCTTTTAACCACAATTACGAAAACGGTATTTTTGACCCCCTTTTCTTAGTCAAGCTGTTCAGCTTTACAGCTCCACTGTTTTCAAGTATTTTTGATAGTATCTGCATATATGTTTGTTTAAATCCTTCAAGACCTGAAACACATAGTAATTGCACTAAACATCAGGCATAACAATGAAAATAAGAAATGGTATACTTAATATCCATGTTTTAGACAGTGGGAATATATTACACTATTTATAGTGACATTAAATCCTAGTTGTTAAAATCTTCCCAGGAAATATGGTAATTCTATACCATGTATAATCTGGGTGTGATTTGTGTGAGATGTGTATACTGTAGTAATTAATCAACAATCTGCAGATAAAACTCTTCACACATTCAAGTCAAGTCAAGTCAAGTAAATTTTATTTATAGTCGGTAAGACAAACGATAACAGTTCATATATACATAAAACATAAGCTCTGATGAGCTTTTAAAACCGACATTAAGACATATGAGTACAAACAAACAAAGCAAACAATACATTGCAGACATAAAATCACAGGTAAAAGCATGTTTAAGGACAAAATACAGTACATAAAAGCATGCAGACATAAGAGATTTCCTCAGACATATAAAAACATAAAAAGCTCAGGTAAGATACAAGTAAGCACATAAAAATGAGCAGACATGGGATACATAAAAGCAAATAGCAGAAACAGCACTAAAATATATTAAAAGCATACACAAGCATCAAAAAGCACAAATGTTTACATATTAGAAAATAAAAGATGTAAGCAAAGCAAAGCCAACGCATATCAACATGCAGCACTGAAAGGAGCACTAGAGATTTCAGACACCGGTGAGGTCAGGGATGCCAAACTATATCTAACAACAAAAAGAACAATTACAAGCCACCCCTTCCCACCTACTAATTAAACCCTTGAATTGATTTAAACTTATATCTCATATCATATCATTTGGGAGTTCATTCCATAGGTTGGCAGCCCCATACCGCACTGAGTGTAGACCATACCTTGTTGTATTAACGTTTGGTTTGGCTGCTATATTTGAATATCTAAAAGAATAAATACTCTGTTTAATAGTTATAAGATCATGTAAGTATACAGGGGATTGTTTGTTAACTATTTTAAAAACTTGTATAGCTAAAAGACGCAGTCTTCTTAGACGTAATGATGGCATCTTAGATTTAATAAGTAGGTCTTCGTATGTACCACTATCGTCGTTATAGATAAATCTTAAGGCCCTCTCCTGAATTTTTTCTAGTTTTTTTGTGTTTTTTTCGCTACAGAAATGCCACACTAAGGGACAATAATTAAAATTTGACAGAATAAAAGTATAGTATATAGTGAGTCGACCCAATTTGTTGAGGTGTTGTCCAATTCTTTTTAAGACATTTAATTGTTGGGAGGCTTTTTTACATATATTTGCTATGTGAGTGTCAAAATTTAGTTTGAAATCAAAGGTTACACCAAGAAGTTTTACTTCATCGTCACAACTAATTTTACTACCATTTATATCAAATACGATATTTTTACAGTGGGATTTTTTGCCTACAGCTATGGCTTGGAATTTTTCTGGGTTAACCTGCATGTGATTATTATTAAACCATTGTATTAAATCTTTACTTTCTACCTCTAGAGTATTAATTACATCTTGAAAATCATTACTGCTATATGAGAGTGTATTGTCATCTGCATAGTTGTATAAATCAGATTTTGTCACAAAGTGAAAGATATCATTCATAAAGATGTTAAATAGTACTGGTCCTAGAATTGATCCTTGGGGAACCCCTTTGTAAATATTTAGAAAGGAGCTATATACTGAGCCAATTTTAACACATTGTTTCCTGTTGCTTAAGTAACTTTTTAGAAGTGTAAGGGCTTCTTTAGATAAACCATAGTTTTCGAGTTTCAGAAGGAGAAGGTTATGAGGCAGGCAGTCGAATGCTTTTGAGAGGTCCATTAATATTGCAGCGATATATTTATTATCGTCTAGGGCTATGCGCCAATCTTCTATAATTTTAATTAAAATATCTTGACAACTGTAACCCGGTCTAAAAGCAGATAAGTACATATGAAATTTTGACTCAAAGAAATAACTTATTTGTATGTCTATAGCTTTTTCAAAAAGTTTGGAGATAGTTGGTAAAACACTAACTGGTCGATAATTATCCTTAAGTAAGGTGCTGTTTTTTTTATGTATTGGTACAACTTGTGCTATTTTAAGTTTATCTGAGAAAACTGATGTCTCTAGAGATTTATTGATTAGTTCTTTGATTGGTGTTTTGATAACTGGGACTGCTATCTTGATAATTTTAGTTGATATTTCATCTATACCAGTGGCTTTCTTTACACTAAGTTTCATAATTTGTTTCTCAATAAAATGTTCAGTAATAGGTTTAAAGTATAATTGTTTCATATCAGTTATAGTATCCTTATTTACATTAAGTGTCTCATTTAAGTTTACATTTCTTATTGGTGCTTTTGGGTTTTCAAATTTAGTAGATTCCTTAATCTTTGTAATACTAGGGTGATTGTTATCTATAGATATTGATCCTTTTCCTATGTCTTTAGCTACATTTATAAAGAAATCATTAAAGATGTTACTAATTTCTACTTGATCTGTTAATATTTTTTCATTTTCTTGTATCATTATATTTGTATCATGAAGACAACCTTTGTTCGTTAGAAATGGTTTAATAGTTGGCCAAAAATGTTTGTTTTTGGGTCCACCAATACATCTTTCCATAAAATAGTGCTTAACTGATTCACGTTTGATCTTATTAACTAAATTTCTCTGTATCCTATATCTCTCCCATGATTTGTTATCCCTATATCTTTTGTAATTATTATGAAGCATTCTTTTTTTATACACAGCTTTCCTTAGCCTACTATTCATGAAAGGTGCAGGCGTCCTAACAACATTTCTACATTTTACGGGTACATGTTTATTAAATACTTCCATAAAGTTTTTATTAAAAGATTCATATGATTGATTGACATCTGTAATATTTTCAGTCTGAAAGTCTATATTTCTTAGATCTTCCAGAAAATTATCAGTATTAAAATGTTTAAAACTTCTAAATTTCTTTTGTTTATTTATTAAATGTGGAGTATCACATTTGAATTGTACTGCAATAAGGTTGTGGCAGTCACTTAAACCAGTACCAAAATTACATGTGGTATTACAAAAATTTGGTTTATTGGTAAGGATGACATCTACTAGACTTGGGGCAGAGTCTTTACAAAAACATGTAGGGTCTTTAATTAAATTTGTCATGTCAAAAATATCACATATATCTTTCAAGGTACTATATCTCTCTAAATTTAGATAATCATAATTTAGATCTCCCAAAAACATAAAATTATCATAAATACAGGTTATTCTATCTATATGCTTTGTCATGTCCTCAGAGAAAATTGTATCGGTCATAGATGGTGGTTTGTAAGCTCCACATATAAACCATTTTCTTTTATTCATAATAATTTCTATACCTATTGATTCTATGGCTTCAAATTCTAGTTCTTTCTTTCTTTCTCCAGCTATGTCAGATCTTAAGTATACAGCTATACCTCCTCCATTGGCTGTCCGGTCAGCTCTCCATAAGGTGTAATTATCAACTCGGAATTGACTGTCTACAAAAGAGTTATCTATTTTTGTTTCTGCTATAAATAACATGTCAACAGTACATTTTTGTAGTAATTCTTTGATATGAGATATTTTATTTCGTAAACTGGACAGTCTATACTAACGGGACATGTCACTCCTAATTAAACCTATATTACAGTTCGATATTTCTGTGCCACGGCTGAAATTTGACGTATCCGCTCCGTTCCGTCACCGGAATTAACATTTCGCTATTTTATTGATAGTGTCCTTGGAATTTTTTCTCTCTCGAAATTGGTTATTTCACGAAAATATAGTACAATAATATTAAGTATTTATTTTTTATAGTTTATTATTCACTTATGAATTATGATTTCGTCAAATTACATGTTGTCATTCCACATTTAGCCAGAAAACAATACGAAAATGTTGTTGTCTAACATGTACGTAATATCGTAGCGGTTTTTTCCTTTAGTCAAACCCATTTTAGAATGGGATAACTTCATCACCCTTTTGTGTGATCACAACAAACCTTGGTTTTTATGAAAATTTATAGATGCTCCTGTGTAATAGACTGCTTAAAGTAGGTTTTATGTGTTTTTTGCATGAATTTGGATGATTGGAAATTTGTTTATATTTTAGGATACCGGTCCCCATCTTGGCACCATACACCGACCATACACCCATTTTAGAATGGGATAACTTCATCACCCTTTTGTGTGATCACAACAAACCTTGGTTTTTATGAAAATTTATAGATACTCCTGTGTAATAGACTGCTTAAAGTAGGTTTTATGTGTTTTTGCATTAATTTGGATGATTGGAAATTTGTTTATATTTTGGAACACCGGTCCCCATCTTGGCAACATACACCGACCATACACCCATTTTAGAATGGGATAACTTCATCGCCCTTTTGTTTGATCACAACAAACCTTGGTTTTTATGAAAATTTATAGATACTCCTGTGTAATACACTGCTTAAAGGATGTTTTATGTGTTTTTTGCATGAATTTGGATGATTGGAAATTTGTTTATATTTTGGAACACCGGTCCCCATCTTGGCTACATACACCCACTTGTACATGCAATAACTTATCACCCTTTGTGTGATCACAACTTACCTTACTTACTTAAGGGGGTTTTTAACGTCCTTGACTACCGTAAAACGGTCTCGCACGGACTTATTGCCTAATGGCTTTTATTAAAATTTTTTACCTATTTATTTGTATTTTTTGGGATTTATAGGCCATAAATACTATAAGTGAAATGATAAAAGTAGTCAGAGATGCCGCAACCAAAAAGACTTAGCGGAAGTAGATTTATCTATCAAGCTGCATCCAGCTAGAGAACTAAGACGCTAGCAGCAAGTACTGGACGTGCCATGGCAGCGGCGCGTGCGCCTACTCTTATCGAATACTGCCAATGGGGTCTTTAACGTGCCAGTTGATGGAATACTGTACACGAGGCACCAGTTTTACGTCTCATCTGACAGACGAAAGAGAAAAAAAAAAAAAAAATTTTTTTTTTTTGTATATATACATTACTATGGCCTTACATGATTAATTTAAATTTGAAAATAATGAAGTAACTCAGTTATATACATTCCAATGTGGAATTGTATTATATTTGTTGTTAGTTTATGTACAATATTATAAGATAAGAATGATATACATGTTCTGATGGTTTTTTTTTTATTTTTAAGAAATCTATTAGAGCATTCTATTCTGTTTTTTTTTCTCTCTCTCTTTTTTTTTCTTTTTTGTTGGTTTTTTTTCCTTAAATATATACAAGATTGCTATAAACATTATGTACAGGGATTATTGTTCAGAAGTAGGTACCCGCCCGAGACGTAGCTCTTGGCATGCCCTACTTTGTATTATCATTATTATTATTATTATTATTATTATTATTATTGTCGTTATTACGCGTAATCATCAGTAGGTGCCCGAGATGAGGCTCTTGGCTTACTCTACCGATGACTTTATTTGCATTCCGAAGTAGGGAACCGCCCGAGACGATGCTCTTGGCATACCCTCCTTCGGTTTGTTTATTTTATTTATTTTTTTTTTTTTAATATTTATTTTTGCCGTTATTGCGCGTGTACCTGATAAGGTGCCCGAGACGAAGCTCTTGGCTTACCTTACTGAGGAGTAGGTTTGTTACATGTAATAGGGATTGGAGTATGTATGATTTATTTTCTATGTCCCTCAGTAGCTACCCGAGACGAAGCTCTTGGCTTACTCTACCGAGGTTTGACTTTAATTTGTAGTCGGATTTAGGCACCTGCCCGAGACGATGCTCTTGGCGTACCCTCCTTAGGTGTATTTTTAATATTTTCATTATTATTGTTGCCGTTATTATACGCGTGTTCCTCGTAAGGTGCCCGAGACGAGCTCTTGGCTTACCTTACTGAGGAGTTGGGTTGTTACATGTTATAGGGATTGGGTTTTTATGAGTTTCCCTCAGTAACAGCCCGAGACGAAGCTCTTGGCTTACTCGACCGAGGATTTGACTTTAATTTGCAATTTTTTCATGATTATTATTGCCGTTATTACGCGTGTTCCTCGTAGGGTGCCCGAGACGAGGCTCTTGGCTTACCTAACTGAGGAGTAGTTTGTTAACAAGTTAAAGGGGTTGATTATTTTGGAATTCCCTATGTCCCTCGGGGCCGCCTGGGCAAAGCTTTTGGCTTACTGTACCGAGGATTTTACTTTTTATTTATTAGTTGTAGGGCGCGACCGTCGCAGAAGACACCTAGGTAAGTGGTGTATACAGGAATTGAAAGGAAGCGAAAGAGATAGTTATATACATTTGTGATAATCAATTTCCGTAATAAAATCGACGAGCTCTTTATATATTTGGTTTTTAAATTCTTTAGGAGGGTCTAACAAGATCTTGATATCGATGGTATTGATTTTAAATTTAGTAAGCGCTGTGTTAAGTTTTATTCTGGCGTTGTTATGGGCTACGCAGTGCAGGATGACATGTTCGATGTCTTCTTTGGTGTTGCATACACTGCAGAGCGGCGATATATTTTTGATGTGTTGCCCCATTTGACCAGGTAGAAGGGTGGTGCCAAGTCTGAGCCTAGTTAATGTTTTTGAATGGTTTCGATTTCCTAGATAGAAAAATGGCTTTGAATTAACTGATGGATTAAGCCGGTAGTACCATGAATTTCGATGTGTGTCCCAAATATCTTGCCATTTCTTTTTAAATATATTTTTCACGATCTCGTAGAATTCAGATGTACTATAGGCTATGTTTATATTTATGTTTTCTTGTTTTAAAGCTGCTTTAGCAAGTTTATCTGCTAGTTCATTTCCTAAGATACCTACGTGGGCTGGTATCCATTCTATTATTAGTTCGATTCGTTTATTTCTTATTTTAAGACAACTTACCTTAGTTGGTTTTTATGAATTTATAGATACTCCTGTGCATGTCCACCGTGTGCATATCTAATATTAATTATTAATAATTTTGTTGTTTCAGATGCCTTCTCGAAAGAAGTCACGTCACCTAACACAGACAGACAAATTTTTTAATTAGTTTATTACTGTTATAACATCCTGTAATTCCTACTGTGTTTACCTGACAGGTTTATAATTATACATATTGCCTTGGTTGCACCACATGGTGTGAGACAGACAGAAAATTTTATTAATTAGTTGATTAGTTAATTACTGTTTGCAATATCATCCTGTAATTTCTACTGTGTTTACCTGACAGGTTAATAATTATACAGAGTGGCTTGTGTTTTTGTTTGTTTTCTTTTTCCTTATCATTATCAAAGAATTGTATTCTTTTTACCTTACAAATAAAGTAATTAAAGATATATGTATGAAAATATTCAAAGCTGAAGAGAAATTCAATAAAATGTTAATTGGGAAATTTGTTTTAGTTAAATTACACGATTAAGGTGAATAAAAATTTATAAAATTTATAATTATAATAATCCGATCTGACATGAAAATTTTTTATTGTATAATATAGATAAACGCACGGAAAAACACTAGAAAATTGTAAATAATGTATTTAAAAAAAAAAAAAAAAAAAAAAAAAAAAAAGGAAATCATACCGTAATTTTAACAAAGTTCGAAATTAAAGCTAGCCGTATGTGACTCAATTCTAAATACGAAAATTTCCGACCGAAGTGCTAGCTCTGCGTTCGTGTCCTAGAAATTCGCCAGTGACATGTCCCGTTAGTATAGACTGTCCCTGATTTAATGCATTATGAAATTTGAAAGATTAAAAATGTATTACTCTTAAAAATATGAGCATTAAACCAGGAATCTATACTAGTCCCAGATTACAAACAGATACTTTAAAGACAGTAGGAAGTTTTTTGTCAGCATTTATTTTCATTTACTAGTACGACTGATAATTTACAAATGAAGTAATGATGTGTATTAATTTGTACAACTGATTATTAGAAATAAACAATGAAAATTTTACCCACAGCAATAAGTGAAAAATATATTCTATAATAAATTAAATTTACTTACATGATTTAACTTTTAAAGTTCTGTAAAGCACTGCAGCTATAGACGCGGGAAATCCAGCGATCATGTTAGATTACAGATAAGGTCATAGGTCATTACAATCCCAGCACATTCCTCAAATTTAAGGCTGAGTAGTACAGGCAATCACATAAAGTTTCAAACAGATATGAAAAATTGAATTTTGACAAATAGAAATATTACTCAATTTGAAAGTTTAATTAAAAAATGAAAAAAAATATAATTATTATATTTATGAATAACGTAGCAAGTAATAAAAACTCATTACACACATGTCATTGCAACATTATGAGATTTATTCAATTGAAATAAATAAAGACTTTCCTTATAAACTAAAAATTTTATAAAATTTTAATTCGGATTTTAATTTAAAACAATATTTTTGTTTTTATTCCATAATGTTTGCCATAGTTGTACCAACGTTGGCCCAACGTTTGAACAACATATAAACCACTGTAGAAAAAAAACTACAACAGAATAAATAAAATAAAAAAACATCTGTCTTTAAATCCAATGTTGCTACTGTGTTAGGAAACAAACTGTGGAATAAAAAACGAAGGAAAAGTTCCAAACGTCGGCCCAACATTGGATCTATGTTGGCCTTTCGACGATACATTATACCTCTCAATTGCCAAAGTCCAAGTATAGTTGGGCCAACGTTGGCCCAACGTTGCAATGCCAACGCCAACAAATAACCAACCGTACAACAATTTGCCAACGTTGGCCCAACGTCAGCATGCTGACTGGGAATAAGGTCGATAACTCTGTTTTTCGATTAACGACTTTATTATTATCATTAACAGCAGAATTTGATAGTATATCAAGCTATATTAATAAAACACTTATGTTATTGTCGAATTGTGACCTTTGAACTAAAAGACTCTTACCCATGGTAACATACTTTATAATAGATGAAGACAAACTTGCATTCTGATTGGACAAAACTAGTAAAAAATTCTGCGTTCGAACAATCTACTAAAGTATACTCTGAAAGGTATCCCAATGAACATTTCTCAATTATTATTAAAGCAAACTGGTGTTTTCAAACAAATGGTTGTTGTAATTAACTTGGCTTAGGAAATTTTTTTTCCTGACCAAAGAATGCCATTTAGAACTGATAAACAATAATAAAATTATCAAGCCACACGTCGTGTAATTTTTGAACATTTCGTCTGGAGTAGAATTATATTTGCTTTGTTGAACATTTTATTTACTCTCTCTCTCTCTCTCTCTCTCTCTCTCTCTCTCTCTCTCTCTCTCTCTCTCTCTCTCTCTCTCTCTCTCTCTCTCTCTCTCTCTCCTTATCGTGAAATTATTGTCATACGAATGATCCTATACAAAGGTAATTAGGTCATTGATAATTGTCGGAACGCCAAATGACTTCACATGAGACACAGTTGTTTTATAACACATTTTGTTTACTATACTTACAATACACACAAAGCCCATATAATTAAGCGTAAAATTCACTGATGGTTCCGTTTTCCGTTGAAATATGTATCCCCCTTAATTAATAGCATACACATAACAGATTTCAATTCACATTAATTAACATTGAATCGACATTTTGTGTTCATGTTAATATAATTCTAAATAAAATATTTTACTTTGGAGTTCCCATTTTAAAAGATAGTCAAATTAATAAAATAGCAAACTGTAATGAATATTACATAATGTATTACTTAATGCATGTATGTACATTATTTCTTATAATTCTTATGCCGTTTTGAAATTGTAAAATCTGAACTTTTTTCTCTCGAATGAATATATACGCTACATCGCAAGATAAAACTTACAACTCATACATATAATACATATATAGATATACATAGAAAGGTTTGCGTTTTTTATTTACCATTGTCATGATTGTGGTCTTCTACTTCTGAAATAGCTTTTCATTGGGGATAGTAAAATTTGTTTGTTAGCTCTATGATTTTTAAAGCCCTTAAATGCCTATCTTCTTTCTTTGCGTCAGTCGTCATTCACGTGCAGACAGCAGTAGGAGCTCTAATTGCAATGTCTCTTTTGATAATACCCTATTATTTAATAACATGATTAATTACATCAATGTAGAAACCTTATATTGTAGCCTTATTTTGATTAGATACAGTTCCCAGCATGTTTTACCTCCCCCACAAACATTAATGAAAGAAAACGTGAATGTTTCTTGTTTCTTTGTGTTGTTTGTTAATTTGTTTAATGTTTGTTTTCTTTTATTGTTGTTTGTTCAGTTTCCGTTCTACTTTATATACATTTTAAGAGTTAAATGCGTCGACTATCTTAAGATAGTACTTTTGTCCATTAGGTTTTGTGTATATATTTTATTTAATTGGAAATGAAGGTTCGAAATTTGAAAGGCTTGAATCAGTTTCTGAGTTACGATCATTTCAAAATGGAAGGGATTCACATGTTAAAGGACTTGTTAGTATAGAACAACTGGATGTTCTTTATGAATTTAAATGTAAATTTCTGGTGTCGACTTTTTCGCCTTTTAAATTCTGCTTCTCGGCGTAACTTTATCCCCGCAATATATCACTGTTTTTTACAAGGTTTAAAGTGTTGAAAGTTAAATCCCATATATCATTAAAAATGTTTGGAGGTATAAAACTTCACTATCATCTTACATAGCCCATGCATAACTAAATTGAACAAAAAAAAACCAACTGAACATTCATACTTAAAAAAACGTATTAGTTATTCACAAATTGAGTATTGTAAAATTTCAAAATGACAAACCAAGCATTGCTAACAAAAACTCGTCCAAAATAATTTACAGTTTTTATTTGCAAACAAAAGTTATGAGTTAGAAGCTTTTTCTAGCTAGCCTTTTGCATTTCTTAATAATATTTTCTCGGAGTCTTTATAAATGACCAAATATACAGTGTAAAAGGAAACAGTCTTGACTTCCAGTCCAATTATATTTCTCTATTTTTTATTCGTAGGCAATCCGCTATGTTTCTTAAGCTCCTATTGATTGCAGCGACTATGTTGCTGTAAAACACAATCGCTTTGTTTTTTTACATTTAGATCAAAATTTTTATTGCTTGAGCACGAAATGTACACTTGATGGCTGTTATTGTCGATTTGTTAATACACAAATACTAGTAAGCGATTTATAGTATTTATTTATAAGAAACAATACAATATAAAGAATCATTTTCCTATTTATCGTTTGTTTGCTTCCAAGAAGCAGTTAGAACATCCTTTTTGTCTGGTGTTCTTTTTGATGATGATGGATAAGTTACAATTGGAGGATCCTGTGGGGTTCCTCTCGCCGAATCTCTTGGAGTGTTAACCGACGTTGGTGTCGTCGGTAGTTCTATAGAGGGAGATGGTGCATGTGTATCATTTGCAGCAAACATTTGTGATCCCCAGGGAGTGCCTCTTAATGCTGGGTTATTACTATTTGTCTTTTTCATCGCACCCGGTCTAGGAGAGGACGTTGCTGCAACCGGTGTTCTCTGGCTTCGGAGCGAAAGAGGGGAAATCCCACTATCTAATGGTTGTGCTACACCTTTCTCAACCACAGGTCCATTCTCATGGAGTAGCAAAGCAGGCCATACAAGAAAGTCATATTTGTCACCAGACTTCGTGTATGGACGAAATAAATGTGAGTCAAAGTCAGATTTTCTGATGATCTTAGAAATTAAAACCATTGGAGGCTCCTGGAGTAACATATACCATGACACAGCTACGCTTCGTTCAGCATATCTCACCACATACTCATTTCTATACTCGTTTCCCTCAAAGAATGTTGGTAAAATAGTATCTGAAAAAGACTGAAGTAGAACAAAATATATAAAAATATTTGTGCACCTCACAACAATGGTACAGTGGAAAAAAACGGAATCACACCACAAAATATATTATTATAAAACATGATGCAAACTACTTACCTATAACAATGCTTAAGGCGGTGAGTGTACTCGACTCAAATTCTTAATTGACAGGATTGCCAGTATTCCTACCGAAGGTTGGATTTCTCTTTAGGGACTCGGGTTCTTCCCAATAAAACCTGGACGCCATCATATAGCTTAATATTGCTAAAAGTGTCGTTAAACACAATTTAAACAAGCATAGAAACAATCAAATGTTGCTAAATATCGGGTTATTGCGCTTGCTGTTGTGATAAATACATTGCGATTTTAATACAACTCTATAATTAATGTTAAACTCAACAACAACAATCAAATTTCAGCTTTCAACCTAATAACATTTACTTCTTTGCCTTATTAATTATTTAAGTATCGCCTACTCTTGGTGATTTGCGTTACAATTTTTAAGCAAGCGATCGAATGTAAAAATGTGGAAATCATTTTTCTTTGTGGGTGCCTAACACATTTTTCAATAATTATATAGCACAATGCTATATCAACTCATCTCAGTTTTGACCCCGTTTCCCCAGGGCTGTTAAATTTAAACACAGACCACGCAAGAATTACAGGTAGTCTTATTTTCTCCGTAAAAGTATTTAAAATAGATCGAAGTGACAACTGGTTATACATGTAGTCGACGTTATTGTACGGATTTCTAAAAAATGGAGCATGACACAGCATAAGGAATAATTATTGTTAAAAACACCATAATATGACAACTATTCTACAAAAATATCGAATAATATTTCACATTCAAATTTTAAAAACTAAAGGCACATTGTCTACGATTTTCAAATAATTTCCAAAATGAATGCATTACGTAGTACGTTATATAACCATTTATGTTATGTTCTATAAATAACTTAAACTTCATCCTTTAAAAGGTCATTGCATAATTAATGATATGCCACTAGAGGTCAATCCATGATTGTTCTTCAAAATTCACTGATATACTAATTTTTTTATGGAAAACACATTTTCTAATATCTTTTCTATATTGTAATTCTGTAACAAAATACTTGACCAAAAATACGATTTGTGTAGACAACTATGCCTTTAACTATCTAAAGAAACCTAATGGTATATATATCTGAAATTACAAATATACCAAACGACACTGAATTGTCTTCCTTTTCCAAATGGCTAATAAATTATTTCGTACTGGTACAACAATGTTACACTTACGGACTAGACAAGATTTAATATCGTACTTTACTCCCCAGGTCACTCATTAATACAGAATAAATCAGAATTAGGCACTGTCACATTAATATGTGACTGTCAAAATGTCTTTCATTAAATTTGTTTTCTGTTAAGAATGAACATAAACATTTTAGAAACAGCAGAAAACCATATATACTTAATGACGAAGCTCCACTTACCTGTTTATTGAAAATTTAAAGACTTATTAGTACGTATTATTTGTTTTATGTTTTTTTAACGATACTACGATACTTCACTTTCATTTTACTAAAGTGTACACATGGCCATATAAAACTTGCTTTGAGAATTACGGATTGAAAAGAAGTCAATGAATCACCTTCTGAAGGTTCGGAACACACTCAGTGGAGGAGGATTTTCTGTACTTTCTTGTTATTTCCACTAATTTACCACTGACATCCGGTCCGTTATCAATCATTTCGAGTCTTTTCTTCTCTGTCCACTAAAATAAGAGTAAAAGTTGAAATTTAAATAATTTATGGTACAGATAAAAACTGAATTTACATACAATGCTACTACGTATGTTTTTTACTGTTGGGAAGTTGTTCTAAATGGCTCCAGAGATTGCTCTGCATGCTCGTAGTGGCATAGCTGGTGCTTACCACACCTAGTGACACCAAAATCTTGAATTGCAAATTTTTATACTGTTGATTTCTAGAAAAAGAAATATGGAAAGAGTGCAACTAATATAAGTTTGCCGCACAGGGTGACACTAACTTGGTGGGCCACTATGCAAGACATGTAGATATAGTATCGTCATAAATATAGGATTCCAGATCATGGAATCAGTTAAGGTTGAGCTTAATAGTAGAATTATGAAATAAATCTGGTATACTGTTGAAGTTTTAGAATTTCGATCCATAATTGACGCTGAACAAATTTTGTATTTTTGGTAAGATAGATATTTCAGTAAACATTCAAGTATTTACTAAATTAACTTTATATTGTTCAGAGAAAGTCTAATCGAAGTAGAAGTAAACATTTAGTATGGCGACCGTTTCAAAATGCGATACAAGATATTCGTTAGGTTTAAGATCATGTTAAGCCGGTGCATGTTTTGATTTATCAGGAAAGTAATTTTATTGAACTGTTTGGTTCCACAAATGGAGGTTTACGAGGGAGACCCTAATCTGCGGAAGGGTGAAAAAACCGGAAGGGTTTTTTGGTATATTTTTGCCTATAACTTTCGAACGGATAAACATATCGATGTTATTTAAACGGATTCTGAAAGATAATAACAATTTCTACATAATAAGTATAAAATAATTTAAACTATATTGATTTAAATTATTTAAAACTTGACCGGAAGGGGTTTTTCTCTACTAAAATTGAATACGATTTTTCAACTTTGGACTCAATTTGTTAAAACATGCAATACTACAGTCAAAATTGGTTAATATATTCCTCTAGTAAATTTTATAGCAAATACATTGATATATAACTCAATTTTATTCATGAAAGGGAAAGTTGTCAAAAGTTGACCGGAAGGTTGGTCCGTTGGAGTATTGCTTACAGTGAAATTTCAACTTTGGACTCAATTTGTAAAAACATGTAATACTCCGGTCAAAATTGGTTAATATATTCCTCTAGTAAATTTTATAGCAAATCCATTGATATACAACTCAATTTTATTAATGAAAGGGAAATTTGTCAAAAAATTGACCGGAAGGGTGGTCCGTTGGAGTATTGCCTGTAGTGAAATTTCAACTTTGGACTCAATTTGTAAAAACATGCAATACTCCGGTCAAAATTGGTTAATATATTCCTCTAGTAAATTTTATAGCAAATTTATTGATATATAAATCAATTTTATTCATGAAAGGGAAATTTGTCAAAAGTTGGCTGGAAGGGTGGTCCGTTGGAGTATTGCGTGCAGTGAAATTTCAACTTTGGACTTAATTTGTAAAATCATGCAATACTCCGGTAAAAATTGGTTAATACATTACTCTAGTAAATTTTATAACAAATCCATTGATATATAACTTAATTTTATTCATGAAAGGGAAAGTTGTCAAAAGTTGACCGGAATGGTGGTCCGTTCGGAGCATTGCGTACAGTGAAATTTCAACTTTGGACTCAATTTGTTAAAACATGCAATACTTCGGTCAAAATTGGTTAAAATATCCCTCTAGTAAATTCTATAGCAAACCCATAGATATATAACATAATTTTATTCATAAAAAGGGAAAGTTGTAAAAAGTTGACCGGATTGGAGGCATGTTCTGTGAAAAAATCAGCCACAGGACACATTTGTTGGAAGTTCTTAATAAGCCATTAATTGTCAACAGCTTCAAAATATTGAATTACAAAGATATATAATTCAATATATTATATATGAAACGAAATTTTGCAAAATATGAAATGTTGAAATGTATTCTATTTTGAAATAATGTTTTAATGTCTAACATTACAACAACCATTTCAATCCCTCAACAGACCTCATCAGGCGGTGGAATAATTGTGCAACAAATTATTAAAATTATTTATTTATTTATTTATTTATTTATTTATTTATTTATTTATTTATTTGATTCTGCTCTTTGCCGTAAATTTGATCTAACTGATATTCCAAACATTTTTAATGATAAACTGTCCAAAATATATATTTCATTTTTAGAATTTTGCATTGACAAAACCCAATGATCTCGACTCGACCGTGATGGTGAATTTGACATGATGGTGATTTTTGAAATTTAAAACGGCAGTTACTTACACACCTGTCCTAAATTTTAACTGGTATATGATATTTTGAACCCCGTTTATTTCTGGGTACTGGGATTTAAGTATATTTTGAGCAGTTATGATTATGTCTTATCATAAAGGTTCGTTAGTTAATATTGATTGTTTATGATGTTGTTTACAAATTCCCACCCAAGTTAATGTTGCAGAATCTGACAAATCCGAAATAGGTTCATTAATAAAGTTAGTTTTCTCTACAAAATACATTGTATCTTCTTTTTTGCGTTTTTTACGGGCAGGTTTTTATTTTGTTCAACAGCATCTTTGTTTCTGGAAACATATTTTGGAGTTTCTACGTACATTATTACATGCTGTTTCTTCTTTTATTAAACTTAAATTTATTTGTCTGTTCGATTTACGGGGGAGAACGAGTTTTGATTTTTGAGTTTTTAAAGATTTCGAGCTTTCTACTGTTGAGGGTGTTTTGCTTTTAACCTCAATTTTGAGAGGAGTGTTTAACGAAAAGGCCGAATTCTGGAGCTGGTTTGAATTCAATTTCGTTATCAATAAATCTTGGATGTTTCTTACAGGATTTGTTATCAATTTTCTTTTTACACTTTTTAGACAATGTATGGTGGCACAATGAACTGAAATTAATAACTCTGTTTTTTTCTACTGGTTCTAATCATATGCTCATCTTTGCCGCCAAAATGTCGTAACATATGTAGTAGTGGATTCGCACCGACATGTTACTTTCAGAAATAGTGTAACACAATATTTTCCCTTTCTACCGTGGAGAACTAAAGTTATTTAATTATTGTCAATAATAAAACGAACTACTTCAATTCACATCAAAGGCAGGAAATTGAATTACAGGTTGATTACAGTGTTGATTAGCCTCGTCAAATACCGTGTCATCTGGCAGTTTGTTAATTACCCGTTGGCTTACTGTTGTTTCGTTAATTTCGTCATAATTAATTAATAGTTCTACTTTTGATGACACAAGCTTCTCACTTTTGATATATTCAATGATTTCGTCCGGACAAACTATTCTTTTAGGGAAAATACAATCAGATGGTTCGATAAAAGCCCTGTTAAGTGATAGTTACCAACTCCAGACCGGACTCTTAATATTTCAAAATTGTAAAGGTTTTGTATGTAATAAAGTCCTAAGGCTAAAAGATCTACAGGAAGTTCTTTCCAATCGTTTTCTCTTTTTAAAACAGCATTTCATACTTTCTGAAAGATTATTACTTATTTCCGAATAAGGATCGTACATGCCCGGATATTTTTCAATATGCCATCAACCTGAGTGATTAATTATATCCTGGGATATTTGTTTGTCATAATGTTCTAAAACTTCGGGGGGGGGGGGAGTATATTTAATCCTTAAATAAGAAAACTCCTCTTCGCTCTCGGAGTGAAGAATTTTATCTAAATGGTCAATGACACCACTCGTCCTTTCAGCCAAAATTTGAAGTCTTCTTTTAAATGATTCCAACAAAACATAATTGGACAATTTGGGAAACAAGAACGAAAGGAATTTCTTTTTGTCAAGCATAGGTATTTTTTAATTTAAGAAAAGTAAACAAACTCTCGTGCCATTTAGCATGTTTTCTCTCATGAATTAAAAAAAGGTATTAAAGGAGATTCCTCAAATAAAACAACGGGAGAAACATAACAATCGCCTACGCAATACTTCCAACGGACCACTCTTCCGGTCAACTTTTGACAAGTTTTCTTTTCTTGAATAAAATTGAGTTATATATCAATAGATTCGCTATAAAATTTACTAGAGGAATCTAATAACCAATTTTGACCTGGGTATTGCATGTTTTTACAAATTGAGTCCAAAGTTGAAATTTCACTGTACGCAATACTCCAACGGACCATCCTTCCGGTCAACTTTTGACAACTTTTCCTTTCATTACTAAAATTGAGTTATATATCAATGGATTTGCTATAAAATTTACTAGAGGAATCTAATAACCAATTTTGATCGGGGTATTTCATGTTTTTACAAATTAAGTCCAAAGTTGAAATTTCACTGTACGCAATGCTCCAACGGACCATCCTTCCGGTCAACTTTTGACAACTTTTCCTTTCATGAATAAATTTGAGTTAAATATCAATGGATTTGCTATAAAATTTAATAGAGGAATATATTAACCAATTTTGACCGGAGTATTGCATGTTTTAACAAATTGAGTCCAAAGTTGAAATTTCACTACAGGCAATACTCCAACGGATCACCCTTCCGGTCAACTTTTGACAAATTTCCCTTTCATGAATAAAATTGAGTTGTATATCAATGAATTTGCTATAAAATTTACTAGAGGAATATATTAACCAATTTCGACTGGAGTATTGCATGTTTTAACAAATTGAGTCCAAAGTTGAAAAATTGTATTCAATTTTAGTAGAGAAAAACCCCTTCCGGTCAAGTTTAAAATAATTTAAATCAATAAAATTTAAATTATTTTATATTTATTATGTAGAAATTGTTATTATCTTTCAGAATCCGTTTAAATTACATCGATATGTTTATCCGTTCGAAAGTTATAGGCAAAAATATACCAAAAAACCCTTCCGGTTTTTCCACCCTTCCGCAGATTAAGGTCTCCCGGTTTACGACCCATACAGCTATATTTCAGCACTGCCACATTCAGTGCAATTATTTCGGGGAGTGGGAGACAGTTTCCGGTAAAAATTGCAACCTTCGGCACTAAATTTTACAGCTTTATACATCGAGAACTGAGCAATTTTAATGTTGAAACTGATATGCATTTATTGTTAGGCAGTACACAAATCAGACTACGGATAACGTTATTTGCTTGAAACCAACACCTTTTGCGTAGCATGTTTTACTTGTACCATGAGTTTTTGCAACGGCACCAGTGCATTACTGATGTAATCTGTGTGTTTGACAATAGCTTATGGTGTTAATATGCCGTCAAATGTCGACATATTATGCACCTCAAAAATTAAAATTGTTGTGGGTGCATAGATGGCCGAGTTGTTAACTAGTCTGTCTACTATTGATCACGTGGTTTGTCAACATTGTCAAGATTGTGGGTTCGAGTCTCACTGCAGGCAAGGTGCGCTCGATTCATATCTTAATAGACAAAGATTGCCAGTTTTCTCCAAATACTCCGGCCTCCTACACCAATAAAAACAGGACGTCACGATGTACATAGCTGAAAAATTGCCGAAAGTGACGTTAAACTATTTAAAAAACAAAACTGTTTTGGAACATTGTGTTTAAATAAGCGGTAAGCCCAGCGCAGGCTGTTCCATCATTGTCATCATTGCTATCTTCTACCTATCTGAGCAATCAACACTCTTTACCAGGGTGCATCACATCAAATTCAATGTTTTTTACTCGTGGATCCAGAACCACCGGCATAAATTTTCATCGACAATTCATCTCTGGAATGAATTACCGCCAAACTTTTAACGCCAACTACAGATAAGTTCACACAATCGGATAACCTCGGTTATTTGCGCCTATGGTCGGAAAGTAATCTCAGAGGTAAGTATATGGATATGGACCAAAAATCGGTTCAAATGTGATACGGTTAGCCTGTTTATACAACAAAATTATTTAAGTCGCGCGATTAATAAATAGATTATTCATTAATTATTCAACTATACATGTCTTTATCGAAGCAGAACTAAAAATCGGATAGAAGATTGTATTTTTTAAACTTAATTCGCTTACACTGCAAAAAAATTCCTTAATTCTCCGACAACGTTTAAATGGATAAGTATTTGTTTACAATCTGACGTCATAAGTAACAATCAACTAACAAGCCAATCAGATGAATGAACTGAAACGTCACGAACGAACTTGTAACGTAACTAATTCTTTAAAATGACTGAAAATAGTTCAAAATGGAGATCACTTACCTCCGAAGTCCCTTTCCCAAACCCTTGACGGAAATGGCCGAGAGATGTTCCGATTGAAGTTCACATAGTCTAGAAATGACCGTCCAGAAGAGATGACAATTTTAACTATCGATTGTCCCATAAAAATATGGTTAGAAGTAGTTTCCTTTTGATCTTGTGTGATCATACAACTGAGATGACATGCCGAATTTTGAAAGACATGTCATTATAAATATACCCGATAGTGAGATATTTCGATACTTGTAGATTTTACCTCGGACTCCATAGTCAGACGTTTAAAATAGGTCATTTACTATTATAATAGACGTATTTAGTATATATATGGACCTCTTTTTAACAACGATATGGTTCGTTGAATACCTACCGTAGACAAAGGACACGCAATTTCTCCTCCAAGGTTTGTTAATTGCGCTTTTGAAATATCTTGGCAAAACATGTATGCACCCTATAAATTAAAAATATTTATTAGCATGCAAGACTTTGTTACATATTTTCGATTTCACCTATGTCTTGGTAGTATTATTATTCGAACGTAGCCTAGGTGGCCGAGTGATTAAGGTACTCTAGTACTCTACTATTGATCAGGTGGTCTTTCAACACTGAGGTTGCGTTCGTGCGGGCAGGATGTAATTGACTCCAATCGTAATTGACAAGGATTGCCAGTTTTCCTACCGCAGGTCGAGGGTTTTCACCGGGTACTCCGGCTCCCCCTCTCTCCCCATTAAAAACTGGACGCCATGATATAGCTGGAAAATTGATGAAAGTTGAATATTGTTTAACGCGACTTAAACAATATTCAAACAAACAAACAATTATTATTTGAAGTACACTAGGCAATTACTTATCTTCATTTTCTGTTTACAATGAACCAATATATTTATTCAATTATACAAGAAAATCAAAATGTCGTGTTATCATTAATTAAACTGTCAACAATATAATGAATCATTGAAGTAAAAGTTTATATACTCTTATAATTCTTTGCAGTGTTTCCAGAATTTTGTCTTCTCGTAAATTCATAACATTGTCTAAGTATTGGTAAGCCTCTATCCATTGGTCATCGTATAACTGTGAATACATTTCACCTATTTTAAGAGCGCGATTTGGATCATTTAGGTCAGCCATTTGTGGATGTGCCCTGTAAAACAGACTTATATTATCCAACTTGTTTTAATATAAACATTATATCATTACTTTTCGACTAAGTTAACTTATCCACTAATGCAAACCTGACAAGTACTACAGATTTCTGTTGTGTTACTCTATGTCTGCTACACGTTGGTTGGAGTTTTGTTGTGCTAGAATACTAAATTGATAAACATTTATGTCTATAGAATGGCTCGAGAAAAAGATCACTGACCACGTGTCGTACATTGCTATCTCCCACAACAAGACGAAAAGAAACATAGATCACAGTCAGTGAATACGTTACATAACATCACCCAACGCTGGATATCTGAGGAGAAAATTGTTGAATATAGAGAAAAGACTAGACTGTCAAATAAAACATAATTACTATACTGAGCTTTTATCACAAATTTTCTAAAAGTTATACTAAATCTGACCAAAGACATCAATCTAGGAAGGAGAAAGACCTCTGAAGTTAAAACGTTTCGAATCTCACGGCTGTACTGAAATTATACAATAAATACATAACTGAAAGAATCAACGACATTCATGTCACTGCAGTGGGGCTATTGAACTGGTGTTGCCCTCGGGAACTAATATACCACCAGCAGCGTTAACATGTCATCTATGGCTGCCAATACAATTTATATTGTGTGATTTGTCCGATAATAATAGTCCTCTTCCGTGGTCTGCTTTATATTCGTCAAAGGAAATTACAATAATGATTTCTACTTGATTGTTAAGAAAACATTAATTGAGTTCCGTGTGTTTAACAGGCAAAATAATACATAGTACTTTTTTACGTAGCTCTTGATTCACCCTATAGCATTTTAAAATTAAATTAAAGAGAACAATTTGTTTAAAAAAAAAAAAAACTATTAAATATGTATCAGTTTCATAAAATCCTATTACATGTATAACAATTAAAGAAACAATTGTTATCAAAAATTAAAGACTATACTACATGTACATACATGTACACACCATTTTTTGTGTTTCATGAAATATGCTTGTTCGGTTGTTTTGTCGTAAAGATTATTTCTTTTTTATACTTGTTTTTTTTTTGTCTTTTGGTTAAGTCTTAATACAAATCTTTAAATTTGGTGTTCGGTAGTAACAGACCTTTGTATGACATTCTGTAATTGACGGCGGCGTAGTTGCTCTTGAAGATCAGCACACATTTGTGACTTTAAATTCAATTCTGTTTGTAACTGTTTAATTTCTGTTACCAGATCTTGGTGAGAACTCAGGTTTCCTTTACATGTAGAACAAAAATCGCTATGACGTTGTGTATTCCGTTTTTTTGCTGAATTATGTTCAAGTTTCTCGCCATTTTCAGCTGTTGACTATAAAATAAATAAACAATAATTAAACTAATTACAACAATCAAGATAAGTAATAAAATAGAAAATATACAAATTTGTATCTCTTATTTAATTTTCTAATGCTAATCTTAAATTTATCCCAAGTTTCTTACATTCGGTGTTAAAATACAACTTAATTCTTGAATAATGGCCGCCTTCGTTGGTCAATAAATATTACCTAAACTTATAAGACAAAAAAAAAACAATAACCCCATAAACTCACGGAAATTAATTTGTTATTTACTTCTTAGAAAAGTGTTATTTCAAAATCCAGTTATATTATGAAATGGCTTGTACGTTTTCTACCAACGTTTAAAGACGCGTTTCAGCAGACTACCCACTCACAAGGTACTTTTACAGAAGACTATCAGCGTTGAATGACTACATAGAAAGTATTGTTCAGCATATTGTTCACACAGTAGGTATTTCCCACAGAAAGACTTCCCACTCGAAAATCACTTTACAGCAGACCACCCTTGCTTTAAGTCACTCTTAAGCTGACTAACCACGCAGATGGCACTTTTTTTACAGCAGAATACGCAAGCATAAGGTACTTATGAACAAGACACTTCACAGCGGAATACCCACGCTGAAGGCACTTCACAGAAGATTACCCACGCAGAAGTTACTTTTCGGCAGATTTCTTATGCAGAAGGTAATTACAACAGACTACGCGGAAGTCACTAGACAACCCTCTACACAAGAACACTGTACTAGTAAATTATACAGTTTGTTTATTTTGAAAGTTAAGTATTCACAAAAACTCTGATAAACTTAAATTTGCAAACATTTGCTTACATACTTCTCGCTGGACTTGAAGCAAACATTCAATCAATCAATCAATTAATGCAAATTCCACACTTACTTTGAATACTATTGCTAGTAAAATAAATATGTAAACGCATAAAACTTACCCTAAGTTTTGCATATTCCTGTCTTGCCTCAACAATCAACTCCTTGGTAATTGGAGAATTTTCCGTGAGGGCTTTAAACAGCTGGTCTAACTTTACTGTTATTAATCCAGACATTTTGGTATCTTCAATTATGGCTACTTAAAGATACAGTTCTCTTTATCCACTACGCCAAGCAACATCTGAAATGAGACCTTCTTTTATTGAATTAATTTAAATATTTTAAAACACTTTCCTGATTGATTGCTAAAATGATGTTTAACGCCACTTTAACCCATTTAACCTAATCTAATCATTTTTATGGTTCAGCTCGCAAAATCCTTGATACCGTACACAATAAAGGATTGCGACTAAGCCTAGTGGAGTTTCGAACCTCAACTGCACAAAGTTCGTATTTGAAGCAGGCAAGCCTTTTGTATAATAGAAGAATAAAGCTCGTTTTGCAATATGTAACCAAATTAAACAAACTTAACCTTTAGGCGTAATATTTAAACATCATTTCGAAAATTCAGGAATCAATATACTAGTAAATGAAATTGCCTCATTTGAAGTTTCCCACAATTAACCATGGTTTAATTTTGCTATCTTAACAATTGCATTATTTATACGGACGGATCGAAGAATGGTGATAAGTTATTTCAGCCGCTCTCTTCCGACGGCGAGTTGAAACTTGCCGTCCTCCTTTTACATCTTCTGTATTTAGTGCAGAAGCACTAGATATTCTTCTTGCCTCTTAAGTTGAGGGTCAATTTAGTGTCTTATCTGATTCTTTATCGTGTCTTCATGCAATTGAAGATCCCAAAGATAAAAACCCTTTGTTTCAAAAATCGTTCAAAATCCTTGCTTTTTTTGCCTTTACTTTCTGGGACTATAATAGGAGATTTCCTAGTGCTAGACCTACAGAGCAGCCCAGAGCGTCCGCAGGTGGCGAATAAGAGACCCTCTCGTTTTTTTTTTTTTTGTTTTTTTTTGGGGGGGGGGTTGTGGGGTCAAAATACGGAAAGCCTGGCCGCGGATCGTACTTACAATCATAGCTGTTAATGTAATACATTCAAGAATCAAATGAAACAAAGTTTTTGTATAGCTACGAGAAACTTAAGGTGTATTTTGCAACAGATTTGTTTAAACTACACTTCGTTATAATGTATTTACAAAAGTTTATTACATTATCGGTTGTTATTACATTAACGGTTGCTACAACGCTCCTTGCACGATAAAGACCTCCTTAGTAGATTACAAAAAAGAGTAGGCTCATTTTAGCCGCTACAAAAGCCCACCCCCCCCCTTTAACCCAGTACTCCTTACTTTTCCAAAACTAGTCAAAATTGTGTTCTCTATGTCCCATTCCGCCCTTTTCCTTTGATTTATTCTTGTTAACTTTTTCTCGTCCTGAATATAATGGAAATGCGGCTTGATGGACGTAAAGCAGACATTAACTCAATCCACCATCACCAATCCTTGACTTTTTAATGATTACTAGTCATGTGAGAATCCATTGAAACACAATCGTGGACCATGAGGCCAAGAAAGCTTTGATTGCTAAATTTATCTACTACCCGGTCCCTTTTAATGATTCTTAATTGAATATTTAAAAAATATGTTATAGTTTATGACTGCATGGTGGAATCTCGAAGTTTATATTCATGTGATTCACGGGTGTGAAGTTAGCAGTGTGTTCGATATTCGATATTCAACATTCTTATATCGAACTCGCTGCTAGCAGTGGGTTCGATATTTATAGAATAATATATGTGCTAATCCATATCGGGTTGTGTATCATCCCGAGACCCGCCCCTCTTTCCCCAATATGGATTAGCCCATATATTAATCTTTTTATCATATTCTTCCGACATTAAGAATAAATAAATAAAATGAGTACAAATAACAATTTTATCATTTTGCAACAAATAATGATGTTAGATTTTCAACGAATTTTGCTCTGCCTCCAACGTCTGAGAACCGCTCGGCCATTGTTGATATTGATGCAAACGCACCGGAAGTAAAGAGCACGAGATGATTCTCTAATACGGGGTTATCAGACCGGTGTCGCGTGAGATATGCAAGTCCCGTGAAAATTGCAAGCACGCATGTGCAAAATATTATTTCTTTAAAAGTCACTTCCGCCGTGAGAAACGCAAGTTTGTCCTTTCTCTTCAAAATTTCCGGTTTTAAAGGCATATAAGAGAAGGGGGTAAATAAATATCTCAGTTAAGTCAACACAGAATAATAATAAGAAAATTGAATATGTTATATGACCAATTTATACTTTTTATTTCAAAAAGATAATTTTAAGTTAAAGTTATTAACCGTGAACTATTTACACCCCGTGGATATATGATCATATATGTAATTTATGTGATCACATTATTTAAGTAAAGGATATTGTTATATTATATGATATTAAACTTGAGTAAAAATTGTATTTCAACTAAAATGAATATTTAAAAAAACATGAAATGTAAATGACCAGCATCTTTAATCCATATAGACCTCGATTTGACTTCAAGTGCAATTCTCATGCATGTAAAATTATTTGTACTCTGTGTACCATTATAGGCAATCAGTGCTTTGGTTTGACCAGACTTGTCATTATCATGGCTGTATAAAAGTTATTTTAAACATTTATAATCAACCTATAATATTTCAGTTGCCTACTATAGTCAGTCATGGTCTCGGTTTGATCCGATTTGCGTATCTCGTGGCTGTAAAACTACTTATTTTAACACTTAGGTCAACTTACAATATTTCAGCAGTTCACTATAGGCAATCACTGCCTCGGTTTACCAGACTTAAAATTCGCATAGATGTAAAAGTACTTATTTAAGGTATCCGGACCATAATTGACCACGTGATCATATTTGATGTCCCGGATGTCCATTGTATTTCAAGGGAGCAGACCTCGGTAATTTCCGGCAAACATCGGAAATACTAATTGAGTAACTAACTTTTATTGCTCAGAAATGTATACATTGACTCAAAATATTTTATTTGTATCATTAATTGGCAATACATTGATTGAATAAAGCTGTATTTCTTTGTTGAAAAATGAACCGTGACTTGAATTATGGGTCGGATACCTTAAACATTTAGGTCAACCTACAATATTTCGGTAATCCACTTTAGACAATCAGTGCCTTGGTTTGACCAGTCTTTTGATTCTCATGTCTGTAAAAGTACTTAATTCAACATTTAGGTCAACAAACAATATTTCAGTTGCCCATTATACGCAATCGGTGCCTCTGCTTGTCCAGACTTGCAATTCTCATGGCTCTTAAGTACTGACTTCAACATCTAGATCAACCAACAATATTTCAGTAGTCTACTTTAGGTAATCAGATCCTCAATTTGACCAGACTTGCAATTCTCATGGCTGCAAAAGTACTTTATTTAAATTTAGATAAACCTAAATAATTATTTCAACATTTAACTTTGAACTTTACCTTGTGACCTTTTTCAAGGTAAATGTCAATGATGACCATTACAACTTTACGTCTCTATCAGAACTGGTTCAAAAGTTAAAATGGTACAAATCAACTTGCAATACAAATTAAGAGCTAGAGAATTCATATAAGGAGGAAAAAATTTGTGCGATATATCACAAATCTGCGTCAACTCTGGTAAATGCAAGATGGTTGATATATAGTGTTCACATTTATAAGTATATCAATATTTTACTATGCATTATACAATTAACTACGTACAGAAATGGCAAGCGTAATTTATATAGACATTATTATATTGCTATATCTACTTTTACTTTACACGACATCAAACTTTTGTTACGCCAAAGTAATTCCTAAAACTAAGTTTAACATGTAAGGAAATAATAGCTTGTTTTATTTTTACTAAAATGTGCACAGTTGCATTTTTATAGCAGACTTGCGTTTCTCACAACCTTGTAACTCTCACGATGCCCAACGTGAGAGTTACAAGTTTTACCGGATACCGGAAGCGGAACTTGCAATTTTCACGGGACTTGCAGATCTCACGCGACACCGGGGTGTTCAAATACTGTTTGGTCATTTCCGGTCGTATACAATATGCAAAATTCCTATTATTAAGCCTTAAGTATATGATAATCGATAGTAATAAATACATATTATCAAATACAAGATAAACAGATGTATAATATTGCTTTTATACTACCAAGGGGAATTTTATACATCCGGAAGGGTAAGATATGTATAGGAGCCCAACAGGTAGTTGGATATAAGAATGTGTTATATCGAACCCACTGCTAACTTCAAAGCCGTATGAGATTCAACCCCTACTTCGTCAAACAATTTTTACTTCTTTTATAGATAGATACCAAGTTGTGTTAACTTGGTGTCGTCTTGGACATACCAGGACGAAATAAGTTCCATTGTAAATAAGGAATCACTATCCGCGTGTGTGTCTTGCAGCTGTCTGTATGACATCAAGCATGTCTTGATAAACTGTTGACGTGGCCCATATTCGGGAAAGTTTTTATATACTGTTACGTTTGATTCCAATTTATTTGAAACTCTCGCCGGCGACAACATTTGACAGTTCTTAAAAGGAATTAATTTGTAGGCTGATACATACTACCAAAAGCTATGCTGGTTTTTAATCTTTAATACGGTAGATTTAATTTCTGTATTCGTTTTATATGTATATATCCTCATACTATACTACAGTTAGACCTACTAAAACAGTGTGGGTTTTTGCAAGAAATTACTGTTTATACACTGTTCACGCACTGAATATAGCTGAAATATATACCTAGATGGACGTTAAGCATCAATTAAAAAAAAATTGATCACAAGGTATTACCCAATGCCTTTTTTCGAACACCTACTCCTTTTTACCTTAAGAAAATTGAACTTTCATTTATTAAATAATTAACATTAAATAATAAAAGTAACAACAGTATAGTTTAAAATTATTAAATAATTAAAAAAAACAAGTTGGAGAAAACAATTTAATACATGTAAGTTTCATACATCTTTAACATATGTTGTTAGAGCTACTCACCCTACAGATATATCCTGTCACACAAACATCAAATTATTCATATCTACCAAGTTGATTTCACAACTTTTAATTTCCGAATTCACTTTTTTCAATTATTCATTTTCATTTCATTGCATTTTAATTTAATGTATATTTCTTTTCGTGCCCGTTAAAATTGTGTTTAAAATCTGTACACGCAACGCCGAACAAGGAAAATGGGAAAAATATATAACTTGCCTTGCTTGAACTCCGGTACGATATCAGATTTAAAGAATATAGAGAGTAAACAAAATTTGATTTATTCATTTAAAACCAAGTTTATAATTTAAAATCTACGTGTGGTAGTTAAATTCAACGTGACAATATTTTGAGTCGATAAGAAAATTATATATTTTAATGCAAAACCCAATATATCAACAATGGTTCCTTATTATGCATTTTATTCTAATGTTGGAAACAAGGTCGAAGTATAGACATATTGTAGTTTAAATGAAAGTTTAGGCGAACTTAAAATTTTTCACGGATTAAAACATAGATATATTTATGTTAAACGATTGTTTTGTACACACAGTATTAATATATCGAACAAGCTGATGTACTCATATTGCATATATTTTATTTTATCATATGCTTAAGGCTAAATAATAGGATTTGTGCATATTGTATATGACCGGAAATGACCGACCTCCGTCTAATAACCTAGTATTAGGTGCATCTAGTGCGAAAATCCCATACTGGGCTTCCGCGTGCACTTTACTTCCGGCACGTCTGCATTATTATTAGATTTGTCAATAGCTGAGCCTGCGTTGTTTATTATTTATTTATTTATTACATGTATTACTATAATTTAAATAGCGACCAGTTTAACCCGACAAAATAAACATCAACTCTACACCCCCCCCCCCCCCCCCCCACACACACACACACTACACCACAAAGAATAATATAATTTAACAAAGAAATCGGTGATATTGTGCATAGCGTGAAACAATAAGACATTTCGTGAATTACGACGGATTATTAACCACATCAAATAATGAAGTAAGCACATAAACGATGGAACCACAGAATATAATTACACGACCACAGCATATGATGATGGAACTACAGCATATAATTAAAAATAATGTGTTGGGATGCCAACACAGAAGTCGCCCAAAATCCCCATGGATAGTATTGCGTTCCACTCAGGACGTTAAAATGTACCTACACATCAAATTTCCTTAAAATCGGACAATGTTGAAAATTTGACGCGTTTTGGGGCGGCCATTTTGAAACCTACAGTTAAAAAAAATTCCAAATATGGAGTTTCACTCGAGACACTTAAATCTACCTCCAAACCAAATTTTGTTGCAACAGAGCAAGTTAAATTTCATCGAGATCGGATAACGTTGAAAATTATACACGTTTTTCGCCACCATTTTGAAATGAGACGTCGAAAAAATATCAAAGGTAGCGTTTTACTTGAAATACTAATATCTACATCCATACCAAATTTCGTTGAAATCGGACCACGGGAAAACTTTGCCATTTTTGGGTGGGTGTCGTCGAGTGGCGGCCATTTTGAAATGGCGGCCATTATACAAAATCTGACCATCCCCTCCACATGACGATTTACAACTGTGCTAAGTTTCATTTGATTCTATTAAGGCATCTCTGAGAAATGTGTCGGACAAGTTCACGGTCTAGAAAAAGTGGAAACCGAAATAATATTATAATAATAATTAAAAATAATATATTGGGATGCCAACACAGAAGTCGCCCAATTATCCCCATGGATACTATTGCGTTCCACTCAGGACATTAAAATGTACCTACACATCAAATTTCATTAAAATCGGACAAAAATTTGACGCGTTTTTGGGCGGACATTTTGAAACCTACGAGATCGGATAACTTTGAAAATTATACACGTTTTTCGCCACCATTTTGAAATGTGACGTCGGAAAAAATTCAAAGGTAGCGTATCACTCGAAATACTAAAATCTACCTCCATACCAAATTTCGTTCAAATGGGACCATGGGAAAATTTTTGCCATTTTTGGGTGGGAGTCGTCAAGTGGCGACCATTTTGAAATGGCGGCCATTTTAAAAAATCTGACTAACGACTGCACCCCTTCGTTTTTGGCGACTTAATAATAAATATATATGATTGTGATGGGATGCCAACACAGAATGTCTCCCAAACGAGCCCCCATTGCCACTATACTTGCGCATGTTGAAAACCACCAAATAGACATGATATTCTTAGTTTGGGCATTAAAATCTATCAACATATCAAATTTCGTTGCAATCGGACTGAGTTAACGTTTGGGGGAGCGTGGTGAAACGGCTGCCATCACAAAATGGTGTCATTCGCATCCAATGTTTTTTTGGCAAAAATGCTCAGGATAGTAAGTTGACGTTTGGGGGGGGGAGTCGTTCGCGTCCAATTTTTTTTTTTTGGGGGGGGGGGGGGAAATGCTCAGGATAGTTAGCTGTATCAGTATACAAATTTTCATTGAAATTGCTCTGGCCATTACTGACAACGGCCGCCATTGTTTAAATCTTTAAAACGGCCGCCATTCTGAAACCGGAAGTCGGACAACAATTTTAAAAGTAGTGGCACACTCAGGGTACCACAATGTACCTGTGTACCAAATTTTATCGAAATCGGATGATGTTTAAATTGTTGCATGTTTAGGGGGCTGGTGTTCATATGGTGGCCATTTTGAAATGTCGTTCGCATCCAATTTTTGTTGACAAAAATGCTCAGGATAGTTAGCTGTATCAGCATACCAATTTTTTATTGAAATTGCTCTGGCCATTACTAAGATCTGACAACAGCCGCCATTTTTAAAACGGCAGCCATTTTGAAAATGACGGCCATTTTGAAAATGTCATAAGTGGATTTGCAAAACTTCAGGTCACCATTAACATGTTCCCAAAGTTTCATCTTGATTGGACATTGCATCTCAGAGAAAATGTGCAGACAAGATTGAACGGAAAGAAAAAAGTAAAAAGAAAAAAGTAAAAAGAAGAAAGAAGAAGAAGAATAAGAAACCAGACAAAAACAATAAGTCGGCAAAACTACGTTTTGTGCGACTTAATAAGAAACGGTGCAAAAATAATAAGTCAACAACAACAGTATATAATTCAAAAACAACATCATATACATTGTAATTACGAAGCAACATCATGTAATAACGAAAGAACATCATATGATAATGAAATAACAGCAAATAATAACGATAGCACAGCATATAATGATGGAACACCAGCATATAATTACAAACCCACATCATATAATAATGCAACAGCATATGATAAACTTATACCACATAGGACAGGTATAGAGTTCCATAAAAATCCCATATCACTCTACTATCGTTTATGTTTTTCTTTTTGGGCAAAAAATATATGCGGAAACGAGTCGTGATATTTATAAAGACTGTAAAAAACATTTATATTCTACTAATAAAGATTTACAGTTCAATTGGAATAAACATTTTGAAAAAATATAAAATTAATGCGGTTTAACATGTACAAGCATATGGGAAAATTATTTTTTTTTAGTTTATCACTGATAACATGCATGCTATATACAAAAGCGGTGCTTAGCAATTTAAAATTAACATCTCTATTTCTAGAACGAAGTTAATCGTACCCTTGCTTTTTTGTTAATCCAACAAATCACACACTAACTTCGGCAGTAAAGTTCGGCCAACTGTATACCCATAGACGCGGTGGTAGATTAGACTTGCAAACAGTATGGCTTCGGTTGCCTTGATTGGTGACCACTAGACCAAGTAGAAGATGTATGCTTTACATGGATGACTTCCAGACAGATGATCCTAAGATCACCAGTAGTACCACGTACCACCAACCAATTGGAAGGGTGGCACCACAAACTTAACAACCACCTCCACAAGGCCGATCCAAACCTTTACTGCATTATACAGTAACTCCAGCAAATACAGGCCGACAACGAAATCCAACTCATTCAGTACGCTGCAGGTGGAAAACGAAAGATAGGAAACTGAAGTATCGCACCATTGACTCATGACTTGATCGTCTTAAGCAGAGAGGGTGACATCGACATACTTCAGTATGCAGATGCAGCTGTTGGGACAATTGACATTTATTTACGTATTGAGGTACATGTCAAGTTGAATATGCATAATGTTACATGAAATACATAAAATAAAATAGTTGATTGTATAAAACTAGTTCCTTTAAAATAGCCTTAGATAAAAGAGAGAGTTTATAAAATTGAACACAAACTTCTACGTCCAAGAAAAATGATGAAAATAAACAATGTAAACCCAACAAAATGACATTACTTACATTCTAAAGATATAAAATACATTTTTATCAATTTTATTAATTTATTCTTACTCAAAAATTAGTTTTTATGCCACAAATTTTGTATTATTTGCATCAATACATTATGACTTATTGGGCGGTTACAAAAATCTATTCTGTGCCGTACGGGGGGGGGGTTAACTTCCTGTATAAAGGTATACATATATGTGCCAAAAATATGGGTAGGTTTTTTTGAAAATTTATATAAAAATGGGTATGCTTTTTAATCTTAATTGAAAAAAAATCTGGTCTAATATAAATATGGGTCATGTTTATAATATAATAGTGTCATTTTAATAATGACATTGTGTTTTCTTCTTCACTATGTTATCATTTTGTGTATATAAATATGACCTTCTTTTAAGTTTACTGAATATAAATATGGGTTATGAAAAATGTTCATTTTATATAAATATGGGTTGTGACAATTGCTCATTTTATATAAATATGGGTCAATTGGAAATTGTATATAAATATGGGTATTGAATTCAAATCAAAAATGGCACATCCCCACCCTAAAAATTACCAAGTTACCACACCGTGCTGTGGCGTGATTCTGTGGAATAAACCATAACAAATATTTCACAAGTTTTGGTTTCAATAAATGTATATTGTAATATCTATCATTTCTGAGGGTTTCATCATAGATATGTGGGGATTACATGTATACACACTATTCCACGGGGATTTTATACATTTTCAATGTACCGGTGATATATAATAGTACACTCGAATTTCGGCGATGAAAGTATGTCGGTTAAACGGACGTTAATTTCGTTGAAATGCGCTATATTTTATTATTTAGGAGTCAATTGGTTGGAGCAATAAATGCATAATATTTTGAAAGTAATTAAGTTCATTGTTTACATTGCTGAATGAAGGAAAATCGCCGAAATTCGAGTATGGACGAAATTCGAGTGTGTGACCATAGATATATGGTGATATGGATGTATCATCGTCAGATTTAAGGACAACGTGACGTCACAAGATTACCAAACAGCGATAAACAGATTACTGTTGGTTTCATTATTTATCTCGCCGCAAGTGGCTCTGTGGATTATTTCGATCTTGGTAATAAAACCAACATAAATCTATATTTATATCAAGTAAATTGCTCTTTGATAGGTTAACAGTCGAGGTCTGTGGAGAATTAAATCAACTAAATAACACCATGTCGTTTGAAACAGATGAATGTGTTGTTTTATGTCAGTGTGAAAAGTAATATCGTTACATATAAAACAATACACATACGTGTTCTGTCCAATCTAGCTTGATATAACCTTATCCTCTCAATAACGTAGAAAAATATTAATTAGTTATGTTAGTCAAATTGTACATCAAATACAGACAAGCATTTTTGAGAATAATAATAAGGACATATGCCTAAATACACTGACATGCAATATTACTCACGATGAACAAATATAAATACGATTACAGCATTAAACCAGAACAACAACGGGACCGTTCAAACTCGTAGACATAGTTATTAAAGAAGATTAAACAGGTTGAACCTCTTATAATAATAGTGAGTGAGAAATAACAAACGCACTAAACAATTAAAATAACAGAATAAGTAAACTGGTTCGAGAAATAACGAAAAGGCGAAACACACTTATGAAAATAATAATAAAGACGATTTAACATGAAATAATAAAACAATGAAGCTAGCTGTCGTCTTTTCATGTTTATATTATTATTTCGTTATTTCGTCTTTTTTCGCTTTCCGATAACATACTCTTGAGCATGCCAGACCTCTATTAAAAATTTTTTTATGGTCATTTTAACAATTGTCAAGTAATTTCTAGACCAGATTACTTTTTATTGTCGTTTGGCCGTTTTATACTCCTTTCGTATTAAAAATTCTGCAAACATTAAGCCTAAAATGATACTATATAAAAGTTGGCTGAAAGGTGTACCTATGTTTTCTCTGTCCTGGCAAGAGTATGGATTGAAGACAGCGAATACAATATACACACATCAACGTCAACATCAACTTCACTTCTTTTTAAATTTTAACCGACATTATTGTAGTGTATACGCTCTAAAAAGAAATTATGTAAGGAAACATCAAGAAAACTTTTTTCTCTTCGAGAGGTTCATTATCGTTTTCAGAGTAAGGTAATAAGTGTAGATACTGTGATATTGTACGGGAACGTTTGAGTCTACATCCTAATTAGGCATAATGTAATTTTGTATTTTAAAGCGCATGTGGTTAGAATTCAACAAACAACGAGAAAACAAAGTAACGAAACTATGAAATAACAAAATCACAAAACTAAAACGCCATAGAACGAAAGAACGATTTATAAACAAGCAATAAGCAAACAAATAATCTTTGTCCTTCATAGGACACGAAGAAATAAGATTTTCTTGATAATTTTTCAGTTTGCTTCTTAAGATGTTTGTTTGAAAATTATGAAAAAAGAATTCGAGTCCAATGGCACAAACAATAATGCGTTTGAAAATAATAATATATACTGAATTGGAAAATTTTCTAAAATATCAGACATATGAAACACAAACATCACTGTGTTTCCCCATGACATAGATCTTAAATTGTATCCGGCGCTGGACAGCATGTTATACACTCATACTGTAGATACTAAGCAACATATAGAATCCCTTCTGCCTTATCGAATTTTGTCAGTTTCGTCACTTCTTGAAATCTCAATGATGCTCGCGAGATATGTAATGAATTGTATACAATGCTAGCAACTTAACAGCTGCAGTGTCACAACACTTGGACATATGCGACCGCAGAAACAATAAGGTTTTCAATGTTAAACTTGTAAGATGCTTTATTTTTTTTCTCACTTGTAGCAAACACGCTAGAATATGTATATATTAAATATAGTGATTTAAACTGTATACTTTTTAAACATAATGTACGTGAAAATTCGTAATTTATTTTCAGACCTGCTTGAATTACTGCGAGGAATACGTAGCAAGTATACAAATAAATATTATAACAATAATTCATAACAGCAACGAATCTCAAAAAGACAATCCACAAACCAAAGTTCAAGACACCGACAAACTCCACCACCAACAACCAGAATAAAAAACAGCAACGGCAATGACTTGGTAAAGGCATTTAATAAAATGGAGGGGTATACCAGGTTTTGTGGCACGCTAAACCTCTCGTTTTCATTACAATCGAATCTTCACATGAGATAGAAGGTTATAAACAAAGATCTAGAGTGAAAATTATTGAAAGCGCGAACGAGACGTTTTTGCATGTAACCTTGTCTTATAAGTCTATCTCGACGATTTTGCTGACGTACCTTTGCAAACAACAGTATACTCACTGAAAGTTCTTGCATGCCTGAACTATTGAGTGACAGTATACATGGTCAAGTCAGGCGGTGGCCTAGGACTATACGAAATCTGTTTAGTGTACTCAACACTACAGTTTACAACACAGATCACAGAAGATTCGCATGAAGATAGCAATTGTATTAACGTTTTACCCCATGCTTTTACAGAATTGCTCCGGGAGTATTTTCCAATTTTTCTGTAAGCTTAATATTTTTAAGACAATTTTACATAACATGGTACATATTTTATGTCTTCAATTCTTCCTACGAATCAATCTAATTCAAAGATTGTACACATGTTTAAGTTGCGCAGCTGCATTTATTTTTTCTATTGCCCCGATTATGGAACTTGTTTCATTTCTTAGCAAACTATTTATAAAACATAAATTTGTTTGTAATCAACTCCTCCTGCAGTTTTTAACACACACCATGAACTTTCATCCAATTTCATTAATTTTAATTTCCTTTAAGGATGGATGTTCGCTGCTTATACTCATAATAAATATGATGCTTTCTTTTATGCATTTTTGTATGTAGTAGACATATACATATATAAATATTTAAAAAAATCATAAGTTCGTGTGCTTGTTTTTTCGGTAGGGTCAAATTTTTAACATGTGTAATCATCAAAGGTTCACAAAATCTGGACATGGGGTTCATATCATAAAACAATAAAAAATATTTTTCAGTAGATATATTTATTAAATCTTATTAATAGCAATCACACAACATATACAACATATATAAGTTACATTTTTATAAAGAAAAACATAACATTGTACATCTCAATTTAAGATCATAGCAGTTATATATAATATTGAAAAAAGTACGGGAAAATGTATCACCCATGTATTTTTTTTAAATTCAACCTTTTCTTATAAATACAAAGTTCAAAAATTTAAACAAAATCTTTATTGTACATTCAACTTTGAATACATGAAGAAAAAATGTAGGGTCGTGCGCTAAATTTTTCGACAGGTCGAAAAAACTCTTATTTTGGTGAACAAGTACAGGAAAATGTATCACCCATAGATGTTTTTTATTAATTCAACCCTTTCTTATAAATACAAATAAAGTCCCAAAATGTTAACAAAATCTGTATGTTACCTTTAACTTTGAATACACGAAGAAAGAAATATATTGTTTACATGCTAAATGTTTCGACAGGTCCAAACAACTGGTATTTAAGTGAAAAAATACAGGAAAATTGATGTCCCTTTAGTGAAGACAATAACCTGGGAGCAACATACCTTTGACTAAGTGTATCAACATAATATTATGGCTACAATTAGTTTAGTGCTATTACAGATTTTTGAAAAAAGTTTAGGACTAGAACAACACTAAATAACATTACCTTTAGTTTTCAACATAAATACAATTATGCCCAAGCACCGGGTAGTAAGTTAGGCAATAGTCATTAACTTTTGCAAAATAAACATATACAATTACAGATATAGCAAGTAGTTGCAATGTTGTCTTGCTAAAAAAAAACAATACTTCGAGATAGACCTACAACAAACAGAACTTAAAGATAATTGATCATCATAAAAATTGCTTGCACCTTTGAACTGGCCACAAAAAAGCTGCACGCAAAATATTAGAGAAATCTAATATACCGCTATGAAATATGTTAGGAAATATTTGTCCTGTAAATATACAGAATTTTGAAGGCCCATAAAAAGTATTGTACTAGTTGCTAACAACTATCATTATTAATTTGAGTTTGATAATTGAAAACAGAGATATATGTTTTTAAATACTCAATGACAAATGGACACACAACAGTATTATTGTTTTCTTATGCTTAGTTTTCCTTTGAATACTCAAAAGCCGAGCAACATTATCCATTTCGTATAACCTAACTTGGTATTTCATCACGTGACTGATTGTTGACGTCATAATTAAATGTATTGATGACGTTGACTATACATGAATTCTTCCGAAAACAACAAGTGACGACAAATGCTATTTGACTACTTGGTAAATATTGTTTTTGTTATTTCTGTCGGAGTTTGCCATCTTAAGGAGGAAGATAACCAGAACAATAAATGACCCTCACTTTCGGAACCTCTCTAGATTTTGGATTCTTTGACTTGACTTGTAAACTACCTATGGAACTGTAAAGACGTCTCTGACGAAGAAGTCCTAACAGTTACAAGTCAAATTTTTAACATGTGTAATCATCAAAGGTTCACAAAATCTGGACATGGGGTTCATATCATAAAACAATAAAAAATATTTTTCAGTAGATATATTTATTAAATCTTATTAATAGCAATCACACAACATATACAACATATATAAGTTACATTTTTATAAAGAAAAACATAACATTGTACATCTCAATTTAAGATCATAGCAGTTATATATAATATTGAAAAAAGTACGGGAAAATGTATCACCCATGTATTTTTTTTAAATTCAACCTTTTCTTATAAATACAAAGTTCAAAAATTTAAACAAAATCTTTATTGTACATTCAACTTTGAATACATGAAGAAAAAATGTAGGGTCGTGCGCTAAATTTTTCGACAGGTCGAAAAAACTCTTATTTTGGTGAACAAGTACAGGAAAATGTATCACCCATAGATGTTTTTTATTAATTCAACCCTTTCTTATAAATACAAATAAAGTCCCAAAATGTTAACAAAATCTGTATGTTACCTTTAACTTTGAATACACGAAGAAAGAAATATATTTTTTACATGCTAAATGTTTCGACAGGTCCAAACAACTGGTATTTAAGTGAAAAAATACAGGAAAATTGATGTCCCTTTAGTGAAGACAATAACCTGGGAGCAACATACCTTTGACTAAGTGTATCAACATAATATTATGGCTACAATTAGTTTAGTGCTATTACAGATTTTTGAAAAAAGTTTAGGACTAGAACAACACTAAATAACATTACCTTTAGTTTTCAACATAAATACAATTATGCCCAAGCACCGGGTAGTAAGTTAGGCAATAGTCATTAACTTTTGCAAAATAAACATATACAATTACAGATATAGCAAGTAGTTGCAATGTTGTCTTGCTAAAAAAAAACAATACTTCGAGATAGACCTACAACAAACAGAACTTAAAGATAATTGATCATCATAAAAATTGCTTGCACCTTTGAACTGGCCACAAAAAAGCTGCACGCAAAATATTAGAGAAATCTAATATACCGCTATGAAATATGTTAGGAAATATTTGTCCTGTAAATATACAGAATTTTGAAGGCCCATAAAAAGTATTGTACTAGTTGCTAACAACTATCATTATTAATTTGAGTTTGATAATTGAAAACAGAGATATATGTTTTTAAATACTCAATGACAAATGGACACACAACAGTATTATTGTTTTCTTATGCTTAGTTTTCCTTTTAATACTCAAAAGCCGAGCAACATTATCCATTTCGTATAACCTAACTTGGTATTTCATCACGTGACTGATTGTTGACGTCATAATTAAATGTATTGATGACGTTGACTATACATGAATTCTTCCGAAAACAACAAGTGACGACAAATGCTATTTGACTACTTGGTAAATATTGTTTTTGTTATTTCTGTCGGAGTTTGCCATCTTAAGGAGGAAGATAACCAGAACAATAAATGACCCTCACTTTCGGAACCTCTCTAGATTTTGGATTCTTTGACTTGACTTGTAAACTACCTATGGAACTGTAAAGACGTCTTTGACGAAGAAGTCCTAACAGTAACAAGTCCACGCAGTGGTCGCCGTGACTACTATTTAGACCAGGGAATATACATTTTCCCTGTCATATTGTGTATAATTATCACCGGCTAAATTTCTGACAAATGGTGTCAGAAGTAAAAATTTAGTTTTCAATGGCGTGATAATTTGAGCGGGAAAATTAGCCCGTGCAATTGAGACTTCTAACAAACGTACACGTATTAATGTGTTGCATTCATTTCGTTTGAATGGAAGGCAAAAAACGAAGTGAAATTATTCAAAATGATAGCTGAATTTTGTGAGCACTCAAAAATATTTGCTTCAAATTTTGAGTGAACTGAACCTTGACACTTGAATGTAGAAGCAAATTGTTTATTGATTAGACTGTCAATAATACTTTATTTATATTTTCAACTGTATTTATATATTGTTGCATTTTATTTGACACGGCATTGACTACATAAGTCGCGTACAAATAAAAAGGCCCACTCCAACTTTTTGTTCCTTAGCACTACACATTTATAAACTTTATAAATTTATAAATTAAAGACTTTAGAAATTTTGTGTATCATATGTTCGATAGTACTTATATTTTAGACATTTTATAGTATTTCACCCAGGGTATTTTAGGGGTAATAATATGTTGAATAGGCAGTGATATAACAGTTACTGTGCAGGTGACCCTTGCTTAGCTGTTATATAAAATACACATAACACATTTACATAAAAAGGGATATAAATATATTTTCACTTTCTGATCCTACCTTTCAAAACAATGCAATGAAGGAGAACTTAGACCGATCTCTAATCACTATGGACAACCATAACGATTACGGTAGTGAGTGTTTATAAAATAAATACTCATTATTGCCAGAGACATAAAAAAATAAATAATATAAAAATAATAAAATAATAATTAATAAAAGGGAAAAATTAGTTACTGAGTAGGTGTCCCCTGCCAAATTTTGAAATTTAAATAATAAACTTCAGATTTGTCTTGTTTTTGTGCATGTGCCCCCCTGCCGAAACTAGACATTTAAATTGATAATAAAAATTCCCAGTCAACTTCTACTATGTCAATAGTCAACATAAATACGGCGACCAAAGATGACTTAATGTCAATTCTAGATATAGGCGAAAAGAGAGCACAAGCAATAATAAATGCCAGACAACAAGGTGGTGTATTTACCATAGAAACCATAAAACAAATTCCCGAGATGTAAAATGATTTCGACACACATATATAGAAATTAACTACAGAATTAAAGACCATATCTAAACAATATGAGCTACTAAGTACAGAAATTCACAATAGAGACAATTTCATTGACAAAATTATAAAACAGTTGGAAGAGACTGAAGCCATTACTCAACAAACCATAAAGTGTGAAAAACAAAAACAAGAACAGCTACATCAATAAGAAGTAACAGAACTCAAGAACTTCTGTGGTCAGTTGAGAGACAAAAAATGTTAGGCCAAATAGATGAACAAGCAGCATATGTCAATAATGCAAAAGAACAAAATCAAGTTAACACACAACAAATAAAGGAACAAGAATATAGGGTAGAAAAACTGATGGAAAAAGTAGAAGAGCAGGCACACACCACCGATAAATCTAATGAGAAAGAGAGGTCCTTAATAGAGGACAGGAAAGAAAGAGTAGAGTAAAAAATCTAGAGAATGAAGTTCAACACTTAAGGACGTCTAAAGTATTTGAGTCTCCAGCTCCTAGAAATGTGTATACCAGTACATTACATAATGAAGAATATGAGCCCATACGGTCTGAAGTCAGCGACTACAGAAGGAAAAGATCACTACGCAATGAGGAGCCAAAGAAGAGTTTGTTCCCTTCTCAATCTCCTAAGTTGTCGACGTTTGATGGCACTGGTGACTGGAAGTCATACCAGTTACAATTTGTACACACTGCAAAACGTTTCGAATGGGATGAACAGCAAAAACTGGATAATCTGTTGCTACGCTTAAGGGGTAGGGCTTTGAAATTTTTTAGCACTCGCCCAATATCAGTACAGGGAGATTTTAATACATTGATGGACAAGATGACACAAAGATTTGGTAACAAAGATCTACCACATTCAATACGCAGACAATTGCAAGATGTGAAACAATTATTAGACGAGCCTATAAAGGAATTTGCGGAAAGAGTTCAAGAAATGGAAACCGACGGGTATGTTGAGGCTTCAGAAGAGATTGTTGATATGATGGCAACAGAAGCCTTCCTTAGAGGCTGTCAAGACAAACAGGCTGCTCTGTTAGCCATGGACAAAGACCCGGAAAGAATAGATTAAGCACTACAACATGTAAAGAGTGCCATGCATAACAGAAAGATTTTGTTGGGACAGAAAAGACCAGAAATAAGAAAAGTGCAATTCCTAGACGAATCTGATTCAGACAGCGACTCAGAACCAACTGTGAGAGTATTGAATAAAGGGCCTCCGAAAATAGATAAAGTTGATACTTGGAGACAAAGTTTGGAGAATCGAATTGAAAAAACAGAGAAAGAGATAAGTTCAATGAAAGGTGACATAAGTAAGATCTTAAACTTGGTTTCAGAGAGACAGTTCAATAGAAATAGATCACGCTCTCCATCACCAAATAGAAGTCCAGCAAGAGCCCAGGTCATCTGTTATTCTTGTAACGAACCTGGCCATTATAGTAATAACTGTCCAAAGAAGAGAAGCCTGTCCTCCCTACAAAGTCGTTAAATGACCATGGGTCGTCCGGGAAGTAGGCCAATCCCTGACCCATCCATACCACACCGGCCGACCACCACCAATACACGAATCTCTCGCTACTAGTGTAGGAGACCCCGACCAAGTTGAAAGAGATGACAGTAGTCATGACAATGAACAACTTATAAATCCAAAGCTTAGTGTCGATGATCCCGACCTAGCTAAAGCAGAGGAGAACAATGCATCAGAAGTAAAGGAGATTATCTTCTTAAAGATAGAAACACTATTCAGCTTAGAAGTTCCAATTACCATCAATGGGCAGAAGATAGATGCGATTGTTGATACTGGTGCACAGGTTACCGTTATAAATGAAAAATTGGCACATCGACTCGAGCTACCCATATTATCGAGAGAAGTGGTATATTTGAAGGGTCAGGTGACAAGAACAAAATTAAAGCCAGGAAGGGAGGTGTGGTCTCCATAATAATTGGGAAAACAGAAACAAAGTCGAGGATGATGGTGGCTGAAATAATAGATCATGTCATCATAGGATTAGATTTGCTCCATCATCTCCATGCCTTAATAGATCTTAGGCAGTATACAATTCAGATCGGAAGAGATAGAATGGTTTCAAAATTGGGGATAAACAGTCAACAGTCTGCAAAATACAACATAAAAGACTGGTAGAACCACCTAATGATCGGGTACAACTTAAATTGTGTGAGGATAGGAACTTGCCATTGTGGGTTAAACATGTGCGCCATAATTTGTTTGATTCTGAAATTGAACTAAATACCCAGCAGGTAGATCAAGCTGATGAGCTAGATTTGACAAGTCTGGTGATTTTGAAGTTGACGAGACAGAAGTTGACGTGGGGGAAAATATCACAGACAAGTGTCGGTGATCCTGACCCTGTCTTGGATAAGTTTCAGTCAACTTAAGAATATAAAAATAGGTTAGATACAAATGCAGGCGAGTCTGAATATGAAGACAGGGGCGATATTAATGTCATTGAGAATTTTGCAGACATTGAAAACAAGGCAGATTTAGATTCCTATGCTATTGACGATAAGACATCGTGAGCAATCAGGAAAACTGGTAAACGAACCAAGAAATTGCCTGTATACCTGGAAGACTATGAAGTCTATTATGGTTTGTAAATAAAAAAAATAAAATAATAATATTTAAAAAAAAGGAAAATTATAATATATAAGAAAATATATGTTTATTAAGAAAATATATATATACTTATATATAAATATAAGTATATATAATTGATTGAAAAAAAAAGATAATTGGAAATTTAAAGGATCACAAAAGATTCTAAATGAAAAATAAATAAGAAATATAATTGGTTGGAACACAGAAGGGCAGAATCAGTAGACATAAATGCCCTGTGTTTTAGGAGAGCCATCGGCATCTGTACAGACATGCTCCTCAACATCTCCCTTGGTTTTGGTTATTCCGAGACAGCATGCCAGGAATGCTAGCCAACACGTTTTCCCAGATTTGTTGGAGCAGATCATCCGTTCCAATCATTTCAACTCTACATCTGACTTTAATTCAACAACATTGGCAAAATTGGTACAAAAATATCTTTTGGCTTTGGCACATCAATTTGGAAAAAAATCATTGACAGAACTTTTGGCTTACGTAAATCACCACCCAGCTTTCAAACATATTAATCAGGAATTTAAGGAATCCGACCTATTCCTGGTCCTCAAGACCAACAGTGACAACGCCAGAAGAATTTATAACTTTTAAGCATTTTATTGATATGCTGTTCTTGTAAATATGTTTGTACTTCATGTACTACAGTGGAATCTGTGGAGTGACTATTATATTTATATTAATGTTTTTGCCTATGTCGATTTGTTGACGTAAGACATATTAATCATCATCCGCATTTTGTAAAATTATCACCGGCTGAATTTCTGACATTTCTTTTCATACAAAATTTAAAATATAAGAATTGTTTTCAATTGCTGGTTAGATTATTGAATATAGACGACTTTGGGTGGGTTTACGCTGGACATTCGCGGTTTATTAGCGTTTTCAATTTTTTGTTAGATTATTGGATGTAGACGACTTTGAATCGGTTTACATAAACCGACCTAAAGTCGTCTATATCCAATAATCAAACCAACAATTGAAAACAATCCTTAAGTAAACCATTGCACTATATATGACGGCAACAGAAAATAAATTTCAAGACAAATTCGAATTTTTAAACGTATTGAAAGAAATATGAATGCCAAGGAAAATGATCTTCGTTTCTAGTCAAACAACAAAAAGAAAAATAAATGTCTAAAAGGGAACCAAGTAACGAAAAAGGGAAATAGTCCACTCTCATATTCGCAAAAGGAATAGGAAAATAAGTAAGTTAAAGGAAAATGAATGTGTCCATAAACAAAGGTCCATTTTACCCAACAATCAATATTTCACTATATTCAGAACAATAACAAGATTACAGATGATATATAAACGTGAAGAGGAATGGACCAAATGGACTTCAATGGAAAATAAGAAGCATTAAGTGGACGCGGATAATTTAGCTTTTTATGGCTTCTTCATAAGCCTACTATGTTCGAATATATAAAACGCTCCTTGCATGATAAAGACCCATTTTGTTATTTTTAAGAACGGCAGGATTATTTTAGCCGTTACGAAAGGGCGAATTCTCTGTCTGTCTGCAGGAGTTTTCGCTTAACTACGTTAAAGCACCGAACAATTCTTAATATCTGTACTTCAAGCGATTGTTGTCGTTTTTTATACCCCGGCTCGACAGAGTCGGGGGTATATAGCGGTCCTCATGTCCGTCCGTCTTTCCGTTCGTCCGCCCACATTTGGTTTCCGGATGACAATTCAAAAAGTTTACATCCTATTTGAATGAAACTTGGCGATATTTTTTATATATCAGGTTGGTAAGAAGCTTACCGATTTTGGGGGAAATCCCTCAAATTTCTAGGGCGAAGTCCGCGAAAAACTTTAGAAATTTGTAGAAAAAAGTTGTTTCCGAAATAACTCAAAAAGTTTGCATCCGATTTGAATGAAACTGTGTAATATTGTTATATATAATGTTGATAAGAAGCCAATTGATTTTGGGGGAAATCCGTCAAATATCAAGGTCAAGATTCCACGAAAAATGGTTCAAATTTTTACGAAATCGGGGGGTATCAGTGATCGCTAGATCGACTTTGTCTAGTTTCATTTTGCTATTTATTTAACAGCGTCTCTAATCAAGATCAAGAAGAACCAATAAAACTGGTATGTTAACGTAGTATGTTAAAATATGTGTTACTCAAATAGATATTTAAATCTATCAGAACCACATAAAAGCACTATTCATATTCATGTATGTGTACTTTTATATTTGCTTTACGTGGAAGGATTGAAAAACAACCAGGTCCTTACAATGTGCATAAACCTAATAGTAATAATGGACACTATAGCCATATGAATATAGTTCACTTAAATATGAACTAGATATATCTGATCGTGATATTATTGTGGAATCAAAAACCAAAGTATCTTTGACATTATGATAAACAGACATAGGGTGGTGTTGCTATTTATGAAAAATCAAACATATACATTTAAGTCCGAGTTTAATAATAATGACGTAGAAATAATGGATTGAAAATCATTCTTCTGCCATTAAACTTATTCTTGGTGTAGCGAATGGAAAACCGAATGTTACTCATATAGAGTAGCCATGATGCAGTGGTTGATCTAACGATTCCAATATTTCTTAGGGGGATTTTAATGTTGATATGATGTTAAATATTCTAATAAAATATATGTTGATAAATGTTGTCAAAGAGGCCACCAGAATAACCAGTTTCACTGATGTCTGTGTTGTTTTATTTATAACAAACAGATCAAATTCGATACTAAATGTAAATATATTAAGCGACTATTGAAGTGGAAATAAATATTAAGAATATACAACACAATTGGTACAAGCAATACATTAAAAGTTATAGGCAGACTTTGCAGGATTAGGTCGCGAAACTGGAGGGAATGACCGGGAAAGGCTCTTAAAGGAAAACCCTTTCTGATAATTACTCAATCTTTTAATCAATTTATAATAAGATTTGTGACAAATATATTCCTATCAAAATAATAGTTATTCTTCCACATTAAAGATAACAAATCTAATAACCCTTATCACTAGATACAATATAGACAACTGCGAAATGACGCTATAAAACAAGTTCCTGGTGCAAAATAAAAGTGCAAAGAAAAGTTATCGTTACAACTGTTTGACAAGAATATCCTACCCCGGAAGCTAATTGCTAAATCTGTTTGTAAATTGAAAAAAAATGAAATACTATCAATCCAGCCTTAGAAAAGTGAGTTTGAAATACAGTACACCCTACTGAAAAGTGTGATGTGCTAAATTAATTTTTTGAAAACTTTATCTTCCTGATAAGCGATTAAACCCATCAGACAGGACATCTCCTGTCTATCATTACAGAACAACAGGTGAAAGAACAGCTTGAAATACTTTTACCAAACTTGGTGGATCTGATGGTATTTCACCAATATTGTTGCGTAAAATATAAGAACACCAGTAAGAATTTATGTTAACAAAACCCTCAACAATCAAGCAGGTGTTTGACATTTTTAACAGTATGTAAAAAATCGATTAAATATATGGTGGATGTCCATTCATTTTTGTGATATATCTAAAACTATGATATTATTTGGCATAGGAGATTCTTTTATTTAAAAAAAACCAGATTTGATAAATTCTTAGTTATTAGACTACTTAGCAAATCGCTCCAAAAAGGGTGGTCTTGCACGAATTCTCCTGTAGTTGGAAAATATTGATGCAGGGTCCATCAGGGTTCTGTATTAGGTCCCTTGTTATTGTTGATTAATATTACCAGCATAGTCGAATTCAGTTAAAAATGTACTTGTTGAAGCTGGAAGAATTATTACTGGTCTAGAACAAAATTATATGAGAAGCTTGGTTGGGAACACCTCTGTACGAGACGTGAGAAAGATCAACTAGTTTGGTAAGCAATATTTAATATTTAATGTGATTATTGCAGAGTGTAGTTATATGCGTCTGACATCCATAACGTTAGTTATTTTGTGGATATTTCATCAAATGCAGTAAACCTAAACTTTTAAAGGTTTTTTTCACTACTACAAATACATTTTTCAGTGTTATTATGGAACACATTTTAGAGCTGTGTTTTTCGTATGACCTCCGTAACATTTTATCAGTCTATCGTAAATCAGTATAATTTCTTCTTTTACTTGCAATATGACATCATAATCCTATTAAAGTATTTCCCTGATCTTCAACATCACTTTTGTCTGAAAACTTGTAATCATCGATCTCACTTCGGCGTTTTGTCTTCTGTCCAAATTTTTTTTGCAATAAAATCGCTTTTCTCATAGCTAGTTTTGTCGTCTGCGTATACCGGTGCCAAACAAAATAATACACATGTTAAAAGTAAGATGTTTCCAGTTTTTTTCTTTAGAGAGATCTATTGTTATGGATATCAGAGGTTACGGATATCAGAACAATAATTATTTTTCGAAAAAATAAGATGAATCTGGGTTTATTTGAAAAGAATAAATAAGCAGTTTTATTCTAAATAGCGTCCCTAATTCCAAAGAATGATCTCCATTTACTCCTGCACTTTCTTATTAAAACCAATGCGTTATGTAGGTCAGAGCCTTAAATGTGACATTCAAAATATATTAATGTTTTGATTCGTAGTTTTGAAATTGACTTCTATAATTAAGATTACATTTAAAATCTGCGTATTCCGCGATGCGACACAGAACAATTGCATTTTCCGGTACACTTCCGTCCTCAGTAAGAAAAAATGTCGATTAAGAAATGATAGGTTCTGAATTTATTTTTCTTCTCTGTACCAATAGTGTAAAGAATAAAAGCATAAAAAACATTTTATTATAAGCGACATGTAGACGAATTCGAACGAAAAAAATGGCCAATTTTTCTGGCATGACTGTTAAGATATTGTATATAGTACTGACTCATGAATTTTAGCAAAGAATGAAAACCTAGTTTTAGCTATTCATACATTTATTAAAAATTGTATGAACATACTATATGTAAATATAATATTGACCCTGAACAAATCTTCACCCATAAATATTGATTGTCTTTTCCTTGCATTCTTGATTATAATACATGTACGTATCATGATATCAATACAAGACTAAAAAATATTCTTGTTTTTTATTCCATTATCCTAGAAAGATGGACACACATTTTAATGTTTATTTACAAAAAACGTTGTTTAAACAAAAGTCTGTAAATGTAGTAAAAATGCATTTCATTAATTTTCTTCTAAATAAATTGAACACATGACAATAAATAATATATTTAATATATCATTTTTTTCAAATGAATAGTCTTTTAATGTACTTTTTTGTAATCTATTTTCACGTACTTGCATATATTGACATATCTTGTAGTCCTGTTTATTGGATAGGATAATAATAGGTCTGTGGCTTGCTATCAAATCCTTGTCAGTTGTTATTATTATTTTGTATAAAATCTATTTAGAACAAATCATTTAGATTTATCTCCCGTTCCCAATGTCAATTTTAATCATTACAAATTACATTTTTACCCCATATTTTCTAAAATAAAACTAACTGTCTATTATTGTGGTACTCACTGAAGTTTTAAAACAAATATTTTTTTATATCTGCAGGAAAGATATTAAAGATGATTAACATTGTTATAAACACTATATATACACTCATACACCCACAATCGAATCGGCACAAACCGGTGATATCAAGTGTTCTGGAAATGTAAGCGTATCTTGCTACAACAGTGACAACGTCGTGTTGCTCAAGTACTTCTGGTAAAATTCTATCTGAGGCTGAGAATAAGAGGAGCAAACTGGAAGTAAGCAAAAAATATACCTCAGCATTTGTGTGACAGATATCTAATACAAATAACCAATACATCTTGATGACAATATAATGTAATTCGGGCGATATCAACTTGGGTGAACTCCAATAATAGTTAAAGAATCACTTACTTTGTGAAGCCAACGTACAATTTCATGAAGCCCTATGATATCTCTGAACGCATCATTTCTAATTTGTTATTTCCTTTTTTCAAGCCTACAATGATTAATTATTGAACGAAATAAAAGACAGTCACTGAAGCCATTTAATGCCTTTTTGAAATTCAATACCAGCACTTATTAGCTTGTAATTGGACGATTTCCTAATTGTGATGATTCTTCTACACTTGTTCTTCATAACTAATAAATCCGATGGAATAGTTGTAAGAAATCATTGTTTTATGTTTAGGTAATTAACCGGCTTGTGATATATAGCACTGATATTAAACGATTTCACATCAACAAGTTTTTAAAGGGTTAAATATCGATGTATTTTTCTGTCTTGGTTTTACCTTTATATTCTAACAACATTCAAATGTCGTTTCTTTGAGAATATCCATCGCATCAATAAAATGGTCGACATTGACATTGCACTTGCGTTTCAAAAAATTAATTTGTTTTGTAATATGTCTTTTCGGGAACATTCGCAAATCGTTAACATGATCACAAACTAAGAAAGATTATTTGTTTATCGAAAAAAAGAGGTTATATTTAACCTGGTTCAAGTAAAAATAGTGAAAAGGTAATAAGAATGCATGGAGCACAATGTTAAAAAAACGTTAGGTTAATTTTGTTCTTGAGTTACAAACTAAGTACATGTTGACAGATTTGGTAAGATACATGTGCATCGTGAGCTAATGAATGAGAAAATGTTCTTAAATCTTCTGTTGTTTTTGGCTGTGTCACATACACAGCATTACAATTAAAATAATTACAAGATTTATAAAGTAATTAAAATCCAATTTACACACATAAATTAAAATGCTGGTATCCAGCCAATATCTGTCAAACGTTTATAGAAATTAATACAATTAAATAAATGTAAATTAAATAAAAATACATACTCAATATTTAAATAAAATCTAAAAGGTTGCATATTTCCTGTGGTAAAGCATACTATATAGAGATTTAGCTCAAATCATATGTCATAAGAAATACAAATTTATCTTGCAAAGAAAAATTTTAAAAATCACCTGCTTTAAGAACTAAAGTATACCTTAAATCATAATAAAATTCACAATCTAATAAAAAATGTTTTTTAATCCTGAACACAATTTTTTGTACAATATTGACACAAACTATTATTTAAACGAATCTTTGGCTTGGCGTATCTATCAATTTAAACTGCCAATAGCAAGCAACCACTTCTAAAATTGGATAAAACACGTAGATTTTGTCTATTAGAGCCAAGTTTCAGGTACTAGTTTCTAAAGTATCTTTATATTCTCTATAAGGCCGAATTTTATTGCCGTTATACTCCGAAGATAGTTTAGTGATTTGTCGGATTAACGGCAGAATTCTGTCCTATTGTTCGTAATGTAGCAAATAAAAAATTCTAATTTCGGTCTATTTGTACAAAATTCAAACATAATATTCATCTCCTTACAGTTATTAAAGCTTTAGACATTGCGAAACTAACGGGAAACGATTTTTATTGAAGAAATTTCTTTTTTCGTCTTTGAAGATTCACGTGGAAAATGCTATGTTGATCATTATTCCGTATATGGATAATGTGACCTAATTTTATTATAAACGTGCTAATTTGCATACTATAACAACCATTCCGTAGTAAGAATCCAGTAATTTACATATGTATTACCCAAGATGCAACACGCCATTCAGTTTCGCGTTTCTCAATGTTTTTCGTGTAGTAAACGTAATTAAAAAGATACACGAATGTCAATTAATACACAACGCACAGCGGCGGGTTATTAAAAACGCAATAACTATCAACACGTATCCATAATGACCAATTTTAAACACGAAACCGATAAAAATATGGTGACACTGTCGAAAGATATCAAGATCGACCACGTCTGATTGTATATGCAACTTCTTTTGGAAATCAAAGTGCCGGGAGTGATTCACTCCCGCTCTGCTACATTACGAGCAATGGGACTAAATTCGTACCCTCGCCAAAAAAAAATCGAGGGTACGATTATTCGTTCTAATTCTCTATTCACTCTTAGTTTATTACCATTTACATTATTTCTATCATTAAACAAATGTGTATACCATTCATTGTTTTATATTTCTTTCAACTTTTGCTTAATATCATACATTGTGTGTTTAACATACTAATTATCATTAATAACATCAGTTAAACCATATAATTTTGCCCTTTCAATATATTTTATAACAATTCTTACTCCATATATGAACGTAATACGTTAATCGAAAGTCATAAGAAGTGCTAACACGTAGAAAATTCGAAAAGTTTCAATTGTTTCTGAATATTTAGTACTATTAAATCCCATATCAGCTTGAACGGAAATGTTTGATGCATTAAACGCACTTCCTAATCACAACCAACAGTCTTTGTTTTGTATCGTTTGCACTTCTTTCCAATTTGTATGTCCCCATAATCCAGCACCATAATAAAGAACAGGTTCTACTAAAGATCTATACAGTTTTGAGTAAACATCATAAGACATTCCTCCACAGGCGATAACTTTGTATACAGTGCAGACAAAGCTCTACTTGCAGCTTTGATAATTTCACGAACAGCATATTTATAATCATAAAACTCATTCACGTTTAGCCCCAAATATCTATATTTAGTGTCATAATCAATAATCGTATCTCCAAATTTAAAAATTGTCTTTAATCCAGCAATGTTCTTATTTCGGAAAAGCAGCACTTTAGCTTTATCTCGATTAATGCTAAGTCTACATTTTTTACACCATGCATTCAAACAGTCAAGCATTTTTTGTGATTTTCCCTCGGTCGGCGCTATTAACACGATATCGCCTGTATACAACAAAATAGAAATATTCAGATCATCAATGTCTACACCAGCGTTCAAACGTTTGATATCCTCAGACAGGTCATTAAAATAAATAGAGAAAAGTGTGGGAGACAGTTTACAGCCTTGTTTAACTCCATGTCGAACTGGAAAAATATCGGATTAAGAATGTCCCAATTTCACAGAACTTTGTGTTGCGTCATACAATGACTGAATTGAGGTAAGAAATTTTCCAAGTATCCCAATATTCATCAATTTATACTGTAACAAATCACGGTTTATATTGTCAAAAGCTTTCTTAGCATTTACAAAACAAACAAGTGTCCATTTTTCTTAGTTTACGATTTTTTTAAAATAATTGTTGATAACGAATAAAAATGGTCCATACAACTTCGATTGCGTCTAAATCCGTTTTGTTCAAAATATAAGCATATGTTTTACTCGGTACCTATATAAGCGAAATCAGGCGATATTCTAATGGATTTCAAGGATCCATTTTAGGGTTCGGGATCGGAGTTATAATCGGAGTTAAAATGCTAGTAAGCTACTCTACTCTGTCCATCACTAAAGCAGAACTGAATAATCTTGTGCATAATATTAATACAAGTGTTATTACGTAGAACTTCGATAGGTATTTCATCTATTCTAACGGCATTTTCTTGCTTAGCTCGGAATATCGCATCACGGACTTCTTCTCTACTGATTTCTAAGATCAAATTTCTAATTTCCATGAATCCTCTAATTCTGTTGACCAGTACGGTTTTCGAATATTCTCATTCGGAAGTTTATTACAACCCGTAGATTTTACTTCTGGGCACGTATGTTCGAGTTCTCCAATCAGAAAAGTCTTAAAATCATCGAAAGCCTTATCAACATCTTGTTTACTGTTAAGCGAATCTTCAATACTGTCAATAGTCTCTAACAATAGATTTCGCATCATATCGTTTGTAAAATGTTGAACATCTACGTTTTCTCGTCTAAATTTACGAGGGGCTCGGGTGCGATTTGCACTACCTATATTTTTGGGCTCGTTTAAGTTCTCAATATTCGCACAAACTCGGAAGGTGAATTTCTAATAACGAATGGTCCAGAATCGACTCGTATCCAACCAAGTTAATGTCACTTATTAAATCCGACATCTCATGCACATTAAAACAACTAACATCGCTGATCTGTTCATGTTCACCAATAGGACCATTTAACATATACATATTACAATCTACTCGAAATTCTATAAGTAAATCACCACATTTCTGTGTTCTGTAATGTGTCTTATCTGAACATCATCAAAACCTCCAATACAATCTTGTACATCACATCTTGAATAAAAATCACCACATATATATAATTTACCCATATTTTGATTCTAATAGACTTGTTCTAATAATTTTGTATAAAATTCTAATGAATCACATTAAACTTAATTCTCTGTTGGTAAGTACCATATACAAATACAAAAACTTTCTTCATCACTACTAAACCTTAGCCATAAAATGTACATCATCATTTAATATCAACATTATAATATTCATGTAAATCATTTTGTTGTTTCCACCAAATCCACCACCTCGTCTACGGGAATTACTCACTTCGGTCCATTCTGGGTGTTTTACTTCTTCTCGTCACGTTGATTTTTATCGTTTCGTCTATCTCGTGTGTTGTTCCTTTTTTGAATCTTACCGTTTATAAACACAAAATATCTCTCCCGCCCGATGCCTTATAACATTATCATCATATTAGCTTTTTAGGTTTGGGCTTCCTGTGTCAGTTCTTTTTTCGGCCTGAGTTTTTGAAAGCATTTTCACAACAAAGTTAACGTCCTTCTGGCTTTCCATACTTTGATTTGCATTGTTCTGTGATTCATCGTTAGCAAGATCGGTGCGTATCTTTTCGACGACTTCGGTACGCATATCCTGGATATCTGTTTTAAGTTTTTCAACTATACCATCTAAACGCCTGTTAACTGTTGATAGCTGTGACTTAAATTCATTTCTCACTTTGGTCACCTCCTCATTTACTTTGGTATCTATTACTAGTAACTTACTCAAATTGTCTGTAATTCCAATAATATTTCTTGACATACCTTCTTCCAAATGATCGATTCTAGTGAAAACTTCTAAACTCTTCTCTCCACCATCCACTCTCATGGTTTAGGTTCATTAATGATGTTGACATGAAATGGATTGAAAGCGAGGAAAACCTCAAACAGTTCTTTGACCACGCTAACAGTATACATCCTTCTATCAAATTCACACATGAAATGTCCACATCTAAAATCTCATTCTTAGATACCACTACCACCGTAATAGATGGAATTATGTCAACCGATCTGTACTGTAAACCCACAGATAAACATCAGTACCTCTCATCAAACAGCTGCCATCCTAAACATTGCAGCAAAAGTATTCCTTTCAGCCAAGCTCTGCGAGTTAAACGCATCTGTTCTACGGAAGCTAAAACTAAGCAGCGTCTTGGCGAGCTTCGATGTCATCTAAAGCAGAGAGGATACAATAACAAAAACATATCAATAGGTTTTAATAAACCCAACAACATCAGTAGGGAATAGCTTCTGCAGTACAGAGAAAAGAAAACTAACAATAGAGTCCCGTTTGTCCTAACATACCACCCAGCTTTTAAACACATCGCACGTACTATCCGCGAACGATGGACACTAATTGAAAAACATTATCAACTTTCAAAAATATTTCCAGAACCTCCTGTAATGGCCTTTAGAAACCCAAAAGTTTAAAAGATCAGTTAGTCAGAGCAGAAAAATCGTCACGTAGCCGCCAATCGGGGCAATGTTGCATCTGTGATGACGGTGGTTGTATGACATTTGATCACATACAACACACCCAACACATCAAATGGCAAAAAATTTGACATCCATGTCAATTTGAATTGCAAAAGTGAGAACATCAGATACCTGTTACAATGTGGTATATGCAATCTCCAGTATGTTGGTGAGTCTGTGCAAAGATTCAGCAAACGAATGAATGGGCACAGAAGCGACACAAGATGCAAACCCAACTTATCCCTTAATAGGCATCTACGTACGCACGGCACTGCAATAGCTGAAGTTTTTAATAAACTCAGGGTGACCCTAATAAACCATAACCCAAAGTGGACAGAGAAAAGAGAAAGAAAGTTTTTGGATAAAAACATTGGGAACATCATTTCCGAAGGGAATTAATGAAAAATTATAGGACCTTAGACCAGCTACATCCATGGTCTCCGAATATTCATGTAGAATTACGAGTCGTTTTATTTATTTTAAAACTGCTTTTTTGTATATATATATTGATTGTGACCCCAATAGTCCATAACCCAAGGTGGACAGAGATAAGAGAAAGAAAGTTTTTGGGTAAAAACATTGGGAACATCATTTCCGAAGAGAATTAATGAAAAATTATAGGACCTTAGACCAGCTACATCCATGGTCTCCGTATATTCATGTAGAATTACGAGTCGTTTTATTTATTTTAAAACTGCTTTTTTGTATATATATATATATTGATTGTTACCGTATTAATAGTTTTACATATTTATTCACCTGTACGTACTTTTAATAGCACTAACACAAAAAATTTCGTTAATTACTAGAAATTGTATACATCAAATACGTATAATTACCAAAAACCTTTTACCTGTTATTGTCATTCGTTGTGAAAACACTGACGAAGCCTGTTGGTCAGGCGAAATATTTGTGCAATTTTTAAAGTGTAAAATTGTGTTTTTGCTTTAATTATGTATCTAGATGTTGTTGTAGATCTTTTTAAACGAATATATGGCAAATTTATTGACAATTTGATTTTACTGAACCATACACGAAAGTTCGAATTATAGGGATTACGGCAATGACACCAATATTAAGTCCAACTTAGAAACGAACAGAACAATATGTTTCATGTTATCGTCTTTTAATAATCTTTCAATAAAATTAAGGTCGCAATAAGTTGTCAAAATTGCAATAGTTATTGTGAATGCACTATACATTAAATCAATTATAAATATGACTAATTTTACTTATTTTTGTAAAGTATTTGTCATTTGTTACAAGTACTGCTGTAAATGTATACATCCGTGTTGAGCTTAATTTCATCAAGGGCAACGACACTTGTTTTATTGTCAAAGATAAAATGATCGATTCTTAAGATGAAACAGTACAGCTACATTGTAGCCATATTTGATGTTCATTCGTTTAAATTATTTACACGACAAAATGAAATTGATATTCTATTGTTGGTTTCCTAATTTTCATTGTCCTTCGTCGTTTGTTTAATTATTTGAGATAATAAAAACATATTGGATTTGTAAGTCATAATGTATACAAAACAATAACTTTGTAACATACAATCTCTGTTTGACATCGATTTGTTATTTATAATCGCCGACTTCTTTTATATGTTTGGAAAATAAAACAGAAAATAAAACTTGTGTTACTACTGTTTTAAGTTGGTATGCACATTTAATAAAACATCTGGCTTAGTTAAAATAAAAAACTGAAGACAAATTAAAGCGAATTAATTGAATTTCTTATGCAACTCAAACAAGCCCCAATTATCGCGGAAGTCGAGTACCGGGTTAAGGAAGACGAAAAAGGAAATGTAATTGTTCTTTGAAAAATAATCAAGCTTTATCCTCTGAGGAGTTTACATGAAACACGTATAATTTCTTCAATTTACGATATTTTCAAATTTAATCATTATTTGTAATAGCAAAATACGTAGTTATGATTTTAAAAGCATAATTGAATAGATGAACACTAATTAGTTTTTGTCTAAGATCATGTTTTTCATAGTCAAATGTTGAGCCATGGGGATTATAAAGACAAATAAATGGTCCATATTAAAGTTGTCAACTTATCTTCATATTAGACCGCTACGGAGTCGGCATGCTGTATTTACCAAACATAACACAAAATTGCATAGTATAAAATAACTTGGCTTCAGACTTTTAATGAGAAATCTTCGAGCAACATTGTGTTATATTAATTGAGGTTTAGTCGTATTTGAAGCCTCCAGTCTAGTTAACTGATAAAATTAAATTACACTTTCACATAAAAGCACCCGAAAAGACGTCAACAAATTGGTGTTTGTCTTGGCTTGATTACCACTGTCTTAATCTGATAGTTTTAGGTTAATAGGTGTTGTTTCTTGACTTAGCGCTTAGTTAAGACGAAACCTACAAGTATTGCACTTAACGAAGAATAAAACGTTTATCTGTTATAAGCAGACTTTTCTACGAACTTATTTAAATTGTATGTGGTCACTTAAAAATACCATAATTATTCGATAAAATTACTGAAATTTAAGTATGAATCTTACACCATCATTTTAACTATTTTTGATAAACTGCATGGTGATTAAGCAGAAGCTTAGTCTATTCCAGAAATGTACATTTTGATAAGGCATGTTATGTTTTACAACTTCGTTTTCTTCATTGGCTTTTCGAATTCAGAAAAAGTTTCGACCAATAAGATAATATTTTTGCAAGAGAAATATGTCTTTATGTTGTTTACATATGAATACAACACACTTCCTAAACCACGACTATATAATTTGCATAACAACTGAATGCATTTTCGTGTAATGTAGAAGTTTTTTAAGAAGTTTTTTTAATTCCATATTGGAGTTGCCATGACTATAACAGATATTGACAGTTTTACTTATTATCGTTATTGTGTAGTATTTTCATTTGATCTTTATGTGCGATGTTATCCACCCCACATTAGCGTGAAACGGGCCTATCTTGCTTCGCTGTCATGAAGTCGTTAAGTAAACACCGTGACGTCATAATGCCCAAACCACAGAGATACGCAAACCACAAAAGATTAATAGGTTCTTTCATACGTTTTTGGGAAAGACCGGTTGATCTTTTACGAGTGATAGAAATTTTATGTCTTTTCGCGAGCGCAGCGAACGAGCCAAAAGATATAAAAATTTCTATCACGAGTGAAAGATCACACGGACTTTCCCAAAAACGTATGAAAGTACCTGTTTCTTCCGTAAAACAACAACTTTCACGTCGCTATAACCTATATACTCTCCATTGTTTTAGACTCCATTGTCTATGACGTCCAATCTAAACGACAGAAACAAGGAACGTTGTTATGCTTCCATAACAACGTTCCTTGTTTCTGTCGTTTAGATTGGATGACGCAGCAAGTATACAGATGTGTGCGCGTGAGCTCATCTGTACTTGGTCATCTGTACCAGAAATCGGTCATTTACGGAAGAATACATTTTGGATGATACCCTCTTTGCTAGAACTATTGTATTGTAGTTCCTATGCAAAGGCAATTTCCCCACAATTTTCGTCATTCAATTTGCTTTAACAAAACCAGATATTTAGATGCATTTTCTTTTCAGTGGTTTATATACCTATCTAATCATTGTGAACAAGAAAACTTAAAGTTTTAAACATTTGCGATATTTCAGGACAGAAATTAAGACGATGACTATCGTTTAAAGTTTTAAATATTTAAAAGCAGTACATAAGTTAAACTGATTTGTTTATCAATGTTTTTTTGGAAACCACCATAATAATAATAATAATAATAATAATAATAATAACAGACATATAAACATGCAAACTCAACATTTGTTTGCATAATGTGATTCTAAAAATTAAACATTTTAAAGCAGTTTAGGAAGAACAGTGGTACATTGGTAGGAAATGGGACGGCTGGATGTAAAGACTAGTCTCGGAAAAAATTTCATATTTTACTAATTAACCTGTAAGATTATTTCCCCGAAACAGCTATCAATAAATACAAGTTTGAAAATCGTCATATAATTGGCTAGATATTTAAGCACATATCAATAAAAAGCAAAATAAATTATCCACAATAATGGATAAAGTAACTTCAGCTGCAATATTAACAATATAAATCTTTTTTGTTTCATTTGAGAGAATTACATAGATAATGGTTATAGCCCTGGTAGTTCACTTAACGTTAACTAACTAATGAGACATTTATGTAATTTTTTGCTTAATAAGATGGATTTTCGTATAGTTATCTTATATCAAACTCTTATGCAAAAATGGTTTCCTGTAAAATAGTTTTAAAATCACAATATAATCTTACTGCCATATTGTTTCTTCATGTGATAATCTACCATAACACATGAGTTCAAGGGCAGTATGATTTTATTATACCGAATGCATATTTCTAAACAGAAACGTGAACATACATATAGATACTTCACTGTAATGGTTTGTCTGCTAGCTGTTTTCCAAATAATAATTATTGCCGCGGAAATACAAATGACTTGTAAGTTTACTTCGGCCAAAGTGGGTGATCATGTACCAGTTCAGAAATCTTCGGTCTGAGCGGGTAACAATGTTTTATGTCACCCATAAAATTCGACTGGAGCTTGTGAAAATTTTCCGGTTTGGCAGTCTAGGGTGTGAGCGGGTGTTAATTTTTGTTTATATCATCGTTAGGAGGAAAGCACAAGGAATTAATACCCGATGCTATGATGGGCGGGACTAAAATTGGAATCAGTAGAAATTAACACATGGTCACTGTCAATAAAATGACAGCATTTTGGCATATAATAATTGTTTTGACATTATATCCATTATTATATGAAACAACTTCCGCCTTTAGTCATAATAATTTGTTGATTTATTCAATGATATATAAACTACATGTTAGGATTCATTAAATTAGTTGGAGTAGGAGACATAAAGTCAATGCCGATTTGTAATTTAAACAATCTCTCACTGAGCAATCCTAGTAACACAAGTACAACTTAACATAGTTGTTAATGTCATTTAATAGAAAACAAAGGTTGTTTTTTATCTACTTCGCAATACCTTTATAAAAGGTTTCAGCAGTTCTATTAATGATGAACTTTCTTCCTTTCTTATTATGAATGACAAGGGTTATGCATTACAAACAAGACAAGGAACCCCAAAAACATTTAAAACAAACTGGCAATTTTGTACACTGAAAATTGTACATCGTCAATAAATAAATAGCTTTGTTACGTTAACATAGTTTATCATTCAATAACTGTGTTTTTATGATTTCGCAAAAGCCAGGGTAATCCAACTACGAACATTTTACTCATTTCTGGATCAACAACTAATTTAAATGATATTAGACTGAAATACAACATATACTATTGTTCACAAAGAAGCTTAGAAAATTTGTTCTAACGCCAAAAATATGAAAGTGTGAATTTTACATATGTGCTTTGGAGATTAAAACAATGTTTTAATACTTTTGTTTCTATGTAAATAACTAGAATATGTTTTATTCTCAACATTTTGTGCTCCGCTTGGAAATAGTATATTGAAGCTTTCCAGTTTACATCGTCTTGGAAACAGCAGCAAGTTATATGCTCTATTTTCTGACCTGGTTTCGTCTACCGATTAGAGTGCTAATTACATTATAAATCTGATATCTAGTATAACTTATTACTAGAAAAAGCATGGTACAAATAAATAAGGACATGTTCACGAAAATGTCAATACTTATAGGTTTTTGTCTTAAAGATATTTGTCCAAAATGTATACTTCTCTTGTCAAAATGTTTTTAATTTTATAGGATGTTCCCGTAAAATGCGTTCATCTTTTGTTTGATTCCCCTTTATCATTATAATAAACAGATTTTTGCAGGTGACGGAACGTTATGTAAACGCTTTAATAATTAATATATTCATTAATTGATTTCTTGAAATATAGTTCATCGTGTCGCGCCTTATCTTATTTTTTTTCTTTTTCATTTGGAATAATTGACCTGACATCATTTCCTTTATTTTAGAACAAACGAGATTAAATTCCGCACTCTGTCACAGTCATTTATCACAAAGTTTTGTGAAATTAATTTGATGTAGACAGTATGACAAATGTCTTCGCTTACGAAGACATCATTTGTAAATGAAGCTCAGTGTGTGATAATAATGTATGGACAAATGGTTCACAAAGAGAATATGTTAAGGGATTGGCGAGACTTGCCGATGAAGCGAACTGTGATTATTCGGCCTCCCGTCTTGATAAAGTAAGGGCCAAAGTGGTTTGTTAAAACCACTCGGATTCCTCGTTCCATCGACACCTGCTGAAACATGATGCAAACATGTCACTTCTATAAAGCCGAGATTTTGACCTTCAGCCACTGAATTAAACAAATTAAATAAATCGAGGGCTAACTAGAGTCAGATTTAAAGCAGCCAGTGGGCAGTGGGCAATAGGGACGGTTTACTGGGCCTATACTTTCATCGACACAGATCGCAACACACGGAAAGTGTTGCTTCTGTTAATAGCCTCTTACTACAACTGTGGGGCTATTCGTCAGCACTCTTGCACCGGGTTCGAAATATAAGAAGAGAACGAACTCGCCATTACAGTCTTCATAGGGAAATGATTATGATAAGTAAAACATTATGTTTACCTAACAGTGTGAAATTGTTGAACGGCAAAACTACAGATTATTTCCCAACGCAGTCTAATAAAATGAATATTATCAACTATAAAAACTGTGTGATATTCGTAAAACATTGGTATGTTTTAACGCATTCTTTGTTTATTCTGCACGAAATAAAATTGTTTTATGACAAGATAAGAAATGAAAAATAAGCATCGGTTCGAATTAAATTCTGAAATCGTAACATATCCTATTAATTTGATTGTATTGTAAAAATATCCTTGAATATGATATTCTGTTGTTATTGACTTGACGGTTTGTTGATGTTTAATATTCAATATTACGTTTTTTATAAGGTACATCAGAAGGCTAAAAGCTTTTTATAACAAATAAAAAATAAATGTACAGTCTTCTATCGAAGGTTTTTCAGGAAAATAAAAGTAAAGTTGTGAATAATTATCACAATGAAAGTATGTAGTGTTCTTTTCTTCGTATATATATCAACATCAAGTATCTAATAATAAAAACAATACAGAGAAATTTTGAGTTCAGTTATTAGCTTTGAGAAAATTCAAAATCAATATTTTATTATTCGTTTACGTCATTTATTTATATAGACACTGACAAAGGCCATTCGTTGGTCAAACTGTGTCTATAATTTTGACAAAAACACAGTCATTTGTATCGTTGCATAATCTTCTAGACTTGTATATATATTTAAGAAATAGATTATTGCGAGCGGGCTCTATGCGAATTAGAACATGGACAGACCTTATATTTGTCAATATTTCATACCGAGCGATAGCGAGGTATAAAATGAAGACAAATATAAGGTCTGACCAAGTTCTTATTCGCATAGAGCACAATTGCAATAATCTATTTCGATTCTAATATGTCTAACTAATGTTTTAAAATTTCGAAGCGGCTCTAAGAGGACGCTTTCAATTTTAATATTGTTTTTTGAAACTAACAAGAAAGCAAATAATATCGACATAAACATATATTTATTGAATATACGCACCTTTTAAGCAAAAAAAGTTTAGAAATCTTAACAAAATTGCCTTGTTCCAGTTTGAAATTTTCAGTGGAGCGTGTTATGTCGTCGGAATTCTAATTGTGACGTCATGCCATTCTCTGTGCTTATTAGAACCATATTGTGTTCTCAAAACGTATGAAGGACGTCATATTAAAATATTTATATACGCCTAAAATTAAACCCGACACTGTTATATTTGATCATTATTAAATTTGAAAACTGTTAAAGTTGTTCTTACGCTCTGGTGCTTTGAACTCACGCCATTAGACACTATGGCACCTATTAATCTGCACTATGTGCAATGATCTAGACCAGTTGGCCAAACAGCTATATAGAAATATAGCTTTATTAACAAAGAGACTCTATGGATAGTAATTGTATACGTAAATGACCAAGTACTCTGACAAATATATATACATATTTGTCTTTGTCTTTGTCTAAATTTTTGACAAGAAACACCGTCATTTGTATCGTTGCATAATCTTCTAGACTTGTATATTATTTTTTGTTTATGCTGTATCGTCATGTTTGTCGATCCGATACTTAATAAGCTTTACTGGTTGGTAGACTCTTTAGACGTTTATATAATATTTTGAACTACCTGTAGTGTGTTTTTACACGATCCCAGTGGACTTATATCATTCCATCACCGAATGAAAAAATACTTGAAGCATTTAGAGTTAAACGCCACTGATGAGTCTTAAGTAGACGAAACGCGCGTCTGGCGTAAGGAATTTGTCACTTTGGTAATTTTGATTACATCTTGTTGGAATATTTCAGGAAGCCAAGTAACAGCACGGCACGTCCGCGGCTGGCGGACTTGAAAAGCAACTATTTTGGGTTAAGTTGGAAATGAGAAAGTTTAAGATTAAAATGTTATGACTTGTTTACGTCATTTATTTATATTGACATTCAATGACTAAGGCCATTCGTTGGTCAGTCTTTGTCCAAATTTTTGACAAGAAACACCGTCATTTGTATCGTTGCATAATCTTCTAGACTTGTATATATGTAGCGGATTTGGCCGAGGGGTCAAGACCGATGGACATAGTGCAGGCGAATTGGTGCCACAGTGTCACAACGGTGTGAGTTCGAATCCCGCTGAGGGAAAGCAAAAATTTGACAGTGTTAAAAGTCTAATTCAAACAGTGTTGGGCTTAATTTGTAGACATATATATATATATATATATATATATATATATATATATAGATTGAAGAACGTAAATTTATTATATACAGACGTCTAAGTCTTTTTAAACGTTTCAACCGGTACTATAACTGTCTGACTTAATAAAAAAACTAACGCCTTGATAAAGCAAAAAAATTGCTTTAAAGAACAAAAAACAATGAATGCATTAAAGGTGTTTATCTATAAAATAGAGTTTAAAATATTAAGAAGGTGAATTGACATAGTGGCATCAAGACATTGAGTACAGCTGGAACATTTCCAGCAGATGTTAGAAAGTAGAAAGTAGAGGTAGTAATGAAAATAAGATTATCAACGGATTTCAATTATCTTGATTAAGGTGATTATTTTAATGGAGAAAAATATCTAGAGAAAAGATTTATATATGGTTGACCCACACGAACATTTTTATAACATCATGAGATTATGAAATGTGCAGACTCAGACCTTTGTCGCAGAATCCGCTGTTTTGTCTATGTAGGGCTTTCTGATGTCCCACGCAAAAAAGCTTTGGACGGTAGAGTATTCTTGGACTAGATTATTTATTGGCTTCTGTCGATATACTTACTCATGGCTACTTTGTAGTATTTTCCTTTGATCGATATGTGCGGTACCATCCCATCTCACTGTACTGTCGTGAGATGGGCCTTTCTTCCGTAAATGGCCGATTTCTGGTACAGATGACCCAGTACAGATGAGCTCACGTGCACACATCTGTACTTGCTGCGTCATCCAATCAAAACGCCAGAAACAACAACGTTGTTATGGAAGCATAACAACGTTCTTCTATGACGTTCTTGTTTCCGGCGTTCTGATTGGATGTCAGAGACAATAAAGTATACAACAATGGAGAGTCTATATGATATACCAATGTGAAAGTTGTTGGTTTACGGAAGAAATAGGTACTTTCATGCGCTTTTGGGAAAGCCCGTGTGAACTTTCATTCGTGATAGAAATTTGTTATGTCTTTTAGCTCGTTCCGCTGCGCTCTACTCGCGAAAAGACATACAATTTCTATCACTCGTTAAAGATCAACCGGTCTTTCCAAAAAACCTATGGAAGAACCTATTAATCTCACCTCGTCGTCAAGACTTCTTTAACTAAACAACGTGACGTCACAATGTTACAAAAACGCGATCAACATATTATTCTAATATGACGTCCTGCTTTAACCTGGTCCACTGGTGCAATATTCTTCATTTACGCAAGCTTCACTTTCAAATATAACCCTAGGTCACCACCAGTTTACTACCCAGTTTGATTGGTTGTTTAAAACGCCATGTTTTGGCTAACTTTTCTCGCGTTTCGTTCCGTCAAAAATGTCTGTCAGAAAAGAATTTATCTATAAGTATCTACCTGCTTCTTGTTTTACGGCTTTCGAGTTAAATTTAACATTCCCCGTAGAGTTATTTTCACAAACGAGACATAAATCTATAAAAACATTCTTTGATAAACTGTATTTTGATTCGAATTTGATTATGGGACGTCGGACGTTACGTCATAATGCATTGCATCGGAATTACGTCAGTTACAGTTAATTCTGACGTAAATTTTTAGGCATTCCGAATGTTGCAAAAAAGTCAAAATTTTGACCGGATTCATTGCTGGTGACCCGATTGTATATTCGAACCGGAAGTCCACTTACGGTATTGAGAATATTTTGTCAGAATCCCAGACTACGTCCTGCTTTAGCTATGTAAACAAAGCCGTGTCGAAATTCCCATACGTTTAGTTCGCACATGCGTAAGCTGTTTGTTTTGTTTAAATGTAAAAACTGACTTACAAATGTAGTTTGTTATGTGTTATCCATAATAATCGTTATTGTTAATAATGCAGTTATTTTAAGTCTGAATTCTGAGATTTATATGATTTAAACTGCCCCGATACATTATTTTTTTTAACAATTCTACATTCGAATTAATATGACGTCACAATTACAATTCCGACGTCATATTACGCTCAACTGAAAATTCCAAACTGGAACAATGCAATTTCGTTAAGATTTCTCAATATTTTTGTTTAAAAGGTACGTATATTCAATAAAATGACGAGAATATATGTTTATGTCAATTTTATTTGCTTACACATTCTATTGTGATACATCTTATTAGTTTCAAAAACACTATTGAAAGCGTCCTCTTAGAGTCTCTTCGATATTTTAAAAAACAATTGTTAGACATATTATACTAAATGCCAACCCCCCATTGGGAAAATAAGTTTGCTTGCATTTTTTTTATTATTCTATATTTTACGTTTTTATTACGAAAAGTCAGTAGAAAAAATGTAGATACGATAACCTGTCCATGTTTTATAATATGCCTCTGGTGTTAAGTTGTTACAAATCGTCCTTGACTTTTGATACGGGAATTTTACATAATAAGTCAGCCATTTTTGTTTCTGAAGGGACCTTACGATGTTTACAAACTTTCGTCTGCATTGGTGACGTTCAATGGTATTCGGACAAACCGCGAGTCTTTTCCCGCCTAAACTGCAGACGACATCACCCGAAGGATTTCGAGTAGACAATACTCGATTGTTCCTAAAGTACACTTCCGTTCTAATTAAGGTCAAATTTTAGTAGGGAAAATCGCCCTTTCAAAATTTAAAAACTGTCATATTTCAAAACGCTGAATATCTCGAGGTAATAATTATTGATTTCAAAAAGTAGTTTTCTTGATCTACAAAAGGAGCATAAGCTAAACCATACGCGGTAAGCAGTTTTCATTTTTTACGCAAAAAAAACCCTCTCCACAATACGTCAACACTTAGTATAGAATCGAAATAGATTATTGCAATTGGGCTCTATGCGAATTAGAACATGGTCAGACCTTATATTTGTCAAATTTGACAAATATAAGGTCTGACCATGTTCTATGCGAATTGAGCCCGCTCGCAATAATCTATTTCTTAATTTACATTTCATGAAGCTCGATGCATTTTCGCTACTTCGCATTTTAGGGCATACGCCTCGATGAGATAGAGACAAGGAAATGTATCTGTTAGCAAAAAAGTAAAAAAGGAAATAATCTATAATTATGATAATCATGTTACTACGTTGTCACGCAAAGATTGAAAACAGTTATGTTGCATGCTTTGTAGTCTAAATGTTTGCCTAATAAAAAATATATTCGTAACAACTGACTGAAGTAGTGATCAATTACTTAGTGAAAGAAATATAGTTCTAAGTATTTGAAGAAAAAAAACGTAATTTTAACACAATCTCGAAATACCAGAAATTTTTATCATTTGTAAGGCATGAAAATTAAGAACTTCACCGTGTCTTTTGTCTGTCATTTCCTATGTGTCAGTTACCGTCTTTCACTATATTGACACAACAATAATTAAAACTGCATAGTAGTAAACGACACGACAACACATGTTTTATATAGAAAATCTTTCATTTACTTGTATTTTTAGTTTGTTTTAGTCGTCTTGAAAGCCTCTGGTATAATTATTTAACTACTCTTTAATAACACGTTTACATAAAATACTCGATAGAAACGTACAACAAATTTGTAATTATCTTGGCTTGATTAAAAGTGACAGACTTATTTTGCGAACTTGTGCTTTGTATTAGTCAATAAAATATATCATAAACATTTAATTGCAGCTTTAAAATCTTAGCACGAATAAACATAATCATGAAACTACCTACCTATTGTAAAACTACATATTGATTGAGGCAAACAATAAAAGATTTGTCTTAAAAATTATTTCACTTCACACCTTAACACATTTTACAAGTCTTATTCTTATGTCTTCAGTATACGCAATTACTTTCGTCTTAAGAAGAATTAGATCCTAGTGGCGTTTACGTGCTTTTGAACATGAATGCAGTAATATTACAATAACACGACTGTATGCCTGCACAACTATAAATGTACACAAATTCTAGTTTTTATGGGTTGAACGTTTTCTACTCTGATATTTTGGTTTACCCTTTTGTACATAAAGAAAATTAGAAGAAACAAATATGTATAGATAAACTAAATCTAAGTACGAAATTAAAAAGCCATGGCCAACGGTAGTCACAGACACAACAAAATTCAAACATTCAAAACATAACAAACACCAGACTCTTCCATCAAAAGGTTGATATAGGGTATTCATAAGGTTGAGCAAATATTTTGAAAATTGTTACCCGTCGTCTTAGTGCTGGTCACGAAGGTGTTATGAATGTAAAAACAAACCAGAACAGCGATTAAACTGTCAACAATACAATCCACAAATCAAAGTTCGAGAATCCGGCAAACTCCAGAAACAACAACCAAAAATATAGTAACTGCAGCAATGGTCCTGAATTGGTACCGTTATTTTAAAAGAAACGGTGGTTTAAACCATGTTTTATGGAATCCCAAACCATGAATATACTATACCACTACTCAGTAATAGGTGTTTTAATAATCATCGTAGCATACTAACTGTACACTTAATTAAAAAAATTTGGAAAACTATCTGAAACCATATTTTCAAAGGAGAATATTTTCGACAAGGAGGTGGTATCTGTATTAAAACTTATTAAAGTCGCGGGCGAGTCTTTTGTTCTTTTAATATCACGATCAAGAAGAGAGTAAGTTATCCAAAAATATCCTTCACCATTTATGTGACAAGGAAACCTAAACGATACACGTGTTATGGTGCCGACCATAAAATGTATCGAGAGAACACATCAGCTAAACTGGCAGAAGTCAACTTCTCAGTGATTTTTCAGTGAGTAACAATCGTCTGTCGATGAAATCACTGTTGGAATATCTTGTAAGCAGTTATCATATGCTCTATGTGCGGGTGATGCAGGAATATTACTACACAGGGACTAAAAATTTATTATTTGGAAGTTGAAGTTGTCCTATTTATCGTTTAATGCTGAGTTTACATGTCTTCGCTGTCGTTTTTTAAATATAGAGCAAGATATAATTTATAATATATTAAGAAGTCAGGATCACTGCCTTAGTTGCTTCATTTTTGGTTGTTGGGTCTTGTGTTTGCCGGTTTCTTGGACTTTTATTTGAGGCTTGACTTTTTTGACAGTTTCCTTAGTGTTCGGTATTTTGTAATTACCTTCATATATAGATCTAAACAAGAAGCAGACTTTTAACTCTTTGTTGTGTCTTTAATATTGAGCTAAATTGGATAAATGCGCTGAAAAAGTCAAATCAACAGAGTTTTTATTAATAATAGAACACCCACTATACAAAGAAAGCTGAAATTTATCGATTTTTGCAGCTATTATATATCAGGAGTCAAATAGCAAATTGACTCAATATGTGTGTAATCGTGTTTAATCACACGATTGTTGTGAGTTGTCAATGGAATTAAAGGAGAAGAAAAAGCCAATGAACAACTTTTGGTTTGAAAGCCTGTATGTCTGCTTTACGTCAAGCAAGCAATAACGAGAAATAGAAAATTAAATATATTATTAAAGGAATATCCCTCCGTTAATTCTAAAACATGATCTCGTACAATAATATGAACATATATACCAATAACAAGAAAACTGAAACAATAAAATGTATACAATATCACAATTTAAAATCAAAATAAATTTTGCTGTATAAATTAATTTCTTTTTAAAAATGTAAAACTGTGTCTCCAGCGACAATTAATTATAATATGAATTAACAGAATAAAAACCTTCCGAATGTGTGCCACCTCAACACAGTCCATCAAGACATGCTTGATGTTAAATGGACAGTTGCATGACACACACTCGGGTCTTAATTTAGCTACGAGTCGTACTGGTATGCCCTAGAAGACACCTGGTTGAAAACACTTGATCTACGACCTCTATTTTTTAACTCATGCATGTACAAATGTGGTTGGATCTCACGAAGATCACAATCACACTGTCATATACTAGAAATGAAATTAAAATCCGTAAAACGAATTTTATAGTTAATAATGTCATTATCTTTGACAGGCTTAGCCTCCCTGCCCTCGACTGATTTTCCACGGAGAATCCAGAAAAAACACAACCTCTATACCCAGAGTTATCAAGGATTTGTAAATTTTGATGAATGGTAAATTTAAACAACACTCAATTTGCTGACTGTCTTCATTTAACATATCCTTCAGAACTAGAAATTAAAGAAACAACAACAGCTTCTTCTACATCATTTTTAGACTAACACAAAGAATATGACACCAACGGTCATCTTAGCACAAGAATTTAGGACAAGCGAGACGATTTTAATTTCAAAATTATAAATTTTCCTCACCTATGCAGCAATATTCCAGCTTCTCCTGCATACGGTATATATATTTCTTAATTGATCAGGTATGTAAGAGCTTGCAGCGAGTATACTGATCTATTTCTTCGGGATAAAGTTATAAATCAAGGTTACAAGGAAAAACAATTCGTCCACGCCTTTAATAAGTTTTACCTTATATACCACTTCCTTGTCGAAAAATATTCTCTCTCGTTTGAAAATATGGTTACAGATAGTTTTCTCAATTTTTGAATTCAGTGTACAGTGAATGTGCTAAGATGATTGTTGGATCACCTATCATTGACTAGTGGTATATGATACCTGCCCCTTTTAATCAACTAACCAACTCAAATACTATACAGTAATGGAAGTGGGACGTTTGGCATGCCATTAAACCTGGTTTAACCCACCATTTCTTTTGAAATGCCTGTTCCAAGTAAGGACCATTGCTGTAGATACTGTGTTTTTGGTTGTTGGTTCTGGAGTTGCCGGTTTCTCGGACTTTGATTTGTGGATTGTCTATTTTGACAGTTTCATCGGTGTTTAGTATTTTGTTTTTACCTTCATTTCTTTTATAATGAAGGTGTTTTTAATTTTGTCATTTTCAATTGCAAGAAGACACGAGAAGCGTCTGAAGCAACTTCACCGTCCTTCGATTCGTCTGTATAAATTGCACTATGGACAGGATAGCAATATTTAATCTCTGCAAAGTATTGTTGTATTTATAAGGGGGCTAATGCTGGACTTTTTTGGAATTTTTATAGATCATTGGGATTTCAACAGAAGGATTTTGGGGAATTTCAATAGTGGTGATTCCATCTACCATCCATCGAAAACAAGGCTTCATTTTCATTGTGTTTGATAAGGTTAAGTTCAAAGCATCTGTAAATTTAATTTTAAAAATAGACTTGAATTTCATGCATTTAAAAAAAAATTCAAAACTTTGAACAGATATATATCATGATATATATCATATATCGCGTTCAAAATCTCTTAAATAAAATACCAACATGATTACAAAGCCAACTTTACAGTCGATGCGACTCATTGTAATGTTCACATAAATGTAGATAGCAAACAAATCAATGATATATGTCCCGAATACATGTTATACTTCAGGCGTTCACTTTTAGTTTTTGGATTCACAAAAAAGGCAAAAAGTGTTAAACAAATCCTAACAGTAGACGGAAGGTCAACAAAAACTTTAATAATTTTTGTCATAATTACCGTTTTTCTGAAAAATAGTTCGTCTTCTTTGCCGGGTCATTGTTTGTCTTTCTTTCGTTATGCCTAATTTAAAATGACAACATTTCCTTAATTTTAAAACAAAACGAGAAATAATTCCGCAATTTGTCACAATCATTTATCAACTGTAGTGTGCAATTTGTTATGTAGAAACAATATGACAATTGTCTTCGCTTACGGTTAACGTGGAAGGCATCAGTTTTAATAAATGCTTAACAAGTTTTAACAATGTATTGACACATGGTTTACAAACTGAAGATTAAAAATTGTTATTACATGAATAGAATTTTGCGTGTTTCTGATTGGTCTAAAAACAACTTTCGAGTCACGATAAATCGCAACATTACTACAATGACATATAAACAGGCTTAAACTGGTCAAAACCAGGTCAATATTGGATTCCGCTTGACTACATTGCAGCGGAATCCAATATTAGTTTTGACCAGTTTAAGCCGGTTTTAAAATTTAGTTTATTCAATTTTAGTGGTCATTGAATCATATGTAATTATAACATATACTGTTAAAAATGTAAGAATAAAATAATTGACTTTTTATACTCTTATCAATATTTGAAATGTGATGAAACTCGAATTTCGTGATTATCAGCAAATCAATATCAAAATGCAGTATTAATAGAAAATATAAAGGGAGACAAGCATTATAACAATTACAAAATTTAAGCATCCACTGTTTTTCTAATGAAGGAAGATAATGATTTTATTCATGTAATAAAACACTTACTGACTTTGATATACGGTCGCAATCAGGATTTCTCAGCCCTCAAAAATGTTATATTCATCTCGCCTAGTCGCTCGGTGAATATTTATCGTCCGAGGTCAATATACTCCTAACAGGTCCATATTTGATGTATTGACAGAGTCAAAAGTCCATCATTATTATATTACATATGTATCTTTTTTATTCCAGTTGGATCAATTGTTTTTATTGTTTCTGTTTTTTTGGTGCAAGGACTGAGTTATTTTTTTAACGATTTTGTTGATTTATCAATTCTTTTTTATATGTATTTGTGACACAAAAAAGAACAAAATTCAAAATCATATCTTTTTAAAGTCAAAAATTAAATATCAACACTTAAAATGTAAATTTTTCACACTGGAAATGTAAATTTTTAACCTGACTGAAAGGTACGAAACATTGATAAAGAGTAACTTTTCTTCTTTTGGAATGTTAAAATTGAAATTGAATGTTATATTAGAGCAATTGTATAAGTTGGGCATTGGCATCATTGGGTTCCTCATAGTTGAATTTAGTTCCCTCGTCATTTTGGCAGGTGGGTTGGTTGTTGTTGTTCAAATGTGCTAAAAATATCATCCAGGCCATCATTTAGAAGATGAGTCCCATCACCAATATCTTGTACTAAAACTTGTTCCTGTGAACTTGTTAGTGTAACTAACTCAATGCTGTCGTTTAGGCCAGAAACAGAAGTAGTGGTGGCTGCAGCATAGGTTGATGTAGTTTTCAAGACTTTACTAGTAGTGACATTAGTTTTGTGGTTTAAAGTGTTTGACATTTTTCTTTTTGTTTCCTCACTAGTTTGCCCACTATATGTTCTTAGTGAGTTTTCAGATTTGTGGCCCGTGACGGACATTATATGCTGACTAGGAAAGTGGGCAGCATCTACATGTAAAACGTGGACTGTTGTAGCTCTTAAGGAGTGGTTAGTGTATGCCTTTGACAATTTGGCAGCCTCAGATATTTTCTTCATCATGGATCCCAGGAAGTTATGACCAAGTGCAATATTGTCGAAATAAATCCCATCCTTTGGTTTTTCCCTGGCTTTTTGAAAAAAAGACTTGCATTTGGGATTCAGTTTCTTTATATAAGCCACTAAACTTCGAACTGGACAATGAGGACTTTCTGAAATAAAGAGATAACCAAAATCAATACAGTGTTTAAAAAATGTTCCATATTTTATAACTAAAAAATCCTGAATCCATGAAAGTGTCTTTTTTACTAATGAGAGTAAGTAAACAAAACAAGTCAAAGACACACCAGAGAAACTGAAGATCGCAATGGTCGTGACTTGGCATACATGTAGGCCATAAACAAGAAATAGTGGGTTAAACCAGGTTTTATTACGCAAAATTGAAGGAAAGTAATTTAATGATTATGGTAGAGTTAAATTTTAAATAAAAGGGAAAGAATCGTCCTGCATGTATATAACATATCACAGATAGAGATCGGCTCATGTTAAACAGTGCAAATGTTGGAAATTACATTGTAAATTTTATAAATACAAATGCATAATATTTTTTAAATACAATGTACATGTACTGTACCTTTTATTTCATACATCCGACCCTCACTTTTTGGCTCATCTGCGTGGTGATTTTTTGTGAGTTCGTCCTTTACTTTGTAAGCATATAGTGCCCTTGACCCATCTCTAGTGAGATCTCTGAGGTTTTTACGACCCCTCCTACCAAAATGGAGCATAACATCTACAAAGACCTACAAAACAAAGTAATGTTTTTTTTTCTAATATAAATACACAAAGCAACATTTTATACTAGTATAAAACACACAGAGGATTCTGGGACTAACAGAGCATGAACATGTATGGTGTAAACTGTATTATATTTACATGTTTATTTAAAAACCATTTTTTTACTTGAACCACTTAAATCAAAGTGAAGCTAGACTCGACGGAGTGTAATAGTTAAGCAGGTGTAAGGTGTGGTATAAACTATCTATATGGCTTGTCGCAATGAAAAATCCTACAAGATGCTTCATTTGTTAATCTAGAAGCTCAAATACTTGAGCAAATGTGCATTTTACATGACGGTTTCGTGAGAAAAAGCGTGTCTGAAATATAGAATAAAATGAAAATACATTGTGCTGCAACACTTGTGCTGAATCAGTATTTCTCCATGAATCCAAGTATAAGAACAAGATTTGTAAGTCTGTGTCACAAATATACTGGGTATGATCTACCGAAGCTTTCCCTTCTCCTTTTAACTGCTTCACCACTCCACCTTTTGCGGACGTTGAAAAATCTTTTCCCTTAACAATATCAATCTTATTCTCCTTGACACTGTCCAGATGCCTTTGAATACCTTGTCGATAGGACATATGTAGTTTTTTTTATACATCTCTCCGTTTGTATCTCGGGCTTCTGCATAAAATTTTGTAAAAGTTTTATCAAGCGTCTCGACATCATAATTTTCGAAGTCTGGATTAAGTTCATTTTCAGTCAAATACTCACTAAATAACTTCACGGCTTGCTTTGTAGCCTTTTTGGTATTGGCAGTATCAGCATTTTCTACGATTTTGTTTATGTTATCCTCACTTAAGTTAACAAATTTTCGTTTTGTCGTCTGCCGAGAGACTTCCTCCGCCATATTTGTTTACAACTATGTGTATAAAATATATCTGGAACTGACGAATATCCAGATCTAAATTTAGTAACATAGCGTCAATATAGGTAAAAATAGAAACATAGCGTCAATATACCAAAAAGGCACCGCTTTGATTTCAAAGTAAAGAAATACACTAAATATCCTTAAAACCACGTGACTAAATAATCCAATGAAAATGTAAGAATCATAAACCATATGTAATATAACATTTTTTATGGCCGATAAATCCTGATAGCCACCTATATCAAAGTCATTAATTGTATAATATCTTTGTAAGATTAAGCGCAATACAAGAAGGAAACTAACTTGATAATAACCATTGTCAATATATTTTTTTGCTTCTAATTATTAATCACGAAATTGAATTGTTCTTTGACGTAAACACAAAGAAAAACATTGGCACCAATTAAATTCTCAAATCATGACACATCAGATATAAGTGTGTGTACATATATATTTTGTTTGTTGATGTGATGATGTTTGATGTTCTGGTATTTGTTCTATGTGCTATATCTAGGACAAAAAGACCTTGTAACTAATTAAAGTAAATACACTAATTCGTATCCAAGACTGATAGGAGAATATAACTTAAAATAGAAGTAGCCATTTATCACATACTTGCATTGCAATTGAATCCCCGGTAGGAAAACTGGTAATCCTTGTCAATTAAGATTGGAGTCCAGCACACCATGCATACAGTGAGACACGAAACCAATACCTCAGTGTTAACAGATCACGTGATCAACAATAGATAACTACCCTAACCACTCGGCAACCGAAGTCGCGATACAGTATGTAATTACATGTAACTTATTTGTGAAAATTCGTTATTCTGATTGTCGTAAGTGAGGCAAATTATAACATTAATGTTTAAGGAAAAAGAATCGAAGAAAACTAGGAGTGATCATAATAATAACTAGATAATGTTTGCTTTATATTTGCAATTTCCCGTTTCTCAAGAAGCTGTTTTGTCAGTTTCACTGTTGTAACTTTTGAAACCTAACATAACATGGCACTACTGGAATGCAACAATATACATCAATTAGTCAGTACTTATCTGGGCTTGGTTACCACTGGTATAATAGGATATTTTAAGTTAAGTCTAGTTTTGTTACGGTAGAGTTCTGCATTTAATGAACAATATAGAGTTCATTACAAACAAATTCCTTTTAATTTCAGCATAAACATCGTGAAAATGTCCCACCTATATATTTTCTTGCATCGTGATTGAGAACACAAACAAGGTATTGTTACTGGTTTTTAAATTACACCAATACAAAACCAGCCTAAAACTATACCATATTTATGCCAAAATAACTCTTTTATGTACACAAAGTTGCATCTACAAAATGTATTTGTATTTATTGAACGGTGTCTACTGTGGTATATTGTATGACCTATTTTGATTAAAAAAGAAAACGCGATAAAAACGATAGAATCAAAAGATAAGATAAAAATGAAGGTTGGAGATGACAGTCATGGCAAACAGAAAACTCACAAAACACCAAAAACTCAGAACGCGTAGCAAAAAAATACGCAAAAAATCAATCTAAAGTCACGAACGCGATGAGAAACACATATAATACTAGAACTTCAAAACGCAACACTTTTAGCGATCGGTCAGCTATTAGTCAGCGGCCACTCATAGATTCGTCATCGATAGGTTGTAAATTATTCAGATCAGTCAAATCGCTTAAAATCGTGTATTCGTCTATTCACGGAAAGGGGAACGATATGACTTGTATGTCTGATTAAATGTATCTATTTTATTTTTCTGTCAGTGAAACTGACGTATTAACTGAAACATTTATAATTCAAAAATGAAAATTTTCAGATGAAAATTTAAAGTAGCTGTGTACTTTGGTGGTTTTTCGTATTCAATGCGTTCATTTCCAGTATCTTAAATTCAACAAATTGAAACGACAAATCACTATGGCACAACGTTAGATAGATGTTTACAGCAGAAGAAAGGTTATTTCCAATATAAGCCTTAATAATTAGTATAATTATTAATAATTTATGCTTTGTTTATTCATCACAAAAACCAATTGTTCTTTGACAAAAAAAAGAAATGAAAAATAAGCATATTGACGAATTAAATACCAAAAAGTGACACATAAGATTTATAATAGTGTATGTATAATTACCTTTGAATAATATTTTTCTGTAGTTATTGACAAGATGATTTGTTGATGTTTGATATTCTAGTCTCTGTTCTATACCAAGGTTATCACCAAGTCCTTGTAGCTTATTAAAAGTAAATATAGTCTTGTAGTGATGACCTGTCATGGAAATATATAATAAAAGTAAAAGTAGTCAGTATCTATTCCAATATATAATGTATGTGAAGGTTTCATTTGTTTGATTATAATACATTATATCCATGTCGGAAGATAATAGACACTATTTTGATTTTCGTTTCAAGGCTTAATAAAAATAAAAATACGAACACAACCATAATTTCAAAAGCGTATAATTATTTTTGACTCAACCTAAAAATGCAGAAGATATTTGCAAACTCTGATAAATATACGCACTTTAAAAGTCAAACTTGTGACAATAGTTTTAATAATAACAGATTGCTATATCATTCGGGAAACACAAATTATATTTATCATTGATGTGCACCGTGTTATAATGATTTTGACACACCTAAACCTTGGAGATTTGTATAACGACCCTACATGTCAGTTTAATTTCCAGTTCAGTGTATTGTTCCTTAGTAAGGCTTGTATCCAATCCTTGTATTGAGATCACTCAATGTATGTTAAAATAGGAGAAAAAAACAACACAACCTCGATAATTAAAAAAAATATGTCAACAGTCATTTACATTAACAAGGAATAAAACTACGTTATAATTTACGATCTTGGAACACATATTTCGTTAAGATAAAGTTAACTGGACTGGCTTGTAACAAAACTTAGGAAAATTAATATAGGAAGACTAAAGAAAAGGTTTTTAAAACCATCCAAAAAGATCGGTCCCCCAACAAGTCATTACATATTAAAAAAATAAAGTAATTTAGCTCTCCATTATTCTATTCCTATCTAGATTATATCAACTACAAATCTTGAGTGCGACAATGTTGAATAAAGGACACTTCTCTATTGGCAGAGTCTACTGCAATTATGACATCATTACATTCCATCTCCTTAATTTATTCCGCCTTTTTAAGAAATAAAAATTGGCGATACTTACAAAAAAGTTTGTATAATTGGTCATATTTCATAAATTTGTTACAAAAGTTTACAGTTAAAAATAAGCTAAATATATGAATACAATATTAGTCCAAAAATAAAATGATCATGTCACTATGACGACATTCTTTGATGTCAATGAAAGCTACATTGCTTTGGAGACGATAAGATTAAAATATGCTTCATACTCTATTTTAAATTGGATATCTTGAATTTGATTTAACAAATAAGTCTTGCATATAACTCCTACTTAAACAAGGAGAATAAAAGCAATAATCTTTTTCATGTTTTTATCTGGATCGTTGAGTTGTGCCCAGTTTCCACAGCTCAATACGTTTTGATTTGAAGTTGTAGTTTTACTTATTGTGTATCCCCAAACTTGCCAAAAATAAAGATCTTAATTAATCTTAATCAGTCTTATTCTCATTTTAACAGCAAAATTTGATTTTGTTTCCTTTATTTTAAACTAAACTCATTTTGTATAGGATAATATAAAACACAATGTCCATTACTTGGTAAATTAAAAGCTATTCAACAGTCATAACAATACAAGCTAAAAGCAAACTTACCTATTGGAACCCTCTTTTATTAACACGATTTTGATACAAATATGACAATCTACGTTGATCTACCAAATTCACACTAGAAGAAAAGTTACTACAGGTAGATCACAATTTGCCTCCTACTTGGACCCATTTTCTGGATACTGATAGTGGTAAATTGTACAATATGATAGTTTCAAATTTGTGTGTTTCAATTTTTCTTTTGTAAGTTTAAACTTACAAGCAGCTTACGCTCATACTTTATAGAGCCCATAACCTTTATTTAAGCTCTCGGTTGTAGTTTCTATAGTCTTTGTCTGTGAAAACAAATATTCTGTTTTTGTTTTAAAAATAGCTACTTTTACTGATAATGCCGCCAAGATAAAAATAATACTTATATTTCAGAATATAAAAATTTGTCTCTAAAAATGCTGGATACTGAATACTGGATACGACGTTTTGTTCAGTGTAGAATTAACATAGGAAAGAAACCGACTGACTCACTGGAGCCGAAAGATTGATTGATTGATTGGATGTCTGCTTTACGTCCAGCGAGCAGTATTTCAGCTATATTCAGGACGGTTATATATATATATATATATATATATATATATATATATATATATATATATATATATATATATATATATATATATATATATATATATTCATATTTTATAAGTGAAACATTTGAATTTTCATTTGAACTGCACATCGCATAGGTTTAACAGACGAATTGCCCGGTGTAAAATGAAAAAAAAATGAATATAGTAAAAGTAACGGAGGATAGGAAAAAAAATAAAAGTCATTTTTTATTTAAAAAATGCTATATTTTCAATTTATTTTTTTTACATTAACATTTGTAAAGCGTGTGTGTAAAGTGTCTACCCATGGCCGTTGTTAATTCGTCGGTTTTGTATACACAAATTCGATTTCTGCGTTATGGAGGATAGCAGATATCCCCAAAGTTGTACATCTATCATTTTAACAAAAAGGACTATGTCTTTGAGCTTTTACAAGTTTTAACTACTGCGATAATGTAGTCTCAATATTTATAGTATATCATTTTAGTTCAAACACGAGTCGTGACAAAACAAGATTCGAATTTGATCGTTACGGAGGATATGCATTATGTAACGGGGGATAGAACTTTTTTTAAAAGCTTATAGGTTTTTTGTAGGATATAGCACTGACGAATGCTGAAAAACAAACCCACCCCAATCTTCAGGAAAACTGGAAGAATATTTAAAAATTCCCGAAGAACAAGTAAAGACAATTGAAAATATGTGCAAGAAGTAGCAACACAACCATATGAGCAGTTGAACTTAAAACTATTTAAAAAAAATTACAGTTGTATATTTAATAACAATAACATGACTTAAAAGAGTGATTCGTTTCAGAGTTAAATGTTAAAATAAATAAGGTGTTTGAGTTGTATTCTGTATTAGTGGATTCTCATCTTCAAAAATAATGTCCTCCGTAACAAATCAGTTTTCAGGACACAATTTATCTTTAGTATAGTATTCTTGATAAATTAACCAATAATGTCATTAAAATCGCTAATATCGCAATTTTAAAGATGCCGGATCCAGTTTTATTTATTTTTTATTCAATTTTACGACCTTTCAGATGAATATTATAACCTCCGTAACGTTATAAATTTCAGTGGCATTTTCATTATCGAGTAACGTTTGTGTTCAAGTTTTAATATTCTCTTATCTTAATTATATGTTTAAGGTAATAAATTCAAATGTTGCATAAGTGCGAAAACTTTGTAATACAAAATTTGAAAATCATAACCTCCGTAACTAACTGCTGTATCTCAATAATACGTTTGCGTTGAAAAGACCATGACAATACTGTTAATAAAAGTTTCTGTGTTGCAAGTAGGAATATCAATGAACAGATTCAAGAAGAAAAACATGGTCTGTATGAGAATTTGAGTTGACACAATTCTTTAGAAATCGACATTTATTTTTACAAACAGATTTTGGGTCCAATGAGAAATATAAGTTGTTCTGTAGAGCTTGAAATAATAGTTTGACCCAAGAAGTTGTATGAGTGAATGTGTAGTTTGGTAATAGATCTTTCTAATTTCTGTGATAAATTGGGTTTAAATGTAGGCTTATTTTATAACAGCTGTGTCTCTTAACAAGATATCCTCCGTAACAATGATATCACCCTGTGTTGACTTAAACGGCTGAAAAAAAATTATTTTAAATATTTAATTTATGAAAATTTATATTTGTGACAAGAAATAGTGCTACTTTACTTTGAAAATATCAGAGCAACTTTATTTTAAAGTTCATTTTTATAAAGTCCTACTTCCAAAGTGGTCATATTATATGGGAATGACTGTATAGTAACTGCTGAATCTTTGTAAAAATCATGATTTTGTTTATTGTAAATGGTAGAATAGGAGTAGATGCTATACACGGTAAATGTACATGTAAAAATGTTAGTGTAGTAGACTATTATTTTTCAAATGTAAATATGAGGGGGTGGACAGGGGGGTACCTTTCTCCTTTATCCCTCCCCACAGCTCCTTTCTCCCTCCCCTCAGCTCCTTTCTCCCTCCCCTCGGCTCCTTTCTCCCTCCCCTCTTTACACTTCTCCCTTTAAACCCTATAGCAATAGAAAATATCACTAAATTTTGACTCAAAACTGATAAAAATTTGGGACATGAAGCATTTAAACAGTTTTACAAACAAAGCATGACTCATGACACATTATCAAATGAATTTAATTGGTGTATCGTACCCTTTGGTAAAAAAATATGAGAATCATAAACTGTGACCGGTAGATTTATGAAATCATGACACTGAAACCTAATAGCAATCATATAGCCAGACCTGTAGTCCACATAGACCCATAGTCCACCCAGTTCACACAGATCTCTAGTTCATACAACCTATAGTCCACAGAGACCTATGGTCCATACAGACTTATTTTCCACATAGATTTATAATCCACTTACATTTCTAGTACACCAACACCCGTAGTCCATACAGACCTAAATGTTCAGAAAATAATATAGTGTATTCATAACTACAATTAATCGTTGTTTTTGGTCTCTTGTTAACTGTCTCGTTGTAGTTTGAATAAGAAACACAATAGAAATTCTTTAACAATAGGACAATCTTGTATTTTTAAACTTTTAGAAAACTGCGTTCACTATCATGTAAGATTAACATTATTCTACACTTAATTTACAGGCGGCATTTAATAGGTTTACATTTAGATTAAAATGTTGATTAGTTAAAAATTAATTCATGATAAGGTCTAGATTTCTCAAAACAAAACTCAAATCAATTCTCAGACTTTTGAGTTATTTCTTACCTACCACAGCAACATAAAAATTCTCGAAGTTCTGGTCGACTTAAAAGGGAATTTAAACTGAAAAACGGTGCTTATAAATTTAATGAAAAAGGGATTATTTGCTGCTGTAACATAAATTGCCTGATTATTTGTGCTATTTACAGTTTTACTTTTGCTGCGATAGTTTTTTTTTATTTAAAAGGAGAAAACTGATATTTCATAAATTGTCATTCAAGGGAAATAACTCCAAAAAAGAAGTCATTTGACAATCTTGGACCAAACGAGTTATTTGTAGCCCTTGTCCAATCTAATTAAAATTAAATCTTTCACTTGCTCCCCCATTTTTGTTATTGGTCGCTGCGTTGTAACACGCAGCGACCATAGCAAAAAGGGGGGGGGGGGGGCAAGTGAAATATAAACACAGCGACCAATAACAAAAAGTGGGAGCAAGTGAAAGATTTAATTTTAATTAGAGTGGCCCTTGCCTTACAGATCATTTTTGCAGTCTAGAGTATCACTCTGATTTTGGGCTATAGTATGGTTTAGTAAGGCGGGCAGGGGAAATGGGGTATCTATTTTTATCAACTCCTCCTACAGTTTTCAACCCAGATGTCTGAAACATCACATAACGATTGCACATGTATTGAATTTGTTGCACCTGCTATTATTGAAGTGTTCCAGCATGTTTTCCAATTTTCCAGACCTTGGAACTTTGTCATTTTTGAGCAGGTTTACAGAAGACAGTAAATATGTTGTGTAATTAACTCCTACAGTTTTCAGTCTAGAACTCTAAATTTCACAGAAAGATTGAAAATGTATTGAAGTTGTACGCCTGTTATTATTGTTCGAGGCTTTTTTTTCCTTATTTTCTGACTTGGGAACTTTGCGATTTTGTTAACTGTTGAATGGTTTAATTATGTATTCCTTTATAAAAACTTAATGGTAAGTATGAGGATAATTCATTGAGAAATTTATAAGTTTTAAGTTACAAAGCAAACACTGAAAATTTCAAGAAAAATTATGAGTAAATTACATATAATACTATGAGGAGTAACTGGACAAATTATTGACAATTAAATTGTTTGTAGGCCATGTCCTTCTGTTTATTTTTGCAATTGACAGTTTTACTCTAGCTTTAAATTTATAAGGCAAATACTTATATTTTCATAACAAAATTGTTATTAAAGGGCAAAAACACCTGTAAGGATTCGTCTGACAATTTTGGACCAAATGCGTTTTTTAAAGGCTTTGTCTTGCAATTTACCGTTTCACTCTAGTCATTATTAAAGGGCAAAAACTCCTTTAAGAATTTGTCAGACAATTTAGACCAACATAGTGATTTGCATTGTCTTGCTGATCATTTTTGCAATTTACTATATCAATCTGCTGTTTATTTTTCAAGTTATACTGTCAAAACTGACGATTTTCTAAAAAAAATCGTAACTTAATGTCCATAACTCATAAAAATATAGAATGTGCTGATCATTTTAATGTAACGGGTTTTTTTTCTGTAGCTATATAACATTGTGAGATATTGGCCAAAACATGTGTTGACCCATGTTCTTCAACTTGCGCTTGTAAAAAATAGTTCAGATTACGGCCGCTCTCAGATACATTAATCAGTGTATACTGATTACTTTTCTATAAATCGTGAATCTTTGGTACTGATCCTAAAACCAAGATGGCCACAACACTGGAACATAAAACTCCAGAGGCTCTAAAAAAATAGCTGGTTTCAGAAACTATTTCACTTATTTAAATCCAATTATGCAGAACTAATATAAGGGTAATTTTCTGCCATTGTAAAATGCATTGTGGCTACTAGAGCCATTGATGTTCTGATTGGCGGAATTAAAATGAATCTTGCTCTGAAAATCTGAGTACCAAACATAATTGTGATACTGTATAAATTTTAAGAATTTGGCGCAGATCCTAAATTCAAGATGGCCACAAATTTTGTGTCATGTTAATTCATGTCGATTAAACTAAAGTTTTTGTAATGAGTAATGTGAGCATTACAGGCTTTCCATGTGTAGAAACATTTTTTTTACAAGTGTAATTATGAATAACTTAGACTTACCGCAGGTTGTTCGGTCTATTTTAGTTTCCGATACTAGTAAATATTTTTTGGTTCGGAGACCTTTAATGGATGACGAAAGTGTCAATACACTTGCATTTTTAGTTGTGGATCAAAACGAACTATATCCGTCTTTTGGATAACCAATATACTTGAATAATTAGAAACTAAAAATATTTAACTAAGATTTCCCCCATAAATCGTGTTGTAAATTGTAACAAGAAAAGCAAGACCAGGTCATTTGGACATTCAGAGCTTTTAGTTCCTTGTTTTCATTAAATTTGTCATTAGTGTTAGGTACCCAAAATCTGGTATGGTAACGTAATCATTACTCTGAATTACTTAAATAACGGGATATACCTATAAAAGAAGCCGTATTTTAATGTTTTTTATTTGTATAAAACTGTTAAATTGAAAAAACCCCTCATCAAGAATGCGTTTTTCTTAATTTCAAATTTTGCCCCTTTTCAATTTGTTTTCATGTATTGTGAAAGCGCTATACATTCAACCATGTCTAGTAACGTTTGTTACGAACACATTTGTGTAATTTTTTACCGATTTATTACGACTTTCGACGTATTTGTCGCATTTTAAATTCACACTGAAAAATATAATATCATTTTAGATATGCGTTTGTTTTCTCAATAAATTTTCCATGAATTTTTAGAGCACTTGTAACATATATTTTTGTCAGATTTATACGAGTTTATCTATTTCTATAGTCGTTTCGTTAGTGCGACATTTTTTAAACGATGTTATTATAAACTAAGTTGCATGAACATATTATAAATATTCGATAAGGAAAATATTTATGCGCAAAACGTATGTGTGCGAATTTAAATACAATTTGAGCAATAAATGGTTATTTATTGTGGACATAGACTTACAAATCTAGATATTAAACCCTCTTTTAAGGTGCACGACGTAATATTTAACGTAACATCAAAAAAGCTCAAATGACGCTACGTTTAGAGGCCCCAATAACGTGCGCTACGTCTTATTGAAATTGTTACAATTTTCAATGTAAAAGAATTAACAAAACTTCATTTGTTTTAAAATCTACCGGTATTACGTACTACATGCAATAAAACACTACCAGTGCAAACTGCGCTTTGATTAATATTTGTTTTACATACATGGATCAAACTCACGGATACAAAGCTAAAACTAGGTACTCAAAGTGGTGTCAGAGGAGAAGATTGTTTATAAAGTTAACAACGGATAGATAACAGATGACAGACACCTGGTCAATAAGTGATCACAATATAGAAAAGGGACAAACATACGCTTTAGGAAAAACCTTACTGCATACTAGCATAGTAAAAATTCTGATCATTTGGATGCAATTTATCTCTTTACTGGAGTTTTATGAAAATAATTTTAGTCTTTTTCAATTACATCAACGAATTGGCACTTATTAAATGATTTTCAGGTACAAATTAAAGAATATATTTGTACAAGTACTGCCTCCCTCTTTTTTTATTTTTCCTTTCTCCCTCCCCTTTCTCCCTCCCCTCAGCTCCTTTCTCCCTCCCCTCTACTCCTTTCTCCCTCCCCCTCTCTCCCTGTCTCCCACTACCCTGTCCGCCCTTTCAAATATGTTATCCTCAATTGTTAATTTTTATGTTTTGAAGTTTAGCTCCCTTTTTTCAGACGCTCAAACTCCTCTAAAGATTACTCTTAATCGCATTTGTTTGTAATCTACAAGTGATAGACCTCTCGATGCATACTCAAAATCCCTAGGTCATCGCGAATATATTAATAAATGGGAAAACAGAATAGACAAAGACGGTTTATTCATTAAATGAAAAACTTTTAGCGCTACAAAATACCGTGATAGATAAAAGTATTGAACGATTTAACTTTGAAACTTTGTAATATTTTTAAAAGCTCAGCCCACACCTTTGGATCAATGATTATGTCTGCAAAAAATACAAAACAATATCATAATCAACAATTGAATACTAAGCCTTGGTTCGGAGAGAAAAGTAAAAGTACCAGGCGTGTTTATATAAAACAAAAGAGGTGTTATAGAAAACACATAACACATGATAATAAAGCAAAAGTTAAAGAAGCTAAAGGCTTATAAAAAACGATAGATATAGATATGCGCTCATATAAAATGAAAGTCTCGAGAGATATAGACGAACTAAAGTCGAGTAATCCAAGGGAGTTTTGGAAGCTACTTAAGGGTGACAGAAATGAGGGGCCTAATATTCACTTAGAATCTTTATACGACTTTTTCAGTAAGCTGAATGAAGCTACCGAAAGAGATGATACTATACCGGTAATATTTCCTAATATTGATCTGGATGATGTAGAAACCCTTAACGAAGAGATCAATACGAAAATTACACAGAGTGAAATATTTAACTGTATAAAGAAACTGAAAAATAACAAAGCTTCTGGTCAAGACATGATTATAAACGAATATATATTAAATCGACGGCTGACACAATTATAGTGACTTATTGATACCTTTACAACTTAATATTTGAAACTGGAATAACACCCAAGAACTGGTTGGCTGGAGATATTAAACCGATTTATGAAAATAAGTGCGACCACTTTGACCCTAAAAACTTCAGACCTATTACGATCCTGAGTTGTTTAAACAAAACCTTTACTTCCGTTCTATATGAGCAACTCAACAAATTCTCGGACGAATTTTTGATATTAAATGAAAACCAATTAGGTTTTAGAAAAAAAATTATTCCACCACCGTTTGTTTTCTCTGTTTATGCAATTTGATTTAATGAAATGTGAACTAAAGAAGCTGTTTTGTTGTTCTATTAACTTCGAAAAGGCTTTCGATAAAGTATGGAGAGAAGGCCTATGGTATAAGCTTTTTGAATAAGATCAACGGCAAAGTGTACAAAGTAATTTTCAGTCTTTATCACACCCTTTATAGCGATAAGTAAAATACGGTAAGATCAGTAAGATCAGTATAACACGGTCAGAGTAAAACGTACCAGGCGTGAGGTAGGTCTTACCATATTATGTCTGTATAGTATAGATGATAAGAACTTAAAAAATGAATGGTACGTTTCTGTTGAGGAAGCTTTGGGCTTTCTGACCATACAATTCATGTATTGAAAACCCTGTTAGAAAAGTTAAAAAAAAAAGGTTGATTAAAAGGCAAAACATGGTTTTCAAGGAAAATTGTGTGTTCTTATACACAAAACATGAAAACGATTTATCATTCAGATAAATTGTAAAGACAATCTGAATCTATAACATATTGGTGATTTTTGAATAAGACGTCAAAGGCTATAACTGACCCAAAATGAAAATATCAAACAATATTTATGCACAGTGAAAATTTTTATGAACAGTATTACACGGTAAATGATCAGCAAAACTCGGAAAGTTTTCCTCCGTGTAATACTATTCATAAAATTCATAATACCTCAAGCCTGGTACGTTTTAATCTGACCGTGTTATACTGATCTTACCGTGTTTTACTTATCGCTATGTAGGGTGTTTTTGTTATGAAACAAAATCTAGAATTGTTTACAACAGGGAAGGGTCCATGGAGTACAACAAGGGGAACATTTATTCCCCTTTTTATTTTCGTTCTTTTAAATGACCTTGATTCCTTCTCATCAAGTTGTGATATTAGAGGTCTTGATTCAATAACCAACCACTGACATTGAAGACAAATTATATATATATATATATATATATATATATATATATATATATATATATATATATATATATATATATATATATATATATATATATAAAAGTCTAGAAGATTATGCAACGATACAAATGACGGTGTTTCTTGTCAAAAATTTAGACAAAGACTGACCAACGAATGGCCTTAGTCATTGAGTGTCAATATAAATAAGTACCGTAAACAATCATAACATATTGATCTTAAACTTTCTCTTTTCAACTTAACCCAAAACTTTTTTATAGTTGCTTCTCAGTCCGCTAACCGCGGACGTGCCGTGCTGTTACTAGGCTTTGCTCAAATATTCCAACAAGATGTAATCAAAATTATCAATGACAAATTCATTACGCCAGACGCGCGTTTCGTCTACTTAAGACTCATCAGTGGCGTTTAACTCTAAATGTTTAAGATATTCTTCATTTAGGGATGGAATGTTGTTTTTTCATTGGTAGATTGAATAATATAAGTCCACTGGGATCGTGTAAAAACACAATACAGGCAGTTCAAAATATTATATAAAGTGTCTAAATGAAAACTGCTGAACCAGTACACTTATTTAGTATCGGATCGACAAACATGACGATACAGCATAAACAAAAAATAATAATATAAAAGTCTAGAAGATTATGCAACGATACAAATGACGGTGTTTCTTGTCAAAAATTTAGACAAAGACTGACCAACGAATGGCCTTAGTCATTGAGTGTCAATATAAATAAATACCGTAAACAATCATAACATATTGATCTTAAACTTTCTCTTTTCAACTTAACCCAAAACTTTTTTATAGTTGTTTCTCAGTCCGCTAACCGCGGACGTGCCGTGCTGTTACTAGGCTTTGCTCAAATATTCCAACAAGATGTAATCAAAATTATCAATGACAAATTCATTACGCCAGACGCGCGTTTCGTCTACTTAAGACTCATCAGTGGCGTTTAACTCTAAATGTTTAAGATATTCTTCATTTAGGGATGGAATGTTGTTTTTTCATTGGTAGATTGAATAATATAAGTCCACTGGGATCGTGTAAAAACACAATACAGGCAGTTCAAAATATTATATAAAGTGTCTAAAAGAAAACTGCTGAACCAGTACACTTATTTAGTATCGGATCGACAAACATGACGATACAGCATAAACAAAAAATAATAATATAAAAGTCTAGAAGATTATGCAACGATACAAGTGACGGTGTTTCTTGTCAAAAATTTAGACAAAGACTGACCAACGAATGGCCTTAGTCATTGAGTGTCAATATAAATAAATACCGTAAACAATCATAACATATTGATCTTAAACTTTCTCTTTTCAACTTAACCCAAAACTTTTTTATAGTTGCTTCTCAGTCCGCTAACCGCATTCCATCCCTAAATGAAGAATATCTTAAACATTTAGAGTTAAACGCCACTGATGAGTCTTAAGTAGACGAAACGCGCGTCTGGCGTAATGAATTTGTCATTGATGATTTTGATTACATCTTGTTGGAATATTTGAGCAAAGCCTAGTAACAGCACGGCACGTCCGCGGTTAGCGGACTGAGAAGCAACTATAAAAAAGTTTTGGGTTAAGTTGAAAAGAGAAAGTTTAAGATCAATATGTATTGATTGTTTACGGTATTTATTTATATTGACACTCAATGACTAAGGCCATTCGTTGGTCAGTCTTTGTCTAAATTTTTGACAAGAAACACCGTCATTTGTATCGTTGCATAATCTTCTAGACTTTTATATTATTATTTTTTGTTTATGCTGTATCGTCATGTTTGTCGATCCGATACTAAATAAGTGTACTGGTTCAGCAGTTTTCTTTTAGACACTTTATATAATATTTTGAACTGCCTGTATTGTGTTTTTACACGATCCCAGTGGACTTATATTATTCAATCTACCAATGAAAAAACAACATTCCATCCCTAAATGAAGAATATCTTAAACATTTAGAGTTAAACGCCACTGATGAGTCTTAAGTAGACGAAACGCGCGTCTGGCGTAATGAATTTGTCATTGATAATTTTGATTACATCTTGTTGGAATATTTGAGCAAAGCCTAGTAACAGCACGGCACGTCCGCGGTTAGCGGACTGAGAAGCAACTATAAAAAAGTTTTGGGTTAAGTTGAAAAGAGAAAGTTTAAGATCAATATGTTATGATTGTTTACGGTATTTATTTATATTGACACTCAATGACTAAGGCCATTCGTTGGTCAGTCTTTGTCTAAATTTTTGACAAGAAACACCGTCATTTGTATCGTTGCATAATCTTCTAGACTTTTATATTATTATTTTTTGTTTATGCTGTATCGTCATGTTTGTCGATCCGATACTAAATAAGTGTACTGGTTCAGCAGTTTTCTTTTAGACACTTTATATAATATTTTGAACTGCCTGTATTGTGTTTTTACACGATCCCAGTGGACTTATATTATTCAATCTACCAATGAAAAAACAACATTCCATCCCTAAATGAAGAATATCTTAAACATTTAGAGTTAAACGCCACTGATGAGTCTTAAGTAGACGAAACGCGCGTCTGGCGTAATGAATTTGTCATTGATTATTTTGATTACATCTTGTTGGAATATTTGAGCAAAGCCTAGTAACAGCACGGCACGTCCGCGGTTAGCGGACTGAGAAGCAACTATAAAAAAGTTTTGGGTTAAGTTGAAAAGAGAAAGTTTAAGATCAATATGTTATGATTGTTTACGGTATTTATTTATATTGACACTCAGTGACTAAGGCCATTCGTTGGTCAGTCTTTGTCTAAATTTTTGACAAGAAACACCGTCATTTGTATCGTTGCATAACCTTCTAGACTTTTATATTATTATTTTTTGTTTATGCTGTATCGTCATGTTTGTCGATCCGATACTAAATAAGTGTACTGGTTCAGCAGTTTTCTTTTAGACACTTTATATAATATTTTGAACTGCCTGTATTGCGTTTTTACACGATCCCAGTGGACTTATATTATTCAATCTACCAATGAAAAAACAACATTCCATCCCTAAATGAAGAATATCTTAAACATTTAGAGTTAAACGCCACTGATGAGTCTTAAGTAGACGAAACGCGCGTCTGGCGTAATGAATTTGTCATTGATAATTTTGATTACATCTTGTTGGAATATTTGAGCAAAGCCTAGTAACAGCACGGCACGTCCGCGGTTAGCGGACTGAGAAGCAACTATAAAAAAGTTTTGGGTTAAGTTGAAAAGAGAAAGTTTAAGATCAATATGTTATGATTGTTTACGGTATTTATTTATATTGACACTCAATGACTAAGGCCATTCGTTGGTCAGTCTTTGTCTAAATTTTTGACAAGAAACACCGTCATTTGTATCGTTGCATAATCTTCTAGACTTTTATATTATTATTTTTTGTTTATGCTGTATCGTCATGTTTGTCGATCCGATACTAAATAAGTGTACTGGTTCAGCAGTTTTCTTTTAGACACTTTATATATATATATATATATATATATATATATATACAAGTCTAGAAGATTATGCAACGATACAAATGACGGTGTTTCTTGTCATAAATTTAGACACAGACTGACCAACGAATGGCCTTAGTCATTGAGTGTCAATATAAATAAATAACGTAAACAATCATAACATATTAATCTTGAATTTTCTCATTTTAAATGAACCCAAAACTTTTTTCATAGTTTGCTTCTCAGTCCGCTAACCGGGGACGTGCCGTGCTGTTACTTGGCTTTGCTCAAATATTCCAACAAGATGTAATCAAAATTATCAAGGTGACAAATTCATTACGCCAGAATTTGTCACCTTGATAATTTTGATTAATTTGATTAAATTTGAAATCTACAAAAGGGGTCTTTATCGTTAACTATTTATACGAAACATAAAACACGTTTCATTTTTAAAATATTGCCTGGATAAAAGTAGGTGGTCTTTGTAGTTAAATGCACTTGCATTATAGCGTGACTCTCTGTTATCGTATAAATAGAAAAAAAACATTCTAAATTGTAGTTAATGTAAAAGCAATATATTGCGGAAATTACAAAATTTCATCGATGTTTGTGTACAAAGCTTCACTAAGGAAAAAAGCAACTCCAGCAGGGATTTATTAGGAAATAAGATATAAAGAGTCCTGGTCTTGATGAAATTAGTGGAGAGACATTTGATCATTCTGGATAATGGTCTACAGGAAAGACGTGTAATCACGTATTAGACGTGATGATAAAAAATCAATGGGACGTTATATTCCTGCAAAACGGACAACTTATTTTAATATTAGTAAAGCAAAATTATAATAATTATAAAAACAATTACAATAATCGTTTTACAGTTGAGAACAGACTACATATTATTCGTCATTGATTGAAGATGTTTATCAATACCTACATATATACTATATACAAACAATACTTTATTAGATGACTCTCAGATTATTATGAATTGGTTACAGAAAGCATAGTCACACTTATTCCAGGTGAACTTAGGTTGTTAACATTAAATTTTAAAATTAAAATTAAGTTTTTGTAAAGTAAATACTTATCATAATAAATTTTTATATTTGAAAATACAGAGGAACTAAAAACAAAAAAATAGCCCCAGTGTCACCCCGGTACTGACAGAAACCACTAGTCTTTCTAACCAATTCCATCGAGGAAGAAAGTGTGACAACGTGCCCCCTCCCACAGGAATCCCAGGAACAGGAGTATTAAACCAGACCTATTCCAAAGGAATAGTACTGAAAGGGGGCACATCAATTCTATTGTTTCTCACTCTTTTAAACTACGAGCTTTTTGCAAGTGGAAGAAGATCGAGAAGAGCTAGAAACAGCTAACCTCTCTTTACAAAAAGGAGGCACTGAACCCCAAGGGATTAGCTGGAGAGGAATGCGACTTACCAAGATGTGGACAAATTTATCTTGCCAACAGAAAAACTGCAGATAAAACTTTTAACATTGGATGAACATTGACAACTTCTGTATGAAGTTTGTCCAAGGAAACCCAAACAGAAGAACCAGTATTAGCTTACCTATTTCTATAAAAAGAACGATGTACTGAACCCTGAAGATAGGCAAAGAAGGAACGTGATTCACTGAAAAGTGGACAATTTTACTTCACCTTTGAGTGGACCTTGTTTACCAAAGGAACCCAAACAGAAAAAGTAGGATTAGCTGACCTATTTTCACAATAAAAAATAGGTACTGAACACTGCGAAATGGCAGCGGAGGAACGTGACATACTGAGAAGTGGACAATTTTCTCCTATCATACGAAGAAACATAAAACTTCACCATTGGGTGAACATTGTTAACTTCTATATGAAGTTTGCCAGGGGAACTAGGATTAGCTGACAGCTTTCCAAAATAGGTACTGAAACCGAGAATTGGCATAGGAGGATTGCGACTTACAGAGAAGTGGACAATTTTCTCATTCTATCCTAAAGACTGAACATAAAACTTCACCATTGGGTGAACCATGTTTACTTCTATAAGAAGTTTGCCAAGAGAAGACGAACCGAAGAATTAGGGTAGGCTGACCTCTTTCCACAATAGGAACTAGGCACTAAACCCTGAGTATTGGCAGAGGAAGAACGTGTGTACACTTTTTTAATAGCCATAACAAGGACTCCTACAAGCCTACTGAGACCGATGACTATCAAAATTCTCTTGATGAATAGAAGGGTGCCTAACAACAGACACTGTAAAGCTCCTAGAATACCATAAACTTGCAATAAGGAGCACTGAGGACAATAGTAGAAGCTAATTATCTGACATGGTCCATTGAGATTCATGATCAACGGAAAAACTCTTCCCAAAAATCATGCAAGACCTCATAGATTGAGGATTTTATAAAATCTCTCGACGTGGAAAAAAGAAAAGTAAGCAAGGGTACCTAAGAAGAAAAATATTAGGCTCTTAGCCTACCATTAACTTGCAGAAAGTGAGACTAGAACTAAAACAATTACTCGCCCCTGTTCTTCAGTCATCATATAGCGACTGCCAAAAAATGTTTAGCTATAATTAGAAACTGAGAAAAACAGTCAAGAGATTTTCTTCTGACTGATAGCAACACTTAGAGAAGGACCCAACCAATCTGTCGGTTCAAACCTTATAAAGCCAAACAATCTTTATCTACACTAGAGTTGAACTTCCCAAAGAGAAACCATGGATATCTAAATCCTATGGTTTAATACATGGAAGGACAGGAGATAAATCAGCACTTAGGAAAAGAATTATTATATATGTTATACCATGTTTAATTAATGATATTTCATTAAACTAATTAAATTGATTAATAAATTAATAAATTATAACAATTATAATCAATTATAATAATTATATTATTAAAACATACCACTATAAAATATAAAAACAATAAATTTGTATAATGGCCCTGTGTCCTTGCCACATTGTAGGTAAGGGATAGTGAGCAAAGTAGGTAGCACTGGCAACAGAATCACTCCTTATGCCAGTGGCGAAAAACTACATAACACACTGTCAACAATAGAGCGTTTAGCCTCTCACAATAAAGAGGGGCTAAGTGAAAATGATAGAGAAATGTAAAATTATTTACATTCCCTTGGTTACTGGTTACTTTACTGACGGAAGAAAATAAATACTTTATGCAGTGATTGTGCAATGTAAAATTACTAATGGCCTTCGATCTGGTAACTTTACCAGACCGCAGAAAACAATAAATATTCTTTAACGGAAATGTAAGTTCTTTATGTATTTAAAGAACTGCAACCGGACATTCGGACTGGAAATATATTAATGTTCGTTGATTTGACGAAACTTTGTTTTCACTATGCAACATTTATCCCTAAATTTATCCTGTGTAATCATAGAAAGCTAATGAGATAAATCTAAAAAAACAGTCCTCCGTGTAGACTGAAGAGTTTATAGTGATAAGTAGAGTTGGGGCATGGTTAAAAATGTTACCTGTACTTTAGCTAATAAAATAAAACAACTGTAATAATATTAGTTTTTAATGGTACTTTAAACAACCATACTTCAAAAGGTAAGAAAGTGTCCAATGGAACAGGCTTTGGGCCAGCACCAAAATATTCACGGGCTGCTTGGTTGAGAAAAACTAGAAAAAAGATTGAGATTATGGTCGCACATGCGCCAGTTCGGATGGGAATGGGGGTTGTCTCAAAGGATACATGAATTTGTTTTGTGTTTCCGGTTCACAAGCTGCGAATAGAGAAAATATCAAAATTTATGATGGTAACGTATTTATTGTAATAAATTGTGCGTGTTTGAAGGAGCGGAGTTATGTATAACAGAGGTGTAGCATAGCATTTGATATTGGTAGCCGGTACCGGCTGCTACGCCTATGTATTTGAGATGAGAGGAAAGTCAAAATACACCAATAAAAATAGAAAAATATCAACATTGTTTTTTTTATTTCTGAAAATTATTGGTATGGCATGCCGTACCAGCAAAAGTTATTGACCTGCCGTACCGGCTGCTACGCCTATCTATAATGTGCAATTACATGTTCCATTGTTAATGTTTTCTCGGTAATTTTGTTCATTGAATATCATATTTCATGTTTGAAACAATACTAGTGCTATTAAGCGTTGCTGCTATTATGCATGTTCAATAATGAAAATGAGCCACACCGCAACTCGTATTATAATAATCAATATGGTTATAGACTTTTATTCAATGGAACTATGTTAAATTGATTTATTTTAATGACGGGCTGAACAGAATTTTGTTTAAAAAAAAACCAAAACAAACCAAACAAACAAACAAAGCAAAAAATAAACACATATAACAAACACAAAACCTCCTCTTTGACTTTTTTAAAGAGGTTTATATGTTCCGTACGTATTTCTATCGTGCAAAAGACTTTAAATTTTAGTAGTTTAATGAAAACACCTGTAGACAGAAATGTATCAACAGTTACAAAGATCTAATAAGAAGAAATAATATTGTAAAAGATAAATGCGCTGACCTGTTTAGAGAATTAGGGAAGACCAGGCCTGGGGAACAATGTGTTCCTGTTTGAGAAATGCAAAAGTCACCAAAACGAGAAAAGGTATAATTTATTGCTTCCGAATTTTAGTAGAGGAAGCATCCAGATTTGGCCTAAACTTATCAATTTGTACAAAACCTCATGAACTATGATGTGCTAAGTATCTCAATACTGGAGTACAAGCTTTTAAGATTTCCTCAATCTTTTCAAATTTAGAAAGCAGAACTTTAAGCAACTTTTAGTCATACGGTTGTTCGTGAGTAGCATTAATACTTAAGTGTCTCGATCATATATTCCCACATGAAAGGTTTTTATATAAAGTATAACAAATTGACTTATTAATATCCAACACGCCCATTCCATTACAGTATACTTTAAATATACTTATTCACATGTGCTCCGAAATAAAAGGACAGAAGTAGTAAGATAGCTATTCGAGTCTTAGCTTGCAAATAAATCTTGGGTCTGTTAATTATTTTGCCGATACGCCATGTTTCCAAATTCACGACAGCCCCACGACAAAGTTACATATTTCATTTAAACGATTATAAAAATCTATGAAAAAGATCATAATTTTAAACAAGATTCACTGCTTTTTTATTTAAAAATCTAGCAGTAATATTTCTTTATAGAATTTAACGCATGACATGATGTGTTTACATGTAAGTTGTGATATAGGAGGACATCATCAGGAAGACATATACCATTTTAGTTGTTGAAAACGATGGAAATAGCGTCAGTAATTTATGATTTATTTTATAAGCATTGCCTGGAGCTCTAGTGTCTTAAATATAGAGTGAAATGCACTTTAACTTATAAACACATTTAATTTTCTTTATTCAAGTGAGTTGTAGTTTATTGAGGGTGTTGTCATACATACTAGTACTTACATGTACCATGTTCTCATTGACTGAAGTTTTAAAATTTTGTTATCAGAAACGTAATGATAAAAGGAAATTAAAGAAATTATCACATCAGAAATAGAAGTATCACGTTGTTATTGCATTCTCGTATTAATACTTAAGGATCCCCGTGACTAGATCTTTTTGATATGGATCAAGATGTGATATTTGTTACTTACATGTAAAAGATTATCAATCAATTAAACATCCGTTTTTTGAGTACTGGACACGGAGTAGTTCTCGCCGGCAAGTAATTCTCGCCACCCGATTTTTTGACAGTTTTTGTGAAAAACTGGAATTTTAAAAGGGATAATCGTAATTTGTTTTGGATTTAAGATAGTGAAATATATCAAATGGAACCTTTCTTGTCGATTTTAATGGAAAAATAACGACACAGTCACCAAATTGGCGAGAATTGCTTCTGTCATTTTTATGGCGAGAAGTACTCTCTGACCAGTAGTTATTTCATTTATAAATTCATAAACTCCTGATAAAGAGAACGACTTTATTTTAAAGATGTCATTATCGATATCATTGGACAAAAAATAACAAATCGACATTAAATAGTAAATAAACAAGATAGTTTGAGCATGGAAACTTCCCAGTTCCGTAAATGTGAAGTCCCCACCCCCAACGAATATATGGCGCGAATGGATCTTAAATGATATAGTATTGAATAATTTTATCTAAGTGTATAACTTGTATTTATTTATAATTGAAATAATTGAATTTTGAAGTTTATATTTTAATTAACTAGAAACCTCATATGAATGAATATATAATTAAATTTTATATCCAGATACCTTTATACAGAAACCCGTCTTAAATTTAAGCAAATTCTCTCTAGATTGATTTCTTAACTTTATGCATCTGCCACAATCACAAAATAATTTAAGGAAAAGCATATTTTATCGTTTATTTACAGCTGGGAGTGTGGCCAATACATAAGAGATTGGGATATTTTATTCTGAACTATTTTGTCGATTTTCCGACCGACATGATTTCACTCTCCGGCACAGAAAACATAACTGGTTCCCAGATATAACCTCTGACACACGTCATACTCCGTTTACTGCGGGACTAAATTTGTTATCTGCTCGTGATATTTATAAACAATGAATGATGTTTGTAAAATAAAACATTTATTTTTATATAGTCTATTTATACACATTTGAAACAGTTTTACATTAAATTACGGCGTTTGTACACGAAGTTTATTCGCCATGAGAGATATCTCTCATGGTGCCAACCAATGTGTGCCAAATGTGATTGTGGTTGGCGTAGGATACCCAGAATCCTTTGCGAGGAGATTGACATGATTTCCCTTAAACTAGAGGTAAACGTTTGAATTCATTTGTATTCGGCGGTGGCAAGCGGTCTAATTTATTTTATTTATTTTGAAAATTTAAAATTAACATTTACTGTAATATCGTATTTTTTCTAAAATAATTATTTTAAAGTAACACACAGTACGTTATAAGTATGAACTCGACGTGTAACTGTTAATTGACACATCATTCTCACTGAACTCCCAGTTTGCCCCGAAGAATACTTGCAACTTGATGGCACATTAGTAACTCAATGTTTAATGTTTCAATCAACCAGTGATTGTGGTTGGTATAGAACTGTAATAATTTAGTCATGTTCTCATTATTATTCTACAATATCAATTAAATTAAAATAAAAAATGTGTATATGATGATTATTTTTGAACACATGGATTTTCTTCAAAACTGTTATGAACACTTTTATTTTCCTACATATTCAATTCTGGAATATGAAAATACACTTACACACACAATTAATGTTTTGTGAATTATTTGATAATAATAATTTTAAAGACATGATTGAACATTTTCAAATTACAAGGAAAAAGTGAGAAATGTGATGATAATCTGAAGAATGATATAACCTGGTGCCTGGCGCAATATTTTTCATTTACGCAAGCTTCACTTTCAAATGTAACCCCAGCCCAGGTCACCACCAGTTTACTACCCAGTTTGATTGGTTATTTAAACCGCCATGTTTTACCTAACTTTTCGCGCGTTGAAAATTCTTTCAGAATACAATTTAAATAATTAACTACCTGATGCTTGTTTTACGGCTTTCAAGTTAAACTGACAAATGTCTGTAGAGTTATTTCCAAAATTCGAGACATAAATCTATAAAAGCATTCTTTTGATAAACTGTATTTTTATTTGAGTTTGATTACTAGACGCCGGACGTGACATCATAATGCTTTGTATCGGAATTACGTCAGTTACAGTTTATACTGACGTAAATTTTGAGGCACTCCGAATGTTGTAAAACGGTCAAAATTGTGACCGGATTCATTGCTGGTGACTAACCTGGTCTCCTGGTGCAATATTTTTCATTGACGCAAGCTTCACTTCAAATATAACACCAGGTCAGGACCTCCGATATAAGCATTTTAATTGGTTGATAATATGACGCCATTTAATATCATATGCACATGTCAATCATTTTTTAAAGCTTGGAATTCCTTTTCTTCTTAAAAATTTAAACATAAATTGCATTTAACTTTACGTTAAAATTATTAAATCTTAATGCAAACTCAGCTGAGAAATGTAAACATTGAACGTCATAAAGAGAATGACGTCATAATACGTTCGGTCTACTTGAACTTATCTATGATACAAAATGGTTAGTCTAGAGAATACCCGAACGTCAAATTTCAACGCTGTCACCGTTGAAATCCAATGCTCCTGACCTGACGTTATATCCGAAGGCCGCTTAGGCTAATGAGGATATCATCGTCAGGGTACCAGAATATGCTGGTGACCTGACTGTATATTCGAACCGGAAGTCCGCTTACGGTATTGAGAATATTTAGTCAGGATCCCAGACTAAAGAATGATACTGAAAAGCATTTAAAGACATATCCTACTATTGTTCCTGTGCAGTTTGATTTTAAACGTTATTGTTTCGTAATTCGTTTATGACGTCGTTGTCGTCAAAATTCCGCGAAATTTCCATTTCAAATACCGTACTCTTTATGGATCAACTTAGAGTTTTTTTATGAGTAAAAAAGCAATACAGTCTTTTAGAATTCGGGAAAAAACAAAATTAATCACTTTGCAATAGCAAACATACTCAAAAAAGAACTATTTTACCTTCTTGATTGTATTCTGCGCTACAAATCTAGAAAAGATATTGCAGTTTACATGTATACACGAAGATAAACGCGCCCTTTCCTTCCCGCCAATTCTGGCCTATACTTATTTTTCTCAAATATTTTTCCCCCTGATACGGTGACCATATTTTTTTATTTATTCAATTTGGAGAGTAAGTTATCATCTATCTTCTGTGAAAATATAGTTTTATTATCATAGGTCAGTTTTTTGCGATGTGCGATTTTGTGTATTCCGAGTGCATAACAAAAATGGCGGGAACGTATTAATTCCACATTTATGCTCGAAACTTACGTAGTTTTAAATAGATTATGGCATAGTTGTTTTCTACATGCAATGAAGGCTTCAAAACAATTTAAGTTGATTCTAATAGTAAACTATGGGAAAAATATAATTAAAATAACACATAATCCTAGTACCCTAAAACAGATGATACAGATGACGTCATAACTTTTTAATACGGTCGGTGACCACTAATTTTTGTTAGCTGTATTTAAAGATTTTGTCATAAGGAAAGTTAAGACAAAATATTAAGAAAAAATCATATGAAGATCGAAAAGTAGGATATGTCCTTAAGCAAATATAAAAACTTTGTAACAAATAATGAGATAACAGATGGACCTGTCACTCTATCAGAAGTAAACAAATGCATTCAATGGTTACAATGTAATAAATTGCAGGACCTGATTTCATATGTAATGAAATCATTAAACATAGCTATGCTGCTACAGGAAGATAATAGATATTCAAACTTTTTTCTCATTTGAAAGAGGAGTGAAACAAGGTGATAGCCTAGCTTAGTCCTACCTATTTAACTGTTTTATTAATTATATGCATGGTATATTTGGTCAAACATGTGATCAACTATCTCTTAAAGATACATATTTATCCAGCCTGAGCTTTGCAGATGACCTAATTATATTTTCTAAATCTCCAAAAGGTTTGTAAAATGCTCTTAATAAGCTTGAAAAATATTGCTTTGATCGGCAATTCACTGTTAATGCTAAAAAGTAAAATTATGACATTTCAAAACAAAGTTTCTGATTCTCCTTCTTTCATTTTAAATGAACAACAATTAGCAGAGGTAAAAGAATATGATTTTCTTGGAACCCTTATTGATTGTAAAGGTAATTTAAAAAGGGAGAAATTGAACTAAGAAAGGTTTAAAAGTAATTTTCTCATCCAGTGGAACTCTCATGTAAACTATTTGATACATGTACATTAATCAGGCTATTAATCAGGCCAATTCTGACATATAACAGTGAAATTTGGTTAATGGATAAATATATCCACCAATACAGAGCTAATAACCAATCAACGGGTAATAATAGAGAATTTGATTTTACCATACTAGAAGATAAATCATTTATTGGAAAAAATCATACAAGATTCTGCAAAACAACTCTTGGAATCAAAAAGGCCGCTTGCAATATTTCTGCAAGAACTGAATTGGGACGTCTACCCATTAGTACATATAGTCTTATTAAAACACAATGTCTTTTATACTTTGCTAGATTACATTCCTTGAACATTAATCCTTTACTAAAAGAAGCTTATGATGTAAATAAAGACATACATGAAAATGATAACTATTCATGATACACCTATGCACTAAGTAAAAGAATTCAAGAATTTAATCTCAACTCTGAGGAGTTTATTAGTTCTATAACATAAAACCTCAAATTTAACGTTTATATTTATCATTTTCATCTGACTTTTACATTTTTTTTATTATTTGAAATGTGAGGTTTTATCTGTCAGTTGATTTTTCTCGGAGCAAAATTTTTTCATAAGTTCTGCATATTTTAACATGTGAAATATCATGAAACTAACACAAAGACTATACATTTTTTCAATTAATTAAACTATGTTCAAGTAATCCATGTTTGAAATATCGAGTCGAAATTTTTCTGCGAGCTGACATTTTGAATTTAACGGTTTATCAACATTACGTAATCAAGTTATATTTGATGGCGGAACGAATACAATTTGTCGCAATTGTAACAGATGGAAAATTCGTTTCGTCAAAAACGGTGCATAAGATCGGTCCATTAATTACCGTCAGCCATTGAATGTAATGGAAGTGAAGGGATACCTCAAATAAAGCTTCAAACAGGACTTGAAAAATCCATGATTTACTAGGGTAAGACAATTTTTAGAAAATTTAGATAGTTTTCTTTAAGTTTAGCGCAGTTTGCATGGTTGTACACACTTTTTTCATATCAAACTTAAACATTCCGCACGATTTTCTTGCGGAATTTGCGCACGGGAAAAGCCATTTTAAGATGAAACCTCGAATTTCACTAAAAACATAAAATATCAATATCCTATAAAAAATGTTGAAAAAACATTAAATGAGAGGTTTTATTAATGGAACTAAAGAATAAAAAAGAACTAAATAAAATTATCCAAGAAATGTATGTTCAGCGTTATCTTGATAAACTGAATAATTTAACAGAAGACTTCAAACTCTATCTATATGGTCAACTTAAGATAAATTTAAAAAATTGAAAATTATTTGACAGAAACAAACGAAAACTTATTACGCAATTTAGAGCTAGCGATCCCTGTGGATTTATCGAAACCGGGCGATACAAGATAATTCCTAGACCAGAAAGACTTTGTAATTGCTGCAACATTCTTGAAGATGAATTTCACCTTTTCCTTAATTGTACATATAATGCTAATTTACGAAATCTATTTTTCGGAAACATAAAAAATAATCATAATAACCAATTCCGCAACTTAAGTACTATTGATAAAATTAAATTTCTATAAGTCCCTAAAAATGAGTTATTTGCTGAACTGTGTGAATTTATTCAACAGTCATTAAAATTGAGAAACAGGTCCATGTCAGCTAATGCTTAATTTTACTTGATTTATTTTTATGTGATGATATTGTGTTATTGAAATTGTGTTATATGTTTGTTTAGTTATTGTATTGCTTGACTCTAATGGGTGTAATTTTGCAATAGTTATATACTATAAATGTTAAATATGGACATTATTTGCAGTCATATCAATCATTTATGTGTGTGGACGAATCGTTATTTAGTGGGGCGAATTGTTATTAAATACGAGGCGAGTCGTTATTACTATCTGGCGAATATATATATATATATATATATATATACTCAGGACGACACATCGTTATACTTTTAAAACAATTAACTGCTACCCGAATGTGTACAATGCAAAGTTCCTTTACCACGGAGCATGTCTTGATTTGGGAACGCTTTTACGCGGTTAATCCACATTTTAATTACATAATCCAAAATCTCTTCCGGTTTTTCCACCATTCCGCAGATTAGGGACTCCGGATAAAGCGTCGCCACGACCTCTAGCGTTTGTTAGTTCTCGTATTTTGTCCGTCTGTTTTTATCTTTTAACGTCTGTTATTAAAATTGTATGTCTAGTTTTGTTTTTTGTGTCCGTTTTTAGTTTATCGTCTGTTCGTTTTTGTCCAAATGTTTGTCTGTTCTTAAAGGTTACGTCTGTTTTTATCTTTTAACGTCTGTTAGTAAAATTTTATGTCTTTTTTTAATCTTGTTAATTTTTGTCCGAATGGCTGCCCATAGCCTTCTGTCCTTAATGAATAGCTTTTGAAAAAAAATTATCTATTTTATCTGATCATGTATGCTGGGCTAAGGTGTTTTCGAAGAGTTAATTTTTGTCAATGAACTTGGTCCATTTTTATATTAATAAACAAATCTTTTCCTTTACACTGAATTCAATAATCACCCAATTAAGGTAACGTTTTCACTTAGTTTTTTTCGACCTGTCAACTTTTTATTGTACAAGACACACTTGATGAAAATAGAGTATAAGGAATAAACGTAAGGTGCTTTCGAGGATTATTGAGATTACGTAGTATACAAGTATACAAGAAATCCAATCAATAGGTCTGTCGGGAAAAACTTACCGATGGGAGGAGCATTCATGAATATAACGTGTTATTACATTTACATAACTGCAATAAATGATGCACCTTTCCAGGTTGCAACACTTCAATTAAAAAAAAAGAGGAAAATAATGTTAATTTTATTTTCTATCTTTTTCAATTTGGAAAATGCTACTCCTAAAACGCGAGGGGAAAATATTCTGTTCCCATTGTAATTATTACATATTGCACGTGTACCTTTTCCACCAGTCACCTTAAATGGGGAGTATAGATATTGGATTTTTTATTACAGGTGGGTGTTACTAAACCTCGGAAACGGAACGCGGAACGGAAACGGAAAAATGAATAAATAGATAGATATTTCGATCTAATAAACATGACTGTCTGATATTTTTATATAGGTATGTATATTAATTGTCACTTCAATAAAACCGCTAGGTAACATTATCAAAAAGAGTTCAGTGGCATGTTTATGCATGCGTAAACGTATGACTTGTTCAGTTTTATGGTAGGTAGTAATCATATATACTATTAAAATAAATATTGTATTTTCATTTGATGCAAATTCATCTGGGGCATGTTTCGTTGTTGTTTTGAACTTACATGTATTGATCCCGATATCACAAGTCACGACTCGGAATTCAATATCTATACTCCCCATTTAAGCAGCGATAATGCATTGCTCCTCTGACATGAGTTTAATTTTTGTTGTTTTTTTAGTTTGTTTTTGTTAGTTAGTTTGTGTTTTTGTTTTGTTTCTTTTTTGCAGATTTTAAATCATTTGATAAATCGGCATGATACAAAATCATTGTCTAAAACTTCAAATCATTGGTAACCTTTATAGTTAAAGCGTTCACAAAAAATTTTGGACGGACTGGCGAACGGACGATAAGAGGGAAGAACGGACAGACAGACATACAGATAAAGTCTAAGGACAGGATATATAGTGCAACAAGCTGAATATTTCAACAAGTTTTGAAATTAATATTGCTGAATGGATTTTTGTAAATTTTACATTGAAAAAGAAATCCTGAAAATTATAGTTTGTATCGATTAAGGGCCTGGTTTTAGTGGCACTTTGTAAACGAAACCGAAACCCCGATATAATACTGTATTTGTTTTGCATTGTAATATTGTGTGCAATTTAGTGTCCATACACATGTATGTTATCCCCTATAAAGGCCACTATGATTAGGAATTAGGAATACCTTATCTTATCTTTGCTAGAAATATTTCGCGTTTGAAAATTTTTTTTCCAACCTAATTATTGAAAAAAACGCCAATGAATTAATAACACTATTTATTAATATGTAAAACTACCATAGGCTTCTTTTTTTTACGTTAAAACTCCTTTTCGTAGTCTTTTGTATAATAATATTGATATTTGCAGGGGCACCTGCTAAAAGTAATGTTACATTTTGTGACAATGTTATAAATTTGTAGTTATATTGTCATTTTTTAAGTCGACTCTGGTCTAATGAAATCCATCAAATGCACCTTTTGTCTACGCCTACAGAAATGTAAAATTATTTGGGTTTTTATGTCTATGAAAACTGAACCCAAGTCTTCGGCTATCTTAAGAATTTTCCAATTCTTTTGAGCTTTCTTTTCAATATTTCGCCATTCGGTTTGTCAACATTCACGTGCCTGCCTTTTTCAGTTTTTTTCTCTACTGCATTTTGAAGGCATCTATTTTTAGTCACTTATAAGTTATCAAAATGAAAATACAAGTAAGCAGTACATGTTTTCAAATTTTCTTAGCTCAGGCTTTTGAAAATGATCACAAATAATTAAAGGCTATTTCATGTGAATGCTGGAGGGTTACCAAAGCAGATATGAGATCTCTATCTAGTTTCAATTATAGTTGCTTGCGTCAAATCTTTTAAATATTCTGGCCGAAACCATATCAAATTAAAACTTATTGAAAATGACAGATTCAAAATGCATCATTAACGAGATCACTCAAAGAAGGTTTAGATGGCTTTGGCATGTTCTTAGAATGGAGGGGAAATGCATAACCAAAGAAGCATTAAGATGGACACCCCAAGAGAAAAGACATCGCGGAAGGCCTAAAAACATACTGGCGACCGACGGTGGAACTAAAAGATCTGCATCTGACTAGGAGAGGCTGAGACGAAGGCAAGGAACAGATCTAAATGGCGAAGTTTCTTGTATTGACCTTATGCTCCACTTGGAGCGAAGAGGATAGGTAGGTATTTTAAAATTGAATGCAGCTTAGGGTTGCACTTAATGTAAATATGCAAAAAGACGTAACGGATCGATCTTATTATATTTGCAAAAATGAAGTCTGAAAAAACATTACCGCTATATCTTATTTGCACTGCAATTTACAATACGCCGGAAACATTTTATAATTTAAAAATCAAGATTCAACCGTCTATTTTAATACACCTTCGTTAAAAAGTTTATATTGAACATGTTGTTGCTAAGTTCTGACCACTAGCAGATCCATAAAAGGGGCTTGTCTGCGGGGTACCAGTATCCCATATCTTCTTAAAATTTTGTATCAAATATCCCGTATCCGAAAAATTGTTTTCCAATATTCAATATTCCTGTAAATAAAAGGGATTTAATATCCCATATCCCAGTAAGTTTTGCCTCAAATATCCTGTATACCACGAATAAAATAGGTGAATGTCCCATATCCCAATATGCCCTAAATAAGCCTCATAAAACACTTATTCCGTTTTCCGTTTCCGCGTTTTAGTAACACCCCTTTTTATCTATCCGGCAGCAGATGTACTATATGGCATCCGGTGAACAGGTAATTAATTTCCCTGGGGTACCAAGTGGGAAAGACATTTTTACTAACAATTTATTAGCAGCTTATTAATCACAGTTTATTAGTTAACACTTATTGTGTATACTTTTAAATTAAGAGTTTTTAATGCACACTTTTATTCGGAAAAAGTTTGCATAGTCTGTATATCTGATACATATTTTAATACCCCTTTTTATTTAATGGGGTTTTCGCCCACGTAGGTGTAAATTAATGGTTTATTGAAGGTATAGTTTTACACATGTATGTTATGGCTTGTATACAAACTACAGTCTTACATGCAAACTAGAGTTATCGAACATGTTACCGGTAGGTGGCGCGCATATGGAAAGACGTGAATTTGAGGCTCAATATGATGAAAAAAAACACATCATTTATTCGAATTCGAACCAAGAAAAAGCTCTGCGTTTAAATTTACTTAGTAAGGTACTATAGGTACTATAAAATGAAAATCTCGTTGAATTTTCAGCACATTCGCATTTGTAGTTTTTGAGTTGTGCCAATTTGAAATAATTTTTTAGGTCCAGGGTCAAGGTAAAAATTGTCTTCTCTGAGATGGACTGTTATTATGCTCAGCTGTGCTTGTAGACTGATATGTAAATCAGTGAAATGTGTTCATGCATATTAAAAACAATGCAACATGGCGGTGTATCATTTAATGTTCCATTAAATGCCATATTTTTAACATAAGGTGTATATTTGCAAAATTTAGTATGAAATCCTTCAACACTAGATCTATCAAGAAAACTAAAAAATCTGATCTTACAATTTTAGCTTTAGCTCTGATATTATAGTTGTAATCTATCTATCTATCTATCTATCTATCTATCTATCTGTCTATCTGTCTATCTGTCTGTCTGTCTGTCTGTCTGTCTCTCTCTCTCTCTCTCTCTCTCTCCTTCTACCTACCTACCTACCTACCTACCTACCGACCGACCGACCGACCGATCGATCGATCATTCGTTCGTTCGTTCGTTCGGGCGTTCGTTCGTTCGTGGCCAACTTCAACAAATTGAAGGAAATGCCACGGGAGAGGGTTACAAAAAAGGTAAAAGATGCACACATAGATCAGATCGGAGACAAGATTTATGTACAAAGACATAAATATGCAGAAAAATCAAACTGAGCAAAAAATTCAATATTTACAATATACAATACTGTAGGTTGTCAAATAAGAAAAATTAAAACTATATACAGTATTGAAAGAGTTTACGTTTTAGATATGTGGTTTTTGAATGAGTTCAGGGTGTCACTATTAATGATGTTTTCAGGTAGAGAGTTCCATTGTCTAACAGTACAGGGAAAGAATGATTGTTTTCTATATTCTGTTTTGCAGCATGGCATTTGGAAATCTTTGCTGTTCGAGTGTCTAGTGTGCCTGATTTGTGGTGTTAATCTGTCAGCGTGTGGTATGGCTACTTCATTGTTGACAATTTTGTAAAGCATGGCGAGTCTAGAGTCTTTCCTTCTGTCTGCGCCATTCGAGTTGTGTCAACATGTCTCCAACACTTATGTTTTTTGTGTATTTGTTGGAGACGAAGCGTGCTGCCATTCTTTGGACTCGTTTGAATAGTGTCTATGTTTTGCGGTAGGTAAGGGTCCCACACTGAACAGTCATATTCCGGGGTTGGCCGTACAAGAGATTTATATGCCTGTTCCTTAATTGGCTTATATTCAGATTTCGGTTGAGAAAACCTAAGGTGGAATTTGCTTTTTACAGATGTTGTTAATGTGTGATTACTACTGGTGTTTACGCCCAAATATTTAGTATGATCAACATGTTCTAATGTAATGTGTAATGTATAGTTATGGTATTGGGTGCTTGTTTTTAGTTATAGAGATAACATTGCACTTATCTGGGTGAAGGCCATTTTCCACCGTTGTTCCATATGGCCAGTTTGTCAAGATCATGTTGCAATGTTATGGCATCGGAGTTTGATTTGATGGCAAGATGGGCAATGGCATCGTCTGCATAAAGACGGACAGTTCATTTGATACCAGTTGGAATATCACTTATGTAATATAGAAATAGGCTGGGTCCAAGGACAGATCCATGTGGGACCCCAGACTCGACAGCAATATAGTCTGATTATTCACATTCGAGAACTACCGACGACTATTTACGATGCAAAAAATTGGTGATCCAGGTATGGACTTTGCCATGGACTTCATAGTGGCTTAGCTTATGTGACAAGACTGAGTGAGAAACTTTGTCAAAAGCTTTGGAGAAGTCTAAGACAAGTACATCATTGTGTTTGCCAGATCCATGTTGAGTGTGACATCATCAAAGAAATCTAAGAGTTGAGTTTCACATGATCTACCTTTACGGAAACCATGTTGATGTGTTATAGGATATTGTACTTGTCTGCATGTTTCATTATATGTTCTACATCCAGTTGTTCTAAAAGTTTGCAACAAATGCATGCGAGGTTGTTCTCAGGATTGTATTTTGCCCCCTTTTTGTAGACAGGGGAGACATGAGCTGTTCTCCAATCAGATGGAACATTACCTGGGTTTTATTTCATCAGGTCCTGCTCCCTTTGTTGGATTTAACTTGGTAAGAAGTTTGAAAATACCATTTTCTATTGTAAATTCAGAGATTTTAGGGTAAGGGCTTTGATAAGGCATTATACATTTTCTGTTGAATACTGTTTTTGATATATAAGATACTTGTGTGAAGGCTGATTGGAACTGACTATTGAGAGCTGTTGCTTTTTGTAGAGCATCTGTTATAAGTGAACCATTTTGATTGATTTCAGTTATGCCATTGTAGTCTGATCTTTTATGTTTGAAGTATGTCCAGAATGTTTTCGTAGTACCAAGTTGATTTGCATTTTCGTAAGGAAGTATGATACCTTCAATGTATTCCCAGTGAGGTTTGCGTAGAAGTTTCTGAGTGAGATGTTTTGATTCTTTGTATTTTTTATGCGTGTTATTGTCACCAGATCTTGTGGTATCTATCTCGTTTTTTTATTTGTGTTTTGACGTCAGGAGTTATCCATGGATGACTGTCTTTAACACATGCAGTTTTGAATGGGATATTGTTTGTTATTAGGGTGTTGATGATGCTTTTAAAGGTGTTCTACATGTAATCTGCATCACTTGTTTTAAGATGTTCGTTTAGGTTGTCATGAAATTTGTTTAGTTCAATTTTCATAGCGTCCCAGTTAGCCGTTTTATACAGGAGGATCTCTCTAGGTTTTTGTTCTAATCTATTTGGTACAACAGTAATCTCTGTGAACCATGATCCTAATAAAAGGGATGACTTCGACACGTTGTACATGGCTGTGTATGTTTGTGATTATGAGATCAAATGTATTGTCATGTCGGGTTTAGTCTTCAACAATTTGTGTAAGACCATTGTCATCTAGAGTGTTTCCAAGGATGTGATGATTGTTTGGGTATTGAGTGTAAGGTTTTAAAGTTTTACTCTTTCCATCTCATCCAGGGAGGTTGAAATCACCTCCTATAATGAAGGAGGCATTTTTTATTTGCATTCCTTTTGAGATGATGGTATCAAAATTATTAAGACTTTCGGTGTCAGAGGTTTCAGGGTTATAACAAGAGGCCAGATACAATGTCTTTACTTTTGTAATTTCAACTTTAGCGCATACTAGTTCTGTTTTGTTAGGTGGTTCAAGCTCATAAACATCTAAGCTTATTAGTTCTTTGTTGACTGCTATTAGCACCCCGCCACTTTCCTTATCGCTGTCACATTTTTTTCTGTCATTTCTGAAAAATTTAAAGTTATCTGGGAATATTTCGATGTCCCTAATGTTGGCGTTTAGCCAGGTTTCTGTGACTAAGATTAGATCTGGTTTAGTGTTTTCAATAACATTGTTGATTAGGTATTGTTTCTTTTTGCATGACTGAAAATTAATGTTTACAATTCTGAGTGGTTTTTGTAAGGACTTTTTGGGGTTTCTCTTTCTAAATGGTGTTGACATATGCAGTGGTTTCATACCTTTAGCCTTTTTGTGTTGGCGTTTTATGTGTTGGTTTGTATGATTTGGTTGTATGATTTGATGGAACATTGCAATTCTCAAAGCTAGATATTGGTAGTTCTAAGCTATGGGGGTCAAATAATATTGTGATGAAATTTTGGTTTTCATAATTTTCGCATTGCCAAGTTATCTGACTGTTGTTCCTAAAAAGGTCTTTTTCATTGGCATTAGACAATCAGTGTAAAACCATTTGTTACAGGATTCACATGGTATACCAATGTTGTTCCAATTGGAATTTTGCAAGTCCCACACGAGTATTTAGGATTTTTATTATTACTATTATGTAGTTTTTGTTTTCTTCTACCACGACATATAGTAATTGATTGATGATTTTTGTGATTTGGTGGTGATGGAGAGAGAGTTGGGTTCCTCGAGTCATTAAAACTGGCGAACCTATTTGGCGATGCAAATGAATTTAAGTCACTAGTAATGGCACTATAGTTCAAGTTATTGCACACAATACAATGCCAGCTGACCAATTTTAGTAAGCCTTATAAGAGGGTCGTATATTTAACACTTCAAAGCATTAATTGTTTGAATTGGATACCATTATCTATATTTTTACGTTTGTTTCATAAACTTGGAAAAAACACTTAAAAAATATTTTTAAAATAATTAAAAAAGGATTGTCTGCAAATATATGCAGTCAAGCAGTCGAATTGCACAAAAATACCATTAAGAGTCTCTTAAATTGAAATAAGTTAATGACCATTTGGACTTTGATAAACCTCTCTTGTGATTTATCAAAAATACCTCCCCTATAGACCCTCTATTTCCAATGGTAACTCTTAATGTCAAATGATGACGCTTTAGCAAAACTGTTTAAATGGCTACCGGGCAGTATTTTTAGACATTGAAAAAGCCTTCGATCTCGTATGGAGAAAAGGTCTACTTTACAAAATTAAACAAGCGGTAATATGTTTAACTTTATATCAGACTTTTTACAAGATCTAAACCTATACTTAACCTTATGAGATATGTTCAGTCTAATAATTTTGGAATGGGCACTGAAACTCTGATAATGTTGTATAAATCTCTACTCATAAATAAATCATTAGTAGATGTGATACTTACTAATAGAGGTGATAAATGTTTTAAAAAACTTAATTTCAATACTGGTATCAGTGACTGTCACTATATGATATCCACTTTTATTAAAGGTAAAACACCAAAGCATGAAGATGTCAAATTACAATATAGAAGTTTTAAAACTTTTGATATTGACAATTATGTTTCTGATCGTGAGAAAATTGATTTTTTACATAACTCAGATCATAATATAGATGATTGTAACATACTGTGCAAAGATTTTGAACAGAAAGTTTCATGTACTATTGAAGCAGAGATATACTCGCAAGGAATCCATAACTTATATGAAAAGTGAATTGATAAAAGCTATTTTTAAAAAAACAGATGCTTCTTAATAAATATGAAAAATGTAAAACTAGTAAGTCATTGGAAGCTTATAGAGAGCAAAGAAACTTTCTAACTAAACTTAAACGTAAATCCATCAATACCTATTTTCCTGAAAGATGTGCTGGAGGACAGAAGTCAAAACATTTTTATAGGCACTGTCAAACCATTTTTATCTAAAGAGTTATGTAATGGGCAACAGAAAATTGTATTAGTTGAAAATGATAAAATTATTAATAAAAACAAGGATGTATGTGATGCTTTTAATAACTTTTTTGTAAATGTTGCAAATGATATTGGTAAGGATATTGTTTTTGATGAAAGCAGTCACACTAGCATTTCAAAAATAAAAACTTTGGGTCATCGTAATGCATGTTTTGAGTTTAAGTCAACTGATGTTGACACTGTTTCTAAATTGCTCAGTAAAATTAACATTAAGAAAGCGACAGGTGTAGATAATATTTCACCTAAGCTTTTACGAGCTGGGGTCCTTGTTCTTAACAAAAGTATTACATCTTTAATAAATATTACTGTTCAAAACTGTACTTTTCCTAATAGACTTAAAGATGCTCGGGTTGCACCTTTATACAAAAAGAGTGATCCTTTGGATAAGAAAAATTACAATACCATATTACAATATATTACAATATCGTAATTATATGAAAGGGTTTTATCTGATCAATTAACTGATTATTTTGAAAATACCTTTCATTCTTTTTTATGTGCTTTTAGGAAAGGACATGGGTGCCAGACCACTCTGCTGAGACTCCTCGAAGACTGGAAAATTGCACTTTCGAAAGCTTTTGACTGTCTGCAACATGATATTCTTTTAAGTACTTTTACTGTAGTTTGCATGTATGCTTTTATGCTGCTGTTATGTGCTATATGTACTGATACCATCTAGTTCATTACCAAATTAGTTTCTTTTTTTCATTACCCGAAATTTATGCGTAATAATTTCGTAAAGAGGGTTATTACTGTCTTTGGGTTCAGTTTACACCTTTAGTAAATATTATTGTGCGTAAAAATAAATTCTTGCAGAAATTATTGCGGAAAATTAATTTATGAACAGAAAATGTTAATGTTAGTAATTTATTTATATATATATATTTATCAATTTATTCCAACTAATAATATTATCAACTATTTATGTACATTGAAGTTATGAAAAAGTAGTCCACGAAGAAGCTTCAGATCATTCATCGCCATTTTAAGAGTTTACTTTTGCATTGTTGATTGTTATTTTTTTTTCATTTACCTGTTCAAAATTCGGTACGGTTTAATGTTTTTATCTACTGTAAACAACTTGACTATAAAACATGTCATTATTTGTTTGTTCTTTAATTAGACGTAAATAAGTGATGGCTTCGTCACGTGTGATTTTCCCGTAGTTTTTTGTTATTGTTGATAGTCATTCAGCTGATTCTTCTTTCCATTAGTTTATGGAAACTCACGTGTTTCATTGTTAATATGTATTGCAGCAGATCTAACTTGGATTTATATCTAAAATAAAGGGGGGTCATGGTTTTGTGGCGGTTAAGGGCCTACAACTAGATGGAGTTGCCTGCCTTGGTGGTTATAAATTATTAACATCTACATCTACATCTACAGGATACTCATTGAACATCAATATGGTGATGATTACTAAGGAGGCTCATGCCGGAAATTTACAATTTTAAAACAATAAAATGAAACAATTTAGAGAGGGAACACTGAACATATGTACAAATAAGTGATACTTTTTTGTAACATAAGATAAAAACAGATATTTATTTAGGAATGAGGATGCATCCGACTTGAACGAGTGCAAGTCTGGCTATAAGCAACTGCAGAGGGGAGTGAATTCCATATTTTATTGCTCTTGGAAAGAAGGAGAGTTCATGGTAGTGGAAGTGAATGGTAGATGGTAGAAGGAATGGTCTTTTGTCGGTATCATATAGTTCGGTGGAGTGATAATGTTAACTAGTTGATGTTGGATCTTGGTACTGATGTTAAGTTTCTTCTTTGTTGTACTGTATGCCATTCAAGTTGCTAGAGCATGGCGCTAACGCTACTTTGATAGTGGTATTGGTTGAGTGTATATCTAGCTGCTCTTCTTTGAGTCATTTCAAGTTTGTTTATTAGATCTTTTTGCCAGGGATCCCATATGATGTTGCGGTATTCTAGTTTTGGTCTTACCCCAGCAAACACATGACGTAAATCTAACGTTGGTTATAAGTTGTGAGAATGTCGGACCTGACGTTACTTATTTACAACGAAAATGCAACGTTGTTGTTACGTCTTTAATTCGTAACGTAATTAAGCATGTTTAACTGACGTTGTTTTAAACGTTGTCAAAAATAGCAACATTTGTATAACATTGTGTAGACGTTATTAAATCACGTAAAACATAACGTTAATTCAACGTGTTTTTCACGTTACAATAAACTTTAGCGAACATATTTGCAACGTCCTTGTAACGTTTATTAGTGTTCGACTTATTAAGAACCCATATACAATTTTTTGGAAGATGGGGATTAGATATAAATATTTTACAGTTTAACACGTATGTTTTATAATAAAGAATATAGTTTAAATATCTGAAATATTTTAAAATAAATGAATTAAACAATTTTTTTCTGTTTAAAAATATTTCCTGGATTGAGGAGGGTGGGAGGGTTTCAACATAATAGATACTTTACATTTCAATAAATAAATGAATTTCCACAAGAATTTAATTAGCATGTTCCTCCTTAATCTTTAATTCGAATTATGTTTCTTACAATTGTTTTTGTTCCCTGGCGATTTACGGGGGTGGGGGATTGAAACATAGATACTTTACATTGTATCAAGTTTTACGAATTTCTACCAGAATTTAATTCATTTTAACATTTCCCGGTCAGTTTCATTCGCTTTATTTCTCTGTATATCTCTTACAGTGTTTTTTTTTGTTCTTGACGATCGAATGTAAATAGCAGGGGTCATGAAATTACACAATGGTTGTAAAACCACACGTGCACGCGTAGTTTGATATCTTGTGAGTGTTTGTTATATTGAAACAAAGAAAACTGGGTCATTCGCCACATGGAAAGAAAAGACACAGCTCAAAGTAAGTACTTTAATATATCAGATACAATAGACAAATTTCATAAGAAAACGTTTAAAAAATATTTTTTAAATGAAATAATTCTTCTTTTAATTCTTTACGGGCACGAATTCGAATATTGTATATGTTTCGTTGCAACATTCGCACAATTTAATTGTTTTTCCTCAAAATCACGTTCGAATATTTAAAGTTTTACTACACGCAGTTGAGTCCTGTAAGTGCCTATCGTTTAATTGAAAACAAGAATGAATATGAATGCGTGTATAAAATGCAGTAATATTTTATACCTATTCATGTTATAAATGTCGGAGGAAAACACACACTGGCTGCTCACTCTGCAGATGTAAGACCTCGCCGATACGCAGGTCAGAGTGCGGAAACGCTCCTATCCATGTCGGGTACTGGAGTAGGCAAACGTTACAACGGAGCAGCCCGGCCGCTAGTAGCACATATGCTGTCGAGTTCTTCGACAAGGTATCCCGAAGGCCGTGCTTCCACAAACCCACCATGGTGTAGTCCATGGACTACTAACAACTAACAAATGTTCGACCGAGGGTATTTATTTATCAGTGTAGGACGTTAAAACCCACCAACAAGAAGAAGAAGACCTATTCATTTGCGTCTTAAAATGTATTTATAGTTGATCTTATTTCGTGAAATATGTCCTTAACGCATTTCAGCCAGTCGATATTTTCTTATGTACATTTGGACCCCAAACTGAAATATTTTGTAAACATCGCTTATACAGGAAATAATCAGGTTCCTATTATTCTTCTTTCATTTTTCAGTAGGATTAAGATTACATCTATAGGAAAATCATTTATTGTTTTTTATCGTACAGCTCAAGCTGCTTACTGCTCTGGGAGGTAGCTCTGGTTGGGACTCCAAACGGCGAATGATGAAGACAATTGACAGCAATGCATTATGGTCTGACTACAGTTTAAGAGGAAAAAAAGGAAAGCTGCATTACTGAATCTGTCTGTGTGTTGTCAGATGATGATACGTAAGTTATTTTGCTATATTATAAATAATAATCAATCAACAACACAAGATTGCTACGTGTTACATGATACATGATTGTATACAGAGATGCTTATATGAAAGGAATAGCAAAAATGCTTTTGTCAGCACTTTTAAATAATTATTATTTGGACCAATATGAAACTCTAAACCTTGAACAATCTTTGCAAATGACCAATTTATCGAAGTGCAACTACTGTTAACCAGATGACAAAAAAAATACCGACAGATTTATTAATTTTCTTCTTCAGGTGCATACAGAAAGAATCATCCGTCAGCCACAGAAATGGATGCGGAGGAGATTATAACGGAATGCCTAAAACATGCTCCTAATAGGCAAAGGGATCTAGATATAAGGTAAGTTTAATAATTCCTAATTTAGGGAAAACCAAATAATACTGTATTCAGAACACAGATTGTCTCAAAACATTTTCAGATTGTGTGTTTTTTTTTTTAAATTGTAGTTGACGCAACTTTCAGCAATTTTTTAGCTCAATCATGACGTCCGGGTTTTATTGCGGGAGTAATAAACGGTAAAAAGACCGAACAACCCACAATCCTTGTCAATTAAGTTTTGTATTCGAGCACACCCTGCCCGCCGTAAGGCGCGATCCCACGACCGCAGCGTTAACAGACAAGTGGTCAATAGAAGATGACTAATTACCATAACCACGCGGCCACCGACGCCCTAGTTTCAAAATATTAGAGACTTACTGATATAAAAACTTGTATCCTGGCACAAAAATTCATGAAATTACAGTATATTTTAAACATATTTTGTAGGGCTTTACACACACTTCAAAATTGACCACTGCCACCGTGCCGTATAAAGAATGCTTAATGTACTCAATAAAATTAAATAATGTAACAGATGGTTAAAAAGAGTCTATCAGATAAAGAAAATATATTGCTTTAGTTCTTATGTAACATATGGGAAGGTGCAAGACATTTTATTTATTTATTTATTTATTTATTTATTTATTTATTTATTTATTTATTTATTTATTTATTTATTTATTTATTTATTTATTTATTTATTTATTTATTTATTTATTTATTTATTTATTTATTTATTTATTTATTTTTAGGTGCCAGAATTCAGACAGCAACCAGTTGTAAATGTAATGCAGAACTCTGCAAAAACGTTTAAAAAGTTAATGTATTGATTGTATATTACAAAATCCTAAGATCCTGTGTTGTGAATAAACTGCTGTTGTATTTTTTGCTCTCTCTACAACACTTATTGTTATTTATGACTGTAAGTAATTGTTGAACATATGTTTTAATATGTATTGCCTTTGTGTGTTTTAATTAATGTAGCTGTATTTGTGTCTGTATGTATTAATGTCTTAAACCAACTATACTGTTTATATTTTCTTTGTGTCCTCTTGTACACCTGTGTGTCAGAGGCTTAATTAACTGTTTGTCTTGTAATATTTAAACAATAAAAAATAGGAAACTAATTTATTTTTCTATTTTAATTATACAAGTAATTTTCATCGTTTTTCCTTTGAAAATCGTCTTGTGTATTTCACCCTACTATGCATTTTGTGGAACCTGCAGCAGAGCTTTTTGAGACATAAAGGCAGTTATATGTAGCTTTTTATATGTTCCTTGAATTATTGAAATGTTCACCAGTTGGTATCTCTTGCATTTGTTTTACGTTGGCTATTAGATATGTATTTTTGTGGTTAATACATACGATGTGGTTATGAACATATTTCTTTCGAGGGAAAAACGGAACAGTAATTTTCAGGTAGACATTTTTTTCATATATACAACAATTGCTTGTTTCAGTTACTTAAGACAAACGTCTGTGGAACGTGTTATGTATTATTTTTAATGTTGTGGCAACGTTTACAGAACATCTTCGTCAAAATCATACGTAGTCTAAATGTTGGGTGTACGTCACGATTTTTTCGTAACGTTTGGTGAATGTCTGTTAAACGTCGTAAATTGGTTGAAAAAAACGTAAATTGGTTGAAGAAAACCATCCATTTTTTCGTAAAAATAACGTTATATAGTAACGTTACTGCAACCAAAAACATACATTTTAACGACGTTTCTACGACGTAAAATTGTTTGCTGGGACGTAGCTCTTGTATGCTGTTTCTTTTGTTTTGATGTTATTTGTTTTGATGTTCCTTTTAATGAATTGTAATGATGCATTTGCCTTGTTTGAGATTGTGTTGATGTGATTGTTCCAGCTTAAGTCTTTTGTGATTGTAATTCCCATATATTGAGCTTTGTCAGTTGTTTTAAGTATTTGGTTATGCAGTTTGTAGTCATAAATTATGGATGTCCGTTTTCTTGATATACTTTATAATCACACACGTATCTGGGTTAAAAGACATTAGCCATTCGTTCTCCCACTTTTCAAGTTTATGTAGGTCTGACTGTAGTGTATGACAATCGGTTATGGAAGAGATTGTCAGATAAACAATAGTGTCGTCAGCAAACAGGCGAACATTACTTTTTAGGTTGTCTGGCATGTCGTTTATGAAGATTAGAAACAGACATGGGCCTAAAACAGAGCCTTGTGGCACGCCTGAGAGCACTGAACAACTATTGGACATGTGGCCATCTACAGCACTGTACAACAACTTTTTGTGAACAATTGTTTAACCATGTTTGTACCCAATTAGAAATTTTGTTATCAATGCCCATGAGTTTAAGTTTTAGGATAAGTCTTTGGTGGTCCGCCTTATCCAGAGCCTAACTGAGATCCATTACTACTACATCAGTTTGTTTGCCGTTTGCCATATCATCAAAAATTTGTTGTGTCAAAGTTAAGAGTTGTGTTTCACAGCTTAATTTTGATCTGAAACCATACTGGAGTGGGTAAAGAAGGTGGTTAGTATCTAGATGTGTCATGATTGATGTTACTAATATGTGTTCTAGTACTTAGAATACATGTAAGTGATAAGGGCTTGTAGTTTTCTGGTTTTGTTTTTGCTCCTTTTTCAAAAACCGGTGTTAACTATTGCATTTTTCCAGTCTTTTGGCACTGTTCCTGAGTTGATAGACGAGTTGAAAAGGTCAGTTATAATGGGCGATATTTCTGTAGCAACTTCTTTCAGAAAGTGTGTTGAGATCATGTCTGGCCCTATGGCTGTTTTGGGATTCAGGTTTTGTAATAGTTTACATGTCCCCTCTGGTGTTATTGATATTGGGGTCATAACAATATGGACATTATTTCAATAATTATTAACACGTATGTGTGATAAGAACTTTAAAATAAATTGTATAATTGTATTTTGATGTTAACCAATAATTTGTTAGATTGATTATGAAAAATCGTTAATATAACTTTGCAACTTAATGCATGGCATGATACCTTTTTCAGGCGTTTTAACTGATTCTGATTTATATTTAAAATCCTCTGTATTAGATTGCTTTTCATTAAAAGCCAAAGTCTATTTGGACTATTATTTTAAGGCACTAGTCTTCTCAGACTATGGTCTTAATTAGACTTGCCTTATGTAAATTGTATTTTAATTGAACTGTAAATTTCATTGCCTTATTTTACATTATAAATAATGTTGCAACATTTCTTTGTATCATTTGGCCATGTCCAGAGAAGAGAGTTCAAAGACTCAGGTCCCTGTGTTCTAATCCGAACAATTTTTGTTAACAAGGGGTTGTGATTTAAACATGTTTCTAGAGTTGCGAGTTGTTAATGAATAGAAAGTAGCCACTGGATAAAAATACTGCAGAGATTGCAGAAGCATGGTACTCCGCACTCCAGATGATTCAAAATCCCTCGTGTTACAGTTTTATTACTAAAAAATAAGTTTCCGGTTTTGGTACATGAAAAAAAGCTATTTTTGCTGATGTAGTGCAGAAAATTTTTCTGAAAGAAGCTGTGTTGTGTTAGAATAATGTGAGAATGCACAACCTGTTTGAGGGAGGTAAATTTGTGACTATCACATGCATAGAGACCAGAAGGCCACCACCGGGATACTCTACCTAATATCAAGATCACAACGAAAAAAAAACAAACATTTGAAACTTTCTTTAAAAAATGGTTTGCAAATAATGACTCGAAAACTTTCCAACTAATCTTAATGAAACTTTGAGATATGTTAACATACTACGACAAATGAAGGAACCCAAACGGTGACTTTTATTTAAACAAAATACTAATAAACAAACCATAGACATGTATATTATTCAATAAACAGGTCTATGAAACCAACATACACACCAGTAAATTCTTCACAGTCCTGATCGGGTTATCACTGGTGACAACCATATCCTCTCGTTTAGTTTGCTGTTACCATCTAGGTCATTACCAAATTAGTTTTTTTGTGTTCGCATGTATGCTGCTACTGCTAGCTTATTTTTACTATCTATTATATTTTTAGTGCTAGTTATTTTTGTTCATTATAATCTCATCTCATCATGTTTTCCTAGCCAGTTCTTCGTATTTATGTTTCTTGTATGTCTCTAAACCTACTTTTATTGTGCATGCTCTTTGATACTGCATTATTTGATATTGTTATTTATGTCGGTCAAAAGCACAGTGTGCTTATGTTTTCATGTTGTGTAATATATGCCGACTCTAAATAACAGTTATTTATTTATTTATTTATTTATTTATTTATTTATTTACATTGTGCTAACTCATACCTGCCCGGGATCGTGTCACATAATCTCCAGTCACTAACTTCCTGTTTATTGAAACAAAGCCGAGCCATAGCAGGCTAACAATTTTTGTCCATTTTTGACTGAACATAGTTGTACTAACATTGCTATCATTGGTCATCATACGTGCCCTAGGCTAGCATAGGGACGGAAGATAACAATCATTGACCCATAACACTGAAATTCCACCCCAGAGCAGCGTTCTGACTCACCACATACCGGTAAGTTAACTTACGGCTACGGCAATGTCAATGCCCACGCTCATGTTGACAATAATTCAGATATTAATTTATCATACTTATCAGTGGTTGTCGTTATGATTCAGCAAAGTAAGATAAAAAAAACAACAAAGAACCAATACTGTCTTAGAAAAGATGTTTGATTATCCGACCATCATCCAGCAAGCTTTTGATTAAGTTATGATAATCCTAGCAAATCCTTCGATATAACCATTAATAATTGTTATTTGTCCAACTACATGTACATTGCATGCCTGAACATCCAAAACCTGAACAATCTCCAAACAAGGTTACAGAAAGAAAACACTAAAACCATGCAAAATAGTCATGCTACTCTTAGTCCTAATGCTACTGCAAGCAAATGATGTCCATCCAAATCATGGACCAAGTAATGACTCCACAAGGTACTGCTGTGGTACGTACATGTGACCAGTCAGTAAACTGGGACCACAAAGGTTGTATATGAAACATGTGATCAGTGGTAGATACAATGCCAGGATGTCCACTCAGGGACATATGAGGACCTGGCTTACAGCATGGACCCTTAACAGCTGTGCAAAGTTAAAATAAAATCTTGACGCGTTTTCAAATTATCATATGGTCCATTATATTTATTTTAGTGAAGAATTAAGAAACCATGTGTTAAAACTGTATTATGTGTATGTAGCTGCTTGCTGTATGATTTGAATGTTTGGCCTCATGATATATCATTGTTTGGCATTTTTTGGCTATACACACTTAGTTTTCTAAACTTAATGACATTTTTTCCTCCTTTGGGTTGTACATGTACATATTTTTTTTATAAATTTAAAATAAACAGTTTTATGTTGTTTGTTACTGGAGAGGGCATTACCACGACGTATTAACGTGGGCGTTATCACGGCGTGATAATGCCCTCATACCAAATTACTGCAAATTAATAAATACCAGCTGACCTTGTTTTATCCAATTGAAACAAACATAATTTTACTGATATGAAATAACCTATAATATTTATTGGTTAAACATATTTGGCCCGCCACACCGATTTTTTTAAATAATCAGAGAATTCATGGCCCAGAGATCAGACTGATTCTGTAGCTTTATTATAGAAAATTTGGCTGAAATCATACTTTTAAGGTTCACACTGTTCAACACACAGAGCTGCCCAGCGCGTCTCCAGGTGACGGATTTTGGGGATGCACTCTCGTTGATGGTTGTCAGGTAAAAATACGGAAAGCCTGACTGCGGACCACCGTAGGTACATGTACGTGTTTGGAAAGTGCCACGCTCATTGCACGATAAAGACCCCTCTCCATACACGTTACACACTACCGTTCTCAATCAGGATTTCCGTATAACAACCGCCCCCGTCCCCTCTGTACCAGAGGGCTTCTATATCCGCCAATTGAAGACGGGAAGGCAGCTCTGTGGGTCTAGCAATGGGTACCCTCCCAGTTGTTACTCTAGGACCAGGGAAGGTTATCATAATGTGTAAATGATAACCCTTTCGACGAGTTAGTTTTATGGTTTAATTAATATTTAACGTTTAGCGAGGAACGTAACAAAGGTCGGAGTGTTTCTCTGGGTACAACGGCCTTCTCCCACAATACAAAACTGGACGCCACGATATATATAGCTGGAAAATTCATGAATGACGTTAAACACCATACAAGATCATACAAAACAAAATCCGCTGTCAACAAGGTGCCAAAGGATTTGTATGCACCTTCGAATTCCGAGCTTAAATTTGAATGCCCCATGAAAATGTGTGTTTAACATTGTAAGGTCGATTTCTGATCAGAATATTACGAGGATTCTTTGAAGTATATAAAACACATGAACTTACTGGTATAGGATCTCGGCTTAAGCTTCCTCACTTTACAGACGCCGAGTCAACGCTGGCATGATAACATATGCCCCTGAAGGAGGTTGTATAACGTAAAATGGTGACGACAAGTACCTTTTCTGTATCATGTAGTTTTCCTGTATTGCGTTCTTTTACTACCGAATAATTTTTACCGAATGTTCTAGCTATGATAAAGTAATAAAAATTTATGACACAACAGTAACATGTATAGATGTTTCCAGGATTTATTACTACTAGAAAGACGGATTTTTGTAACCCGTGGTATTGATACTGGTGGTTACTTTTTTATGATAGCAATATAAGGAACACAACTGTAGGTTAATATGACAGGGATGGGTTGCTTTGCATACATTTGGGGTCGTTGTCTCTTTGAAATTTACCAAAATGTTTATCATCTAAACTAATAAAATTTTAGACCCCCTTTTAAAGCGCGCATCACGAAACACGGAGAAATAATTTAATAATCGACTTTATCGATATCAACATTAAATATTTTTAATGTGCAACATCAACTGCATGTAATCATATACATATTGAAGAACGAACTACAGCTATAGACTTCCGTCACGTAAAGCAAGCGAACACTTCGTTTTTGTTTAAATTCAGCCGGCTCAGTTCAAAGAAGGGATTTTCTCCAGACATGTCTTGTAGGTCCTAAAAAAGAACTAAAGTCGCGATTTCACTGATTACAAAATTACCTCGCAGGCGCGTAGCTAGCCTATAAAGAATGTGGATTCAAAATAATCTAGGGGGGGTCAGGGGGCAGGCCCCCCCCCTGAAAATTTTGAAATAAATGGTGCAATTTGGTGCGTTTTGGGGCCTCCGGAGAGCTTTCTTGACCAACTAAAATCCATTTATTTTAGCATGAATTTCAAACCACATTTTTTTTACTAAAAATTTTTTTTTTGTCAGAATAATGTGGATTCAGCTGCGTACTCGCGTATAGGCAGCTACGCGCCTGCCTCGTATTAAATGCCATCTAATTTAACAGAACTTTGCCAGTTGGGTATGCGAACGTTTTAATTTGTACCCCTTACGGGTTGCCCCGGAAATAAATTTTAAAATGTTAAGGAGGACCGTATCCGGTACAAATTTGCGGACGTAATTAATCGTTAATTGCTAATTATTCAAAGCAAAAATTGATATACTAATTAAATATTTTGCATATACAACATTAACTGCATGTAACCTTATATGGGTTAATACTGCTCTATTTCTCTGTGTTTTGTGATGCGCGCTTAAAAAAACGGGTCTATAATTTTAGTAGTATAGATTGTTAGGAAGGAGGATTAGGCTAAAACGCGTTTACTATTATAATAACATGTTCACCAAAATGTGTTAATACGTTGTTTCAAAGTTTAATCTATGAAATTTGCATTTATAATTTATTTAAAAGAAAATCAGCAATTTAACCAATGGACTTGATAAGGATGCCAAGGATTAAATCCGAATCATAAACAAAACAATGAACAGATAAAAGAAATGAAACCTGCACTCCTATAAAAACCACGAGTTAAACCAGGGGCATGAGAAATGTGTTTGTTTGTTTGTTTGATGATGTTTAACGCCACATTCAGCAATTTTTCAGCTATATCATGGCGTCCATTTTTTATTGGGGGAGGAAGCCGGAGTAACCGGAGAAAAACCCCACCCTATGGTAGGAAAACTGGCTATCCTTGTCAATTAAGATTGGAGTCGAGTACACCCTGCCTGCATTGAAAATCGAAAAAGTTAAACCAGTTAAACCAGGGGCTCTGGAAGGGCATGAGAAATGTGAAATAAATCTGTAACACATAGTGCTCTGTGTGTGAAGTTATTTAATTTGCATTGGCTGTCTATTTGCAATTTACATCTTTAACGTAGAAATTGAAAAAATTAAGCAAAAATCCATTTCTTGGTAACAAAGCTAATTTTTAATGCTTTAGTGTATGCGAGGTCTCTGAATGTTTTCGTGTAATTCTTGAAAACGCGTTGTTAAATGCGCTTTTTTTCAATTTGATAGGGCGATATTCGATAGTAAATTTTTAACTTAATTGGAACAGAATTCTTGAAAACGCGTTGTTAAATGCGCTTTTTTTCAATTTGATAGGGCGATATTCGATAGTAAATTTTTAACTTAATTGGAACAGAATTGTACTTTAGGAACAATCGATTGTTGTTTATTCGAAATCCTTTGGATAATGTCGTCTGCAGTAAAGGCGGGAAACGTCCCGCGGTTTGTCCGAATACCATTCACCAAAACAGACGAACTTTTGTAAACAATATTAGATCCCTTTAGAAACCAAAAATAGCTGACTTACTACGGAAAATCGCTCTATCAAAATGTAAAAACCGCCGCATTTGACAACACTCAATATTTTGAGGATCTGCGCCAGGAAGATAAGCACTCTCCGGCACAGAGAACATAACTGGTTCCCAGATATAACCTCTGCCACACGTCATCCTCCTTTTATCGCGGGACTACATTTGTCGTCTGCCCGTGATATTTGTAAACAAAGAACTTTGTTTGTAAAATGTTAAACGAGATCTTATTTATTTTTATATAGTCTATTTATACACTTTTGATACAGTGTTCCATTGAAATTACTGCGTTTGTACGCGAAGCTGATGCGCCATGAGAGACGTCTCTCACAATGTCAACCAATGGTATGGCAGAGGTAATTGTGTTGACGTAGGATACCCAGAATCCTTTGCGTGGAGATTGGAAGATAAGCGTGACCATTTTATCAGACGCAAATTCTGCACCAAATTACACCGACACTGGCTATAATGAACTTCTATACAATTTTAAAATTTGCTTCGAATAACATAAAGCTAAGATTAGAACAAAATATGTTTAACTTGTTGAAAAAACACATCTTTTTTACGTGTAGGACACCAAATACCTTGAACTAGTACAGTGGTAGCATGTACGGTTTGAATTCTATATTAGTAACAGTGAACTGATTAATTTTTGGACTGAAATTGAAAGTGCAAGTATATTCAATGAAACATAAAGTTGAAATTTTTTTCAGACTACTGACTCGGTGCATCTTTGAATTATTGTTATAGGACAGAAGTGTCACTTGTTTGAAAATAAAGGTAAATCGCCTAGGAAAAGTCAAGATCGTCAAATCTAATATAGCCAAAGAGTAAAAAAAGAATTATGTTCCTATACCAAAAGTGAATGAATATATCTACATGTAGGTTACATAAGAGCATCTAGACTATAAGCATCTACGATTCAGACTGGGACAATATTAAAAAAAAACCTCTTAAAACAGGGATGCTTTCGAGTGCTCAATCCACAAAGCTACCCAGTGCGTCCCAATGTTGCAAATAAGGGAGACCCTCTCGTTTTGGGGATTGTTGTCAGGTTATAATATAAAAGTCCTGAGCATAGGTATTGTTTTTGTGCGGCCACACTCCTTGCACGATAAAGACCTCTTTTATAGATTTCGAAAAAGAGAAGGCTCATTGCTAAATTTCCCGCACCTACGCAATGCTTCATACTTTTTCAGTGGCAGTCGAAATTGTGTTCTCGATGTCTCACTTTTTCACGTTCTTAACTGATTCTCGTCCTTAATATATCTAAAGAAGTGCTCTTGTAACGTTATACAAACAATTAATCTATCTATGGATTAAACAAACCATAATCCTAATCTTAAGACGAGTTTACCTTAAATTAAATATTTCAAATCTATTGCAACTTTTTCTTTACATTTAATGATTTTATAAAAATACTAGTATATATTATAACTCCTTAGATGAAATGCAGAGAGCAGTAAATTGAGGTGCAGGCTTGAGTCAACATTTAGTGAACCAAAGACTGGTATCTCTCACCGTCAGGCACAAACTCGTTTGTAATTAATGGGCTCATTTTTAACTAAGGTATTCAACAATATCTAATAGTTCTTGCACACACAAGAAACATAAAAGAAAAACAAGATGCAAGATGATACATAGTCATGTAATTATTAAATTTAAGGCTATTTCAACGCTGTATGTTGAGTAAAAGACAAGCGCAGCGAGTACTTTTAACCTATAGATATGCGTATTTCGTTAAGAACATGAGAGTTCAACAGTTGCTTAGACCAGAAAAAAAGATTGAACGAACATTGGATAGGAGTTCAACAATAAAACAATTTTACAATATAGATTTTTTTCAGTAACCTACCAAAATTAAATTAGAATCTCAGTAGAATTCAATCAGTAGTGTTTACAAAATCCAACTATCATTTAAATCCGCAGTGCATAATAAATGTAGCAGTTAGTTGGATAGATAAAACCATTAAGAGGCGACGATATCACTTAAAACACAGTTAACAAAAATTGATCTACCACTAATGTAATGTAACACTGGTTAATGCTACACAAAAGTTCACATTTCCTCACCGCAGAGTGACATTTCCGTATAACTTTTTTCTCCCAGATTTACCTTTTAAACAAAGCATTCTTAAAAATAATTTTACGAAACGCATTACGAAATTCTTGATTAAATATGGTATAGATAATTGGATTTAACGCTGAATTGCAATACCCTGCCCAAAAGGCGATCGTAAATATAATTTCCGGAATGCAGTTGTTGCATAATTTTGTAGCAATATATATTGTGAAAAATGGAAACCAACATAAAATGAATGCCGCCATTACAAGACCAAGGACTATGGTCGCTCGTCTTTCTCTTGCTTTTGCTAACTTACGCTTTTGTTTTTCAATATCACTTAAATTAGGAGTTTCGTTCAAGGAACACTTTGCAGTTTGGTTTTTGTTTAGAACTGTTTTGGAGTCGCCTTTTTTCTCATGGCATTGATCCTCGTCATATACACTGGACGTAGACAAATAACTTTCCTCCGTACTTGGTTGTGTTCTGCTTATGTCATCGTTTTTCGTAGTTTTAGGTTTTAGTGATTCATTGATTTGAAGAAGGCATTTTTGTTCCATTATAACGTCTTGACCAAGAATATCTGTAGTTTCTGTATGATGAGTCCTGCCACTAACTGGAACAACTATTAGGTCTGGAAGTTTCTTGACGTTTTCAATTTTTTGAAGTAAAGAGGTGCTTTCTTCTGGAACTTCTACATCTGATTGCCGTTTTGGGGTTATTGTTTGTCTACGATAAACTGGCCACGTACTCTCGTCTTCAGACATAACAGATTTTTGTTCAAATTCTTGATTGTTTGCTGTTTTTCCTTTTGTAGGAGATTGATTCATTTTAGTTCGTCCAGTGCCCAGTGTTTCTTGTCTTGTATGCTTATTTCTGCGGGCTCGCTTAGAACGTTGTTTTACAGCAAAATAAATTTTGACATAGACAACTACCATAATAAGGGCGGGAATATAAAAGGAACCCATACAGGACGAAATTACATAGCCAACTTCAGAACTTAACAAACACAGCGGATATTTAGAGACCGGAAGTGGATTTTTCCATCCGATTAATGGTGGTACACATACAATCGCGGATAATATCCACACAGCTGTTATCATTAAGGCTGCTCGTTTTGGTGTCCTTTGGCTAGAGTATTGAAGTGCACGTGTTATAGACCAATACCTGTCTAAGCTGATAAGGCATATGCTCAAAATAGAAGCTGTACACAACAGCACATCTATAGCTTTCCATAGATCGCACCACACGGATCCAAAATACCAATAGCGCATCAGTTCATTTGCTAATGAAAATGGCATTATGATCAAACCTAGAAACAAATCCGCAACTGCTAATGACGCAATGAACCAATTTTGAATTGATTTCAGTTGTCTGTCGGTTGCAATTGCAACCACAACTAGCAAATTTCCAAAAACAATTATTATCATTATTATGCTGACAAAAATAGAAATCAAAACCGTGTGACTTGATGAGTATCCTGGTGGTACATCAGACGATGACAAAAATCTCGATGGTGATGACACATTCTCAGAAGATTCAAGCATAGCCATATTTTGTATTTGCCAGGCCTTTTTGTTTTACTCTGCAACAATAACCTAACAAAAGCAGGTATTCTGAAAATGGTCAATATACATGATCGCTTCTTGGTTATGGATTTGAGCTCGACTGGTTTGTTAATGTTGATTCAATTTGATCTCAAAATAATCAGATCAATGGATATATTGCTTATCGGCGTAACGGATGATTGCTATCAATCTCAATGTCGAACTAGTATTCCGACAGGGATCCCGTCACCAGGAAAGAATGGAAGCAAAATACTCCACAACCGAATTCAGCAACTCTTTTCTGAAAAACAATAAATTAATCTTTTTTAATGCAACAAAAAATCATTCGTCGATTCAGGGACTAACATGAGACGGTTTCGATTACTCGACCACCGGAGCTGTCCAGTGCCTTCACAGAAATGACGAAATGGAATGGTTGTAAGTTTATAAAATGGGAAGCCTATTAACATTCTCAATCTCTATAAAATACTCTATATGTTTTACAATTTTATTTCGTGTCCCTCTCTTTTTCCGTTTATTTATCGTTTGTTTACTTGTTTTTATCATAAATGAATAAATCTGTTGTCAATATTTTGTGTGGGGTACCGAACACCTACCAACATACAATTTGAAGTGTATTATTTACGTTGAATATAAATTACTTAAATGAATATTTGTCCATCAACATAAAATATTAAAAGTAGTTTTTATTGTTGTTTTAATTATTTGCTTTTTAAACAACACAAACAGATATTTTTCAAAAGGATAAACAATATGGAGCACAAATACCACATAACTTTAGTGCATTCTCAATTTTATAAAGTTTCAATCAGCACGTGACATATTTTCATAGATGCGTAATTCTAAGACTATTTTTCTAAATTCGTATAAATAATTGCTATATAATTACGAGATTGCACAACTGTGATAAATTAGTTAAACCATGACATTTGTTACAAAACACAGATAATTAAATTAGTGTTATTTGATTTTGTAAAAAATGTTCTGAAATGTCAATTTAACTTTGAATAATTACCGCTTTGTAAACCTTACAGAATGAAATAATCTGATGAATCCGATTAATCTTCTTCGTGCGTTTCATAGTTGTGCCAGCTAAAATATGATTGTTTTTTAACAGTTGTAGATATTAACCTTAACCATTCAGGGCGGTGGGATCAAAATTGTTCTAAGATGTGTGATGACAAAGATTTGTCCTAAGATGGTCTTAAGACATGTCTCAGTACCAAGGCCATGTTGGAATAAAGTTAAGGGCCATAATTTAACAGCTATATGTACAGCAAATTATCCTCATATGATCGTTTTGTTTAGTTTTATAAAAAAAACGGACCAGTGTCAGAATTTTCTTTTACTTAATCGTCATATAAAGAACTTAAAATACAATGTACTTTACGTACAATTTCTTAGGTACTAGGGAAGTTTGAAATAGAACCAGAACTTTAAAAAAAGTTTGTCTACCTTTTTGAAATGTTTGTCGCATCGTACCACAATACACACTTTAAGGAAATGCTTGCATCGTAAAACTGGTTGAAAATATTTGTGTTGTACAGAAATGTCATACCTTAAAAAATAAAAAAAATATCCAACTCTTAAGCAAAAGCAGACAAAAGCAAAACAGAAACAGAAGAGAAAGTTTGGAACATTATACAATTACGGCCCTTGGAAGAGGTGAATATCTAAAATTGTCAACCAGAGGTGGGGTTATTTTCCTAAGGGCTTTAGCCCGAGGGAAATAACCCCAGCGAGGTTGACAATTTTGATATTCACTGATTTAAAGGGCCGTAACTGTTTTATTATACCGAACAAACAGTGGACTGGAATATCATATGCTGTGTATTTGTGTTTTTATCATGTTTATGTTGAAACTTGTTATGTACATTGTATTTCAAGGGTTATTCACCGGTGAATAATAGGGTTATTCAATGGACATGGGTTTTTGAAAAGGTTATTCAACTTTTGTACGAATTTGAAGAAAAATACCCAGATTATTTCACGTCACGTGACCTTATTTCATCCAATTAAATCAATTACTAATTCAGTAAGGTATAATAATACTAAATGCTGCCATAATTTGTCATGCAACGGAAGTTGATTCAAAATGGAACAACAAGGCCTGATTTCATACTCAGCGAGGGTAAATGTGCAACTTGGCAATATTTAAACATTTTTCCATTTAAAGTCAACCATGGAAATAAAATTGTTGTGAAAAACTCTAGGATTTTTAAACGAAAAGCCAGGAAACCATAAGCGCAGTTAGTTTAAGTCTATCACGAACAAGTATTCTTGACTGACACTTGTTTTTGTCTTTCACTGGTAACATTTTAGCTCTGCATGGTATTGAACAAAAGGTTTTATTAGATTTTGCATTTGGAACTACTGCAACTAATGTCAGAAAACACCTGCTGATGATGTTTTATTTAATTTGTCCATTACATAATAACCCTGTTAGAGAGATGGATTGAAAGGAATTATCAACATGTTCCTTTTTCGATGCTGGGAACTATTCAATAGTTCTTTTGAAGACAGGAAAATTGATTTCATGTTTATAGCTTTGTTATTCCGGTTGAATACAAAACTCAAAGATTATAAATGTATACGAAAGGATTCTAGCTGTATAATTAAAGAAAAACATTGTGCCACGTTGCAAATTAAACCAAAAGCAAAACATTTCAACAGAATAATTTTCTAAAGGCATTGACAGTGCTAACATCTAGCAAAGGTCTTTTGAATCAATTATGATCAATAATGTATAAAAGAAATTTAGCAAAACAACATTTTTTTAGGCACAAAGACAAAGTATTCTAGAATGCAATTAAAATAATTTTAGAAACATAGAGACATCACACATTAGCCTATCAAATAGCGTTCAAAGCCATTTTCAAATTTATTTAGAGAAGAAAAATCTTCAGCAATCATTTACATAGCTGAAGATAAAAGCATCAAGTCGTGAACAATTAAAATGACACATATATCTTTTTACAACGTAGTGGTGCAAACATCAGATTTGACAGAGAGTTTGTCAAGACATTTTAATCTTCTATACTTCATAGTGATTTTAATTGTACAAGCTGCATCTAGCACAGAACTAGCCATACAAACTTTCATTAAAACTGAGACTTAGGATTAAGCTTTTATCATCGTGTCCATGCAACAATAACATTTTCACATACTATGTTTGATATTGATTTAAAATTACAGGTATATTTGGAGTGAGATTGAAAGGTGTTAAGTGCAACTTTCTTACAAAAGTTACAAAGTTCGTAAAAATTGATATTAATTTGAACTTTAAATATGACACATAACATTGCGTCAGGGATACATAATTATATGGTTGAATGTTTTTATGATATATTTATTGTCTGATTAACAAACAATGTTAATTATGATAGTTTCCTGTAGGCAGCCCCAACGTACTGAATGTAATGTGAGTTTGTTATAATTAATTATTATATGACTAGCATTTCTCTTGATTTTGATTGGCCAAGGATATCATGAGAGGTATTACGCAGAAGGTGTGTTAACCTCGAAGTAGATAAAAATAGACTGATATAAAAGATTGACTTTTGAGTAGCTAAAAATAGAATATTTATCACTTTTCAGTAGTTAAAAATAGAATTCAATAATGGGGAAACAAGAATTGATTTGATTGGTTGAATTAAAAATATCAGCCAATAAAAATCATTCTGAGCAGCAGCAGACGATGTTTGCAAATGTCAATGACCAGGAACCTTTTATGCCAATTTTTATAAATGTTTTTATGTAAAACGTTTTCGAATTTTCAAGGCAGTACATAGACTTTTTAACTAGTAAATTCGATAGTCGAAACAAGTAAGACAGTTTTGATCGTATAATTTTTGAAATAGTGGAGTTTGTATTTCTTTTTCTTCTGTTTACATTTGAATTTAACTATACATAAAAATACCCCTTGGACAGTTTTAAATAAGATCTAACATTTAAATTCGATTCCTTCCAATATTCGGATATAGAGTACCAATAAATATGTATTATATTCTATTGGTATATGTATTGTATATCCATACGAAGTGATGCCGTAGAAACATGTTTGAAGTAAATAGATTAAGTACATAATATTTGTTTAATTCCCGTCTCGCATGCGAGACGGGATAAATAATCAAAAGCTAAACAGCGGAAACCAGTCGTATCTCAAGGATAACAGATAAACAATGCTGTGTCTTGATTGGCTGCTAAATCGGGAGATAGTTGCCGATTGGAAAACAAATAAGCAGAGCTAAGTTAGGGATGACAACCCGGCATAATTACGGGGCGGTAGCAATAATAATAGGCTAAATCGGGAGACAGCTGCCGATTGGCCAACTGTCTTGTCTTGTTCAGGTTACTACCGCCGTTAGTCGGCGCACTCTATCCTCTGGATGTGGTGCACATCATTGCATGTGTATGGTGCATATAGTCACAGTGAGAATACGAATAGTTGACGGAGTCAGGTGAACATTTATGTACAGTGTATGGGTTATAATACATTTATTTAAATGTAGAGTTATTAAACTCAGTCTACAATTACTACTTTATCGTAAAAGCACTAAAAGCACTAAAAGGCAAGAAGCAGCATTATACGTAAAATATCAGGCACTAGTCATAAATGCACTAAAATGTTTAAATATTGTTAATCTAAAATTTTACTTTCTGATATCAAAAAGGGCATGTATAGCGGTTTCTAAAACTAAAAAAGCTGCTAAAACACGATGCTTGAGTCAAAACGATAAGATGCACTTGGTCAAGCGTGGAGTCAAAATAAAATTCATAGATATATATACAAGAAGGGTATCATCACTATTGCATTTTTTTCTATTAAAAACACTAAAAGCATCTGATTATACATAGTTAATATATTTATAGAATCCTGCCCCCCCCCCTTCCTTTAACTGTCTCATCCTTTCCATTGGTAGGTTATAACACATGTTCCTGGTTAGTTCATCCAGCTCTATATAACCTTGTTTTTTCAGCTTACTGATATACGGCATCTGTTGGTTTGTACAGTCCAGTATGAGTTGAAGTAGGTTGTTTTGGGTGACAAACTCTTGATAAACATCGTTTCTGAGGTTATCTATGTAGCTTTTGATATGTCGGAGATGCCTTCTCCGAACGTTTTCCAGCTTTGGACACTTGAGAATAAAATGTTGTAGATCATCTGGCTCATCTCCGCATAGGCAGCATATAGTTTTGATATAACTATATCCATACTTTTTTCTTGTTGTATTAAACAGGTATGTTTGAGTTACAAGCTGATCTTGTGGCGAAATCCAAACTAAGACGGAATCAGGTTTCTAACTTTTATTAACTGCAAACTTCTATTTACAATATGTAAAGCTACTTTCACTTTCAACAATACCATATTGGATAACTGCTATTGTCACTGTCTAATCTTACAACTATTACTTGAACTTAAACTTGAACTCCTATAAATGTTACAACCATGTCTTATATACTATTTTATAAAGAATATTGTAGAAAATTCTTTTTCAAGTAGTTTCTATAATTATCTAAATCTTTCTTATCTAATAATAGTAACATGTAAACTCCAGAAGCTTCCAGATAAACAATAGTACAATTCAACTACTAGAAACATAACATCATTGTTCTAAACAAATTAAATAACAATAATAATATGGCATAATTAAAAAATAATCACAAGTAAAAATAATTACAATTGTTCATGTAATATCGTGAATACAGTTCGCGACAGATCTTGACTTCTGCCGCTCTTATTTTTCTATGTACATTTTTCTGCGCCTTCCCAAATATTATGTGGTTGTGACATCGGGTTTTTCTGTAATTGGAGGTAAAAGGGTTGACTTCTTAGCTATATCTTCCTCACATTGTTGAGACCAGTTCTTTCTTCCACCCCTTTTTTGATCTAGGGTTTTTCATTAGTTCATGTATTGTCTCCATTCCATATTTCTCTAAAACTAGTTCAGCCCTTTCTGTAAAAAGTTCGTTTCTATTTCTGTTGAAGCAATGTTGTCTAATTAAGATATTATACTCTGCTGATGATGGGCATCTGATTATATTCTTAAGGAGTGACAGTATATTAAGATCTATATACATCTGTATTGGAATTGCACCAACGAATAGGTAAACTTCAGTATTTGAGGTTTTGTTTGGAAGGCCTCAAGATTTTCCTCTGCATCTTTTCTAGTTGTTCGATTTCATATTGCCTACATTTCATTATCTCAAGCCCATATATCATTCCTGCTAGCCCAAACCAAACTTAAAATACTCAACAAATAAGCAGAGCTAAGTTAGTGATGAAAACCCCGCATAACATTGCGGTAGCAATAATAATACTCCGACCGCCGTTCGTTGCCACTCGAGAAAAGCCGAGCGATCACGAATCGGTTACGCTAAAAAAAATATGCAAGATAATGGGAATTTAACTGTTTTAAAAGGAAAGTCGCCTTGATTTGTGTATGTTTATCATAAAATGTGTATCATAAAACTTAAACGGAGAAAAACGGAAAAACAAGTGAGAAAAGGAGAACAATTTTAATCTTTTCCTGCTTACTGACAAGGTTCACATCAACTATCTTACCGCGCAGAATGATGCATCTAGAGATGCTTAGCATAGTGCATGCTTCATATGCTGACTCTGACATATATTTTGCGGTTGCCTGATTTGGCTATCTAAACATTGTATACTTATAATGAAGTGATGTTAATAATAACAATACATAATAACATTAAAAAACAGTACGTATTTTTGTCCACGAAAAATAAAGCTTAGAGACTGCTAGCTTTTAAGGAAAGCTAATACTTGTTGCAATTGTTATCAGCATACCAACGATTTTCATCCAAGTGCTTCATTTATAAAACAAAACATGCAATACGCGTTAATTAGAAACATGTCTATTCACTAAACGTTTAGTAGTATCGGTTGAATTTGTCAGTCTTTTGTTTACCTCTTAAACGGGTTTGTAATTTACGTGACAGTTAGCAATTAACATGATCGACTGAATTGTTTTCTAACGTCATTGATTAATATACGGCATAAGGTCAGAACGTCCGAATCAAGAACGTTATCACGAAAGCTTTCTTGATTTATGCGTTCTGATTTGATGCCTTAGCGAGTAGATGAGCGTGCGAGAACTCAATCTCGGTTATTTCAACCTGAAATAAACAATTTATGTTATAATAATAGGTTGAATTTAAATTATTTACATAAAAGACAATAGAACAATTTTGTTTTCGTTAAAACGTGTTTTGTTTTGTTGTTTTAATATAAACATTTTCATTTTCAAACTTATGGGTTTTGTTTGAAAACTATATTAATTCCGTGAATCTTGTTTTGACTTATAATTTAAACTTAATTTGACCGATACAGTAATTGGCAGAGGCAGATGATATAGCGTTTTATAGTGACTAAAACCAGCTTATACTTTGTCGAAATCTACAAAAAGTGTATCTCGTGCAAGGAGCGTGAAATCTTTAAACACGTTACCTGCTGCGTTCCTCGGTCAGGTTTTCCGTTTTAATTGACCTAACAACCCCCAAACGAGAGCAACTCCTAAAATCCCCCACCCGGAGACGTACTGGATAGCTCCGTAGGTCGAGGAACTCTGACAACATATTAGAATAGCAAGACTCATTGGCTACTTTGTACAGAAAGATGTTATTTTCTGCGTATAACGCCAACCTGTCACAACTAAATAAAAAATTGTGTGACTAAAACCTTTATAGACTTTTCCAACACAATGTATGTTTGATATGTATATATAAGAATCATGACGGTTGAAACAGAAGGTATTTCTCTTGCAAATGATCAATGAGGTAAAATACCGGTAAAACGAAATAGAATGCATTAATTTTTTACTTCTTCTTCGGAATAAACTTGAAGTACCACATTATTTAATATTTGAAACGAAGAATTGAATTTTAAAGTATATTTTTCTCATTTGTTTTCAGCAGTCTCCGGAGACAAAATCTTCAACTATTGTCAATTGAAAAATTAAATTTTCATTACCACGAATAGAACGCCATTCAAATAGTGTGGATCAATCCAAACGAATGAAATATCACGTAATTGAACAGGAAATTGTTCTGTCGTCAACAGAATCTTAAATAGCCCTGGAATATATGTACTATTATTCTCCAGTATTTACTGAAATGGGGGACTCGCTAAATATTGCATTGTTCTTTAGGAAACCGTGAATGTCACTTCATTTATTACGATTGTTAAAGACCTGTTTTTCTGATATGTAGGTAGGACGTAAGAGAAAGGTTCGCATATGACAGCAAACCGTACTACATCTAGAGCAATTTATGTCCAAATGTTTTGTTGGAGTATTCAATACCAAATTACGAGGGAATAAGTGAAACCCAGAGTTTTGACGAGAACGACGTGTAATATAATTTGCCTTTGCCAAGAAAATTTATTATAGATATCAGTTCAGTACTTATCAAGATTATATGTCAGTTTACCAGTTATTTGGACCAAGATACGACAATTCTGAATATGCTATATTGATGTCTTTACCAAACCCGTATCGAATATATACCCTGTGTTACACACCACTACTTCGTATCGCATGGCAAGTATTAGCTACAATAATGTAGCTCCTTTTTTATGGACGGAGCTACAAAGAGGTCCCATTACTCGTAATGGAGCAGCCCGGGAGTGATTCACACCCGGGGGTTTTATGCATATTATAAGCAATTAAACTGTTTCCCTGGTTTGCTACATACTTTTTTATGTATTTGCAGTTTAACTGATATTTCCACAACACCGTATTCGTTAGTTTTATCACTTTATTCGTAATCATGGCATTGTTGACAAAATATGAATTCCGGAAGTGCATAATTTCGATAATATCAGAATCGATTTGGTAAAAAATGAAATTCCGGATGATTTCAGCTGCATTCATTTGCATTATGATTATGTCCCCTTATTACAAATTTTACCGATACGATTCCGAAATTCTACACTCCACAATTTTAATTATGTCAACAATGCCATGATTACGAAAAATTATTTAATTAGACATTGTAGACATATCAGATGAACGGCGGAGGAAAGAAAACATATTTATTTAATAAAGACAAAGGTTAAATAGCGGAAAATATGTGTAAATCCCAAAAGTGTTTTTGCTCCATTACGAGTAATGGGACCTCTTTGTAGCTCCGTCCATAAAAAAAGGAGCTACATTATTGTAGCTAGGCAAGTATCACACCCCTAATCAGAACACGTCTAAAATCTTCTATTCTGTCATCAAATTATCATATATTATTTAAATATTGCAACATCGTATCACATGCTATATATATTAGTTTTGAGAAAACTTTTGCATTCACAAATATATCTGGTAAATTTGATGCAACGTGTGTCGACCAAAATAATAACTTGATTGTAAATTTGTTCCAAGTGATTATTAACCTGATTATTTGCTACTGAAGTATAAATTGTATTACCAATAAGAGGTTATTGGGGATGCGTTTTTCCTTCTTGATATCATTATTTCAATAGCCCTATTAAGAATCTCGATTTTATAGGTTGACTTTGGACTTGCGTCTAGTTTAAATTGTTTCGCTTGGAAGTAAAATATATAATATTGAAATCGTCTTTTATCTATGGGTGTACTGATGATTATTTGCACAGTAAATACATTTTACGCTTTGTTTGATCTCTATCTAGTTATAAGTGGTGGAACGCAAGTTTTTGCCAAAAATTTGGAAAAATAAAGTTACACGCCGTTTGCTTCTGAATTGTTATTGGATATCGAGCGATGGCCAGAACAAATTCTGTAGTTATAATGCAAAAGATCAGACTTAAATATATATGCATGATATAATCTACAATTTTAAGTTAATTTTATTTTTTCATTTATCTTAAAAAGAAAAGCTGTCAAAAATCTTTAAAAATCTGTATCATTCAAAAAGTAAGTTTTTTAACCATAGACAATCATTTTTGTAGGGACATTTGGGAAATTAACAAACAAGGTAAACCCCCCCTCAAAAAAAAATATCCTACTAATCAATTAACTAATAGTGTTTAATAGATTAATTATACACTGACAAAAGAGTTTTTAGACTTTATAGACTTAAGGATCTAATCTAAAAAGTTTTCAAATCGGGTTGTGTGTGTTTTTTACGTATGTTTGTCATAATAGTGTTTAACACACTTTAAAGCAATTTTTCAGCTATGTTATGGCTTTCAGTTTTCATTAAATGTGGAAGCCGGAATACCCGGAGAAAACCCTTGACCATGGGTAGGAAAACTGGCAATGCTTGTCAATTAAGATTGACGTCGAGTACTACCTGCCCGCAGTGACACATGAACACGCAACCTCAAGGTTGACATACCACGTGATCAATAGTAGACGAACAACTTTAACCACACGGCCACCTCTTTTTTGTGTGCATGATTCGTTTCAGCATTTTATGTGTCATGTGGGTATTGCAATAACGAAGAAAGTTTTGATTCTTCTTTCTCACTTAACGTGGAACCGATTTTTTTACACGTAGGTGATAGAGATTCACGCTCCTTTTCCTATAGTCATGTATTGTGACGCCAAGTGTCGGTTCAGCAATAAAAACAAATAATAAAATATTTGCTTTTGTTTTGTTTATGTATTCGGCTTATTAAAATATTTGCATGCGACCACAATCTGTGCTTCTAAGACCCTATTAATGTCGCAATAAAAGTACACATAAAAACAAACAAGTTTGCAGAAAAGCGCACACTATGGAGTACGATATAGTAGAATATATTATGCGAAGCATTAGACATCCGCGTGTAGGTTTTCTTGTATTTAAAGAGACAGATACCCTAAATCGATTAACTTGGGTGTCTGAGATTTTCCTATCTTGCCCTTCTACTTGTGTTAGATCATTTACATTCAGTTTAACTGCACCACGATATATATTATATGAATGCTACAAGTCAGAGGTTTAACCCCCATTGAGATGTTAACACAAAGCCCATTGCATGCTATTAATGCAGCCAGTAGTTATATTTTCTCGTATTTGGCATATATGTTATTTGTTTTTCGTTAATTTTCGGTGATATGTTACCCTGTCTGTTAATGGTTAAGTAAACTGTCAAATTTAATTTATATACTCTTTAGAATAGAATACAATAGCATAGAATAGCATGCAAGTAGGAACCCATATAAATCAGTGCGCAATTTTTCAATAGCTGTATGTCTTCTCAAATTGAGGACTGAAATGCGCCTGCAATGTCTATCATTCATGTTAACTATTTCGAATAATTAAAACTAAATAAACAAAAACTTTTTATAAACATGTATCAAAGATATTTATTCAGTATAAAAACATCTATTTTATATTTTATGCGAAATTTTGTACTGTGCATCCTCACAAGTCAGGGTTTTCGTGTCTACATGTGTCCACGAAACCCTGAGAAACTTAGCTAGGAAATTCCCGGACCAGAAGTCACTATTTTGATTAACTACATCATACCTGAATGTAGCCAATCAAAAGCTCGCTTTCATTCTTGACTTGGTTAGGGGATATCCCGATGTCGATTGTAAATAAACCAAACGGATGTGATTCATAGACCATGTGAAAATCAATGTATTTTGTACAGTAGTGTTAATATTTTGTTATCATCGCATTATTTATTAGTTGCGTTACGTTTTCTTCCCGCTCAAGAATGAGTAAGAATGACTACTGCCAACCACTTACTTCTTTCAAGCAATTTTGAAGGTTTGACGTCATATGAAAAAAGTCTAGCCCTGGAATTTCCTAGCTAAGTTTGTCAGGGTTGCGTGGACATATGTGGACACAGAAACCGTGACTTGTGAGGATGTGTACTGTGTAAAATTTGATTGATTGATTGGATGTTTGTTTTATGTCCATCTAGCAGTACTTTGGCTATATTCAGGACGGGAACAAGTTAACAAACAAACTAATTCCGTGAAAGAAGAACCAAAGGCAAACAAGTTTTGAATGTCACCGAAAAAGTATATGTTATGGGAAGGGTTGAAAAGTTAACATTTCGTGGCCGCTACAATGAGCCTACTCTTATCGACATCTACAAAAGGGGTCTTAAGCATGCAATGAGCCAAGAATTCTCCAAACACGTTACCCACTGTGTTGCGCGATGAGGCTTTCCGTGTTTAACTTCAACAAGAGGGCATCCTTTATCCGCCCCTGGCGACGCGCTGGGTCTAACAGATTTAAAATAAACAATTCGTTATTTTATTGACGAATTATTTGTTAAAATCGGAATGCACTGAACACAAGTAAAAAGGCTTTTATAATAGTAAAAAATATTTTAAACAACAGAATACTTATTTTTCTAGTATGAAAGAATATTAATATAAGAGCATGCATAACAAATATGTTATCTGCTATAAAAAAAACCTTTAAAAAAAAGCATTTACAATGATTTCTCGTCGTTTCAGAAATCCGCGAGTCTATTGTTGAAAATTGCAGTAAACACCGACCTAAGAAATAATATTAAAGTGATGACTTTGTATTTGTCCCCGGGATCCCTAAATTCTAGTACGTAAATTGTACGATACTACTAAAGCAAGGCAAAGAAGTTACTGTGATATATAAACTACAATCGATTCCTGTGCCCATGTCATAATTTAAGTATCTAACAGCATCAACCACTTAACTTTTACTAAGTAAACACTATATAAATTTTGTCAAACGCGTTTTACTCCTGGTTCTAAGTTGTCGTCAGCCGCATCATATTGGCTTTAATTTAACCTCTGTTATATATTCATAACGATTAACAAAGACATTTTTTATGGTTTTATTTGTAGTTTCGAGTAAAAAAAATAAAATATAAAAAAACAAAACAATTCTTGCATCTTTTCATATATATTGTGTGTAGTTATTTTGCCAGATTTAAATGTTCATGCATTTTAATGCAGTTATGCGTCAAACTTTTGATACATTTACCATGGTTTTTTTTAAATAAGTTTCATATTTTTAACCAAATTTATTTATTTGTCTCCGTATTCAATCGCGTTTTCTTTTCACTCTGGGTTGCAACGGGTTTTATTGCCAAACACATACTGTGCAGTGCATATAAAAAGATTACCGTGACCATGACAATCTTACATATAGAGGCAGCAAGGAATGCAGCATTAAGTTTAAATTAAATCAATTATTTTACATCTTTACACGAAGATTTTGTGTAATTTTAAATTTACATAAAAATAAATGTCTAAAGTTGTCTCTGCAATGCATTTTCTTAATTAACTCGGGTCCTTTTAGCGAGTAATATTCACTAATTGCCCAACAGTGTTGGCAGCTGTTTCCGACAACCATTTATCAAAATGTCCAACTAGTAATAAGATTTTCCAATGAAGTATTATAAGTGATTATGAATAGTCTTAATACAGTATTCACGGCAACACGAATTCAATCAATTTAAACTTGTTCTTCTTCGTAGTAAGAGTAATATTAAACAAGAATCCAATAAAATTCGGCTTTTATATTTAAATTATTAATGGAAATGAATTTCAAAGATCAAAGATAGAAAGCATATGCGAGCAACCGTCTACTTGTTACCATTACATTTATGAAAATAATAGGGAGTTTTTCCAGAAATGCCGGGACATATTAAACATCCATATATTGTTGAGACAAAAATTTACAATAAACGGACAGCGGAACATAAGAATATAATGTTTGCACATTCGAACCCTTCCTTTTATGACATTTACCAGAGCATATATATAATATGACATACACATAACAACTTTGTCTTATACAATTTTTTAGGAATATTGCATGTTCTTGAAAAGGTTGTGGAGTACCTGTTCAGAAATATTTCTAATAATTAGACGGTAAAAGAGTGATGATGTCATTAACCTATTTGAACGGCTTAAGAATATGTCTACCCGTTCCAAGTTCTTTCTTATAACATGGGTTGCTCCCTATGTCCAATCGCACGTATTTTTCCGTTAATTTATTGTTTGTTAACTTGTTCTCGTCCTGAATATATTTGAAATACCTATCGCTGGACGCAAAGCTCACACCTATTTAATCAATCAATCAATCAATCAACAGGAAGATTTCTTGATCCACTATTCGAGCACTTAAACCCCGTAAGTAGTGAATAGTCAATGCAATTAAGACAAGATAAATAATATAAAAATTGTGACCAACAGGTCAGGTGTGTTTTGGCGGAAATGTTTGAGGCTTTCTGGTAATATTTTAGCCTACATGTTTAGTATCGACCTGTAACGAAACTAGCGATATAAACGAATACGAGTAAAGCTTAAAGTGCACATTAATGAACAATTCAGAATTTAAGATCGTAACTTTGGAGTAATAGAAGATTACGGAATCAATTATTTCTACCAATATGAAATTAATTCTTCCAAGACAAACTTACAGCAGCTAAGATGACATCCACCGTTAGTTCAGACAAAAAAAATACACGTTATTCAGAGATTGTTGATGTTCTGTTGCAAATCGAACGTATGTCCTTTAAAGTTAGTATAATTACACGATAGTCTGTTGAAATATTCCTGCAAGAACATATAACTAATTACTGCCAATCAGAAATGTCAGTCACAATCAATTTGCATTACAGGAACATTTTATCACATTCAAAAATAGTTCTTTCATTTAAACTAACGTAATAAGTAATTTGGGTCATTTATATGAAATTCTTTTCAAAGCATCTGGCATGTATATGTTGTAATGGAATAAATAGAAAAAAGTTATGACTGAAAGTTACGTTTTTTTCAGAAATCTCTTTGTTGTACTAGTAATTATTTACGCAAGGAATGGGTTTCTATATTTCAATATTTTATACAAAGTACACCATACAAACTACGAGTCAACAACCATTTCCTGGTTTTGTTCGTTCTAGTTACGTGGCATTGTTATGACTGTTCCATGTTTTAAAACCTATTAAAACATTTAAGACAGACACATTAATACAAAGTTGATGAGACACATTATTATACTCAAATAAATGACACCATAAAATTGTCTTGAGAAAATTACTGCTATTAACGTTACTTTACGACAGTACTAGACTAGTGTCATTTATTCGAAAATAAGTTAAAGTCCCTGGATGTCTGGAATGGTCGCTTAATCAACATAACCCAAAAATACTGATCAGTAACCAGATAATGTCTGACAGAATTTGACATTATTTGTCAGTAAAATATGAAATATTCGTCGTAAAAATACTTTCTCATATTAACGACTTAACGTCTAAAATCGACTGTTAATATATAAATGTCAAAGAATATGAAGTGTGGTTCATTATTAAAAGAGGTTAATACTAGATTGACGTATTAGTGAATTGGAAATCGTCATTCTGTATTTAACAAAAGGAATAAGTTTCAAAATGTCTAACGAAACATGTTCACACTTTTGACATTACCGAGGTTTTCGATGCTATAAGTTCTACTGTGGTGAATTGAACAGTTGGTTATAATTTTTTCGTCACCAATAAATCATTTTTGCTACTGCCACTTCTAGCATATAATCATAAAAATTTTAAAAATGCCTGAAATTTCATCCATTTTATCAAACAATTAATTCAGTTAGATTAGTTACTTTTTTTAGATAATAATGTTCATTAAAATAGCATAGACTGTTGGGATTCGTGAATTATGGAAAATTATGTATTGAAAAATAGCAAAGAAAACCGACCGAACAACAAGAGCCAAAAGTCAAGGGACAGTTATAAATTCGGATATAGACAAAACGCAACACAAAGACCAAAAACACAAAAAAACAGAAAGAGAGTAACCCGAACCCAATAAAAACCAGTGATATTTACAAAAGGTGAATAAATCACAACGTTCGAGAAGAAAATGATTTAACAAGACTGATATTTTTGAACAAATCACAAATTTTTGTTTGTAAAAAGTATTTACGTGCTATGGCTTCATTACAGTTTAATAAATGAGTACAAATTCTTAAGATTTCTGACAAAAATAGAATAGAAAAAAATTGGCAGATTTGGACGACACTTACCACTTCAAACTCTTAAATACACAGTTAATCAAAGTCTAACTATGTAAGATATTGCCCAAGGACGAAAACAAAAAAAAACAAAAACAGAACACTTAATGAAACTGAAATGAAAAACTGGCAGAATGACAGGTTTTATTTAATGTTAAAGACCCCAAGCATCAAACGTTTTGAAGTGACGTTTAGGTGGACGGCGGAAGACAACTTTTTGACCCTACTATATTCGTATGGCAAAATGTTTTGGTTACTTCACCGACCTATTTCATTTACCTTGTATTGTACCTTGTTTCTGTTTCTGAAAAAATTGCTCCTTAATCCTTAATCATATTCGTTACAATTTAGGTTAAATGTTAGCGATACAGAAAGATTAAAACCCACCCATACACGTATAAAGAAAATTAAATGATTTTAATTGAAATGTCATATTATTGTCAAGTTTTCTTACATTTAATTTCATGAGCTATAACGTTACATACAAAATGTTTTCCATCAAATACGTACGTTTCCCCAAAAGTTTGCCGAGATATTTCTTAAAATACACGCAAATTGCGAAAACAAACCTACCGTTCTCAAGTTAAAAGGAATCGATATTAGTAAAATACCAATGACCTTGATTAGATTGGATAATATTGCTTTTTGGCATTTTCATCAGACGACATCACTTAACAAAATGTGGAATCCAAAAGGCGTCAAATTTAGCTTTCTGACTATCACGATTGACAGCAAGTATAAAACACAACAATGAAGTATGATGATACTATCTGTAGATGTTTATGTTTCAAAAAGCTAGGAAGAACATCAGCTATCTTGTGTATATATAAAACTCGTTTCGACCATTTGTATCGGACATAACAATTTACTCTTTATTCTAATTGTAACAGCACACAAATTACCTTTCCAAAATATGCATTTTCTAGCAAATTATATTCCAGATTTAGTGTAAAACTATATTGCTGTTTTTTGAAATGTTATGTTTATTTTTTGTTTTATTAATTTCAATTAAACAAATTTATTATGTACACCAAAAATGACTTCAATTAACTGAATGTCTGATAAGCGAGCTGTATAAAATTGGTTAATCATGCTATCGCCAGAAAATAATTAAACGGAAAACGCGAATGTATGTATGCTATTTAATGTACGACAGATAAGATCTTAGCGAAAACAAAGCGACGATGTACAATTTATTAATCTTCCGTAAAACAGATCCACAAACCAAAACAATTTAGAGATCATCGGAATTTTCCAATGAGACAGCTTTTCAGGAAATCGAACGCTATATCTATATAGATGTCTTGATTACTGTAATCCTTCAAGCACAGATTTATTAGAGGGTTTTTACTGTGGACATCGCACAACAAATTAATGGTATAAATATTACGAGAGACTACTCGTTCATATAGAATCAATTAATGTTAGTCTTTTAGGGCTTTCTATTCAATTTTGATAAGTTGAACGTTTATGGATACACTTCTATACTACTTAAGTTCAATCCACGATATCTGTGAGTTATATGATAATCTGAAAACGTCGAGGTTTTGAAATCGATGTCAAAATAACATTAAATAGTGTTGTTTGAAATCCATCACTGTCGTTTTTTGTTAACAATTCATAAATATTTTCTCAATTAAAATGATCAGTTTCCTAAATGTAAGGCGGTTTCACGTTGGAAGCATATTTCGAGCGTTTATGAAAGTCGCTGTTGGCTAAAAAAGCTATTGAAACTAAAAAACGCAAAATTTTCTTGAGAAATTTGGACATGATAACTGAATCAATACGATATCTTAATATAATAATATTATATGTGTATTATATCATAGATTCAGTTGATTTTAAAAAAAATAATGACTATAAAGTAACACGTAAGTTGTGACTTTGAAAGGCTATATTTTACACGTATACTTCGCTTCAAATATTTATTCCAAATTGAATTGTTATTTACAATTTTAAAATATGTAAACAATTTTTAACTATTAATCATAGCAACTGCTCAAGTTATTTGCTTTTAACTATTTTAAAATTCTTTAAAGATCATGAAATGTGTAAAGATTTCAATATCACAAAATTGATTATTCTGTGAAGAAGTACTAAAGAATGTGCGTGTGATGAATTCCATGATTTAGTTGGTATGATTTAGAATAAGTGCGCCAAAGTCAGCCATTCACAATGTTTAATCACTAGTAATGTTCACAACCGATGCTGACAATAAGTTTTGGAAAAAAACTTAAACCAACATCAGTCCTGTCACTTCAATATTAACTTTTGATTTCGCCAACTTAAAGCATAACTTTTAATTTCGTTAAATTGTTAGTACCCTAGTTTATAAGATATGCGTTCAGTCTTCAAATTAATTTTGGTTAAATACCTCTACATTCACAGGTAAATTGTGTAAAGACAACCAATCATTAAACGTTACCTAATTGCTTATGATTAATTCACGTTAGACGACTCCTTTCAGCAATGATGGAAACGTCATCCTGTTCTTTCTATTGATGCTAGTACTTCAATTTTCTTTAAAATGTTATGAGAAAGCTGAGCAAATCAATTACCTATTGACAGCAGTATATGTTGTACTACTTTAATTGGTTTGTTATCTTCTTGTACTACACAATAAATCATTTAGATTTTTTTGTAAATAATATTATGACATAACATATATTTCTCTGTTTGCAGTTGAACAAGTTGTCATTGTATCTCCTTAAAAACTCCTTACAGTCAGTTATGGCAAATTATCAAGGCGATAGTATCAAGGTTTCTTTTTCTTTGCCAATGATCTTTTCATCAGTTTAGTACACAAAAAGAATACATTAACGAATATTACAATGTTTTTTTTTAAAAATAGCAAGAAACCATACGAAACAAAAACCAAAACACACCAAAAAAAGAAAGCGAGTGACCCAAACCAAATCTTCATTCGGATTCTTCGGATGAGTAAGAAGTGTTTGCATCTAATAAGATAACCGTCAAGTTACTCATTGTTATGACAAGAAACGGGTCAAATAAAAAAATAATGATGACTACCTATGAGATTTTTTATTGTAATTGAGGGATGGGATCCTATAACGATCAATCAAGTCATGGTGACGGCCATGGAATTTCTGAATTGATAATAACCTAGATAAAACAAACCCTTGTTTGATAAGCTTGCAGAGAAAGGTCTTGAAAATCGTAAGAGCATGACCTTAAGGTGTGCAATGTACCCCCCATGATATGTTGGAATGGTGCTATCGATAAACGCGAAGTTTACAATTGGAACGTTAAAGTTTTCACGTGTGTCGTGGGATCTAGTTTGTAATTTTCCCAAGCTTATTTCTAGACGTAGGTAGAAGTAAGAAGCCGACCTAAGTGTTTTGCTGGTATCTTTAATTTCAAGCTCGCTATGATAGATTAATAGATAAATGAATATAGTTCGCAAATTAAACGTTGTTCAAGAACAAAACGTCGTCAGACTAAGTTTAAAATTAAAGGTATGGAAAATTGTCTTTTTATGAATATAAATGTAATAAATCTGACAATATTCCATTCATAGCCTGATAATTTAACATTATGCATGTCTTCTCATTTTTTTTATAAATATGGGACAAACATGCGACTAATAAATGACATTACAATAAATCATGACCCACACAGACAAATCGTCTTTTATGCCTTTAGCTTGACACTTAAAATTATGTATAGATAAGTATATATCTTCATTTAAACCCAATTTTCATTCAAAGTATTGAATTAACAAACAACACGACTTTTCAAAGTATGTTTTATAAGATTAAGAAATAGCGATTAATTTAACATGGTCGTTTTAATATTGATGTTTCAATAAAACGGTACTTTGCGGGCTGATATATCTAATTTGTGTCGACATTTTGCAGGTAATGATATTGAACTAATATGAATGTCTAGGCTGTTTTGTAAATGTGAAATAAAAACATCGGTCTTTAACCAGAACCTAAACTTGATTATGGTATCATAGTTGACTTGGCACCACGGTTATACATCATGTATGAAAATATTAACGCTTGTAAATACTTTGTTTTGCAAGAAAATAAAAATTTGACCTTAAATACATGACAGTAGAGTAACAATATCTTAAACATGTGTTATATATGCAGCACAAATTAATTAGTAATGTTTGTCAATGTATTGTACTAAAAAGACAATTTAGAAATTCACTTTTATTTGTAAAATTCTACTATCTTTCCTATGTTATGTTTTAATGGTACATCAAATAGAATTGCTTGTTAACTACAGCTGCAAATAAATCATTGAGATTTAATGTTATCTTGTGCAGTTTAGACAAATATCTAAATTGTATTCGTTAGTGGAACATGCTAAAGAAGAGTACCTGCCACGCAGCATAACACTTATTTATGTTTTGTTCATTGCATTGATGCTGTCTGTTTGCATTTAACCTTTAATATTTTAACTCTTATCTTTTAAGTTCATCTTCTTCTTGTTTGTAAAACTATCATAGTTATACTCAATTAGACCCAAGGTCTAAGCAAACATAAATATAAAAAAGCAAAATGATTTTAATCATAACTAGAATAACAGATCATGAAATATTGAAAAAAGTAAGTTTGCGAATATGTGGAGAGACTGGTCTCCTTTGTTGCAGAATGAGTAAATTGTAAACAATTAAGAAAGGTTATTGAAATTAAAAAAATACTCTATACACCTCATTATACATGTATTATAATTCAGTGACATTTTTTCTTATTAAAAAGGATCAAGGAAAACGTTGAGACCATATACCCATATTGCTTCACTATACATTATGCTTCAATGAATAAATTTACTTGAATCATTTTTTTAAGACGAATGCTATTTCTATACAATTTTAATTTGTTCAATGATTTAGTGTTATAAAATATAGAAATAATGTTATTGTTATATCAGATTATTCTAAAATACCAAATTAATATTTATTAAATCAATCAATTTTCAATTATGGTTTGATTGCTGCATTTCGAAAGTTTGAATAAAACAGGGCACACTTGTTCCCAAATGTCGTCTGCAAATAATTTGGACGGACAGTATTAATAGATTGTTATGAAAATAGATCATATGCAACTCAATTAAGGGCGCTATTTATTGCCAAGTCTAATACAATGGAGAAATCTTCATTTATCTCGGTTCGAATAATTATCAAGCTAAGAAACTTTTTATAATTAGACTTAGCAAATTTGATGAAATGAAAATAGCATTAAATTCCGTCTACTACGTCGTTAAGAGTAATGACGTTTCATGTTGGGTTTGACGATAATCGTAGTTCAGAGAAGCCAGATTTATATTTCTTTTTAACTAAGGATGAGGTATTTTATCGATTAAAGGAGACTTGTCTAGCTGCATTTTTTTCGTGTACTTTATATGACAAAGTCTTAATGTTAATACGTTTTTCAATGCTTTATGCACTGCATACAACATTTCACGTTTTTCTTATAAAAGGCTTACACGGTCACATGCTTTTGTCTGCACAATCAGCAAAATATAATTTTTCTTAATTATTACGCTAAAAAATGAAATGATGGAAACAGTATCATAAGAGCGAGCTTTAGTCGAGTAAGTTAACAAGTATTCCATGCATTTTTATGTCCAGTCAACGCAATTAGGAGGCATATATATTTTCGGTGTGTTCGTCCGTTCGTTCATTCGGTCATCCGTCCCACCTCAATTGTATCTTTGCTTTGAATCTCTTTTATAAAGATGAATTCACATCTTCATGAAACTGGATATACAATTATACATAATGAGATCTCTTCACTGGCGAAATTTATGTTTAAAAATAAAAAAATACAGGAGGTTAAATTATATTGGGCGTTGTTTTGCTGTGAAAATCCGTCATGCTTTTATTTTCAGCAACACACTTATCATACTCCTCTATTTTTATTACTTCGAAAAGATTACTTATGATATGAATACTTATCTTTATAATATAATTTGTAAATAACGATTTAAAATTGAAGAACATTTGTTTGTGAATGTATTAGAAATATGTGTTTCGGATGTACTGCCACGAGATATAACCAAGTAGTAAATCTGATACTTTAGTACATGTTGCATGTACCATTAAATTTAAAAAAATGTAGTTATAGTTTGAAATAATAAAGCTTAATTATGATGTGTTTTTCAGACTGATTATAATAAATATTTAATATTTCGTTGAAATCTGTAAGAATGTAGAGTCACAATTGATGCTGTTTCATCCTTATGCTTTTTAATGTCACCATTGGCTTGGAAATATATTTATTTACAGCATGAGTGATACCATTTCTAAGATTGATACCATATCTCAAGATCATAAGATCAATTATCTTCAAAATGTGGGCCTGTGTGCCTGGTAGACAAGGTAGTTAGCCACTAATTATCGATTTTTGACGTGACAACAAATAGGTTCTGAGTTTACCTGAACTTTAGTCTCTAACCTTTATTTATCGACCATGTACATAAATTAAATATTGTAACTACTCTAACCCTGATTTGACGTACATATAAGAGACTTACTTACTACGTCTACAACAAATTGATATCATTTATACGCCGTTCTGAAATAATCAAATTAAATGCAGTCTCCCGAAACATCAATAAAATGTATCTAAACGTTTCAGTCATTTTCATATAATTGCTATGACAATCCGGAAACGTTTTTCTATGGTATCTAACGAAATAGTAATGATGTTGCTTGATAGCTTGTTCTACATGTATCTAGAATTTCAAAGAAATTGCGTACAAATGATAAACCGTTATAGCAATAACGATAATGCTTACAGTGCATTTATTGATAAAATGACTAAGTAACACATTCACACGCAAGTATCTTTTATTAGTAAAGCACAACAGCTATTTTACAAATAAAGTAGCGATTTAGTGTAATTAATCGTGTCTTTTTTAATTGGACAATAAAAGATACTATCTTGGAATTAGAGGTCCAAACTATTATGCCTGTTTTTGATAAAAAGAAAACATTGCAAAAATATACTAAACCCACCAAATTCAACCTTAATTTTGATACAAATTAAAATAGACTCTTATTGCATATCCCACGGCCATGTTGTCAGATAATATCATACCAGTTCAACTGGGATCGTGAATACGAAGAAAAACAATTTTTTAGTCATTTCAAAATCTTAAACGCTATAATGTAACAATCCACCAAAACATACATGTTGTATTTGAATATATTGCTTCACTACAATCTAATTACACTGAAAATAAATGCTAAGATCTTTACGTTATGTTCTAAAGTAAATACAATATATGGATGCTATGGACTTTTTGTCAGTTTCTAAGCAAAAAATGTCACTGCCAGTTCATGACAATTAGTTATTTCAGTTCAGCAAATGGTCCTGCTTCGCAAACCATATAGTTGTTAGGACTTTTATTGCTGTTGCTAGCGACAAATAGCATTTCTTGTTGTTTAATGACATAAAGTACATCCTCCTGATTCTTAAGATATATGGTTGCTAAGGACTTTTGATAACAAATACCGTATGACCTTGACCTATGACCTTTGACTTTGAGCTCAAATTTAAGCTCTATTCCTATTAAACCTATATGTTTGCTATATTATCTCTAACCGTTTCATTTTATAAGCCAAAACAATGATTAACCGAAACGCGTCAAGAGTCATAATTTAAAAACTTCAATTTGTATTTTCCAATTTATTGTCTGCTTCTATCATTTATAGTTTTTGACATATTTTACTAACATGTCTAAAGGGGACCTCCGACCTTGACTTTTGACCTTTGACCATGATATTTTCAAATTTAATGTATGTTTGACGCAATGGTGGTGATACCAAGTCTTTAGTAAGTACGGTTTTCGATTTAAAAAAATAATGAGTTGCGGTCAAAAACGCGTAAACAGAAAGTCATCTGAAAAAAACGCATGTTAAATCATTCCCATAGTCAATAGACATTTTGTACACTTTAGATTTCGAGAATCAATTACAGTTTCTGAGTTTATCTGGTAAAAAAGGTTTATGGTGATAGGGCAGATCTGTCGCGCCGTGTTTTGGCAAAACCTCCGTAGAAGAAGAAAAACAAATTATAAGAAATACAGTAATGTCTTTCCTTTGTAGTAGGAAAGACCTTAATGATCATGTTTCTTAAACAAAAACTTGTAATCCGAAGGAAATCTTTATACAATAATGAATAATTTATAAAGAAAACACGAATTTCTATAAAAAGAAACGGAGATAAATGTTATCACAGATAAACAGGTTGTAACGCAAATATTCTTCTTTGTTGAAGAGCTTGCATCTTCTAATCAAAAAGTATGTCTAATACGGCTAAGGGCATATACACTTTATAAATAGTAAAAATCTTTCCTAAATTTCAGGTCAATAAGTTTCCGCAATGACTATATGTGTTAAATGATTAGAGATATTCATATCAGCTTCAAACATATGTGGATCCTTAAAAATTCTAAAGAACTTTCATACAATTTTAAATCAAGATCGACTTCTGAAATTTCATCTGTCAGAACCTTTTATTTTTCTATTTTTCAAAACACGATAAACAAAAATCCTGTCATACGAAAACCTTCGCTTTCACATATGCCTACAAACTATGTACTTTTGGCTTATAACAATACGTTTTGTTCTACTAAAGAATAAAAAGGCAAATTATGCCACAGCGCGGAACAGGTTTATCGTGTGCTAGATTATCTTATCGACAATATATTTGTAGCGTTTGGAGGACAGTGGTAAAAAAATATAATGCTAAGAAAATACTTGGAATAGTTTTATTAACAATGTAAAAAAGTAATAATGCACGCGTATTCAACAAAGTAGAACGTAACAATACCAATAACCTATGTAATATATAGTCAAGACCCTCAAGGACAACAAAGATTTAAACTCTTAATCTTAATTGACCACAGTTACAAATCTTTAATTTACCACAAGAGTGTCGGAATGGAAATAAATGGGAAAAATAAAATACTAAAATTAAACATATTAAATAAAATAGTTGAAATTATCTAAACAGCCAACTAAAAGCACTGCATTTATTAATTTAATGGTTTCCTCGGTGTTTGATATTTTGTTATTACCTTCATTTAAATTCGTACCTTGCTGAACATTTAAAAGTATTAAATACAAAAAACAAAACAAAATTTGAACTGGAAATGCAATAATTTAAAAGATCTCTTTAATTATTGTGTCTCGACTATTATTATACATAGCAGTTTATCGTAAACAATTACTGGGTATTTGACATGGTACGTGAAAAAGTGCCTTTGATAATATTTGATTTAAAATACGGTTTGGTCTAACATGGAATATTAGTTAGCTTGTTATTGATACTGTTTTTATTTTAATTTTTTCCTAAGAAATCATGCGAATTCTAAGATTTTTGTATCGTAAGGTGTAAATGACCTCAGCTGGATCGGATGTAGATAGAACTTTTGAGGGAGTTTTGTGTTAAAAGCTTTCAATTTCTTTTTTGTGTTGTTGTAAAAGCGCCAATGACGGTTTATTTTTTTTTAACTTTGGTATTTGTAATGAAATTAAATATATACTACATTTGTGAATTTAAATGAGCATAATATTGATGTTTATGAATTCGTATTCATATATTACAACAAAGAGCATTCTCCGATGTTGATATTATTTGCCTGGAACAAGATGATTTGTCGTCTCAATGTTTCCATCACACTGCTTAAAAAAATCTAAAAAAATCGAATTTGAATACACATAGCCTCAATTACGAATAAGAAAGCTGTCAAGTTTGTACTAATTGTATTTGTCTCTTCCTAAGACATTGTAAGACTAATGAAGATCTTCTGAGCTACGACTTTAGTGTGTACGGAATATTAAGGGCATCCGGAATAGAGCTGATTGAACATTGACAAACTCAACATTTTACATTACGATGAGGCTTGGTGCAGACAAAGTCTTGACTCAGTTTCAAAAGCTATAATATACATATTTTGTATGCATCAGAAACGATTTCTTGACATCTTAGTTGGTAAGAGCTAGTTTCAAACATGCTTTGAGCTGTTAAAGGTGAAAAATGATTAGAATATTACATAAATATCAAAACTTTATATTCTACAACACAGCAAATTAAAACTTCTTCAACACATTAGGGCTTCCTTGATTCATTATATAAAGTGTTTATTGTGGATAATTTCTATACCATAGAATAGCTTCGTAAAAAAACAACATTGTATGTATTATTTAGGAACAGTTGATTTTTGCAAACAACATATTTATCTATTTTGTTTGATCTGTTAATAAATGCAACAAGGGCCACACCAAAAAGAGTCTGACGAATGCAACAAAATAATTTAAAACCTCGAAAATGGTCAAGATATACAGCAGAATTAAGTCAAATTTAGCATATTGTTCGTGATTGAATAGTATTATTTTAAACACATCATAATGCAACAAGACAGATAAAACATTAAATAACTTTTGCATGACACTAGTGACAGTGTTAAGATAATAAATTGCCAACATATGTAGCTCAATGGTTAACCGGATTGACTAGTATAAATCAGATAACCAGGATAGAATTTAGTTAACTTTACCAGAAAAATAAACCTGTATAATTCAGTTAACCATAAGGATAGACCAGTATAATGCTATTAACTAGAAGAATTGACCGGTATACTTCAGTTAACCAGACCGTATACTTTAGAGGATATACCAATATAATTGAGTTAGACGAAACTATCTGAGATAACTCGGAGGACAGTCCAATATAATTCTGATAATCAGAAAGATAGACTAGCATAATTCATTTAACCACAAGTACAGACCAAAATAATACTTCAGATAACAAAATGAAGCAGTATAATTAAGATAACTAGAAGAATAGACCATTATTTAGCAGTTACCCAGAAGGATAACCAGTACAATTATGTTAACCAGAACGATAAACAGTACGATTCTGTTACCAGACCGATAAATCAGTATAATTCAGCTAACCAGCAAAATAGAACAGGATAATTCAGTTAACCAAAAATAGTCAGAATATAATGTTCTAAAGCAGGATAGACCAATATAAATTCAGATAACTGTCAGGATACGCTAGTCTTGGTCAGATACTAGTATGGGGTCACATACCTAAATGTCGAACTACCATGCCAGCATACTTATTTAATATAAAGCACATATAAGTACAACGAATAAGTTATCTTGTTGAGATGTTCAAATTTGTTTACATAAAAATGAACAATAAAATCTCCTTACTTTTTCAGCATTTTGACAGTCTAGAATACTATGAAATATTTGTATTAATCTAGTTTGACATCCATTTTTATTTTTTCTGGATAAAAAGTCATCGAATTCTCTCCGTATCGTTTTGTAAATTAATTGATGGAAAAAATATTTTCAATAGTGATATTAAATCACCTTCTAGACGATTCGATGAAGATTTCAATAACCTTCAAACATATCTTTTGCTATTAACAATATACTGTTGATGATATTTACAGTCAAGTAATTTGTGTTTTACAATATGTAAAAAAAGGAAAACAAAATTTATAAAAACTCTTGAACAGTACGCAGAAGTTGTGATAAAAAAATCAGGACAGCGTTCTACAAAGAGTTGATTGATTACTTTATTGTGTTTATTGGGAGATATTTTCACATGGATTTAAAATATCGATCAGATAACCTTTTAAGTTACATATTTGAAGAAAGTTACTAACACAACTTATTTTCTTTACGTCAGTTATAAAAGTATTTAACGAGTTAAAACAAAATGTAATTGTGGGATTAGTAAATATTTTCCAACAGACAACACAAATAAATAAAAATATAAGATTTAAATTAGGTAATTTTTTTTTTTAAAATGAGTATGCACTTGTTTGAAATATATCTTTATAATAATTCATAATTAATCACACTTTTTGTTGATTTCACGTCAAAAATTATTTTAAAAAGCTGTAAATCTACTGATTTAGCTATGTTCTTTTTCGCCAAGAACATTATTTGTGCAATTTGATTATAAATATATATAAAAAATGCAATTTACCATTTAGAAGTTAAAAGAGACATAAAACTGTAAATTATTAAATAAATAATTAAAACCTTACCATTTACTAGATATTACATTGCTCCTGTATTCTGTTTTTACAGCAGACACAAATGTCAATATTAATCAACAACAAACAGTACCACGTTATAACATTACACTGAGCACCATCGTCAACTAACCATTACTTGTTGTGTCGTACGATAATATAAGCGCAATAATTTTATCCAATCTCCCCGACCAATAAACATAAGCTGAAAACATACTTTTAGATGTATTAAAAGAGGTATTGACCAATCAGAATTGACTTCGATATTCTTTTTAACGCTGTAAGACATAGCCATCTTTAAACGTAAGTTAATGCTATGTCCGCATTGGAAGTATGCGACCTTGAATTTACCTAAATATACTCAAAGGAAAAGTTCAGGTTTCTGTTAAATATTGTAATATATCAATCGCTTAGTGATTGGCATTAACGACGAACGTGATGCATTTAAAGTAAAATTTCCATTTGTCTTCAGTACTAGTCACCATAAATGCAATTACAAATTGGAAGCTAAAACAAGCGATGCCAGCTGTCAAAGATTGACATTTGCTATGGAACTTGTCAATTAAAAGAAGTGGTATTATATTTTCCAGAATTCAATAAATGTCAACAGATACCAAACATATCAGAATAAATTTTCTTATTGCATATTTAATGTTCTGAAAAATTACAAAAATAAAACAGTTTAGAAATCAAACTCATGTGCATGGCTATATGCAAATCTAAATTTATTGTACAGAGACCCTGAAACTGTTTAAGACGTTGGGTACACAACATCAATAATGTCTTTCTGTCTACGTACAACGATTGGTTGACTGGTGGCTGCTTACTTACCGTAAGCAATATTTTACATTTATTTCGAACTTAACATCTGGTAAGCAGCAAGGAATATAATTATGCTAACACCACTTTCTGATATTTTTGAATTTATCGTAGGAAAAACTAATATACAGCAAAACGACCAACCTGCGGCTATTTATAGGGGCATTGATCTGACTGCACAATTCAACAAGACAAATGTTATAGCACTGGAAAGTTATGTAACTTTCTTAATATATGGATTGTCACTAAATTCAAGTGGACTGAACAAATGTACTGCCTTTAAGTTGAAATATATCTACGCTCAAAAGACAGATATTAAAATGTCGAAAAATCTCTTTTTACAAATAATATCTTAAAAATATAAAAGATATATAAAAAATATGTTGACAAACTACGTAAACAGACGTTAATAATAGAACAAATCTGTTCAAATTCTTTAGAAAGTTAATAAAACATTTCATGAAATGCTAAAATGTCTAAAATATAAAAAAGTATTTTCCATATAACCAAATGAATTTGGCTCTTTTAGCCCTTATCTTTCCAACCCGTGAAAAATTACAGTAAAGTTTTGATGTATGTCAAACCAGGATTAGTTATTTCATGATACTAAACAAAGACGCGAAATTCAATGAGATGTCAAAATTCTAGTCTCTTTGCCTTTAAGTGTTAACTTTCATAATTTGTAGAAGTACGATTTAAAAAATCTGTAATAATCAAATTTTTAAAATTGACATGAGAATACACAGGGTAGTCCAAGCTGTGGTTCAATTGTTGGTTTTGCTTCAGTGCAAAAATTCTGTAATGATGAAATAAAAAAAGACAAACACATTTGATAAGTAAAATTACTTATAAAGTATAAAAGCCGATTTGCTTTAACGTTTTAGTATATCTACAGTAGAATTATTATGGGGAAAAGTGCACTTATTTTGGTTAGCCATTTTGTAAATTTCTCGACAGCAGACGGTGGTACCGGCGAATAAACAGTACAAAATCGTTTAATAATAATAATTGAAAATTATTTTACATTATTAACGCGCTACGCAAAGTGCTATGCTGTTTTATTAAAAGAGGTTGTTGTTCTTGTATTAAATCTAGTAAAAAAGTTTTTATCAGTAATAGCTACTGGGATTTTGTAGCAGCTCGATGTGTTTGTTATTTATATTAAGGTTCGTTTGTTTATTTCTCACGATAAATTCGTTTAAAAAGAATTTCATTAATTGCAAACACTGTTTAAATGGTTTAGTTTGGTTTTAGATTAAATACCATGATAAAAACTGTATACTGCATAACAAAAATAGCAAGTGAACCGACCGAACAACAAAAGCCGAAAGTCAATGGATGATTTCAAATCCGGATATAGACAAACATATACAACATCAAAACAAATCCAAAAACAAAAACAGAAAGTGGGTAACACAAACCCAATAAAAACCATGGGTGCAATCATGTGCTCTTAGCGAGTATCGGTGCCTGCCTCTTATTAGACATTTGTCGAGTTATTCATTGTCATGTCTAAAAAAAGGTCAAATTAAGGAATAGGAAAGACTACCTATGACTCAGCAAAACTGTCCTATCGTATTTTAGAGATTAATTTCCCATAGCGATCAATTATGTTATGGTGAAGAGCACAGAACGTCTGAAGAAATAACATCAATCTAGGTACAACAAACCCTTGTTTGAGTAGCTTAGTTGTAAACAGCAATGAGCGGAACGAGTAAGTTGTGAAATGAACATACCATACGGTGGCGCTGCTGGAATGTGTCTATCGAGGAATAGGAAGTTGACATTTGGAAACGTTTAAATACAATATTTCCAAATTAATTAAATTAAAAAAACGAAAAGACCATATGGTTAGTGATACACTATGTATTCGCCTGAAAACAGCAAATGCAATGTTTCAGGCAAAACTGTGTGTTGAAAATGTGTACGGCCTTTTGGAACAAAATAATAATATAACATTTAAAGGCACAGCATGTGTTTCTTTTTATTAAATTACAACCTATACAATTTTCACTTCTTTCTTGAGAAGTTTCTTTTAAAAAACACAAAACTAGATAGAATTTTTGAAATATTTATGTGGAAAATAATCAAAATTATTTAGCTTACATCTTGAATGCTTAAAGCTCAAATAATAAGCAATTGCATATGTCAAGCTAATTAATTATTTACCATGCCTTTTTAATAGCCTTTGATAGCATACAAACACGCTGTGTATACCGCTGAACTTTTCTATTTGCCTCTCATAGAAGTGGTTGTTGTTGGTGTTTGAAACTAAAATAATTTATAATCACGGGACGATTAAGTAATACCAATTCACATAATTCCGTAAAACCGTTCGGTGAAAATTAATTTATATTAATATTATATTGATATTATATTATTATATTGTGTTGTGTTCTATAAGTGTACATGGTCCATTCTTGTCATTTTATTGTTTACCACTTATTGTTTCAACGAAAGTTGTCCACACGGTTTTGGGAATTTAGCCAAACTGATTCGTTCTTTAGTTTATTCTAGTAGGCCTCTTCAAATTTGCAGCTCGCTGTTTTGCAAAATAACAGTAAAATACGCTTACGCTTATGTGACGTGAAATTCTTTATGTGTGGCGCGTTGATGCATACAGCTAAAGAAGCTAATAATGACTGGTAACTGTATGTGTGTGTTTGTAACTGCAAATTCACCCCACATCACAATAAAATGATGACCCACAGTACGAGATACTGTGTTCAGGACAAATACTCACTATGTCAACATGAACTGCTGCTATTATTTTTTTAAGCTAGGATTAAAAGAATCTTTGACTTTCTATAGCAGATACAACATTCTTATAAATTTTTGTCTCCTTTCGACTCATCAGTATTATTTCAAGTGTATCAGCTAAATGCACAAAATCATCTCGTTTTTAAGAGTTAAATATAGCTCGGTATTTTAAGTAATATGTGACATGATATCCAGTATATAATCCAACATCGTGACGAAATTTTCATTCCCGCCCGACCAAGGGGATTAAGCACGTGTAGGACGTAAAAACTCCCCAATCAAAAATTGTCATCCGTTTTCACAGACGCGAAGTGCTACATCCAAATGGATACCTCGATAATAAAATTTATATTATTTAATTTTCTAAGTACGTTGTCTATGAATATATTAATATTGGAGCGGACTTCACAATTACAGAAAAGCTGAGTAGAAATATTTTTGTTTATATATCATGAAAGATTATGTGTATCATTAAATTGTTTAAGGCAATTCAGTATCTTTTGCTCTGCGGCTCTGCATAGCATGAGATTTATATCTCTAGACGTTATAAAACCATGTGTGTCAAGGAGTTTACTGAGTCGTCTTCTAAGAAATTAAATTCATTCATCTCGTTAAGTATTCCTGAATCGAATTGTCTGGAACTGGTGAATTTTCACTATTATATTGATATGTCTGTAATATAAACAGTTAAGAAACTATGGTAAATGTTTAAAGGACTCATTTTATCGCTTCGGATCCGTCATATTGTTTACAAACAGTACAACGTGCTTGTTGTCGTAAATCAGTAGTTAGATATCGTTTAATGTTTGCGATGTCAATTTAGAGTCTTTTGAGTCCCGTCTGACGTCATTTGGAAGTCTTTTGAGTCACTTACCTCTATAAATACAGCGATTTCGCTTCGGCGCGCCAGTCGTGATCTGACTCCTTGGTAAAAGGCACTTTAGCCAAAAGCCAACATTTGAACTAACTAGATCGGAACGAGTCTCTTACCTTCTACTATAAGTCTACGAAGAGTCACCATTTTCAAGGATAATAAATATAGAATATATTTACACCACATAAAAGACTCACTGCACATAAAGTGAGTCTCCAAGAGTTTATTTACAGACAATAAAATAATTCATAGTCACATTAACAGATAACTGTAGCTGAAAAGCTCTACATTGCACATTACTGGTGTCATGGTCCAGCGTGACTCACGAGTCGTCGTACATTGAAGTTTTGTAGACGACGCACAGTTTTTATCCTGGCGTTTGAAAGGGCGGTTTTCAGAGATATCCAAATACAGTATAAAGTCATTGCAAACAATTTGACTCACATGTATTAAAGAACGAATTTTAACGCATATACCGCATTCGAAATATTTCACTATCCAGTACAGGACATAAGCACAGTCAATATTAAGCTTGAACATTGTGTTATTAAAAGTTATCATTTAACAGCACCAACTTGACCACAGTTATCTATCCGTTTGCCTGCCTTAATTGAGACTTTTCGTGTTGTATAATGTTTGAATGAACTCGTACATATATTTCATTAATTAAATGTTATTATTTAAATCTATTAAAGAATTAACTGATTACCAGGGTGACTCATTTTATAGTGACGATCCGTATAGTAACAGACAAAGCAACTAAGATCGTCTGGACTGACTTGGCATGTACTTGAGCGTGCTTAGGCTTTTCAGATCAGTATTACTGAATTAACGTGAGAACACATCTTGAATCATGTCATAAAGACTGTCCGATATCAGTCATCAGTCGGGGAACACACAAAGTTAAACTTATCACTTCAGCTAGTGGTGAATAGGTACACAAAATCGCTACATTGTTGGTCAGTGTGGGGATCCCGAATATTAGGGATTAGATCGAGCTGCGGTGAAAAAAACAACAGATACGGAAAATGGAGACTTCAAATCCACGACAGCCAACATTTGACTCCTTTACTCGTGACTCAGAAGACGAGTCACGAACAGCGACTTCGGGAGTTCGATCACGACTTCCCGCATCTCACAGTAGAGACTCAAATTTGATAGACCTGACTCCTTAATACAGATGCGGGTATTTAGAGACAGAGATACAACTGCCCAGAATACACCTAGTTTGCGAAGTCCAGAAGAAACAGTTTACCAAGCTATAGGCGAAAATCCTGAGCAGGTGATAAATGTCGACACATTGAGAAACGAGTTGAAAGAACACCAAGATGCTGAAAGGGAGATCAGGCATTTACTGGAGAACCATAGGGATTGTCAAGGTCATCAAGGAATGTCCTGTGGAGTTGGAGTTTTAATCGTAATCGTGATAACAGAGAATTCCCTGGTCTCTCAAAAGGCGAGAGGCAGATCTCAGGGGTCCACAGGTGGGCCAGTGCTTCGGGCCCAGCACTAACTTTCCACAGGTAGCGTCCGATAATACGAATGTTGACGGACTTGGATCTATTCGGGTGAATAGAAACTGGTAGTAGCTATAACAGAATGAATGCTATCGGTGCAATTCAAACTCAAAACAATCATCTCCAGAATACAGCTCAAAACACTACTAGTGAATTTAGCATTCTAAAACCAAAAGACCGCCTATATTTAATGGAACCACAAGCTGGCAAGATTTTCTTGTTCAGTTTGAAGTGATTGCAGAAGTTAATAAATGGGATAACGCGGTGAGGGTATATGAACTCGCTACGAGTTTAAGAGGAATTGTACAGGGTATCGTAACCGACATAGAACAAGCTAAGCGGTTAAATTATAACAGTCTTATAACAGCACTTACTTCACGCTTTGAACCTAAAAATCAAGCAAACATGTATAAGTCACAATTAAACTCAATATACAGAAAACAGGGACTAGCACTAACAGAACTGGGTCAAGAAATAAGACGAGTTACTCGTCTTGCGTACCCAAATGCTCCTACAGAAATACGTGAACAGCTTGCCAAAGACAGCTTCGTTCGAGCTATAAACGACCCTAAAATCCAATTGTCTATATTTCAACGCGACCCCAAAGATGTTGATGAGTGCATTCGCTATGGTCTTGATTATGAAGCGTTTGTATTGGAGCAAAAACGGTTTCAATATAAACATGGGCTTCACAAACAGTATGAAATAGAACAAGAATCAGACATAGTTCGTCAGTTGTCTAAAATGAGTCAACAAATTGACGAATTAAAATACAAAAAGAGAATAGCAAGAAAAAAAGGCATGGAGTGCTTTTATTGCGGACTAAAGTGGTACCTTGAAAGTTAACACCAAACAGAGTAGAAATCAAATTACTGAAAGTACTGAGGGTAAAGACACAGAAAACAAATCGGGTAATAAACGGCAGGGAAACTTCTGAAGGCTGGGGATGGGGACAGTTCACCAGCATTTATTCCTAAATGTTCACCAAGGTCCAAAAGTTCATATTTGTTACATGTTAAAAAGCAAGACAGTTTATTTGTTAAATGTTTGCTTAAAAACGTTGAAGTTAACTGTTTGTTGAACACAGGTTCTACTACTTGTGTCATACACCCTCGAAAGTATGAACTGATTCCAAAATCTGTAAGACCTGAAATAGTGAAACATAATAAAAAAACTCTGCCTCGCAGATGGCAGCACTGTTGATGTTATCGGTCAGGTTGATTTACCTATTAAATTGGGGACATTAAGACCACACAAAAATTTACAATTGCTGAAATTGATGTGTCCTCTGTGATTGGGTTTGATTTTATGCATGAACATGGGTGTGTTCTGCAGGTCCGAGAGGCATTACTGCTTGTCGGTGGCATAACTATCCAATGCAAAAAGGGCAACCAAATTAATTCAATGTTCAAAATTAGATGTACGGAAGATATCGAAGTTCTTTCGAGAACTGAAGTAATAATTGAGGGTCAAGTCATGGGAGACTCAAGTAGTGTCATTGATATGCCCGATGCAAACCAAACATAATGAACAGATTTTAATTGCTAAGGCTCTGGTTGATCCAAGTGATGAAAAAGTTCTTATTCGACTAGCAAATTTGTCAGACCAAAAACAAACTTTACGACAGTTCATGAATGTTGCCTTGTGTGAGGTAGTGGAGATAAGGCAAGACACAACAACTTGTGATATCGAGGATCGAATGATGCACATAGATGAGAATGGTATGCCAGGACACCTACGTGACTTGTTAGACCAAAGTTGTCAAGACTTGAATGAGACTCAAAGAGCTCAATTGGAGTCCTTACTGAAAAGTCACGATAAAACTTTTTCAAAAACAAAAGATACCGAGGAAGCAAGACAAATAAAACAACAGCCTAGACGTCTTCCATTGGCAAAGAGAGAAGTAGTAGAGACAGAAATTTAAAGGCTACATTACTGTGGGATAAAGTAGAGTCGAAGAGTCCCTAGGCATCACCCATCGTGCCCGTGACTAAGAAGGATGGTACTACACGCCTGTGTCTTGATTATAGATGTCTTAATAGCCACACGAAGAAAGACTATTATCCGATCCCAAGAATAAATGACGGATGGATTAGATGCACTTCAAGGTTCCAAATGGTTTAGTGTACTAGGCTGATAAAGAGAAAAGTGCTTTTATAAGTTCAATGGGATTGTTCCAATTTAATGTAATGCCTATGGGGCTATGTAACGGAGTTGCAACTTTTCAGAGACTTATGGAGTATATCATAGCAGGGCTAAACTGGAAGACCCGTTTGATATACAGAGATGATATAAATGTAATGGCTAATACATTCGGGTACCATCTTGAAAGACTAGTCGAAGTTTTAAGGAGGATTGCAAGACACGGACTCCATGTGTCACCAAAGAAATGCTTTTTGTTCCAGAGACGAGTTACCTTTTTCTGGAACATATTGTGTCAAGCGAAGGCATAGCACCTGAAAAAATAGAATGTGTAAAGTGTTGGCCCAGTCCAAAAACTCTCAAAGACGTTCGCAGTTTTTTGGGAAGCTGCTCTTACTATCGAAAATTCATACACGATTTGCAGTTGTTACAAGACCCTTGCATAAACTCACGGAAAAAAACATGTCCATTTGTATGGACACAAGAGTGCCAAACAGCTTTTCAAACGCTTAAAGAAACACTCATTTCCGCCCAAATACTTGGTTTCCCCGAATGAACAAACCATTTCGTCTTGACACGGATGCAAGTGGTTACGGGGTTGGGGCAATTTTTTCACAGATACATAATGATAAGGAAATTGTAATTGCATACTACAGTGAGGCATTAAGCAAAGCTCAAAGGCAGTATTGTGTTACAAGAAGAGAACTGTTAGCAGTTATCATGGGTATCAAACACTTTCGCCACTACCTGTATGGTACAAAATTCATTGTACGTACTGACCACGGAGCACTTACATGGCTTCAACGCTCCAAGAATCCAGAGGGTCAAATGGCAAGATGGCTAGAACTACTAAATACATATAATTTTGAAATACAGGACGATGCTGATGGGTTGTCCCGTCAATGCTTTCCTTGTGTTCATTGCAGTAGACAAGACGAAAATGTCCTTCTGAAGGAGACTCAAGACGATGAAATAGAATTTCTTCAAAAGGTGAAAGTTCAAGACAAAAACACTGATGAGCAAGAGATAGTTTGGTACAAAAGTAAGAATTGTTCTAAGTGAAGTCTCAACACCAAAGACCAGATTGGGCTGAAATAGCAATAGAAAATACAAAGTATAAGAAATATTGGACACAATGGGACCGCAATGTCTTAATGAACAATGTCTTGTACAGAAAATGGGTTCACACACATACAGTAGAAACAATGTACCAAATGATTGTTTCAGAAGTATGGAAAACAGATAAAATAACAATGTTACATGATGACTTACAGGCAGGTCATCTGGGTATTCAAAGAACAGTAGCAAGAGCACAGAACCGATTCTATTGGGTGGGTTACAAGCAAGATATAGCAAACTGGATTACAAAATGCAGTCTTTGTGGCTCCAGGAAACAACTACAAAGAAAAGCAAAAATTAAAATGAAGCAGTACAATGTTAGGGCTCCAAATGGAGCGAGTTGCTCTGGATATCATAGACCCTTTACCCGTTTCCAACAAAGGAAACAGATATGCATTAATCGTGACAGATTATTTCACAAGATGGACAGAGGGTTATCCGATGCCCGATTCAGAAACATCAACAATAGTTGAGAATTTCATAAACAATGTGCAGATTTGGAGTGACACGTCAAATCCACACTGACCAGTGTTGGCAGTTTGAGTCCGGACTCTTCCGAAAGTTGTGTTCACGTTTTTTAATTCACAAAACAAGAACAACAGCCTTTAGACCCCAAAGTAAAGGCTCGAGGACATACTGGGTAAATATGTCTTTAAGTCTCAGAAAAATTGGGATGAGCAACTTCCATGGGCCTTGATGGCATATCGGTCATCTGAGCAGGATACTGCTAAGTTTTCTAATGCTTATGCTAATGCTTGGGAGAGAAGGTCAACTTCCTGTCGACCTAGTATATGACCAACACCCACAAATAGAGAGTCACCCTGATCACACTTTTGCTGTCTCTAAATATGTTGAAAAATTGCAAGCATGCATGTGGCAGGTGCATGAGAAAGCACTTCAAAATATCTCGAAAGCTAGTGACAGACAGAAACGTGCCTATGACATAAAGGCAAAACAAAACTCCTACCGAGTAAGGGATCCTGTCTGGTTGTATACCTTTACTAGAACAAAACACAAAACTCCAAAACTCACGAGAAACTGGGAAGGTCCATACTTTGTAACAAAAGTTCTATCGGACATAATATACAAAATTCAAAAGACACAAAATTCTAAGCCTAAAGTGGTACACCACGACAGACTTAAAGCCTTTTATGGTGATGTCAACAACTGGGTTCCCAATACCCAAACCAAGTTCTTTATAAACCAATGACTTTAAACTGAGCTCTTGAGCTTAATATTGCACTGATTAAAAGCCTGATGAGACGTGCTAGGATTAGACATCCGAAGAAGATCATTTCTTGCAATCTGTGCAACTATACCTTGTCCAGTTCACTGCGATTTAGAATGAAAGCTCACATGGAATCGAAGCATCGAGAAGTTGCGTCCAGGCCAGATTCCAAACAACAGAGTGAGTCATTGATTGCAGCAACCCCTTTTATAGATCTTATTGAAAGGTCAAGAGGGAGGTCGCAGTAGAGGTCACAAATGTCAAGGGAAAGGTCACGGGAGAGGCACCAAACCAGGTCAAGTAGGTCAGGACATGAATCTTGCGAGAAGCTCCATGATGGAGAAAGAGGGTCATGAGACATAAGAAGCCCAGTGAGACCTGCAAAGACATGACCAAAGGGCGCTCGCCAACTAAAAGATCTTGTTCATCAGCTGCAACTAAGGTGGCAACAACAAAGAAACTTAGAAGGATCAGCTCAACCTCATCATCATCAACAGACGACCTACCTTCACCAGTTTCGATCACTCTTGGCCTGGAAAACCACGGGGATGTTTCGCCCCTATGTAAGAATTTGATAGGGCTGATCTCAACACCAGTGAAGAGGCCAACATCACCAGTATCTCCCTTGCCTCCCATTCCACAGAGAATGAAGCCAGCAACCATAAGTAGGAGGTATGGAAGATGATGGCACAGCAGTGACATCTGAACCTCAAGTACATGTAGTAGATACCAGCAAGTCGTCAGTTATGATACAGAAAAAGGACAGCACTCATTTGCTTTTACCAGACAAGAAATCAGTAGAAGAAGGAAAAACATGGAATCGTTTTCTGGCCTCGCCTAGCCATTTCCTCAACAGTGATGAGGCTGAAAAGGTTAAGTCGATACACAAAAAGGCTATCAAAGAGAAAAATTATACCGCTTTAGTTATCCCCATGGGATATGCTGGCGTAAAAAAAGAGGAAAAGATAATCTTTCCAGATGGCACAGTTTATGTTCTATCAGCTTTTTGGATGAGAAATCCTGTGTTAGAAATACATGCAAAATCAGGCCACACAAACTGAAACAAAAACCAAGGTAAAAGAAACTCAAGCAATTGATAAGAGCATAAAGAACAATAACAAAAACACTATGGAACACAAACACAGGATGATGATGTGCGGATTGTGGTGGTAAATGAGGATACTTTTGATTGTAGTTACAGCTATATTAGCTAAAACTTACGCTTATTTGGGGACATAATGTATTGAAGTACCTTTTCATGTTCAACTGATGTCTATTGGTGTACGTATTCCTTTCCGGGACGGACAGTTCTTTATGGAGGAGGGTAGTGTAGCGGACTTTTTACAATTACACAAGTAGCACATTTGTTCCATTAAATTGTTTAAAGCAATTCAGTATCTTTTGTTCTGCATAGCATGAGATTTATATCTCCTGACGTCATAAAATCTTGTGTGTCAAGGAGTCAACTGAGTCATTTTTTACTTACAGTTTCTAAGAAATTAAATCCATTCATCTCGTGAAGTATTCCTGAATTGAATTGTCTGAACTGGTGAATTTTCACTATTATATGGATACGTCTGTTATATAAAAGCTAAGAAACTATGACCAACTCATTTCATCGCTTCGGATCCGCCATATTGTTTACAAACAGTACAACTTGCTTGTTGTCGTAAATCAGTAGTTAGAAGTCGTTTGTCGTTTTCGACGTCAATTTAGAGTCTTTTGAGTCCGTCTGACGTCATGTTGATGTCTTTGGAGTCACTTACCTCCATAAATACAGCGATTTCGCTTCGGTGCGCCAGTCGTGATCTGACTCCCTTGGAAAAAGGCACTGTAGCCAAAAACGAAAATCCCTGTCTAACATTTGAACTAACTAGATCGGAACGAGTCTCTTACCTTCTACTATGTCTACGAAGGGTTACCATATTCAAGGTTAATAAATATAGATATATTTACACCACATAAAAGACTTACTGCACATAAAGTGAGTCTCCAAGAGTTTATTTACAGATAATAAAATAATTCATAGTCACATTAACAGATAACTGTAGCTGAATAGCTCTAAATTGCACATTACTGGTGTCATGGTCCAGCGTGACTTCCGAGTCGTCGTACATTGAAGTGTTGTAGACGACGCACAGGTCTTATCCAGGAGTTCAAAAGGCGATTTTCAGAGATATCCAAATACAGTATAAAGTCATTGCAAACAATTTGACTCACATGTATTAAAGAACGAATTTTAACGCAATACCGCATTCAAAATATTTCACTATCCAATACACGGACATAAGCAGGGTCGATGTTAAACTTGAACATTGTGTTATTAAAAGTTATCATTTAACAGCACCAACTTGACCACAGTTATCTATCCGTTTGCCTGCTCACTGTGCCTAAATTGAGATTTTTCGTGTTGTATAATGTTTGAATGAACTGGTACATTATTTCATGAATTAAATGTTATTATTTAAATCTATTAAATAATTAACTGATTACCAGGGTGACTTATTTTATAGTAACAATCCGTATAGTAACAGACAAAACAACTAAGATCGTCTGGACTGACTGGCACGTACTTGTGCGTGCTTAGGCTTTTCAGATGAGTATTACTGAATTAACGTGAGAACACATCTTGAATCACGTCATAAAGACTGTCCATTATCAGTCATCAGTCAGGGAACAAACAAAGTTAAAATTTTCACTTCAGCTAGTGGCGAATAGATACACAAAATCTCTACAATATGTTCAAGTTCTTAAAGGGTTTTTGTATATCTTATACCGTCCTTTATCTTGTTTACAAGCAGTGAGTAGCTTTGGTAATTACAAGAAAAACAGGTTTATACATTTATATGTTGGTCGTTAATGTAGACATACTTTATCTTTCTGATAAAATGACGAGCTCATTGAGCCGTCGGTTTAAAAGCCTTTTCAGCCTTCGCCCAATAGACTCTCCATAAAAAAACCTGCAAAGAGAAAAATTTCTCGGAATGCGTCTCAAGACGGTGATGGCACCCAGGCAAAGGTTAGCAGTATGTTTACTAAAGCTAAAGTATCGGATTAGAACAAGCAATTAGGTATATACGAGGTGATGCAGTCTATTTCAAGTTTGGTTTTGTTGTACAAAATTTGGTCACTCAACACGTGCTGCTGCCAGCAACCAGCTGCTAGCATTTCAAGACCTCGTCATTGTCCGCATCTTTCAACTAATTTTGAAAGTTATAAGGAATCCGTCCAAGAATTTTAAATGAATGTATTTCAGCCTACTTCTTTGAAGAGGCCTGACATTGACAATATTATTGATCAGCTGATACTAATTCTGCTTTTCAGGATGTTTATCAAGCTTCTAGTTTTTCAAATTTATCAGTTGGTTAAGGTAACTGATAACCAAGTATTAATTGAGAATAGGCAGAGTGGGTAACAGATATAACTACAACTCAAGACTTACAAAAAGACTAGACCCAAAGGTCTTTTCAGGTCTGTCAAAAGCAGTAGATGCTGCAGTTACTATTCGCTCTAGTAAAGACAACATAAAGAATATTGAGGAAAGATATCATATGTTTGAAAACTGGAATTACCTTGTTTTACCTAAAGTCAATCCAGAAATATGGAGGGATATCCCAAAACCTGCCCAACAGCATGTTCTTGTCCTGTAGGAGATTCAAAAGTCTATGGCCTCTGGTCTTGTGCCCATTGTTTCGCTTGCTAACCAATGCATAAAGAATAAGGAACACCTTGATGCTGTAAAGACTAGGTCAGTGTTAGCTGACAGTATAAGCCTCATTGTCACACAGAAGGACCGGAGATACAATCTTAAGCAATATCTTCACAATAGGCATACACCTATCTGTATATCAACATTTTAACAAAACAACTCAAATTTTGCTCATTTATATATCATTCAGAGAAATTATTGTCCAACATCCATAAATCTGACAGATGCTTATTTTAGTACATGTATTTCCATTTATAAAGATTTTTACAAATTATTTGAGGTTTTTATGGTGGAACATTCTTTATGAGTTTTATGCATCAGTTAGCTTCTGCACAAAGGATTTTTAACAAAGTTTTAAAACCAGGTTTTGACAATAAAGTATACTGATTATTCCTTAGTTATGAATCAGGTTTATTCAGAAAGTCTATCTAATACCATTTTTATTGTTCGAACTTTAAAAACTTAGTTATAGTATAAATTACCAAAAAATCTGTTCTTTTTCCCAATACGAAGTTTGTATTTTTTTGGTCTTATTATTGGCACGAAACCTTTTATGTTGTTTTAACTAATGAGAAGATACAAAAGATTTTATCAACTGGGAATTTTTTTTAAAGATGGGTTGATGACTTTCAGATAATTTTCTTCTTTTATTCTGATAGTATATGGTTTTTAACGCAAGTTTTCATGGAAAACTTTGTTCCAGAAAATTGGAAATAGAAAAATGTATTATTTGCAAAGGTTTAATGATAATAATGATCCTACTTTTAAATTTTTGAAATAATCTGAACAGAAATTATGTTTTGGATTTCAAATGTTGAAAATCAAAATTAAACCTATAGGACCAAAGGATATACAAAATGTATGCAGTTGGATTTAATGTGATGCCAGCAATGACGGCTGTGGGTATCATTATGGTTATAAAGAGGCTTTAGGTAGATGGTTAGTTTTAGAATCACAACATTATATTAATTTTTTCTAGAACTATTGGCCATATTTTTTGTCTTGAAACAATATTTCAGTACTGAGAAACATAAATATATTGTTATAAGATCAGACAGTTTCACAGCAATGTATACATTAATGATTTGGGCTTCATAGCTTCAGGGTCTATGTATGAACTTGCAAAGAAACTATAGGTTTATAGATATTTTACTGACAGCTTAGTACATCCCAGGTGCTGAAAAGTTTAAAGACGACATTTTGTCTGGAAATTTGTAAAGTTCCATTGAAAGGAAATTAAAGCATTTGCACTCATTTTTTTAAACCAGATATTGATTTATTTGCATCTTGATTAAATTTCGAAACAAGAAACTATGCACCTTGGATTAATGATCGAGTCATCTTTAACTGATGCATTTACTTTTTCAATGTAAGATTTGTTAATTTATATTTTTCCACCGTTCAGTTTGATTGCAAAATAATTGATAAAATTATTAGAGATCAAGTTAAGATTGCCATACTAGTTGTGCCTTTCTGAGAGTTGGTTTACTTTGTTAATTTCAGTTTGATTGCCAAGACACAGATACTAGTTGTTCATGTCCCATTTCAAAGAAAGTTATCCGCTCGGAAGAAAATTAAATCTGATCGGTTGTGTTGTATCCGGCAAATACTTATTAGTACAAGATTTTCGAAAACGATGTAAATACAATTCTTTCATTAATAAGGGTGTGCTGGAATGAGGGAACATATTTATATACTAGTATGGTTTTATTTTTTGTTAATTCCTATTGTGTTGTATATAGAAAGTGTATTAAAAGTGTTTTACAGACAATAAATGATTTTTTTTTAAATCGTGTCGTGGTAGTGAAAATTAATGATATAATTTCCTTACAGAATCGTTCATAATACTACTTTTGTTGCATATAAGAAGAGTATCAAACATGTTTTATAGACAATACGTGATTTCAAAAACTAAATAAATCGTGTCATGATAATACGTATTAAAAATTAATCATAACATTCCCGTCATACAATCATTCATAATCCTAGTTTGAAAAATGTTTTACAGACATAAATGATTTAAAAAAAATCATGATCATACGTAGTTAAAATTAATCATAAAATTCTCATAAACCATTATTCATAAACAAACAAACAAAGAACAAAACAAAAGCGTTTCTTTTTGCAATTAGCGCAAAAACTAAGTACAGTGTATATCAATAAAACTAACAATGCGAAAAATAATATTTGTTTTGATAAAAAAAAGTGCAGGTTAATGTGTTTACACATAATCGGGTTAGATTTTCATAAACTGTATTTTTTTAATGAGATGTAAATTAATGGTCAGTTTATATGAACCAGCAAATAGTAGAAGAGTGACCTGGTATGTGCGTGAATGATAAAATATTGATGCACATCTATTTGGAGTCTGTGACTAATATGTGTTTGTTTGTTCATTTGAATTGTGTTTAACGCCATGCACTTTCAGAAGTTTTTTTTAGCTATATCGGTAGGGTCTGTGACTAATAACAAATAAATAAATATAAAAAATGGATTCATTAACTCTACCCAGTTACACATTTAATATTTGAACAATAAAAATAATTTGATGATATGTACAGTATGACCTATCAACGACAAAAATACGGTAATTGTATGTTTCCAACATTTTCTTCTCAGATAGTGGTCAAATATCAAATTTCGAGCTGTATTTTATAATTAAACATAATTGCGTACTGTGAAACATTTAAGTAAAATTTAGACCATTAAAATTGTTTAGGAAACATGTCATTAAACGTGATACACGAAAAAAATCGAGAGTTATCTTGGTAGTGAACGCTTACTTATACAAGCACAATGTTTAACTAAAATTAAAATAACGTTAACTGTACTATATTTCTAAATAACTTTCACAACTTTTATGACCTTTAATTGCACATAAAATTCTTCTTATCTTCACATGGATCATAAAAAAATGTTATGTTCAGCTACCGTTAAATGCAGAATTGTAAGAATAAGTATTTCTATACTATATCGAATATGGCAAGTTAGGATATATTTGAAAAATAACTAACTACAAAATACAAAGGATAACACTGCAAGACAAATTTATCTCCACGAAAAATGTTAGAAATCTTCATTATATGTGGTGGAATTGTATATGGTAGAATTTAATACGCCGGACGCGCGATACGACTTGTCAAGACTCATTAGCTGCGCTCAAAACCAAACAATAATTAAAATCCAAAAGATTAAAATGTTTTTTAAAATTGCGAAACGTTATACCAAATCAGGCTAAAGCTAACTACACCTTGAAAGTAGAAAAACCTCAGAATTTGAATTTTATCGAAATTTTAGGAAGTAAATTTACACATACTGAAAGAATCAATGATATTCCGTGATATTGTTAATAAAAGTTTTAGTATTAGTTTGATGAAATACTAACAAGTATAAACTCAACATTAAGATAAGTTAGAGGTTACAGTTGTATAGAAGAAAATTACAAATTCTACACTTCTGTATAACACAATGAATAGTAACGCGCCACCAAGTTGATATGGTAAATGTTTACACATCCACGCTATGCCTCTGAACATTTCATTCAAATAGACGATTAGCAGTTTTATAAAATACCTAGGTATATATTTCTGAGCATCATATAGCGTTCTCATTTTTATTTCAGGGAAAATTTTTAGTACAAACACTGAAATACAAACATGTCTGATAATAACTTCTCTTGAACTGCATCTTTACACACCCCACTTATTATGTCGAGGTATTTCATTTTCCAATTAGTATGCCGTAGTGTTTTATTCTTAATTTTTTTATTGTCCGGCCTTAATTATCTATGGCCTTGACATATCGCACAGTCTTTTCACAAATAGTAATAGTGATTTCGGTTTCGACTGGATAAGGTAGTTTTTTGTTTCCTAACAGGAGAAGAACTGGACGCAATAACGTTCAAACTGCATGGCTGAAAGTAGAATAAAGTTTTTTTTCAAACAAGATAGGAACATTATAGGAACAGCCACGTAATTTGCAATATGTATTTCATTTTATTATTATTTAAACTATTTTGCATATGGTCAATGTACAACTCTTTTCAACTGCTACAATAAATGGAAATTAATTTTTAAATTTTCATATGTCAAATTCGAGTTCAGGAATATAATAATGGTTGCTGTTAAAAACCATGTCAGCAACTTGTGGCCAATAATTAGGACGTGGATAGTTAAAGCAATCAACGTGTATGTATATTGTAACATTAGTATGATACATATGGTCAAAATTTAGTCAACTCCGATGTCATCAAAAGGAGTTTAGTTATTTCTATCCTTTAAATTGTAGGCGAAGTAATTTGAATGTCTCATTAAACAGATAACTAATTGATAGAATTTTTGAATGATATGCAGCAGAAAAAATTTATTATTTTTTTTTAATGTATACGTTTTTATTACAGTTTAAATTAGATTCGCAGTTTTAACATTAAAAAAGGTACAAAATCTCAAAGCTGGAACTTTTGATTACCAAGGAATGTCACGTTAAATATCAACGATGTAACACTTTTTTTTCATTTAAACAATTGGCATCGAAGTTATATAACTGAATTTATCGTGGGCTTTGATCGACAGAAAAGAAAAACCAAATTAATTGGCTATGATTTAAAGTCATCGGATTAAAAGAGTACTAAAAGATTTCGTTCAAATTCATTTTTCAATAGCATTACATTTGAATGAGAAACAGAAATGAATATCTTATTCATCTCTTAAAAAGACTGCATTTACTATATTTCAGCAATTTTTACTCTACATTTTGGTTTACAACCTTTTACTAGTCATTAATTTGGTAGATATATGAAAAATTATGGTGATATATTTTTATACTAAATTGATAATAATTATTACTGGATTTTTTTCTCTTGTAATATAATGATGATAATGTGTTCTTTGAGTTTCAATTAGTTCCCACTTTAAATGTTTCCCTGCGTTAAAAATGAGTTATTACTAAGCAATTGCTTAACATCTAGTGAACATTGTAAAAGCTATATTAACTATATTTAAGTTAAAAAACAAAAAATCGATAAGGAAACTAAGATACCTTGTCACTGGATAAACTTGTAGCGTGAGATCGGAACAGATAATATTACCTTTTATGTTAGCTAAAAAGAGTCTAATTTGTCGAAAATGGACTCTCTTGAAGATAACACGACGAACTCGTAGCAAGTTATGATTTATGGCTCGCGCTTAGGGTTTACTCATAGTGACATAACAAAACCGAATAAGAGGACGACCCTATTCGCAATCCAAGACACGCTGGTAAGCTCTGGTGTTTGTATAAACAATTATGAAATTATTATTGAAATATAAACACTGGCACATAATGCGTAGAGATGATGACGGAATGTTTAAACAAACGCTCAGCTGTTTAGTTACAATGGATGCGTTGTTAGTAGGAAAGAATCTTATGTAGCTTATAATTTTCTAGTTAAGGTATCTTCATGTGTGTCACGATATATCCCATTGGGACACATAAAAATCATCTCACTTCGGGAAGTAACAAGTTTTGAGTTTATATACTTTTTAATTTGAGTTCCGGACCTTATGATAATACGCGTGAAACTTAGTGATTAAATTTAAATGTGATTGATTTTCTGTCGACGTTATTAAGAGCTATGATTTATAGGCTATATAAAGACTAATTGAACTGCAAATTCTAAGAAACACAGAGTAAAGTCATATCCTTTTTGGTATTTGTGATTTAGTCTTTTTCGATTAGGCCAGCATTAATCTCGTTTTTCATTAAATCATTACAGGCATTAAAATGGTAACATTATTCTAATTGAATACAATGTAGTGTTAAATCTACATTAAAAAAAGATTTCCATAAACATATTGGGGAAAACGGCCAATTACGCTTTGGCCCATTATCCATACATGTGCATGAACGAAATGCATTTGTCCGATATTTTTACAAATGAGAACGCGGTCTATCACCCAATCTTGCTCAGTAAAATTTTAAAACCGAAGATGGCTACACACAATCTACAACATTATAGCGACGAGCAAACGACGTTTTGAGGTTTAGTTGACAATATTGAGTGAAAGAGCAAAATCTATTTTACCAAATTAAAAGCTCAGTCAAAAAACAGAGCTTTTTGTTGCCAAGCTTTGCCAAAAGTAAAAGTTAGGGGAATCCTATATTCACTTTGGAATAGAATCTTAGATTGCAATTCCAGCACACTAAATTTAAAGAATTTTTTTTTCAACTATTGCATCATTGATATTGAAGTTTGACTGAGCAAGTAATGCAATCAAGAATTCACAGTCCAACAGCATAATGATCAGTCCAGAGGTAGCAACGAACTTTCGACATTCCAATAATAATGTTTAACACCAGACTCGTGTTTCCTCTAGTCAAGACAAGTCATCGGCGCTCAAACCAAAAATACTGAAAGGTTAAATCATTGAATGTAACTTTAGTAAAAAAAGTGATATTAATATTGTTTAAAGCTTGTACAACAAACATTTAAACTAATGAAAAATAACTTCGACTTCAAAAATATTCGAATTTATGTTATAGAAACTATAAACGTTTCTGAGATAATATGCAGCTTAAAAAGCAAGATTAAAACAAAAGAACGTAATCACTTTACTTCAAAATTTGTGATTGAGAAATATATGAGAATTTTTTATGTTATCAATCTAATTTAAATTAAATCTTTTACTTGCCCTCTCCTTTTTTGTTATTATCGCTGTCGCTTCACAGCTACAAGAACAAAAAAGGTTGAGCAAGTGGAAGTTTTAAATTTTAATGATGTATTAATGATGTTGCCCATCCTACTGATGCGGGTAACGTGTTTGTTTGTCACGATCCTTGAAAGACAACAATTATGTAGATTCGGAAAAAGATGACGCGCACTGTGAAGGCTTCACTATGGCTTAATTTAATGTCTGAACCCAGCCATCGATACTATCAAAATATTGTTGCCATTGATCTATTCCATTTCGCCCTGTTAATGTATTGTTTATTGTTTTTGTCTTAAATAAAGATGAAATACTGTTTGCTGGACGTTAAGCGATCATTTAAGCAATCAATAAACTGTTGGTTAGACAGCCGACAAATTCATCATCAGGATGGACCAACACAATTGTGACCAACATTAGATAAATATGATGCAATGGAGAGACTGAGAATTTAGTTTTTCGTAGCGGCTACAATGGATCTATTCAATGAACCATACTCTACCGGTATGGTCCCTGAAAAGAATAAACATAAATAATAAATAAATATACACTGCAAACACTTTTATGTTCGACACTAATCGGTTTCGTTATATGTTTCTCTTCAAACCAACAACTTAATTCTCTTCTGATTCATTTTAGGCAATCGATATATAGCTATTTTCAAAGAGTTGTTGGTATTGTTAATTTAAACAGAGTGTTCAATTTTAATTTATTACTACATGAGTATTACATCTAAACTATACATTTGACCAAGTAGTAGTGTAAGCAAAAATCAAGATAACGGAAGCAAGTAGAACATGTTGGTCTTAGAGGTAATAAATGTATGGTCAATATTAACACTTCCAAACATACGAGCACTTTTGGATTTTTAATTTTGACACATATTGTTTTTTGGTTTGCTTCATTTTAGGTTCCAAGTATAGAAACATTTTAAATTTTAACAATGTTTCAGACGTTACAGATCCAAACATATTAATCATTTTATTATTAATTTTATTATTATATAATTTACGTTTTAAAGTAATGTTATTGATTCGTCTAGACTTAATTTATCAAAAACTATCAGTGTTCAGTTTACCCGAATAATTTCAGCTAAAACGTTGTGTTATTCAAAAAACATTCAATATGTTTAAATACACACTATACAAAAAATAATTAGACAGATTTGGATAAATAGAACATTTTTATTCGACAAATGTTCTACAAAGATTCATGTGTGATATATCACTTTTAATTAAATTATCTAATACTTCACTCCAGCCTTTGTCTTGTTGACAATAATGCATGTTTTGGATGGTTCCTACCATTTTACCATGGTTTTATTACAAAAAGTCAGCTCAGTTTCAGCGTCGACAGGAAAATTAATTCAGAAAAAAACTACATGTGTATTGAAATATTTAAATAGCCGAAACATCAAAAGCAGTCAGTCTTAATTTAATTTAAAAATTAAAAAAATAGCAGTATAAATAAGCAGTCAGCCTTAAATTAATTTTAACATAAAATTAACATATCAGTATAAATGAAGTCACAGTGTTGACAAGTAAAATAAGTTGACGGGATCCGGTCTATACATCTAAACCATTTATGTTTTCAAGTGTATTCCTTGTTTCTGTGAGCAGCATATTTTCTATAAAATTAATTAGTCAAGTTCATAACTAACACTAACTAATCAGCTTATAAAATGTAAACATACAAATAGTCACCGATGTTTTATCTTAGTGACAAAAAATAAATTGAAGATCGAGTTTATACTGATAAGGTAATAAGTCACTTTAACTCATAGTTAGTAAGTTTTAAATAAATTCCAATGATACTTCTTGACACAAAATAAGCATTTAAGGCAAAGTTCTTTTTCTATTTTCTCAAAGATTGTCAGATTTTACTGGGTACTGATGCTTTCTTTCACTAAAAAGATATAGCTGTAACAACAACGGCAAACTCAATTAAAGCAAAGAAACCTTCAGTTTTTGAGTATTTGCAATGAAACGCTTTTGAACACTAGTAACTAATCGTATGTTCGTGCTGTTTTGATTTTGGTTTACGTATTTGGACTTATTTTTGAAAGTGAAATTACCTAACTAGAGACTTAAATTATTTGGGTTCGTCTCCAATTTAATATATATAGTTTTCTACTTGTTATCTTCATTTTCTAAAGAAGCTGTAATGCATCGTAGCTAGAAACAAATTATCAACTGAGGTTTCTATTTCGATGCAAAAATTTCACCCTAACTAATTTAATTGCTGCAATATCTTCATTGACATTATTGTACTGTATAAGGCTGACCTTTACTCGATATGTCCTTAAATCTACTAGTGTCCCTTTGCTTGTTCATTTATAATCCATTCAATATATATATTAAAAGATTAAAAAACACCATTCTTCAATTATTTCCAAGTAAACGTCTGTAAACTAACACTAGCTTGACCATTTTACATTCATTAACATATAAAGTAGCATTAGATTTTTACAATTAAACGCGAACACTTATTGGCACGATTTTATGTTATCAGATGTATATAAATATAGTCTATTTAATCTCCAGCTAATAAGTCATTTATGAATGTTTACAAAAAGCAAATGTCTTTCCTGTCCATAAATATCACATCCGGTATATATTCTTGTATGTGCCTTAATTTATTACGAAGAGACACTCAATTTAGACTTATGAATTTCCCACTGTGATTCCATATCAAGATGAAAAATTCCAAATTTGCTGGACCTGATAGTGGCCATCTTTTATATGTACAAAATAAATAAAGTATATTTGTAACGTAATTTGTCAAAAATACAATGATACTATACTGCTTGTTTGAAGCATTTAAGTCGACGTGTTGTTTCTTGCGAAAATACCTTATATATATTCTTAATTTATTTCTAATGTGGATGAACCTAATGTAACCGTTTTGGACGCAATTCATTACAAGAAATAGTATTCAACATAAGAAGTCTCTCTGAAGGTAGTTTTGATTATTTAGCTTTGCACAAAAAATAATAAACAAAAGAAAAAAACAAAAAACAAAACAAAAAACAAAAAAACAAATATGATGTTAACAGTACATATCGAAATATTAACGTAATTTTGTAACAAACTCATGACTATGTCATTAACTTTTATTGTATGAAGAAAGAATAGTCAATATAATTTCTTTTTAAGAATTTAACAAACATTAGCCCAACAGACCTAATATATCACTAAAGAATCATTAGAAATGAACCCGCTGCAATGAGCATATTTCTTTTCAGAAACCAACAAAGGGTCTTTATCCTGCGGAGAAGATGTCAACCTTCAACACGTTTCCACTATGTTTCGTGGTCAAATGTTCGTATTATAACCCGAGACTTATAACCTGACACTCCACTCAACGAGACTGTCTCCCTATCGGCCCCTGTTTTCATACCATTATTTGTACATGAACGATAAATGCGTACTTAAAAACCGATATAGTAGTCAAAACATCATTTGAGATATGGTTATTTGTTACACCGCGACTGTGCTAAGGGAACGCAGTGCCTCAAAAAATCATTTTGCTGGCAACTTATAACTTCGATCACAAATTTTGCACTAGGGGAAAAGAAAGACATTTTCAGTTGATATTGCGTAACTTTATTTGTAGTAATATATTTTAAAATTTCCCACATGGCATCCTTTTTGATTTTCTAATACGGAATGACAATGCAAATAGCCTTGAGGTTAGCATTAATTGTATGCACGAATCAAGCATGCCCAGGGGTAGCCATATCAAAACAAAGCTTTGAACTACTACTTTTATTTTAGAGCGTCATTTCTAACCTCGAGTCAACGATAGGTCACTAAGTTAGCTGTCGATACTTATAGGATAATTAATTGGGCGGAGTGAATATCCAAAATATGATCACGAGTGCCGCATAACACATCTGATTAAACGAGTGCGCGGAACTTGTTCCGCGCACGAGTTTAATCTGATGCTTTATGCGGCACGAGTGATCATATTTTGCATATTCACGATGCCCAATTGATTATCCTATTTATTATATAGAGCAAACTTGTTTTCGTAAAATTTTCATGCTTAATCCTTAATTTTATGAACGGCGGATGACTATCTGTATAGTACAAAACCATTGTGACGTTTTGGCGGGAAAAAACCCGAGAGTGAAAATAAACGATAATTTTCACATGTGATTTACCGTGATTTCTGTCACTCGGAAAATTCGATATTTCATCTTTATCTATATAATAAAAGAAGAGTATTGATAGTAGCGGATATACAAGTGTTATGTCACGACTCTAAGACCTTATTTGTCTCACGAGTCAACGATTTTAGACTGCCACAGCGACAGAACTATCAAGACAAAAACAAATGACATAAAAAGTGTATTAGCTAGGTAATATAATTTGATTGTTTCTCACCAATAATTCAGTGCATGTTGAAACCCGATACATCTAGTTATATTAATTAACAAATCTATTCAGTTTAATACGTTGGCATTTGAGGACTTTTAAGGCATCTTGGAAAAAAGTTCACTCAGGTCAGCAAGCTGTAACAAAAACATGAAAACAATATTTATACTTAATTGTTATTATTCTATGGATCGTGTTAATCATCTGATCATCTGAATCACAAAAAAGAAAGACATTTGATCCCAAATAGTCTAACTTTGTTATTTAATTTATTTGTTTTTTATTGGAATGGCTTTGGTATTTATAATCAACTTAACATCCTGAATTCGAAAAACATAAGATTCTTTGAAGACTTCAGTCAGACGCACCATTATTTCATTTTCAATTAATATCTAATGTCCTATTGTGGTTGGTTTGTAAGCACTTTTGCCCTGGGATGTACAGGCAATCTTATAAGAGATGACAAACATAATTTTGGTTATCTAATGTGTCATTTGCATGAAATACGGTATTGATAATTTTTATTTGACTAGATCAAAACTTTAAGACAAGAAACCCTACACGCCTTGGTTTATTAAAAAAGGAATTACGGAAGTTTTCTTAGGGCACAATAACAACTGGACGTCATGAAATAGCTGAAAGTGGCGTTAAACTCCATACGAACAATTATAATAAAACACATGCATTCATCCTGTTTGAAACTGTAGTGTGGTGTTTTTCGCTTGAGTAGTTTTCTGAGTTATAACTATACTCAGGTCTTTAAATTTGTCATATACCACAATGTGTGCAAGCACTTTTAAGCACTTTAATTTTATTTTTAGAATAGATAAAAACGGCGACCGGTCAAAGTTTTCGCCAAACGATAATAAACAAATCACCAAACATAAACGAAAACCAAATCGGAAAGGACAAATTAGAGGGCATAAACTACTGGCTTGGAACAGTCACATAAAACATTATGATGCCAGGTTAAACCGTTTAAACGCCGGAACATACAGAAGCGTATCGCAAAAAAGCAAGAACTGCACATCATTCCGAGCAGATCTTAAACCTAATAATACCTCTTACCACAGACAGATTTCAGCATGTCTTTGTGTCCTTAAAGAGAGCATGTGACGAGGTATGGCTACTTTCTGCTCGACCATGAATGAAGCAGTTGAACGTCTACCAACTTGATCAAGTCACAGAATGCCTATATCCTAAGTCCACCAGTGCTGTATACATCAATTGCAGCTTCGGGGTTGGTTAGAATCAATGAAGGATGTCTAAACTCACCTACCCTCTTCAATATATTTCCGAAAAAAAAATCACGACTGACGCTCTGAATATAAAGAAATTGTCAGCATCGTTGGCAGAAAAATTGGTAAAACACCTGGATAAGATAGCTGCTCCATAGGAAACGATAATAAATACCGAAAAGACACCGACATATTAATTAATGGCTAGAAACTGAAAACTGTCAAAACCTGCTTCAAATACATTTGAACTATTGTTGGGTATGAAAAATCAAAGATCGTCTATGATGGCACAACCAACAGCGGCGCGCAAAATTGAAAATGCCAGAAACATCGAATTCAGTTAAAAGATCGGACTGGTGCGCACCTGGCATGGTCAGCTTAATATTACTGTATGCGTGCCTTTAGTGCTCTCACAGCAGATAACAGTCCACGGAAATGAGATATAACCATGTTGGCATTTCACGCAGGGATACACAAACGAGGAAATAAAATAAAAACAGGAAATTAGGCAAACAATTGGACCCTATAAAGACCTACTGACCACAAACGAAAACTGAAATGGTATTGGCATACCACACGATCATTGAGAATTGACAAGATATTCATGCAAAGTAATGTTCAAGTAAGGAAAAGAAGAGTCAGACAGAAAAAGAGATGGGAAAGACCATTTCCGGATAAGAAAGAAAGAAAGAAAGAAAGAAAGAAAGAAGGCAGACAGACAGAAATCTGTATAACAGAGCTAGTATCAACATTTGGATACACTCCTCTTGACCATTCCGAGAAATAACAGTCCGAACACCAAGTTTTCGTTTTAATGAATACTGATGACTACAGTGGGATAGATTTGAATACTAGTAGCAGAGGTTAAACATACAGGAACTGATTCAAATCTGACACAACGAGTATAACACAAGCCAAAAACAAGACATCGTAGAAGCAACTTCTACCCACAGTTTAGGTTCTACATCAACTCCATTGTGCATCCAATAAGATTATTTGCATTTATTTGCATGCAGTAAAAGATGCCCAAATTACCGAACAGAAGCAGTTAAAAACGCTGTCTTCCTTGCAGAATCCTAACATACAGTGTATACTAGTTCAATCGACAGCACAACATTCAACACATTTTTGTAAAGTTAAATAAGACCCAAGAACAGTTTTGACATCTACAGAGATAACGCGACCAATTTTCAACAACATACAGTATTCCATAAATGTTAACTCTTCTCTGACGTCTTTAATTTAGAGTATCACGACCTAAATAACAGCTTTTCCCTGACAAATTTTGCCTCTGCAGCGACCACAAGAAGGTCTACTCTTATCGAACTCTGCATGAGTGATCTTTAACGTGCACAGGCTGTGACCGTTCCTAAGCACGGGGCATTGGTTTACCATCTCATCCAAATGACTACATAGATTAGAAAGAAAACATGAGAACAAAAACATTTTATTACCGAACAAATTAACATCTTGACTCTAAATAACAGTCCTAATCTACAGTTCTAATCTACGTAAATGAAGGTAATCAACATCCAACAATCGAACTCGAAACCGTAAACTATTCCTTATTAATAAAAATTACAAATCTTGAACCGTCTTCTTATAGTTTCCTCCTCGGCAAGCCAAAGAAGATACAGAAGGCACGCTGACATCTATACTGTCTTTTGTATCCGTCAAAATGGAGGGCAATTAGGTTTGGACAAAACGATTCCCCTTTAAATTTTGACGTTTTTCTTCGTTGACAATGTCAACTTTCTCTTGATGCTTGGTGTCGTCGGCTCTATTATAATACGTCCAAGTTCAGGACTGGCAGACATGGGAGGACTCATTATGGATGTGGCGGATTTCTCCATTTTGTGTGGTTCATTAACTACTTTACTTTCTGTGTCCGACTGCTCGCTGGCCTCTTCTGTTTCCGATGCAGCCCTGAGAATGTCTGTCATTTCTCCGGGGTCCTGTGCCTTCCATTCGTCGTCGCAATCTGTCTTATCAGCCGCCTCTTGGGTGTGCACCCTCTTTAAGTGCCTATATATATCGCACGACTTATTCGCGGAGTAGTTAGTTACAGTCTTTATATTTTAATTTATTCACCCCATTTTCTACTTAGCTAAATCGAGTGTGTGCTCTCTCAATTCTTTATCCGTAGGAAAAATCTTAGAGCACATCGCGCACCTTTGCATCAACACATGCAACATCTTTTTGAGCCGTTACCTTTATGTTCACCATTCTGAAAACATAATACTGTGGTTTTATTTATTTTCGTGGAAATCAATTTTCGGGGTTTAAGGAAAAAACATTTCATAGGATTCTTAAATTCGTGGTTCACCGATCGAAAAAAATGACATAAAACCTTTAATTTTTGGTATTCATATACAGTGTAGATCTGCACATTTCCAATTTACTATTTTTGTTTAAAAAAACACGGAGTAAAAAAGATTAAACAGAAGTTGTTTAGTAACCGCATAAATAATTAACAGAATTAATAAAAATGTCATTTTATTAAAACCAATTTAGATCAAAATTAACAATTCACGGTACAGATTTTATTAATTTCCTGGGGAAGAATTGGCAAGAAACAATATAATTAGTGATATTAAAGATAAAAATAAGTATAAAGGGTGTAAACAGACTAATCATTACTTCAATAAGGATAATGATTTTAGTGTTTTTGTATAAATCAACACTTTTAGATGAAAAGGCAAAACAGAAAGTAATTTCATTACTAACACATTTAGAACTAACAAAGATGTTTTTAATCAATTTTATTTCTGTTTAGTATCATTAACACATACAAATGTAAAAGCTGAATATAATGAAAGATCACAATCCCAATCGAAAACAAAGATTTATTTAAAAAAATATCTCTGTAGATTGTCTAGAGGTTATTATTCGTTGAATTCTTAATTTCGTGGTTTGTCCTCACCCACAAAAACGACGACCATTGGTACAACACTAATAAAATGAAACCAAAGACTGACGATTTAAAATAATTGCAATCGAACTATATAAAGCTCAATATTAGAGTATTTACAGTAGTCAGTCTAACTTTAGAACAGGTAATCTGCGAACCTAGCAGGCATGTTTCGTACGCGCTTAACACTCGGCATTAAATTACCGTCTAAAGCGTAATGCACAGGCAACGACTCAAGAGAATCGCCGTTAATGCCGTCTTTCCGCTCTGTCCTTTCCGTTCTATCCTTATGTAAATGCTCCCCAACAGGTTGAGCTCCTCTTTCGTTGTTAATGGAACTCGGGCAATCCTGGGATTTTTCTCCAACCAAAGTTTGCATTTGGTGTTCTTTAAGTCGATGTACGCGCACAAATTGTGTCTTCCCTCCTGATTCCCGTCTAACTTTCTAAGTCACGCTTTGTTTTCTTGTTACGACTTCAAATGGACCTTGTCATTAACTCATCAACTTCGGAGATTTCCCAGTTTTCTTCTGCGGAAAATACACTAAAACTTTGTCCCCTGGTTCAAATGATTAGCACGAAAGTTGACTGTCTTGATATTTCTTTCCCCTCAGCATCTCGCTATCCGAATTTTTTCTTGCTCATCTTGCGCCTTTTTCAATTCGTCTGTGACTACCCAAGCCCATAGGCTGCTTGGCATTGGCTTTTCTGTGCGTCTTGCAAAGTTCCTTAAATACTCCACATTCAAATTGTCTACCTTGGTCTGAGTAAATTGTACCAGGAACGCCAAATTGCGCCACTACCCCATTAACCAGCAATGTTGCGACTGTCACCGCTTCACTATTCTCCATGGCGAATATCTCTATCCACTCTATCTATCTAAATAATCTATTATAAATAATATGTACGTATTCCCCTTCGTCGTTTCTGAAAGTGGACCCATAATATCTAGAGCAATGCGCGCCATTGGAAGCGTCGAGAGCTCAATTTGCATAGGCGCTCTTTTTGCTTTTTTGCCTTTATTTCTACATGAAATCACTGCCCAATACACACTGTCGGACACCCCGTTGTAATCCGGCCAGTAATAATGTTGTCTTACTTTAGTCAATATTTTCTTTACACCCAAGTGGCTCGACGTCTTCCGACGTATAGTCCGAATTCCGTCATTCCATCGCCTCTTCAAAATGTTCCTTTCTACAAAACGCGTTTCAAAATTATTGTAAAGAGCTTTTACCACATGGCCTTTTGACTTTACCGATGGATATGACGGTTTTATGCCATCACAGACCCACTGCTCGACTTGTTTTACATCGTCCGTCAGAACTCTGAATAATCTGGATGTTCTGGCAACTCGGTCCACATTGATAGTGATGTATCGGCAACACAATGTTCACGCTCTGGAATTTATCGCCATTGCACCCGCCATGATTATGTTCTTGGATACGACTCAATGCATTCGCATTTCGGTGCCGTACGCCAGGTCGATGCTGAATCTCAAAATAATAAGAATCTAAGACTTCAATCAATCTGGCCACTTGCCCTTCATGTTCCTTGAAATTGTATAACCACCGTAATTGGCTGTGATCCGTCCGAATGGTAAACTTCTGACTTAAGATTCCTTCGCCACTAGCGTCTGTGAAAGCCCTATTTATTTCTGGATGAATGAGAAAAGGTGCAGTTGTGAACCGCACTTGTAGTTCATCACATTGAATTCAAGCCCTTTTCCGTCAAGCGCTGTAATTGTCTCGCTGCAACAGCAAATCGCGGAATGAATTTTCTCAAAAGCACTATGACGGAACGAACTTCTGTCACGTTTCCTGGCGTCGGTCATTGCTTGACCACCTTGATTTTCTCGTCGTCTGTCTTTTTTCTTTCCCGGTAATCACACATCCAAGAAGCAGAACTTTCTTCTTATACAGCTCGCATTTTCTTGCCTTAAGTTTTAAGCCAGCGTTGCTGAGTCGTCCGAACAGTCTCGCAGTTTCTTAATATCTCCTCAAATGGTTTCCCCATCAAGATAACATCATCAATATAGACCCAGCAAAATCGACTGTGCTACGACAATCTCTTTGCATGTGACCTATTTCACCACAGTTATAGCACTTTGGACGCGATTTTTTCCCGCTTTCGCTTCTGTTGCGTATTTCTGCAAACTTCTTTTATTTCCATTAGTGACTGCTTCACCCTATCCACGTATGTCTACATGAAATTATCAACAGGTTGGCTAAAGATTTTAGGGTAATTCTTGTAAAATGAATTAGTACATTATTTGAAATTCATTATTAAAATAACAAAAGCAATGTACATGTTTTTTAAGTAATAACAAAATAGTAATTAAAAACGTGCAACAATTTTCGACCATATTAAAAGGTAAAGTAGAGTAGAGTAGAGTAGAGAGTAGAGTAGAGTCGAGTTTACTAACTTTAAAAAATTAATTCTAGTTCAATTTTGCAACTTCATACTTGGTCAGTCCTCAATACTATATGCATATAACTGAGGTAGGACATTTATTTTATATGTCTGAGTCTAAAAGTCACACCTTAAATGATATCTGTGATATTTTTGATCTGTCACATCTGATAGTTAATCAAGGCTGTATTCCATCTCTAGTAGATGTAGTTTCAACCAATGTCAAAAATATACCTTCTGGTATAAGCGACTGTCATAACAAGGTGCATGTGTCAGTAAAGAGTAAGGTACAATTTCAAAGGCAAAATTCAATATCATACAGAAACTATAAAAATGTTGACAATGACAAATTTAAACATTGCAACAGAGTGTACAGACACGTCTGATAATGTAAATAAGATATACCAGCAGTATTTAAAAAGTTTCGTAGAACTACTAAATAAGCATGCTCCAGTTAAAACAAGAAAACAGCCATTGCCATGCATGAACAGGGAGCTTTGCAAAGCGATTTACAAAATCACATGCTTTACACTCAATACACAAAAACCCCTAATACAAAAACCTGGGATACTTATAGAAGACAACGAAACTTAGTTACAAAGCTTAAAAAGAACTCAACCAGACAATATTTTCTTGAAAGGTGTACAGGTGGTGATAAAATACAGATTTTTTGGAAACTGTCAATCCATTTTTTCAAATAAGTAACATATTGGGTATAAAAAAAAATTGCACTTCAAGAAAATGATAAAATTGTAAATTGCAAGTTGCAAATCTTTTAAATTCATTTTTCGCTAATGTAGCAAATAAGATTGGCGAAGGTGTGAATTATGATCAATCAACACACCCAAGTACAGAGCATATTATGTCAGATTGAAGTGATAATTCATGTACTTCCTCTTTTGTTTAAAAAAAATAAATGAAAGTAATGTAAAAAAAATCCCAGATTGTCAAGAATCTTTCCAGAGCCCCCCATGGTTGCGTTTAAACAACCCAACAGTCGCCGCAACTTATTGGTACGAGCAGAGATTGCAAAGCCCAGCACTGCCGCTGGCAGAAGTCAGTCTTGTGGTGACAAACGCTGCAAATGTTGCAAACATATGGAACCCTTGTCTACATTTAACAGCAAAGTCACAGGTAAACAGTACAAAATATTCACTACTGTTAACTGCAAAAGCTCGAATGTCATTTATATTCTTGAGTGTCCCATCTGTGGCTTACAATATGTCGGCGAGTCCAAACAGCCATTCCACAAACGACTGAATGGTCACAGAAGTGACCTAACTAAGAAACAGTTTCTGCCCGTAAGCCAACACTTCAGACTGCCCGACCACACTCCAAAGGATTTTGATCACATAAAACTCCCAATTATCGAACAAAACTGCAAGTGGCGAGACTCTGAACAGGAGGCCCGAGAGAGATTCTGGATCAAAGAGTTCTGCTCTGTACACCCCAATGGAATAAACAAAAAACAATAAATATCATTCAAATTATAAATAATAAATTCATGAATATCAAGAAGTTAAAGATAAGATATTTTATACAACTGTACAGTTTCCCTTATGTAATGACTGATAGATGTGATTCGAGAAAGGTCAAGATCAATAAAATCAGATCCGATCACATCACTACCGGATGCTGATGTACCAACATCCAAATTTTATCGCTTATTATAGATTGATATTGACACTGAAGAAGGCCATCAGTTGGTCGAAAATTTTGTCATATTTATTAATATAATTATTTTATACTAGAAACATCTTTATATTTGTATCGTTACATAATTCTCTAGACTTATATATTATTTTTTTGTTTATGCTGTATCGTCATGTTGGCGATCCGATACTTAGTAAGTGTATTGGTTTGTAGCTTCCTTTAGACTTTATATATTATATTTTGTACTACCTGTATTGTGTATTTACACGATCCCAGTGGACTTACATTATTCCATCTTTTATAAAATCATATGAAGAACATTACGGTCATCTTTTATAATGTCATATGAAGAATACTTTAAACATCTGAGAGTACTTAAACAAAAACAAGTGAAAACTCAACATCACCTATCTAATATATATATAAAGAGTCTAAAAAAGATGCTGCTAAACCAGTACACTTATTTAGTATCGGATCGACAAACATGACGATACAGCATAAACAAAAAAATAATAATATTCAAGTCTAGAAGATTATGCAACGATACAAATGACGGTGTTTCTTGTCATAAATTTAGACACAGACTGACCAACGTATGGCCTTAGTTATTGAGTGTCAATATAAATAAATAACGTAAACAATCATAACATATTGATCTTAAACTTTCTCATTTTAAATGAACACAAAACTTGTTTTATAGTTGCTTCTCAGTCCGCTAACCGGGGACGTGCCGTGCTGTTACTTGACTTTGCTCAAATATTCCAACAAGATGTAAACAAAATTATCAAGGTGACAAATTCATTACGCCAAACGCGCGTTTCGTCTACTTAAGACTCATCAGTGGCGTTTAACTCTAAATGTTTAAGATATTCTTCATTGGGAGATGGAATAATATTTTTTCATACGGAGATGGAATAATATAAGTCCACTGGGATCGTGTAAATACACAATACAGGCAGTTCAAAATATTATATAAAGAGTCTCAAAGAATGCTGCTAAACCATTACACTTATTTAGTATCGGATCGACAAACATGACGATACAGCATAAACAAAAAATAATAATATACAAGTCTAGAAGATTATGCAACGATACAAATGACGGTGTTTCTTGTCATAAATTTAGACACAGACTGACCAACGTATGGCCTTAGTCATTGAGTGTCAATATAAATAAATAACGTAAACAATCATAACATATTGATCTTAAACTTTCTCATTTTAAATGAACCCAAAACTTTTTTTATAGTTGCTTCTCAGTCCGCTTACCGGGAACGTGCCGTGCTGTGACTTGGCTTTGCTCAAATATTCCAACAAGATGTAATCAAAATTATCAAGGTGACAAATTCATTACGCCAGACGCGCGTTTCGTCTACTTAAGACTCATCAGTGGCGTTTAACTCTACATGTTTAAGATATTCTTCATTGGGGGATGGAATAATATTTTTTTCATAGGGAGATGAAATAATATAAGTCCAGTGGGATCGTGTACAAAATAACTTAGTTGGATATTATGTTATACAGTATCATTTCTGAGCTTGGAGGCTCTACATAAGAATTTGCCCAAGTGACACATTTGTTTGATACTATTAGATTTAAATAACTGAATCAATTTAAACATAGAAGGATGCCTCCAAAAATAAGGCTTGATCAGTGCCTGACGTATATTTTGATAAATCGGACATATGAACAAAATCCATTTCATCGTCTATACCATTTACACAATAGTGAACCAATCTCATATTATAGAATCTACCGTTTTCAATTGCGAGTCTATGTGAAGATAATCTAAACTTTGTGATATATGCTTTATACGTTTGAGGTATGGATTAACATAAATATGGCTGTATACAAAATGTAGATACAAGATACCTATGCATATTACATTTACTTGAATTGCTCACTACAGTTGTTATTTCTTGAATAGCTGTATCAATAAGTCTTTGCTTGATATTAAAAATATTTCATACATAAGCTCTGCTGTAAAAGCCATAAATCGTTTGAACCAAGTTTGTATAGTTCATTTCGAACACAATTAGCCCAATTATTTAGGTCATTTGGAAATTTTAAAGCTTGTTCATAAAGATACACATAACAAAACACATAAATCAAAGGTTAGATCCTGCAGGGTAACCTAACGTTTCCCCTTAAACCCTTATTATTATTAATTGTTTTATGATACTATTATCTATATTTACATGTCCACTATATTTGAACTATGTACCTTCCACATATTGAAGCAAAATGTTGATTGTAAACTGTACGTTGTATTTATGTAATATATATATCCTGGTATAAAGTTTTTACCACATTCATCAATGATTATATTTGGTTACAATTACAAAAAGTTTTTTTGGACTCGACTGTAAAATATTTCTCTGTTTCATAAATTATCCACCTGAAAACTCTTCATACAGTAAACGTATTAATTATGATATTTTAGAACTTGTTGAAAAAGACATGATAGACTACTTGAAAAAAGGGAAGATAATTTTAGCAGGTTATTTAAATGCTCGGGTGGCTGATGCGTTAGATTTTATTGAAAATGATTCAGATGATTTTTTGCCTTTATATGAATCTTATAAATTTGATAGTTCTCTATTAAGAAGAAAGAGTTATGATAAAGTTTTGTGTACAAGGGGGAGACAACTCTTGTCACTTTGCATCTCCTCTGGTGAGAATTTTGAACGGTGGACTAATTGGTGATGTCTTGGGTAGTTTTACCTCTTACCAACCGTTAGGAAGCAGACTATATGTTAGCATCCCAGGAAATAATTCCTCGTTTTGGCTTTTTTAAAGTTCATGAATATCTAGCTGATCTCTCTGATCACTGTCAAATATTATGTATGATTAAATGCAATTATAACATTCTTAGGCCACGCCGAATTAATTACTTGTTCGTCGGACCGCCCGCACGTAAAATTATTTCAGAAAGAAAAAAATATAAATTTCTTCCGCCCGCATTAACCGGAAACCCGCCCGTGTTCGGAACCGCAAGTTGTCTTTAAAAAAATAATCTTCTCCGGATCCGCGTTTTACGATTTTCATCCAATTGCTCCGGTAGCTGGAGATTCATTCAGAACTTAGAAGGTTACAAGTTTAGCTTTTCTAAAAAGCTAACCGTCTCTTAGCTGCATTACAAACTTTATGGATTTATTAAAGTATCTGGTTTTTTGTAATTTATATGTAAGATAGGTAAACAATGTACATGTACCTTGTAAGGATATTGTTAACTCTAACCAATGGTGCTTGAGATATTTAAATGCCTGTCGTCAACTTCACACGTACTTTTTAAAAATAATTAAACAAAAGTTGACTCCCTAAACAACAAATGTTGAAAATTAGCGGTAAAAAATGTTTTGTAAATTTGCATCAATATCAGGACGAAAATAAAGATACAGAACATAATATGAATGTAGGCGCAGCCTAAATGCGAGCATCGCACATTGTTCATGTCGTTACTTCAGAGACCCCTAACAGTGCCTCTACATTCCATTGATGACGTGACGTCTTTTCTAATGTGTTGGTGACGTCACAAAAGTCAATTTCAAATACAGCGTTTCAGATGTGAAAAAAATTTGTCTGGCATTTTTGTAGTAATTTAAAAAATAAACACTTAAATTTTATCTATGTCAAAATTATTTTTGTCTACTTTTATATTATATATTTTTTCGTTCGTCTACAATATTTTCTTCGGATAGTTCAGCTACCATCTGAAATGGGTCGAGTTCGGATGAAGATTCCGAGGTGCCCTCGGGTACTGTTGTCACGTGACATTTTTCGTGCGTGCGCAACTTTTCATTTGAACGCAGTCCGGTTCCAATATGGCCCCAATGGTTTGTTCCCCGAACGCCTACTGGATTAAATAAACATCTAATTAATGTATGGGATTATGGGGCCTTCAACGGGGTGTTTAAATTAGTGTAAATTTTTATAGTTAATATTGTAGCAGAAAATATAAGGTTGAAAACAAAGTCAATCTAAAGAAAATACTTTGATCATACATTTTAATACATTAAATGATATTCATTACATCTATATAATAATAATAATAACTAAGTAAAAAAAAGCAAAAAAACCCCCAAAATATAGAGCATTTTAATAAATTAAATCATATTCATTACATCTATTTCATGATATAGCACTATACATCTAATATAATAATAATAACTAAGTAACAAAAAAAGCAAAAAAGCCACACAAAAAAATTAGAGCATTTCTTGTTCATGCTATAGCACTATACATCTAATATAATAATAATAACTAAGTAACAAAAAAATTTAAACAAAAACAGAGCACTAGAGTCATTTTGTCACTTATTCTAGATGTAGGAGTTCTGATGCTGAGTCGGCGTATCTACAGCTCAAAAAGTTGGCTTGTAACATTTTGAAGACAAGTTTATTTTATATATTGCAGCTTAAGTTTTTAAGTTTATTTTAATTAACTTGAAACTATCCATCTTTTTTTAAATTTTATTTTGATATTTTTCTTGTCAATTCAGTTTCCAATGTCTACTATGCTTATTATAATTTTCAAGGTAAATACAGGTAAATACAGGTAAACTAATTATTGCATTCCCCTTAACAGGCCCCATAATCCCCATACCTAATGAGGTGTTGTTTTTATCCAGTAGGCGTTCGGGGAACACACCGCCCCAATAAACAACAATTTTCATTTATTTCATTTATGACTCCGGGGACGATGTAAATATCTTCCTTTATCAAAACAATTCCATTTTAGGACTGTACAATATAAATCCCAGTCTAATTAAAATTAGCCCATGCGTGTTTACTATTTACGTTGTGTAGGTACGTTGTGTAGCGACACAACGTAAATAGTAAACACGCATGGGCTAATTTTAATTAGACTGATATAAATTCCAGAGTTGAATTGCCTAAAATACGTGGCTATGTTGAAAACATAATTCCACTGTTCCCGGGTAGTTCGAATGGATCACGGGGAACTCGGGTAGGATCCCGGGTTGTCATCCGAATTGACATAAATATCGAAGGCCAAATATTGTATGTTTCAACAAGGGAAATTCCGTCTAAATGTGTTTCTCATCAATTAACACTATTATTCCTTCAAAATATTATCAACAAAACTCCCTTTTATGCAAAAACCTTAAAATCAATTTTAACGTATCGTCTCTCGTTCCGACAGTCGCCATTTTGGATGCCTACTAACTCCGACCAGGGTTAATCGAGGACTGATGTCAAAGGTCAGATTACGTCATTTGGGCACCTTCCCGAGTAGTTCGAATGGATCTCGAGTAACTCGGGTACGATCCCGGGTTGTCATCCGAACTCGACCATGGATTTGTTCATATGGATCACGTGACTTTTTTTACACACACGCATGTAACCGTAAAGCTCGCATCTGCGATGCTCGCTATCATTTTTTCCTAACCCAAACAGCTTTAAAAGGTAGGGAGATTTTGGCACAATGTTAACCTTTAATTGTTCACTGACCAATGCATTGAATGAAATAGAAGTCAATATGTGGAACGTAGCATTACTACACTAAAATACTGATTAACGAAAATAAAGATATAGAACATATAATTTTTTCCAAAAACATCTTTATAAAGTAGGGAGATTTTGGTACAATGTTTACCTTATAATTGTTCACTGACCAATGTATTGAATGAAATAGAAGTCAATATGTGGAACGTTACATTACTACACTAAAATTCTGATTACAACCCCGATTCGACCTAAGAATATATCGAAATTTCAGTACACATACTAGTGCGATCCTGACGTAAACCAATGAAATGAGAAAAAATATTTATAGATTTAGTTAACCACCCAATCAAGTAACAGAGAGTCATTTACTCCGAAGACTGATCGTCATTTGACTATGTATACCGTTTCAATCTGGGCAGCTTCATAATACCAAGATTCATGTCATTCTTTTTATTTTGTCCACCAATTAACCATTTTTATGGGCAACTGAATTCTTAATTTATATTTGAATATTTTGTTAATTCAACAAAAGGAATGAAAGTTTGTTTCATTTATTATTCTTGGCAATATTATTTTAATGAAGTATTGTATGTCAAGCGCTACCTTACCTTCTATTCAAATATGCTGTACATAATAACATTAAAATGCTGTATTATTTTTTCTCCGTATGCTCTTGTAATACCTCATTTTTTACAAGAATATATTAGCATTATTCTATACAGGGATGTGTGCATTTAAGAATGTGCTTTCAATATATTATTGGTTTTTTATGAATATTTACAAATATATGTGTTATTTTTACTGTTTGTTATTGTTAATAAAGGCAGGTAGTCTTTTATTATTTCTTTTTAATCAATCTTTAAATTATGCCTTGCCAAAACTGAATAGGGGTAGGGCAGTCTGTTAGTCCGTCTGTACGTATTGATAGAAAGCCAAGGCAGCATCTTTTCAGAAGAGAAAAAACAATTCAAGACAATTCTTTTCTGCTATATAACTTATTAAAACACTGAGAACAAGCAATTGTTTAATATCAAATACATTTTAAAAAATAATTTCAGTTATTTTCTTCTAATTTAAAAAAAAACCGCTCGCTCGCGTCAGTTTAACCATGAAAACCTGTAAAAAATCTTTTTAAAAAATAAAAAACATGTCGCTCGCCTTAAACATGTTAATAAAATCATTCGCTCCACAAAATTAGAATTTCAAAAAAAAAATTAATAAAAAAAATTTCGCTCGCTCGCACCTTATTTTCAAAGTTAAAGTCCGAAGAACAAGAAATTAATTCTGTGTGGCCTTAATAACATAAATAGTGAAATTAAGTTAATGACAGATAAATATATTTGGAGTGGAGACTCTGCAAATACATTTTTTGAAGCTTTAAATTCAAATAGACTATTAATAATATGATTAATGTATTTAAAAATAGCATAAACATGTCAGGCGATATTGAAAAAGTTAATCTGATTTTGATGATATCATTCCCAAATCAGCTGATATGTCTAAAAACCAAACTCAATAAGATAAAGAGACATGGTAGAAAACAAAAGAATAAGCCTTGGTTTGATGGTAATTTATAACAAATGAAAACAGAGCTGTACTAAAGTAAAAAAACTTAAAACATATACGAGAGGATGGTTCTTCAAATTACTGACAAATATAGAAAATGTAGAAAAAAATCTAAAAAGGCTTTTAGAAAGAATTTAATTGAGAAGGTGGCTAACTTATAAAATGAAAAACCAAAAGAATATTGGTAATTAATTGAAAAAATTTAAAATGAAAACAGACAAGCCCCTCCAGAAACCGGTACATCGAAAGTGTAAAAACCCCCCGAAAAGTGTAAAAACCCCGTGGAATAGTGTAAAAAGCCACATATCTGTGTTGAAAACCCCTCAGAAATGGTAGATATTACCATATATTATGATAATAATCCAATATTTGTGAAAAAATAATTTCGCTTTATCCCAAAGAATCGATTTCTGTAACCGCACGATACGTTCTATAGGCATAACAGTAGTAAATGTGTACCAGTAACAAGTTACCAGATTGTGTACCCTACATTAAGTACAGTACTGAATACTTCGTTGTGTTCTGATTTGGTAAATAGTGGTTAGATGTGTACAATTTTTTAGCTGTAAGCTCCTGCATCAATTAAGTTTTAAAAAGTGGTAAAATTTTTCTCAGATCTTGCAAGATAAAATTTTGGTAATTTTTTAAACACTGTAGTATTTTTACATTCACTGCATTAGAAATTGCCTGTAAAAGTGGGAGCGTCTAAAAATGTTCTAACTAGCGAAAAAAGGAATTGGTCACGGATATATATGGCATATATTTTTTAAATGGTAAATGAAAGTTTATTAATTTCCTAGTCCAGGTAAATGCTGATCAATGTTAAAAAGGTATGCAAATCACAGAAATGTTAGTGTTTTCGACTATAACCAAACATTTACTACTGTGCTACCTATATGTCAGATATAGTTTTGTGGATTTTTATTTCTGAGAGTACATCAAGGTTATGTTTTGCATAGATTGTGGTATCTCTTGTTAAAACTAACTGAAGGCAGTACTCAAAAAGAAGGTATTGTCTAATAGACACCATAAAAACTGCTAAGTCAGCACTTTTTGCATTTTTCTATATACACATATTGAAAAACCACACACAATCACAGGAAAGTGTTCTCCTGTCTTTATTCCATTTTAACTTTCTTTCTGTATGGTCATCTTTACTTTTCGCAATGAATTGGGCATATTCATGGGCATAAAATTAAATTTGGATAAAAAAAAATTAGGCCAAAAATAAGGTAAATTTCAACCGTACTGATCAGTTTAAACTTTGTATCAATTTCTCCCCAAGTTTTGATATGACAATGAAAACATTTGGCTGAAAACTAGATTTTGTCCCCAATTGCTGAATTTATGGCCACACTTAAGCAAATTAATAGGAACAAGTTCAATTTTTAAAAAAATATTAGTCCAAAATAAGCAAAAATTAGCCAAAAATGGTAATGAATTGTCTATAAAAGTGATTATTATGCACATGATTTAACAAAACCTGTTCAACAGATGGTTTGTAAAGGCATAATAAGGGTCAAAATATCCAACTTAAAAGAGAAAACAGATTTCCTTTACTTAAGTAGAATTTTTTGTGGAATTTAGTGTTATCAACAGCCTTGGACTGAAATATCGGTACTTTTATTTTGCACTAATTGAAGGTATAAAACAGGTTAAATTAAAATTTGTTCATTTATTTGTACTTGTTTAATAGGTTTTCTTGTCTAAAAGCACCATCTTGTTAATTTGAAGCCACTTTGAAACAATTTAGGGGACAATATGGCATAGTTTAAAAGATGGAGTGGTCAGCTATTTGAAAGCCACCATATCTTAGTGTGCCAGCATAGATTGGGCTGGCCAATAGTATAATATAGGGCTAGTGCATTTAAAAGGTATCTGTTATAGAACTTTGATATTATTTTCTAATTTAAAAGTGCAGGGGCAGTGACAGATATGCAAATTTTTATTCTGAAGATGTCTTCAAACACATGTTATATACATATGCAATTTTTCTCCTTGGGTAGGGCTAAAGAATAGAAGAATTTTTCAAGAACACTTTGAATACAAATATATCTTTTATTGATTTTAATTCAAATATGACCTATGAACTTGATGTAGAAATATTGGCTAAATTGGTTCTCTTGCAAACTTGGTATAGGCATAACAGTAGTAAATGTGTACCAGTAACAAGTTACCAGATTGTGTACCCTACATTAAGGTTAGTGAGGACACCTGTCATGTGACCATAAAAAGCTAAAAATGCAAAAAAGTGCAAATTACATGAATTATGCCAATGCATATATTTAAAAAATTTCTTTAAAATTATTTCATATTTTAAAACTTAATAAAAATGCATTGATTATTAAACAAATGCATCAACTATTCAAAAATAAATACATTTGTTAAATTAAACAAGGGAGATAATTCATGAGAAAATTTACCCATAAATTACAAAGGCTTGTAATGTAGACAAAAATTTAAGCTGGTGACCCCTTGTTTTTATTGTTTTATTTCAAAATATATTGTATAATATTAATTTTGATCAAATAAAAATAGGATTTGAATTCGTAGAATTTTTCTAAGACAAGATATTATGCTAATTATTTGGTTTTTTCTATATAATCTATAGTAATTTTGGGAAATTTTGAGACTAAATATTGCGAAAACAAGCCTGGAAAGAGGGTCCATTATTTTTACACAAGAAAGAGTATATACCTAATATCAATATATTAAAAAATTGGACATTTTAAATTTGGCATTATTTTTTGAGTCAGGTGTCCTCACTAACCTTAAGTACAGTACTGAATACTTCGTTGTGTTCTGATTTGGTAAATAGTGGTTAGATGTGTACAATTTTTTAGCTGTAAGCTCCTGCATCAATTAAGTTTTAAAAAGTGGTAAAATTTTTCTCAGATCTTGCAAGATAAAATTTTGGTAATTTTTTAAACAATGTAGTATTTTTACATTTACTGCATTAGAAATTGCCTGTAAAAGTGGGAGCGTCTCAAAATGTTCTAACTAGCGAAAAAAGGAATTGGTCACGGATATATATGGCATATATTTTTTAAATGGTAAATGAAAGTTTATTAATTTCCTAGTCCAGGTAAATGCTGATCAATGTTAAAAAGGTATGCAAATCACAGAAATGTTAGTGTTTTCGACTATAGCCAAACATTTACTACTGTGCTACCTATATTAGGTACAATAGCTAGGGGAGAGCACTCCAATTCATTGCAATAAAAGTACTTAAGTACTGTAGGTAGGAATACTGTAGGTAGGAATAAAGTATATTAAAAATTGATCCTATAATAGACTATTTGTTACATAAAAATGATTTTTAATAAGAATATATGAATTAAATTAATATATAATGTAATTTATACATTTAGAATATTAGTATTATTTGATTTAAAAAATAGTCGATACATATGAATTGCTAATATTGGACTACATTTAATAGGAGATGATTAATACAGTAAGTTTGATTGTTATTTTATTTTTGTTTTATTTAATTTTTTCAGAATGGACAACTTAACAAAGTTTCATCAATTTCAATAAGAAACTGCCTATTATCATGGACAGACAAAACAGAAGACTGCAGAGACATATATCTTATTGTCAAACAAATTTTTTTTATACAATTCAGTCTAGGTAGATTGAAAGAGTTGTAATTTTGTGTTTATAAATATATGTAAATAGAGACCAATAAAATTCAACTACCTGTTGTTTTTGTTGGGATCTCTATGTATACTGTGTTATGAAATAAAAATGGTCTGGGGTGTTCTAAATAAGGAAAAATAGAAAAATCTGGAGATAATACTTGCTAGAACAAAACACAAGACACAATTTATACATATATTCGTCTTGAAAAATGGCACAAACATAACAAAACGTAAACAAAATCCATTCTGTCCATTACCGCTATGTCCACTGCCCCGAGCTGTTGTAGAGTGTATCTAAACTGTTGGCACAGGACATATTTTAAGATTTCTGCCACAATTGTGAGCTTTACGTCTTCCCAAGACTGACTTGTCCGAATTATCTTGCCTATTGCTTTCGCCGTCTTGGCATCCTTCGCTTGTATTATTTCAGCTGCAAGGACTGCTTGCTTGTGGTAGAGTGGTATTATCCCAGATTGCCGATTCCAGTTAGCCGATTCCCAAACTGCCGACAATCAAAAGTTATATGTTATAAATGGTTTTAGAAAAAAAATGTTTTATTGTATATATGTTGTTTTTTTAAGTGTTTAACACTACATATCAACTCAATGCCAAGGTAACGAGATTATTTGTGTTGTTGTCTCTTTGGCCTGCACGTGGCGCTTACTCCAGACACAGTGACTCCAAGGTGCCGTTTCATAAAGCTATCGATAATGAACGTGCTCGTTATACCATGCAATTATATGCAGTTATGCCATGATATAGCTGAAAAATTGCTGAAAGTGGCGTTAAACACCATCAAACAATCAAATAATATACCATGCAATTTAAATGAAACGGCAACCTGATCTGTATTGTTTCGTGTATACGTTATTTTTTAATTGTTCATAACTTTAAATTATATAATAAACATTTAGATAGAACTATAATTTATTTAATAAATTTAGCATTTTAAGCCCCAGATCTATAACAAAGCAACTATTAAATTTTCACAAAAACACTAAAAATTTTTACAAATCGACTATTTCCTCTGTAGATTCCGTGTCAATTAAAAACTTTTTTTTCTGATAAGTTGTTATTCAGAATAGAAAATTGTGTTAATGATAGATTTGTTTTATTCGCAATTTGGGAATCGACCAATTGGACTCGGCAAGTTGGGAGTCGGCAAATTGGGATTCGGCAATCTGGCATGGATTCGGTATAGAATCCTTTAACATTTTGATATACAAGTGTTCCGCGCTGCGGTAGATCTCACCATTAAAATGTAATTGGCATGGAAAAAGGTTTGACATGAGATCACATATTCCTTTTACATATATGATAATGGTTGTAAAAAATTTATTACTTTATTCTATATTTGGTAACATATAAAGACGACAAGCAGGAACATTAGAATTTATCAAAATATCCAGTAAAATTTCGTTTTTAACGGCTATTTTATAGATTTAGCCTTGATTTCGAAGGTTTCATTTTAATTAGCAAAATACAAGATGAAATAACTTTACTCTGTAATGAATACTTAAAATTGTAGATATTGAATTGTTAATGTTGATTACATTTGTTATTTGCCAAACTTCTGGCTGGTGCCGACCAATCAATCGTTATATTTTAGTTTTAGAATATAGTTGTTATATACGGAGGTGATTATTTATATTTCCTTCGTTATTTATTTCCTCATACAACCATTCATGTTACTGTTACAAAAAATAAATGTATTAAAATAGATTCTCTGCGTTTTCATCGCATTAAGCGACTTTCTGTGATTTAATTTTTTTAATTTAAACATATACCTCTGTACTTTTTCAAGAGAAACATTAAAAAAAAACATTAAAAAAACGAATGTAAATGATCAAGCATTTAAGTAGTATTCTAGCTGAGGATCAGGCAGTGGTCGGCACATAACAAATGTTTCGTTTTTACCTTTTTTGGCTTAGATACTTTGATTATGATATAAAACCAAATTCTAACAAGATTGTACATTTGAAAAAGTGTCAATTCCCTAGATAATTTTTGACTGGTAATATATATATAGAAAATATGGCGGGAAAATTCCCGGCATTTTCCACTGTACAATTCAACTCAATTTCAAATGATTATATTTAAAAGGCAAAATAGTTCGGAACTCTAATAAATTAGAATGTTGTTTTATTTTATTTGTCCTTAATGTGCATGCCATCACATGTATGCATTTTTCCGGATTCTTACGTGGACTGATACTTAGATATATAATCTACATCATTTGCCTGATGTGGTGATCTGTCAGATAGGCGGCAACGACTGCAGCAGTTAACTATTTGACATCTTAAACTTTCTAAGCGTCGTCATTGTACGGCCGATTTATATAGTAAACGGCGAGACGAAGTACACTAAATTTATAAGAGGAAAAGCTCTCAGTATTATTGTGTTTACTTTTTCAAACCTGTTAATGTATACAGGCCAGCCATATGGCGGCGGACGTTGTTCGCTTCACTGAAAATAGATATCTTGCTATTCTCGTTACCTTGAGAAAGGCACTTCGTTGGTTTGTTAACAAAATTGAATACCGCGGAACTTTCCCAGGTTTGGCGCCACATTGTAATTTCAAGCAAGCAAAAGAATACATGCGAACACCCGCCTCTGTAATGACAGAAATGTCCGATTTACTCCAGACAGACAATCCTTTAATTGTATACAGAAGAAAAAACACTACATTCCTTTTTTCTTCTGTAACTACAATCTGGATGCTAGTTTTATAGTGGTTGAAACGGCGATGAATTTTATTTATTTATTTATTTATTTATTTATTTATTTATTTATTTATTTATTTATTTATTTATTTATTTATTTATTTATTTATTTATTTATTTATTTATTTATTTATTTCATGACTTTCACATAAACTGATATACGTCTTTCATTATCAGGAGACAGATTTATAAAAGCTTTGTATCTTGTTTCCGAATCCGTATCTGTATTTTCTTGTAAATATAACGATATATAAAATATGTTTAAACCAAATGTATACAAAAGGCTGACAGTGAAATATGATGAATTTAGCGGAACTGTCAGCAGAAAACAGGTATATGACAAAAAGTATAATGTCAAAATGGAAGCGTAAAATAAAAACGAAATGGGACATATATTTAGACAAGGAAATATTGCCGACTTTACAGGAAATAGACAGAATGATTGCAGACAAAGATTCCATAATGAAATTGATAATACGCGACAATGAAAAAGCGCCTTGTTTAATTCGTTACAAAGACGACCAGTTACCAGACATCAAGACTTTATGTTGTTCAGGACACAGTATTTTAAGTATTTACAAAACCTTCAACTTGTGTGAATTGCGCGTTACTGCATCAAGTTACAAGCAGATATTAATTGTTATGGACACCACACAAGAACCGATAAAATTTCGTCCCTCTAACTCGATTTTCTGAATCCGTCCCTGGATACTGATACACAAAACTTAGTGTTTGGATCAGACAAGGAAAATGTCTATAGTCAACGCCATTTCATCAGCTTTCTCGACGTCTAAGAATGCAAAACAGAAACTAGAAGACGACATACTAGTAATTGACAAGCCGACAGAGACTCAATACCGAAAGTCATCTCTGGTAGAGACGGATTTATCCATGCCGATGACCCGATATGTTTCGACGTAAAGTGCGACACTATGGAACCAAGGACACAGACATTATCTTCGTAATTTCATGGGTATTTTATTAACAAATTAAAACCAACTTTGATTGAACATCAGAAAACAGTTGATCATATTGGTTACTTTGACAAAAGTTGGACAATAATAATAGTGAATCCCCCGAGCGAGCCATCGACTGGAAATCACAACCGTTATTGAATTAAGTACAGGTTACAAGAGATATTGTGGACACCTAATATATAAGGATTTACTAAGATTATTGATTTCAATTGGACAGTACCGACTAGCGGATAGCCCTAAACAGTTTCAGGTGTCGAAATCGCTGTGGATGACCAAGACCTTTGAAAAGAGAACGTTTTTTAGAGATTCCGGTACCACTTGCCGCCAGACCAAAAGACCCTTACTTCGACAGATGGACTAATGACTCATTAAACCTTGGAAAGAATAAAGGTCAACTGAAGAGGAAAATCAACCAACTGTCGACGACTAAACGGAATTGCGATTTAGATTCTGAGTGATATTTCAATGTATTCATTTCTCTTTTTTTTCAAGGGCGATACACTTAGTAAGTTTGCGGACAGCGATACATTAAAGAAAGATGTGTGCAGGTATCTTAGTAGTTTTTAATTTGAAAAATAAAATTTAACTAATTGCTACGCTGACTACGACAGATGTCCGAAGCCTTGTGCATGATGTCATAGTAGTTTTAAATTTGCAAAAATAAAAATTTTACTTATTGTTACGCAGACTACGACAGATGTCCGAAGCCTTGGGCAGGATATCTTAGTAGTTTAACTTAAAAAAAAAACAAAAAACTATCCCTTGGTCTAGTTCAAACTTTTTTTGCAATATTATAGACAATACCAAGCTAATAATAATAATACTTTGTACTTTTCTAGAAAAAAATTATTACTCCTATAGTTATAAAACAAAACGACTTAAATGAATAAATATATAAAATCCCCTTACCCTGCCCCAGATGTTCATAATACATGTAATATGACCTAGTAAAATGGTTGACATATTTAAAATCTTTTAATAACAACAAACATATAATTACATGTACATGTAATACAAAGAATGCAAAGCTTTTATTGAAAAACATATCTATTTAAAAGAATCATTATAAAATTATAGACATTATTTTAATTTCACACATTAAATCAATTGTCAGTATTAACATTTTTAATATAATTCCAACTTACAGTACTTGTAGTACTTTTATTGCAAAGAATTAGAGTGCTCTCCTCTAGCTATATGACCTCATATAGGACGTATCGTGCGGTTACAAAAATCGATTCGGTGCGATAAAGCATAATTATTTTTTTTACAAATATTGCATTATTATCATAATATATAGTAATATCTATCATTTCTGAGGGGTTTTCACCATATATATAGGGGTTTTTGTCTCGCCTGCGACGAAAGTTGCTGGAGGCGAGACATATGTATGGGAATCCGGCGGCGGCGGCGGCGTAAACACTTGACATCTTGCTTCATATATTTGTAAGCCCAAGCCCTAGGTCCATCAAATTTGGTCCAGAGGTAGCTTATAATGAGTACTTGCCAGTCAGTCACCTGTCACCTGACCTTGACCTCAATTTCACGGTCCAGCGACTACGTTAAAGTTTTTGGGTTACGACAGTTCCTCTATAACCACACATGGTAAGATGACAATATTTGGTATATAGGTTGCTAATGACTAGTACATGACTGTCTGGTAGGTGTCACTTGACCTTGACCTCAATTTCACGGTCCAGCGACTACATTAAAGTTTTTGGGTTACGGCAGTTTCTCTGTAACTATGCATGGTAGGATGACAATATTTGGTATATAGGTTGCTGATGAATAGTACATGACTGTCTATTAGTTTCCACCTGACCTTGGCCTCAATTTCACGGTCCAGCGACTACGTTAAAGTTTTTGGGTTACGGCTGTTCCCCTCTAACTATGCATGGTATGGCGACAATATTTCGTATACAGGCCGCTGCTGATATTTAATGCTATTTACGTAATGCTTATGACGAAATTTATTTTCGTTACTGATGCGGAATGCAGGCGAGACATTTTTCTGTGTCCACACTTGTTACGCTATTCAAAGGGGTTTTTACACTTTTCTGGGGGTTTTTACACTTTCGATGTACCCTCCAGAAACTAATGTTCATAAGATTGGGAGTCTCATTTTAAACAACTTAATGATGGTAGTAATAAGAGGAATATATCTGTAAATACAATGTGAGTTAGATTAGAAAAAGAAATATCCGAGGCAATAAAATCCTTAAAAAAATGGAAAAGCTAGTGGGTTCAGTAAAATCCTGAATGAAATGTTAAAATATGGACAAACAATATTAACACCAATTTGAGACAATTTTAATTAACGGATATTATCTTTTCACTCTGATAAATGGTTGTTAACTGTTAATACAAGCAAAACAAAGGTTTTAAAATTTAATAAGGCTGGTCGTTCAATTACAAAAAAAGTTAGATTAAATGATAAAATTGTAGAATCTGTTCAGAAATATATATACCTGGGCATTTGTTTTTCAGCCTCTGGTACATTTTCTTATGCAAAAATGAACTATATCAAAAAGGATTTAAAACTTCTTTTAAACTTAGCAAAGCATTCAATTCATCTAAACCAAATGCATCTACACTTGTTCATATTTCAAATCATACAGTGAGACCTGTTTTATTATACGGGTCTGAAATATGGGGAAGTTTCAATGACTCTAAATTTATACAAAATCCTCAGAAATACATTACTGTGGAAAAAGATAAGTTAGTTCTTGAAAAAGTACAAAGAAAATTTTGTAAACTTATTTTGGAAGTAAAAAAAACCAGTAATTCCGGTGCAAGATCACTTCTTTATAATGTATTAACAAATATGCTGAAATACTATACTTTGATGATTTATGTTTCAATGATTCCTTTGCAAGCATAAATGCTCCATATTATACAATTATAGCTTTGGTATGAGGTCGATACGAGAATATATCGACCAAACAGATTTGCATATTCATCTGTTGGTCGATATATTCTCGTATTGACCGAATCTTAAGCTATAATTAACCTATTGGCATTATTGTATAACAATATTTCCTTTTTTGGGTACACACCAGTTATTTGACAGATTTTTAAGATGTAATATGATTACGAGTCTACACACATAATAAATTAATAAATGTATAATTGTTCTATGACAAGTATTCCACATCACAAAATACAACAGACCTCTTTTTCTACATAAAAATTACCAAAATAGAACCAAACTGTTAACCATATAATAAACATGTTGAATAAAACTCCTCATTTCTTGTAATCATTTTTTAATGTGATTTAACGATTTAACTTTTGGAATTTTTGAAATCTTTAGTAACGTGCTGTATAAGTATGCATCATAACAAAATATCGTTGGAAAATTCTATTTTTAGGTAAAAAATATGTGCCCAAAGAAATACAAAATGACCATGTGATATCGTTAGACAAATCAAAATAAAGAAAATATCTAATGTTAATAATATAATCGTATATAGACCGGTCGGGGTTTATGGACCGGCTGTGGATAAAATGTACATTGGATTTATACATCTGTGCGAAAAACACAAATAACCAAATACATGTACAATGTATGTGATTAGTAATCACAGTGAAGATTATTTACGACAAGTAACTGATATGCAAAATGAGTATTCAGACAAAAAAAATAACCTACAATGATCAGTCATTACAGTACATGTTGTGCATATGGAGCAAACAAGTGAGTATAGAAGCTTACTAAAAGTACAAGTATAATATAACAAATAATTCATGACACATCGGGTCATATGGCAGTATATGGACCGGTTGGTGGCCCCAAAAAAATATATAGACCTCAGCTGCGCTTCGGTCTATCACAATTTTTGGGGCCACCAACCGGTCCTTGTACTGCCATATGGCCCTTAGTGTCATGAACTATTTGTAAATATTGGACTCGACTCCAAAAAGATGAATAGGATCAAAATTGTATTCTCAAGGCAGCTCCAAATGTATCTTGGTCTATGCATGAAAATAATAGTCATGGATAGGTTGTACGTGTGTATTTATCATTTACTTAAATATTTAAATGCCAGTCTTTTATTTAGGAAAAATGTAGAATTTAAAAATAAATCTGTGTTTTTCCGACGCAGTCGGTATTATATTCACTTTTTACCCTTTGACCTCATGACACTTCACCTCTCATAATTCTGTTTCTTGATTGGTTAAAAACCAATTGGACGGGGGGTTCGAAACAGGGTGGTAAATTGGCCAGGGGCTCGGAACAGGGTGGTAATTCACCTTTCAAATTGTGTACTATTATTATTAGATTTTACCGTCTGTTTGCTTATAAAATTATTTCATAGTGCAATTTAAGTATAAAGAACGATAGAGATGGCCTGCAGTTTGTAAAATTTTATATCAAACAACTTGTACAAAAATGTTAAAATATTTTTTATTTGAAGTACAGCGCAAATTAAATGCATATTAACACGCTGGATTTAAAAACCAATTGGACGGGGGTTCGGAACAGGGTGGTAAATTGGCCAGGGGCTCGGAACAGGGTGGTAATTCACCTTTCAAATTGTGTACTATTATTAATAGATTTTACCGTCTGTTTGTTTATAAAATTATTTCATAGTGCAATTTAAGTATAAAGAACGATAGAGATGGCCTGCAGTTTGTAAAATTTTATATCAAACAACTTGTACAAAAATGTTAAATATTTTTTATTTGAAGTACAGCGCAAATTAAATGCATATTAACACGCTGGATTTTAGCGGGCTTATATGGAGGATAAAAAAGACGAAGAGACGAAATTTTAATTAATTTCTAAATACAAATTAACAATCATTTTATATTCATGTTGATATTAAATTAAATGTATTATTGTTCTTGGGCGTCCGTCGTAGTACACACATAGATAGAGAGTTGTGGCTCTAATTGTAAAGTATACTTTGCTTATTCAGTAAATTTTAAACTATAAACATTTTATTACAAAATTTCTAATATTCAATTTGTTTACATTATTGTATAACTGCTTTGGTGCTCGCAGAAAAACTTCATTTCTATATCTTAGGCATTGGGTTTCAATACATAATAGCAATAAACTTTCAGGAATACATGTACATGTACAGCAAAGTACATGTAGTTGTATGTACATTATCAATTTTAGGTTAACTGTATGCTTGGTAAATCTGTTAATATCGAAAACACGTAAATAAAAGGGGGCACACATGTATAAATGAATAATTTCAAACTCGTTTAATCTGGGACTAGTGTTAATTTATAGGTTCATGATTTCATTCACGTAGTAATAATTGTCCGTCAGTACTTCCCCCAACAAATTTCCATCAAACATTTCTGGTCTATTGAAACGGGGAATTTGTATGACAATAAAGGCGATGCGTAGTTCAATGCATAACTCAATTTATATCTTTACTGCGTCGGTTATCTTTTTTAAAGATAGTACTTGTTTTTAAATATAAAATACACTCTAAATTTATTGAACTATGGACTGATACAAAATCAAATAAGGAAGGTAAACTAAGAACATACAAAAAATTTAAATCCCATCTCCGACTTGAACCATATTTAAAGTATGGAAAGCAAGACCAGATGAGATTGATGAGTAAATTTAGACTTAGTGCTCATAATCTCAAAATAGAAACAGGACACTACACTAAAGTTGAAAGTAACAATAGAATTTGTGATCCTTGAAAAAATAATATTGAAGAAGATATTCATTTTCTCCTAGAGTGTTATGCTCTTAACTGTATAAGAACAGATTTTTTTATCATTTTTGAGAATAAATGTAAGAACTTTGGTAAATTATCTTCTACAAATTAATTTATTTGGCTTTAAAGAAATGGAGACAAAGAAATCATCATAAAACTATTCCAAATAGAAGAACTATTCTTGAAAAGAGATTCTTTACTTTGTGTTAATCAAGTGTCTTCGTAAAGTATATATACTGTATAATTTATAATAATATATATAATATTCTTATATAAATTCCAGAGATTTGAGCTGTCCCCCTCAACCAGACAGAGACTAAAATTTGTTTTGATTATAAAATTGTTTTTATCTGAAATTGTTATTAAAACTAATTAGACTAATCAAACGTTTTGATATTTTGAATTTTACTCATTTTATTTTGTTATGAATAATTGTTCTGCCTCTTAGGGATGTCCATAATTGGATTGAATAAAATTTGTCTTTTCTTGTCTTGCGCGATATCACCGGACATACCATTGTTTTTACATAAAATCACGTCATGCAGAACAAAATGACAAAAATAAATACTTTGCCGACAAACTTTAACAAATTTGGTTGTATGTTTTAAAAGCAATTTATTCAAAGATAAAAAATATATTTTTCACAACTATCTAAAACTGAAAAAATTTACAAAAAGGCCTTAGGTGCGCGATAACACCGGACTACTCTGTAGGTGTCTATGTTAGGTAACTGTTAAACATATACATAGTGCTGGAAGTATTGGAACTATTAGTATTGAAACTATGAAATAACTTTATATACTCTCTATACATGCATACTACTCCACATAATAAGTCCAAGATTTCAAGATTTATTATAAAACACTCAGACACATATACAATGTGTAACAAGAGGTCATGGTAAATAATATGTGTACAATAAACATGACAGAATGAGCATGAGATGTACATATAACAAAACGATAACATTGTAATAGAGAAGAAAAAAATATATAAATGAGAATCATTGATTTATACATGAATATAAACACATTAAATCAAAGAAGAGCAGACACTTTTCTTATAAAAATTGACAGTTTTTTTGTATACTTCTGTGTTACAAAGAGACTGAAGGCCTTCCATTTTACAATAGCTTGGATTGTTAGTGTAGTATTTCGGGATGTATTTGTTTCTTAGGTTTACAACATTATTAAAACTACAGGTAAACATAATAGGATATTTATCTCCAATACATTGTCTACATAAGTTACAAATTCTATTATCTTTAGGTGCATTATACCATCTCCCAGTTTCAATAGGTAGACCTTAATTTGGTGAGTGGACTTGTTCAATAATTTTGAGATTCTCAAATCCCCGCAGTTCCAACCCATATATTAAAATTGGTTCAACCATTGAATCAAACATCTTTAACTGAATATCTATAGGAATTGATTCATTACGGATTAATTTATAAATACTATATAAGGACTTTTGTGCTTGGTGGTTAACAAGTTTTTTTTTCTGGTTTCTAAAAAGGTGCCATTATATTTAAAAGTAACACCAAGATATGAATATGTATCAACTATTTCTACCTTGTAATGTGAAATTAAAGTCTTGTTTTGATTTTCTTCTGGAGAATACAATAACTTTTGTTTTATTAACATTGATTTCTAGTTTCCAAAGTTTAAAATATTTTTCTAGTATATCTAACGTTTGTTGCATACCTTCTTTTGTTTCTGATAAAATTACAGTGTCGTTTGCATATAATAGTACAAAAAATTTTACAAAAATACCCAATTCTTGTTCTAAAGTTTCTTTTATTTTGTCTAGGGGTACACCGTCTAATCCAATAAAAAAGTTTTCCAAGTCATTCAGGAATACAGAAAAATGAAAAGGTGACAAATTTTCACCCTGTCTTACTCTTGTCAAACATGGAATAAAATCAGATTAGTTTCCATTGTACTGAACACAAGACTTTATGTTACGATAGATGTTCAAGATAACATTTAAGCATTTACCCTTAATCCCGCAAATTTGTAGTTTTTTCCATAGTCCTGTACGCCAAACTGTGTCAAAAGCTTTTTTAAAATCTACAAATGTACAATATAGTTTTTTCCCCAACGAAAAGTACAACTCTATTAGTGAATGAAGAACAAATATGTTGTCAGTAGTTGGGTAACATTACCTGAAACCAGCTTGGTTTTCAGAAATAAGACTCAATTCATTAGCAAATATATTTAACCTAGAGTTTATGACGGACGTAAATAATTTTCCCAGACAGTTTATCAGTGTAATAGCTCTATAATTGTCAGGATCAGACGTGTCACCTTTATTTTTTAAAACAGGTTTAATTATTCCACTGGTCCAGCTTTCAAAATTGTATATTAATGCGCTTTTGACCTCGCTAGATAGAATCATCGCTTCAATTTTATTTCTTGGATTATTTCATGATTTATAGGGTATGCTTTGTATTTTTAATGCATTCTTATCTTTACAAAATAAAATGTATATATTTGTGTTTCTTTTATTACGTAATGTATAAGTTAGCAAGACTTGTTCGGTTCAATTTTATCATAATATATTTTTTGTTTAGATAATTTCCCGATTGATCTTCACATAAAAATGTAGATGGTAATAAATTTGACTTCATCGATAATTTTCAATTTTATTTCTTTGGTTATGTCAGAATTTATAGGGTACTTAAGCTTTGTATTTTTTAAGCAGTTTCTAATCTTCACATAATAGAATGTAAATGTTTTTGTTTTTATAGGAATTCATAAGATGATTTGATAAAAATAATGCATTTTAAAAATTTTGTAGTTTAACGTAATGCATGACGTTCCCCGTGCATCATCAGTCCAACAGTATTTTAAACGCGCTTGTGATAACTCATCCAGAAAGCCTTGATCGATAATTTTCAATATTAATTCTGGATTATTTCATAAAAAGGGTAGAAAATGAAACCTTAGAAAATTCATCAATCTTGAACATTAAATTTAATTTCCCTGGGTTTTGATTATTAACGATATCTAAACCCCAAACTCTCTCACACGAGATTGGCCGAGAACGAGGCGTGTGTGTGTGTGTGCGTGGTTGGGGTGCGGGGTAAGAGATATTTCTGTGATGTTATTGTAATTAGTAAATTAGATGTGCCTTGCTTATTGCTTTTTATGACACTGAACGTTAATGAAAGGTAAAAATGGAAGACAATTTAGACTCGCTTAATTAGCCAGGAAAATGCCAATTTAGATTATTATTTTTATACGAAAATAAGATTTTAAAACAGGCATGTTATATAAAGAATATGATTTCTGAATCACTGAAAAATTTCATAGACATTGGTAAGGAAAATAAATTTCTTTATAATAAAAAAACACAAAAGGTATAGATTTTTTATTTAATTCAAGATTTCACATTTTTTATGTTAAACTATTGTAAAGAAGCAAGTTATATTTAGATACTTATAGAATTAGAATAAACATACCTCTAAGATCGTATATGAAGTCCTTTAAACAAACAAATTAAAAAAGCTAAATGAATTTTTAAAAATGTATATAATAATACAAAAGAAAAAAAATTCTGTTACATTCAAATAAAGATCATCAACAGTTTAAATGGTTGGAAATAATTTTAGAAGTCAATTATCTCATAAATTGTTTTGCAAAAAAACATAGACATATAATTACATGTCTCTGGCAAAAATAAGACTTCTATAGATTTTTTTCTCTTTTTTTTGTTCATTTTAAAGTCTGAAAATATAATTAAGTTTTTGCATGAATGTTTATGCACATGAACGTTAGTTTGACCTTTTAATACATTTAATTGCAAATTTTTTGAAAAACAAAATCTTTATTTCAATATCATAGTCTTTTAGTAATGACAGCCATAGTTTTTTTTTAACAGGATGTTAAAGGGGAGACAAGTATTAGCTTTCCTAAAAAGCTAGCCGTCTCTAAGCTTTATTTTTCGTGGACAAAAATACGTACTGTTTTTTAATGTTATTATGTATTGTTATTATTAACATAACTTCATTATAAGTATACAATGTTTAATTAGCCAAATCAGGCAACCGCAAAATATAGGTCAGAGCCAGCATATGAAGCATGCACTATGCTAAGCATCTCTAGATGCATCATTCTACGCGGTAAGATAGTTGATGTAAACCTTGTCAGTAAGCAGGACAAGATTAAAATTGTTCTCCTTTTCTCACTTGTTTTTCCGTTTTTCTCCGTTTAAGTTTTATGAAAACATTTTATGATAAACATACACAAATCAATGCGACTTTCCTTTTAAAACAGTTAAATTCCCATTATCTTGCATATTTTTTTCTTTTTTTTTATCGTAACCGATTCGTGATCGCTCGGCTTTTCTCGAGTGGCAACGAACGGCCTATTATTATTGCTACCGCAATGTTATGCGGGGTTTTCATCACTAACTTAGCTCTGCTTATTTGTTGAGTATTTTAAGTTTGGTTTGGACTAGCAGGAATGATATATGGGCTTGAGATAATGAAATGTAGGCAATATGAAATAGAACAACTAGAAAAGATGCAGAGGAAAATCTTGAGGCCTTCCAAACAAAACCTTAAATACGGCAGTTTACCTATTCGTTGGTGCAATTCCAATACAGATGTATATAGATCTTAATAATATACTGTCACTCCTTAAGAATATAATCAGATGCCCATCATCAGAAGAGTATAATATCTTAATTAGACAACATTGCTTCAACAGAAATAGCCACGAACTTTTTACAGAAAGGGCTGCACTAGTTTTAGAGAAATATGGAATGGAGGCAATACATGAACTAATGAAAAACCCTAGATCAAAAAAGGCGTGGAAAAAAGAAGTAAGGAAGGCACAAAAATTATACTGGTCTCAACAATGTGAGGAAGATATAGCTAAGAAGTCAACCCTTTCACCTCCAATTACAGAAAAACCGGATGTCACAACCACATAATATTTGGGAAGGCGCAGAAAATGTACATAGAAAAATTAGAGCGGCAGAAGTCAAGATCTGTCGCGAACTGTATTCACGATATTACATGAACAATTGTAATTATTTTTACTTGTGATTATCTTTTTAATTATGCCATATTATTATTGTTATATAATTTGTTTAGAACAAGGATGTTATGGTTTATTCTAGAAATTAGTTGATTGTACTATTGTTTATCTGGAAGCTTCTGGAATTTACAGGTTACTATTATTAGATAAGAAAGATTTCGATAATTTTTTTTTATAGAAACTACTTGAAAAAGAACTTTCTACAATATTCTTTATAAAATAGTATATAAGACATGGTTGTTACATTTATAGGAGTTCAAGTTTAAGTTTAAGTTCAAGTAATAGTTGTAAAATTAGACAGTGACAATAGCAGTTATCCAATGTGGTATTATTGAAAGTGAAAGTAGCTGTACATATTGTAAATAGAAGTTTGCAGTTAATAAAAGTTAGAAACCTGATTCCGTGTTAGTTTGGATTTCGCCACAAGATCAGCTTGTAACTGAAACATACCTGTTTAATACAACAAGAAAAAAAAGAATGGAGATAGTTATATCAAAACTATATGCTGCCTATGCGGAGATGAGCCAGATGATCTACAACATTTTATTCTCAAGTGTCCAAAGCTGGAAAACGTTCGGAGAAGGCATCAAAAGCTACCTAGATAACCTCAGAAACGATGTTTACCAAGAGTTTGCCACCCAAAACAACCTACTTCAACTCATACTGTACTGTACAAACCAACAGATGCCGTATATCAGTAAGCTGAAAAAACAAGGTTGTATAGAGCTGGATGAAATAACCAGGAACATGTGCTATAACCTACATATGGAAAGGATGAGACAGTTAAAGGAGGGGGGCAGGATTCTATAAATATATAAACTATGTATAATCCGATGCTTTTAGTGTTTTTAATAGAAAAAATGCAATAGTGATGATACCCTTCTTGTATATATATCTATGAATTTTATATTTTGACTCTACGCTTAACCAAGTGCATCTTATCGTTTTAACTCAAGCATCGTGTTTTAGCAGCTTTTATAGTTTTAGAAACCGCTATACATGCCCTTTTTGATATCAGAAAGTAAAATTTTTGATTAACAATATTTAAACATTTTAGTGCATTAATGACTATTGCCTGATATTTTACGTATAATGCTGCTTCTTGCCTTTAGTGCTTTTACGATAAAGTAGTAATTGTAGACTGAGTTTAATAACTCTACATTTAAATAACTTATATGTGGATGCCTAACTGTATTATAACCCATACACTGTACATAAATGTTCACCTGACTCCGTCAACTATTCGTATTCTCACTGTGACTATATGCACCATACACATGCAATGATGTGCACCACATATATCTATCCAGAGGATAGAGTGCGCCGACTAACGGCGGTAGTTACCTGAACAAGACAAGACAGTTGGCCAATCGGCAGCTGTCTCCCGATTTAGCCTATTATGATTGCTACCGCCCCGTAATTATGCCGGGTTTTCATCCCTAACTTAGCTCTGCTTATTTGTTTTCCAATCGACAACTATCTCCCGATTTAGCAGCCAATCAAGACACAGCCTTGTTTATCTGTTAACCTTGAGATACGACTGGTTTCCGCTGTTTAGCTTTTGATTATTTATCCCGTCTCGCATGCGAGACGGGAATAAATCATGTAAAACTGGAAATGGGTCAATTATTGTGAAATTAAATCAAATGAAATTGTAACATGTCGGTATTGTTCTTTGATTTTCCGAGGATGCCCGACGGAATGACCCGATAACTTACCCCCCCCCCCTTTTTCCCCACAGAACCACGTGACTATTGGATTTCGAAAAGGTTTGTGTGTTGTTATTGTATGGTAAACATTTTTCTTTCCAACACTTTGCTTTTTTTATTACAGTACTCCTCTCAAAGTTGAGATATTATAATCAAGATGATTATTTTTTGCATTCCAAAATTGTCTTTATTTGTAACCCTTCACAATATATGATAAAATTTTAAATAAAATAAATGGAAAAAAAACCTATTAAACCAAATCGGATTCACCTATAACATATAAATCAAACATCTCTTGATATGGGTATAACCAATATCATTTCTTGTATATATAGTGTCTGCCTGTTATCTATGCTTTGCATGTCACTGGTTATGTTTGTCTTGATTGTGAATTTGGTAAAAAGCTCAGTAGGCCTTATGTTTATTGTTGTAAAAATGTACCGAATCTTAATACAGATTTCGTATTCGTATGTGTAGTTTCAGGAAATCTTAAAAAGAATGCGTTAATCAATGACAATATTTCTATACAAATTATCTAAGGTTTTTTTCGAATGCCACTATTAACCTAGTCTCGATCACCTAGACGCATATATAATAGCGTCTGGGATCACCTTATTTTAATTTCGCTACCAATAGGTGGAGACAAACAATGATTCTATTTTTAGAGCCCTATTTTTAAATCAGGAAAACCATGCAAACATATCTATACTTATAATATGACGTCACAGTAAGATTCACTCTTACTTATGCATAACAATAATATTTGTTTAATTAATTAATAAAGTAATATTTTATAAAAATATTCAGATGTAAACTTTGGTACAATTTGTTGTACACTTCTTGATATGAACGGAAGTAACTTTTTAGACAATAAAAATATCATCCAATCAAAAATTACGCCCAGTTTTGGGCGTAATTATAACGAGTTTAATATAGAGCTGAATGTCGGGCATGTTTAATTTATGTAATACTAAACTGTTACAAAATTTGTCACATTTTCTCAAAGATTTGAGTAAAATTTTTGATTGATATTGTGTACCATCTCTGTCTAACTGTTTTTCCCCATTTCAATGTGTACTTTATATATTATTATTACTTTGTTTAATATGATTATTATATACTTTGTATTGTATTCTCATGTTGCACTCTGTGCCTGAGTTAAAATAAAATACTTGAATACTTGAAATACTTGAATCCAGACGCACAATGTAAATAAGAGTCTGGATGATCGAGACTTCTATTAACCTTGCATTTTTTACACCGGAAGCGATATATGACATGCGCGCTTGCTTTTTTTACGCTATGTGCAACGTCTTATACACGAAGTGAATCGTTCAGATCAACTTTAATACCATTTAAAACTTACATTACAATTTTAATTGACTTTAAATATACAAATGTTTCTACCTCATATATACTTTGCCTAATTTGTTTTTGTAAATCCATTTAAAAATAATATACATGTACTTTCGTATTATGTCTCATTTACACGGGGGGAGAGGGGTAACTTCCTATATAAAGGTATACGTATATGTGCCAAAAATATGGGTAGGTTTTTTTTGAAAATTTATATAAAAATGGGTATAGTTTTTACAACAATCTTATATAAAAATAGGTATGCTTTTTAATCTTAATTGAAAAAAAATCTTGGGTCTCATATAAATATGGGTCATGTTTATAATATAAAAGTGTAATTTTAATAATGACATTGTGTTTTCTTCTTCACTATGTTATCATTTTTGTGTATATAAATATGATCTTCTTTTAAGTTGACTGAATATAAATATGGGTTGTGAAAATTGTTCATTTTATATAAATATGTGTCATGAAAATTGGAAATTTTATATAAATATGGGTATTGAAAATATATAAAATAAATAGTTGCTTCCCAGTCCGCCACCCGCGGACGTGCCGTGCTGTTACTTGGCTTTGCGCAAATATTCCAACAAGATGTAATCAAAATTACCAAGGTGACAAATTCATTACGCCAGACGCGTGTTTCGTCTACTTAAGACTCACCGGTGGCGTTTAACTCTATATGCTTAAAGTATTTTTTCATTTGGCGATGGAATAATTAAATATAAGTTCACTGGGATCGTGTAAATACACAATGCAGGTAGTTCAAAATATTATATAAAAAGTCTAAAGAATTTACCAACCAGTAAGCTTATTAAGTATCGGATCGACAAACATGACGATACAGCATACACAAAAAATGATATACAAGTCTAGAAGAGTATGCAACTATACAAATGACGGTGTTTCTTGTCAAAAATTTAGACAAAGACTGGCCAACGAATGGCCTTAGTCATTGAATGTCAATATAAATAAATGACGTAAACAAGTCATGACATATTGATATTAAACTTTCTCAATCCAACTTAACCCAAATATATATAATATATAATATGTAATATGGTTTGGGAAGCGGTTTATGAATTGTGTGAACAGACCCAAAGCATATTATATCCTATAACCTGTTCAGAAATTTGAAATATTTCTTATTTTTTATTTTAACTATAAATTTTAACAATTGTTATGGTAAAAACGTCGATGACGTCATGTAACTATTTGATTTTTAACGGCGTAAGAATCATAGGTCACGCAATCACCAATCAGATTTTAGCGTACAAAGCAAATTAAATTATTAAGATTTAATCTAATGGTAAATGTTCATCCTCTAGAGATAAACTCGTTACGCTTGTTGGTATTTTGGAAAGCAACGCGATATTTCGCAATTCTCGCGATAGCTGTTCACTGCAATTGCACACTCCGACAAATTTAGTACTGACAGTGGCATCGGTGTATAATATTTGATGACGTAATTATGAGGTGATTTAATGATTTTTTTGTGCGATCGTGTGGTCGTCGTTTCAGACGGTATGGAACGCCGTAACTGCTTTATGTGTATTTGCTTTTATATATGCACATACTTTTTTCTCTATATGCATATACTTATCTATACTCTGCACCTACTTTTTCTCTATATGATCTATATGCACATACTTTGTCTATATACTTAGTTTTTCTATATGCACATACTTTTTCTCTATATGACCTATATGCACATACTTTGTCTTTATACTTTTTTTCTATATGCACCTTATTACTTATGTGTTTAATTAAATAAAAATCAACACAAAAGTGGGTGCTTTGTCGATGTACAGATTTGGCGTCATCTATAAAATTTGTTAAGGTTGAGAGACCAGCATATAGAAGTTTCGTAAATAAAATACAAGTGGTTAAATTAAATATAACGCTTTCTTATTAATAAAAATATTGAAAAAATATATTTTGGTGTTTGTGACACAAAAATAATAAACTGATTATTTGACATTGGTGATTGAAAATTATCTTGCTATCTATGGAACTCATCGTGTCGCTATATTATTCATAGTAAAAGCTGAGACTATGTTATTTCGGTTGTAGGAAAGAAAGTCACAGGAAAAACTCACGGAAAAAAATCACGCATAAAAAGTCAAAGGAAAAAAGGTCACGAGAAAAAAAGTCACAGCAAAAAAGTCACAATTAATATGTTGTATATGTATTGAATGGGGTGTTACTAAAACGCGGAAACGGAACGCGGAACGGAAACGGAAAACGGAACGGAAAACGGAATAAGTGTTTTATGAGGTTTGTTTAGGGCATATTTAGTCCGAGAATCCTCTGCCGTCCAACGCTTTTTTTTTGCATGGGACCCACGCAAAAAAAAAGCGTTGGACTGAAGAGGATTCTCGGACTAGGGCATATTGGGATATGGTTTATTCACCTATTTTATTCATGGTATACAGGATATTTGAGGCAAAACTTACTGGGATATGGGATATTTAAATCCATTTTATTTACAGGGATATTGGATATTGGAAAACGCTTTTTCGGATACGGGATATTTGATGAAAAATTTTAAGGAGATATGGGATACTGGTACCACCCCCTCTTTCCCCCAAACAAGCCCCTTTTATGGGTCTGCTAGTGGTCAGAACTTATCAACAACATGTTTAATATAAACTTTTTAACGTAGGTGTATTAAAATAGACGGTTAAATAAATGCACATTTCCTCGTTCCATCAATAGCAAATCTTGATTTTTAAATTATAAAATGTTTCCGGCGTATTTGCAGTGCAAATAAGATATAGCGGTAATGTTTTCTCAGACTTCATTTTTGCAAATATAATTAGATCGATCCGTTACGTCTTTTTGCATATTTACATTAAGTGCAACCCTTAGCTGCATTCAATTTTAAAATAGCCTTTAATTATTTTTGAAAACATGTACTGCTTACTTGTATTTTCATTTTGATAACTAAGAAGTGACTAAAAATAGATGCCTTCAAAATGCAGTAGAGAAAAAACTGACAAAGGCAGGCACGCGAGAGTTGACAAACCGAATGACTAAGAATTGAAAAGAAAGCTCAAAATAAGTGGAAAATTCTGAAGATAGCCGAAGATTTGGGTTCAGTTTTCATAGACATTTATAAAAACGCAAATAATTTTACATTTCTGTAGGCGTAGACAAAAGGTGCATTTGATGGATTTCATTGGACCAGAGTCAACAAAAAAATGACAATATAACTACAAATTTATGACATTGTCAAAAAATGTAACATTACTTTTAGCAGGTGCCCCTGCAAATATCAATATGAATATACAAAAGACTACGAAAAGGAGTTTTAACGTAAAAAAAGAAGATTTTGGTAGTGTTGGATATTAATATATAGCGTTATTAATTCATTGCCGATTTTTTCAATAATTAAGTTGGGAAAAAAAATTTCAAACGCGAAATGTTTCTAGCAAAAATAAGATAAGATATTCTTAATTCCTAATCATAGTGGCCTTTATAGGGCATAACATACATGTATATATATGACACTAAATTGCACACAACATTACAATGCAAAACAAATACAGTATTCTATCGGGGTTTCGGTTTCGTTTAAACAAAGCACCACTAAAACCAGGCCCTTAATCGATAGAAACTATATAATTTTGAGGATTTCTTTTTCAATGTAAAATATATAAAAAAATCCATTCAGCAATATTAATTTCAAATTAAAAAGATACAATTGTTATAGTATAAATAAATTTTCCATGTTCATGGCTTCTTTGGTAATCGCCAATACATAACCCATATAGCGTCGCTAGGCGTTAAACACCACACCCACTCACTCCTTTTCAAGGAAAAAAAACCCAGTTGAATAAAAACAGTTTTCGTTTGCTTTTGAATAAAAACATGACAAATCAGTGGTGGATCTAAAAGGGGCTGTTGTTCGGGGAAAGGAATGGAATCCCTTTGAATGATTCAAATTCGCAGCTACGTTGAAGGCAATAAGGAAGATAATTATTCTTTAAAAGATTTAAAGACTCAGATGTGTCAATCAAGTACGATTTTAACCCTAGTCGGTAACGTTTGTTCCTGATAATCCTTTTAGCAAAAATAGTTCAGTAAAATTAAGATTTATGACTTTTGGTATATAAACTTATATCTCGGACATCGGTATTCATTTCACTGAGCCTTGAAGATGTGGCAAGACAAGTTTAAAGAGTTTGTAAGGTATAACATACATGATAGTATTTTACAGAATATCCGTATACATTTTGTATAAAATATCCCTTCTAAAGAAATACACCATTAGGAATTGAACTCTCTAAACTACATATAATTCACATTGGTGTGCATTTTTTAAAAAGTTCCCGAACTTTCCTTGGAGAATGCTCAAACCCTAAGGCTGTCACGTTATCCCAAGTTCTGCATAAGATCATTACTAGAGAAGATAAAATTCAGCTTGTTGAAACACCGGCACTATATCAGTAATAGTTTTTATTAAGAGACACACACGCGCAAACTTCGGGCATGATTTAGTCTTTAAAGATATTTTAATATGACGCCCCTTCTTTATAAGGAGGTTGCTGCCACTAATTGTAATCTATACTAGATTTGGTTTTTCAGTATTCAACAAGAAAACATTTTCAATCTCTAGTTCTGTTTAAGTCTTTTTATGCCCCCCGCGACGACATGTCGGGGGCATTTTTTACCTATGTCTGTCTGTACGTCTGTCCGTCGTACGAATTTCCGTCAAGATTTTCTCAGAAACCGTACATGTATGAGAATAATTTAAAAGTTGGCAGGGTAGTTTAGTATGACAAACTCTACGTCCTAAACGACTTTCACTCGGAGCTGTCGGACTTCTACTTCCTGCTTGGGGCCTAGCGGGTGCATCCGTGTCCCATTGACACATTTCTTCTTTATTTCAATTTACCGATAATAAACTAAGGAATTATTTTGCCTTAGAATTCCTTTTTTATATAACATTATTTATTTCATAGTGAGAAAACCCCTAATGATAGAGGGACTAGTGTTCCAAAAGCCTCAGATGATGTCATTATGGTGTCATCCGACTCAGAAGACTCTGTTCACATTATTCAATCTGATCATGGATCATCTAGCTCACTTCCGTCACTGGAGCTTGACTCGCAGACGAACGAAGATGAACCTGAACAAGATTGCAAGAATGTACAAAATGAGCGAGAAGCTACATTGGTTTCATCTGAATCAGATGTGCAGTCATCCGATAGTGAAAGGTAATTAAGTCTTCAAAAACGAAGTTTGGAGAGTTATTGTTTTACAACGTTTCTTTTTCTTGATAATACAAGTTTTCGGAGTTTTTCCTCTACACATGATCATTATGATACTTGGCATTTTGTCAGACTTATGATTTCAAAATTGCAACCGTTTTACTACGCCCGCCAACCACATAAAAAGTTTCAATGAAACGAAATCTATATAAGTAAAGGCTATTTAATTGGGCTTATTTTTGCTGTGCATGTATACGACCACTGATGTACTGCATGTGTAATATTTCAAGGAGTACCAATTTCCGTGGTTTCCGATGGTATAGCAAACCACAACATTTGCTTTCCATCAAATTAATGAAGTTAAAACGACGTACCCATGAGTTCACGAACACAAGCACCCATGGCCAATAGTAAAACATTTAAGTATTTTCACAGTACTTTCGTGTCAGGGGCTGTTTTCAATTAAGTTTTTAAGTTGCTGTCGCATGAACAAGAATAAAACCCTTATTCCGCATCGTATTACTGAGTCTATCTATTAAAAGAAGCAAAAAATACCCAATGGCGATTTGAATCTCTGAGCCCTTTAAATAAAGACAAAACCAAAATACTAAGAAAATTTTAATATCACAGCTAAACTGCAATGAGCAGCACCACAACACTTGTAAAACCGAAAGCAAACTCAGGTACTCCAAATAAAGCATTTCCTACAGTATACTTGTTAAAACAATACCCGTCGCTTTGCAAACGATTCGTTTAGAATAGGTTAACTCAATACAAAAACTCTATGACAAAATTAAGTGCACATTTAATGGAAACACCGAACCACAAAAAGAAATGTTGAATGCGTAACAAGTTTGATCCTGGTTTATTTTACCCAATTAACGCAAACGATGCATTTTTCAAATTCGGGGACAACATAATTCGGCTTTCCACCCGTCCACAGCTCTATCTGAAATTGGCTTCTGTTATTTGACTGAACGCCTTCAGATTTCATGTCACCTAGACACATTGACGCATGTGTGATCAACAGGTCAAAGGTTAAAGTAGCAAATTCACGAAAGCGTAGAAATTTTGAGCTAAATTTGTGTTTGGTGCTTAACCTTTGAACGCCTTTATATAGCTACTTCAACTAAAAAATTTTATTTTCAAATTCATTTATCATAGCTATGGTGGCATATATCTGCCCCTACTTGTCACATAATTAAGTTAACATAATTTGTTAAATAAGTCGACTTGTCACATAATTAAGTCTACTTGTCACACAATTAAGTAAACTTGTCAGATAATAAAGTTATAATATTTTTAAGAAAAATAAACCGTATTTACGTTTGTGCCCTTTACATGCCATACATAAGTTGACATAATTATCAGACAAGTAGACTTGTGTATCTGACAAGTTGACTTATTTATCAGGCATGCGAACTTAATTATCTGACAAGTAAACTTATTTATCTGACAAGTCAACTTGTCAGATATTATCTGACAAGTCAACTTGTCAGATATTATCTGACAAGTCAACTTGTCAGATAATTATGTCAACATGCCGATAAATAAGTCTACTTGTGAGATAACTAAGTTCACATGTCAGATAACTATGTCAACTTGTAAGATAATTAAGTCTACTTGTCAGATAAATAAGTCTACTTGCTAAATAATTATGTCAACTTGTGTATGGCATGAAAATGGCAAAAACGCAAAAAGCGTTTTTTTTTCTTAAAAATATTAGCACTTTATTATGTTAAAAGATTACTTAAATATGTGACAAGTAGACTTAATTAAGTGACAAGTCGACATATTTTACAAATTATGTAGACCAAGTTATGTGACAAGTAGGGGCAGATATATATGGAAGCGTATATTAGTCACGAATTGTTGAGTTAGTATGTCATTGTATTGGTATTCAAGAAGTCGGAATGTTGAGTTAAAATAAATCTTGCTAAACATAAATATGTTTACTTGTTGAGCTAATGAGCCATTGTGTAGAAATAAAACAAGTCGGAAAGTTGAGTTATATAACAAATCTTGTATACATAAATATGTTTGCTTGTTGAGCTAATGAGTCATTGTGTAGAAGTAAAACAAGTCGGAAAGTTGAGTTGCAACAAATATTGTTTACATAAACTATGTTGACTTGTTGAGTTATTTTGTCATTATGTCAACATGAAACAAGTCAGAATAAAACAAGTCGGAAAGTTGAGTTATATAACAAATCTTGTTTACATAAATATGTTTACTTGTTGAGTTATTTTGTTATTATGTCAACATGAAAAAAGTCAGAATAAAAGATATGTAAAATCAAGTCAACATGAGAAGTATACCTAATTATGTTTATTGATATAAGACAAACTTACTTTTGGGAAGTAAGAAAGGTGAGAAACGACTCAACATATTCTCCAAATTATCTTGGAAAAAGTACAGAAAGAACAAGTGAACAAGATGAACTTAATCTTTTTGGTCACTTAGTGAACGCAAACTTATTCATTAAACATTTATGAAAACATGAAAAGTTAACTTGTTTAAAGTATGAAAGTTGACAAAAGAACTCAACAAGTAAACAAATTAATGGTAACAAGATTTGTTATAACTAAACATTCCGACTTGTTTCATGTCTACATAATGACAAACTAACTCAACAATTCGTGACTAATATACGCTTCAGTACATATATGCCACCATACATAGCAACTAAAACGATAGGTATCGGCTTAAGAAAGAAGAAAACATAATTTTTATGTTAACAAGAACGGAATTCCTGGGTCCTCCGCCGAGCGGCAAAATTCCGCTCGCTAAACAGGAAGTAGATAAGTGACAGACCTGAAAACGCTTCCCACCATATGAGACCCGTCCCTTAAGCTGCATACAAAATATCGAAAGCCTAAGAATAGTAATAGCTGAGAAATCTGTTACGAACAAAAAGTGTGACGGACGGACGCACGGACGAACGGATGGACGCCCGGCATTTCTATGTCCCCGCTCCGCGTTGCAGCGGGGGGACAACAAGTTTAAAATTATACAAAATATAGAATTGTTAAAAAATAAATAAATTTTTCACTTCCTGTGATTTTCTTTTCTCTTCCGGTCAGTCGAAAATTATATTCCATAGCTCATAATGGATTTAAACTGGTTTCCGAAATTTTTAAGGCCTAAAGTTACGGCTCTTTGGCCGTTGTCAGCAATGAAATATCGGTAAAAATCTTTAAAAAGGAGAGAAAATGACAAAGTACAAAAAATTTAAATTTGACGTGCATCAACTTGCATTCATCAAACAATATGAAATTTGGCATTTTGAAATAAAATGTATTGATTAAAAAAGGGAATATAACTTCCCATTTCATCTACTTAAAGATGACCATTAATTTGAGCAATGAATGAAAAATCCACAAATTACCAAATCGCTTAATGAAATCTTTTGTTGTAGTAGCTCACACCGTATTACCTGATACATCAAAACCCGATGGATACGGTCAAAACCCGTCTATTTTCATTTAAATAACAAAAGAAAATGATACATCAACACCAACTGGATTTTACAACGGGTGCTGATGTATCATTTTCTTTTGTTATTTAAATGAGAATAGACGGGTTTTGACCGTATCCATCGGGTTTTGATGTATCAGGTAATACGGTGTGTAGCTACTTTATAGAATTTCATGAAACTTGCACACGTTGACGCTTTACAGGTAACAAAGAGGCCTATTGGATTTTCGGTGAATTGGTCAAAGGCCAAGGTCACAAGTTCTCGAAAATTCTACATTATAGGTTGAAACTGTCTGATACCCCGCTTTTTAGCTCACCTGGACCGACCGAAGGTCCAGGTGAGCTATTGCCATCACTTGGCGTCCGTCGTCGTCTGTCGTCTGTCGTCCGTTAACAATTTTTCAAAAATCTTCTCCTCTGAAACTATTGAACAGAATATAATAAATTTTGGTATGATTGATCCTTAGGGTGTCCTGCACCAAAGTTGTGTTTCGATTTTTGATCCGTCAAAAAACATGGCCGCCGTTGGTAAAAATAGACCAGGGAGGTCAGACTACTGTTTTTGGCTTGTAAATCAAAAAGTATAAGAGATAGAGAAAGTCTGATGCAACCTTCCTTCTTCAGCACCAAAAACTATATAGAGCTAAACATTCAGCTCATTGAGCTCTACAAAATTCTCCATTGGGTCGAAGTTGTCAGATTATCGCTTATAGGGGTTATGGCCCTTTAAAGGTCAAAAATAGCGTTTTTTCATGTTTTTGCCCTATCGAATGATAATTATTGCAGATAGAGAAAAGCTGTTGCTTGCTTAAACCTTCAGCTCATTGAGATTTACAAAAGTCTACATTGGGTCAAAGTTGTCAGCTGACCCCTTATACGGGTAATAGCTAATAGAAGAGACCCTTATAGCTTAAAGACCAGGTGAACGATTCAGGCTCCTGGGAGCCTCTTGTTATATCTGAGGATAAAGGCGGGTATGACCAAATTTTAGTAGTTTCTTTTATGCATTGGTCGGTTTTAATCACATATCTTCATGATCAGATATCAAGTAAAGAAAGATCAATAGATAATACTAATGAATTACAATGAAGAACTGATTTTGTATGCCCGTCTACGAAAGTTCGTCCGTTCCTAATCAGGTTAACCTGTAAGTTAAAGCTACTTAACCATGAAGGAAGTATGGTATCATGATGAAACTTAATACACATATACATCAGGGTATAAACAATCACAAATTAACATAAAATTGTACCTGTCTCACCAACGTCAGGATTCGTAGGTTATTGATCTCTTTTTAATAATAAAAAAAACTCTAATGTAAATTTAGGTTTCAAGCCAGATTGTTTAACTTTATGACTACCGGTAATGGTTTGGGGTCACCTTATTTCAGTCATGCCGTCTCTTGCAATCCTGTCGTCCGTCTGTCGTCTATACATACGTTTATGTAGAAATGTTATTGTCATTATATATTGATTTTAGAAATATCTTTGTTTTAGGCTTAATATGGAAGATAGGGCAAAAATACTCCCCAAGAAGCATGTAGTTTGATCTTAAACGGAGATAAAGAGAAATTCATATCAGAAGTTCCTGTTGATTGTGTGGAGACGTCTTCGTTTATTGTTGACACATCAGCACTCAAAAGCAGAGATGATGTTCGTATCCACTTTTAAGTGGTGCGATGAGAAACAACAGGGTGCAAAGAGATTTTATATCATTAAAACAAAAAGATGGGGAGATAACAGATCTGACTCACCTAAAGAAAAAACCATCGGTATTACGAAAGTCCATCTACAGGCTTACACGCACATACTGGACATCAAACAATACAATGGGATTTAAAAGATGGTTATATGAATTACACGACCATTAGGGCAATCCAACTAGGTTTGTCATACTGCAATACATCGTCGAAGGGGATGTTCCTGATTTTAAGAAGCCTCATGGTAATGTGAAGAAGTCGACATACAGTCAGCCGTACGTCAGAACGAGCAAACGTGTTCTAGAAGATATCCAGGATCATCTTAAAGCTGGTAAAAAACAAAAGAAACATTCGACACAGTTTTCGAAGAGGCCGGAGGTGTATTTCACATGAAGTCCTCGGTTGATGCCCCCCGCAACACGAAGCAAATATACAATGTTAGACAAACCGTCATACATCAAGATCCACGTAAAGACAATATGTATCAGATCATCAAGGAATGCAAAGACCAACAGTCCATGGCTGATCCTTATATCAGAGTTGTTCAAAGTGCACCGGAATTTCGTTGTGTTTTAGCTTCTGATCTTCAATTGCTCGAGATAGAGTACTTTGTTACAAATCCTTCTGAGTGTACAGTCTTAGGAATAGACCCGACTTTTAATCTGGGTGAATTCGTTGTCACACCCATCGTTTATAAACATCTAAAGTTGATTCACAGAAGAACCAACGAACCACCTGTCTTTTTAGGACCTGTTCTTATCCATCAAACTAAAACTGAAAGCTCATACGACTTTTTCGCTTCGTCACTAGTCTCCTTAAAGAACTCACTTGCTGACACGCTATTTATTGGCACTGATGACGAAATTGCCATATTTAATAGTTTTAGCAAATCTATGCCAATAGCCCAAAACCTCCAATGCAAAAGACATGTTCGCCAATCTTTGGAGCGGAAACTTAATGAGTTAGGAATCAATAGTCCGTATTCACACCAGTTTATCAAAGATGTATTTGAAAGGGATAGCGGTCTTGTCGATTGCCTTACTGATGAAAGCTTTGAGGAACGTTTGGGCGAGCTTGAAGCAATATGGAAACTTAGAGAGATAGAAGCTACAAAGACAACAGAGCCCAAATTTTATTCATGGTTTTGTAAATACAAAAAAGATCTGATTAGAAATACTATGCGTCTTCCATTAAGAATCAGCTCAGGATTAGGTTTTGCGCATTTCACCACAAATGCTAATGAAAGTTTAAACAGTAAACTTAAACAGAGGACCAACTACAAGGAATGTGAGCTCCCCGCCTTTTGTGATTTGCTTCGAAAAATGGCGAACGAGCAAAAGACCGATACAGAACGATCAATCATCGATGTCGGGCCGTACCAAATAAGAAATGAATATCTAGAGTACCTTCAACCCGCTAGTTAATGGTACAAGCTATCGGAGTCCACCAGAAAAAGAAAGGTCACGTCATTCCTGAATGCCCCTTTAAAGCCATCAGAATTCAGACCACGTGGGGCAAATGTGTCTGTAGCTGACCAGCCTGGAACATCAGGGATAAGTAAGGAAAATGAACCAAAACGACTATCGGAGCAAATAAAAGAGACACAGTTAAATCAAACGATATATGGCCCAATGTTTGAAAAGGCAGAGAATTTGGTGAAATCGGGTATGGTTGTAAGAGCACCAGGGACGGAAAACGGCTTTATGGTAGGAAGTGATTCCACAGAACCACGCTTCGTCAAGATTCTTTTCAATGGGAAAGGTAGTTGTAAATGTGAAGGCTTTAAAACTTTGTCACTTTGTTCACACATTTTAGCAGCGGCTGAATTTATTGGAAAAACTCAAAGCCTTCTAACTTATATTGATAAAAACCTTCCAGAACCAAACTTGCAACAGCTGTCAAAAATTGATATGCCACAAAACCCCAAAGGAAACCAAATCAAAAATCGCGTACTAGCAAACGAAAACCAGCCAAAGACTTTGGACCAATAACGGAAAGTGTCATGTCAAATTTGTCACACGAGGAAGGGTCAGAAAAATCGGGAAATGTTGGATATCATTTGAAATTTCTCATGGGAACTCAGATCAGATCATGTTACGGGTGCGGACAGCCCATAAGAATTCCACCACATGTTCCACAGCCACCCTTCGACATAGTTATATGTCAAAAAAGAGTACAGAACTTATTATAAAGACGGAGAACTAAAACTCACACTGCAGCCGCAAAATGTGTATTACCACTGTAAAGTTGGGTGCGTTTTACAGAAACACGAGGATTTTGACAAGAATGTCATTTCACACAAGAACATTACGGAAAGACTTTCTCCTATTCATCGCGCGTACTTGGCAGCTCATTTTGAAATGACTTATCTTTAACTGATGATTATAACAACGACTGGATGTTAAAATGCGGAAGAAACACTTTTTTCATTTGCATAACATACGCGTACTTTGTTAAGCTTTGTGACATTAAGATGTTTTATTTGTTTTCAGTGTCAGTAAACACATTCCGATAATGTTTAGAATATCCTCCTTTCTCATTTCTTATTGTCTTTTGTATTGTCGTCCTATACATATTTACATATTAAACTTATATGGTTGGATGTGTTGCAACAAGCATTAAGTGGTCAACTATCTGTGGCACCTCAATTCACTCTCCATTTGGCCAGAGTTGCATTGCGGATTGCAATTATTCTTTAATTTTTTTGTGCGTTTCAATGTATGCCCGTTGTCTTGACTCCATTGCTTTTTTCAATGTCAGTGATCAATAACATTTGATATGAGAGAAAACAGTTAACGTATGATGTGATGCATTTATGTACTAGTTGCTTAACCTTTCCCAGGCATGGCTGTATCATTCTGCCCAAAAGTTAATTTTTATGCTGTGCTATCAAGCGGTTACAGTAAGTACTTGGTATATTCATACACACATTATTTCATTCTAAGACCAGTTGTACATGTAAGTTCCTGTCCTTAAACTTTATCTGTATGTCTGTCTGTCCGTTCTTCCTTCTTACCGTCCGTTCGCCAGTCCGTCCAAAAATGTTTGTGAACGCTTTAACTTGAAAACTATAAAGGTTACCAATGATTTGAAGTTTTAGACAATGATTTTGTATCATGCCAATTTATCAAATGATTTAAAATCTGCAAAAAAGAAACAAACAAAAACAAACAAACAAACGAACAAAAACAAACTAAAAAACAACAACAAAAATAAAACTCTTTACTATCTTTCGTCAGAGGAGCAATGCATTATCCCTGCTTAAATTTGTGAGTATAGAAATTTGTTTCTGGGTCGTAACTTGTGATATTATATACTCATATAGAAATCTTTATTTTGATTCGCTTAGACGCCGTCACGTGACATGTGATATTTCGCTGGGTCAACCGGTAACCGTTGGGTCGCATGGTAAGGTCACCCCCGCGTGAGATTTTGTGAGATTTTATATTCATTCAGGCATGCTTACTATATGTGTATCTAAAAAATAATGTTTGCCATCACTTGGTGTCCATCAATCTTCAAGTGCATAAAATAATGAAACATTTACAAAATTGAGATGTTTGGATAAATGTACATATACGTAATAAAACATTCAAACAAAATAGTAGTATATGTTAACATGTTTCTGTCTACATTGTATGGGCTGGATTTTTTCCTGTGGAAAAAGGTTAAAATGTCTAAAATATGTTGCAAATATTGAATTGTTTTCATTTAAATATTCGATATAATATAACAGTTATCACCCTAGATGATATGTAACCCGGCATCTCTTTCCCCTCGAAAAGTAAGGTCACCCTCGGGGCAAGCCCTCGGGTGACCTTGCTTTCCCGGGGAAAGAAATCACCGGGTCACACACCAACTAGGGTGATAATTGTATAATATCGGGATCAATACATGTAAGTCAAAGTTCAAAACAACAACGAAACATGCCCCAGTTGAATTTGCATCAAATGAAAATACAATATATACTTTAATAGTATATATGATAACTCACTTACCATGCATTCCAGTCATAAAACTGAACAAGTCATACGTTTACGCATTTTATTGAAGTGACAATTAATATCACATACCTATATAAAAATATCAGACAGTGAGTCATGTTTATTAGGTCGAAATATCTATCTATTTATTCATTTTTCCGTTTTCCGTTCCGTTTTCCGTTTCCGTTCCGCGTTCCGTTTCCGCATTTTAGTAACACCCGTATTGAATGTGTTTTTGTAAATTTATTTGCAAGATTTATGTTCTTGTGTGTTTAACGTAAAATGGATATATCATAACAAATTAACAAAATGTTATCATATGAAAACAAAGGAATAAATAAGCAATTAGTAGTGCAATAAATTGTCACACATGTTCATTTTTCACATCACATTATTTAATTAATAAATCTCTAAAATTTTGTAGCCATATTTTTGGCTTGGATCTATTTATATTAAACAAATATGTCTTTAGTTTATACTTTTCTTCGCTATAAATATTTTTTAGTGTTAAAGCAGCACAAAAGAGCTGTCAACAGTAATGTTTTACTAAAATGTTTTCTAGATTTTGATGGACTTGAAATACAAATTTTATTAGTGGTATTAAATAATCAATAAGTAATAAACAAGTATTACATAAAATATGATTACAATGATAATAAACATAATTTATTTTCATATTACGACAATATATTATGTGGCCAATACAACTGGACAACTGATTAATTGCGACTTTTTTCCTGTGACATTTTTTGTTGTTATTTCTTTCCCTTTACCTTTATTTCCGGTCCTTTTGATTTATTTTTTAGTTGGTAAGTCATACTTAACCATTATTTTTCTCGTTCAATAAGCAATTTCGAGAGTGAAAAAATTCCAAGCACACTATCAATAAAATTGCAGAATTTTAATTCCGGAAACGGAACGGAACGGAAACGTCAAATTTCAGCCGTGGCACAGAAATATCGAACTGTAATATAGGTTTAATTAGGAGTGAAATGTCCCGTTAGTACATTGTACACCTGAGTTTTTGATTGGAATGATATTTAGGATTTCTCATAGCGAAAAATGGACCTGCCATTCATTGACGTAAGGGATATACCTATCTCTTATCCACAACTACTTGAACCACTGAATGGGATTTAATGAAACTTTTGCAGAACCGTTTGTCACATGGTGGAATTGTGCACCAAATAGTTACATTTTGGCCAGAATGATTTTTGTAGTTTCCAACAGCAATAAAGCCCTGGACATTACCATTCAAGACAGAGAGGAGCCGAGTTCATCAATTATGAGGATTGCACAGATTTACTCATTGGTTTGTTTGATTTCCCATCAAACACGAGGAATCTCATTCACTACTTGCAAAGCAACCTTTCCATCAGTGCAGTCTTCACTTTGATTTTTCTTTCAGGTCACGTCTTTTCTCCGCAGTTTTGCTTTCTCTTACTTTCTGTTAAACTTTTAATATAATATTGTAACGTGTTACCGAGCCGAAAGTGGGCTATGGTATGTAACCCCTGGGTACGAATCTGCTGTAAGTCCGATTGATCTGTGGAATCCTGTTAGATATGCGATCCTAAACAACACTTCCGCTTTTCAACAATTTAAAATCAACAACTTATAAAAACTACTGTTAAATAGCACAAGGCTTGAGATTGAACAGCACCCTTGCTTCTAACCACTTTTAAAATCGACAAAATCTCATACAACCAGTCAAATAGCACCTTGCTAAATGACAAACAGTCAAATAGCACCTTTGCCTTCTAAAAACTTCAAAGTCAACAAAACCTATTAAACAATCTTATTCGAATAACCTTGCTAAAAGACACAGTCAAATAGCACTGGTACTCGAACGTCACCTAAGACTATCGCCTATTGCACTTCAGCACTGAGAGCTATTCAGAACTACTTGTTTAGGCTGTACAGCTTCAACACTGTAATTCTAAATCAGCCGATCCGCAAAGATCGGTGGTCAAGAACAGAATGACACAAAATAAGGGTTTCACGGTTTTTTATACCAAAATTCTATGACGTCAGCAGGAAGACTTTAAGCGTATAACAAACAGTAATGTAATTCAAGGGGTGGTCAACATTAAGGATGGTTCTATTTAACTGGAACAGTTTATTTCTTCAATACCTATGTAATTGCAGGGGTGTGTATTACATTATCGATTTTCTAAACGTGTCGGTTCTATTAATAGATTGTAAACAGATGCGCTAAAATGGCAGAATGAAAAAATAGTCCCAATTTTCTCTTTTGTTTCTGCTTTTGTCTATAACTGCTATTGCTTAAGAGTTGGATATTTTGAAAGGTATGGCATTACTGTAGAACAAGAATATATTTTTTTCCAGTCAATGTCTTTACAGTGGAAGCACTTCCTAAAGTGTGTAATGTGGTACAATGTGACCACAACACTGAAATGAAAGTAGAAAAACCATTCTTAAACTTTAAGGTAATTTTCCCGAAAAAAATCCGTGGACAGGTATACTTTTGTCTCCATTTTTATGTAATTTAGCATTATAGGTGTAATGCCCCATATATATATGAAATTTTACGTGAAAGAAAGATTTTTTTAATAAAAAATTTTGATGTATCGCCCGTTCGGTTACTTTTGCTCAGGCCATCCAAAAGGATAATGACCTCTTGTGGTAATTTCGCTGCCAATAGGTGGAGACAAAACAATGATTCTATTGTTAGGGCCCTATTTTTTAGATCAGGAAAACCATGTAAACATATCTACAGATTCTCTCTTTATTGTGCATAACAGTAATATTTGTTTAATTAATTGATAATAAAGTAATATTTTATAAAAATATTCAAATGTAAACTTTGGTACCATTTTTCACTTCTTGATATGAACGGAAGTAATTTTTTTAGACAATAAAAATATCATCCAATCAAAAATTACGCCCAGTTTTGGGCGTAATGATACCGAGTTTAATATAGAGTTGAATCCAGACGCACAAATGTAAGTAAGCGTCTGGATGATCGAGACTACCTATGGATGTAATTTTTAACTGGTCTCGATCACCCAGACGCATATATAATAGCGTCTGGGATCACCTTGTTATAATTTTGCTGCCAATAGGTGGAGACAAAACAATTATTCTATTTTTAGGACCCTATTTTTAGGCCAGGAAAACCATGCAAACATGTCTATACTTATAAAATGACATCACAGTAAGATTCTCTCTTGATTGTGCATAACAATAATATTTTGTTTTATTAATTGATAAAGTAATATTTTATAAAAATATTCAAATGTAAACTTTTGCTACAATTTTTTATACACTTCTTGATATGAACGGAAGTAATTTTTTAGACAATAAAAATATCATCCAATCAAAAATTACGCCCAGTTTTGGGCGGTAAACGGAAATGGAGATCCTGTAGACCGCCCGACGTAATGGACATGCGCATTGTTTTCGTTTAAAAATAGACAAAGGTTTTTTTTAAATATAAATATAAATTATATACTGAAACCGCAAAACATGCAATATTACAACAATGGTCCTATATATGTAATATGCATACTGGTCACGGAGTTAGTTCTCACCGGGAAGTAATTCTCGCCATCCGATCTTTGGCAGGTTTTGTGAAAAGTTGGCATTTTAAAAGTTTACAGGGTCCCTAGGTCACCCTGCAGGATAACCTGTGTTAGATACATGTTGTCTATACCCTAGGTCTTTCTACAAGATCACCAGGTCAGTTTACAGGATATCATGCTAAATTCCTGTCGTCTATACCATAGATCTCTCTACAGGATCCCCAGGTAACTCTGCAGGATATCCTTTGTTAGATATATGTCGTCCATAGTATGTCTACAGGATCCCCAGGTCAGCCCACACGATATCATATGTTTGATACATGTTAGCTATACCCTAGGTCACCCTACATGTCTATACCCTAGGTCTGTCTACAGGATCTCCAGGTCACTCTGCAGGATATCCTATGTTAGATACATGTCTATACCCTAGGTCTGTCTACAGGATCCTCAGGTCACTCTGCAGGATATCCTATGTTAGATACATGTAGTTCTATACCCTACGTCTGTCTACAGGATCCCCAGGTCACTCTGCAGGATATCCTATGTCAGATACATGTTGTCTATACCCTAGGTCTGTCTACAGGATCCTCAGGTCACTCTGCAGGATATCCTATGTCAGATGCATGTTGATTATACCCTAGGTCTGTCTACAGGATCTCCAGGTCACTCTGCAGGATATCCTATGTTAGATACATGTTGTCTTTACCCTAGGTCTGTCTACAGGATCCCCAGGTCACTCTGCAGGATATCCTTTGTTAGATACATGTTGTCTATACCCAAGGTCTGTCTACAGGATCCCCAGGTCACTCTGCAGGATATCCTATGTTTGATACATGTCTATACCCTAGGTCTGTCTAAAGGATTCCCAGGTCACCCTGCAGGATATCCTATGTCAGATACATGTCTATACCCTAGGTCTGTCTACAGGATCTCCAGGTCACTCTGCAGGATATCCTTTGTTAGATACATGTCTATACCCTAGGTCTGTCTACAGGATCTCCAGGTCACTCTGCAGGATATCCTATGTTAGATACATGTCTATACCCTAGGTCTGTCTACAGGATCCTCAGGTCACTCTGCAGGATATCCTTTGTTAGATACATGTTGTCTATACCCTAGGTCTGTCTACAGGATCCCCAGGTCACTCTGCAGGATATCCTATGTTAGATACATGTTGTCTATATCCTAGGTCTGTCTACAGGATCCCTAGGTCACCCTACAGGATATCCTATGTCAAATACATGTTGTCTATATCCTAGGTCTGTCTCCAAGTTCCCCAGGTCACCCTACAGGATATCCTATGTCAGATACATGTTGTCTATATCCTAGGTCTGTCTCCAAGTTCCCCAGGTCACCCTACAGGATATCCTATGTCAGATACATGTTGTCCATACCCTAGGTCTGTCTACAGGATCCCCAAGTCACCCTACAGGATATCCTATGTCAGATACATGTTGTCCATACCCTAGGTCTGTCTACAGGATCCCTAGGTCACCCTACATGATATCCTATGTCAGATACATGTTGTCTATATCCCAGGTTAGTCTACAGGATCCCTAGGTCACCCTGCAGGATATCCTATGTCAGATACATGTTGTCTATATCCTAGGTTTGTCTACAGGATCCCTAGGTCACCCTGCAGGATATCCTATGTTAGATACATGTTGTCTATACCCTAGGTCTGTCTACAGGATCCCCAGATCACCCTACAGGATATCCTATGTCAGATACATGTTGTCTATACCCTAGGTCTGTCTACAGGATCCCCAGGTCACCCTACAGGATACCCTATGTCAGATACATGTTGTCCATACCCTAGGTCTGTCTACAGGATCCCCAGGTCACCCTACAGGATATCCTATGTCAGATACATGTTGTCTATATCCTAGGTCTGTCTCCAAGTTCCCCAGGTCACCCTACAGGATATTCTATGTCAGATACATGTTGTCTATACCCTAGGTCTGTCTACAGGATCCCCAGGTCACCCTACAGGATATCCTATGTCAGATACATGTTGTCTATACCCTAGGTCTGTCTACAGGATCCCCAGGTCACCCTACAGGATATCCTATGTCAGATACATGTTGTCTATACCCTAGGTCTGTCTACAGGATCCCTAGGTCACACTACAGGATATCCTATGTCAGATACATGTTGTCTATATCCTAGGTTTGTCTACAGGATCCCTAGGTCACCCTGCAGGATATCCTATGTCAGATACATGTTGTCTATATCCTAGGTTTGTCTACAGGATCCCTAGGTCACCCTGCAGGATATCCTATGTTAGATACATGTTGTCTATACCCTAGGTCTGTCTACAGAATCCCCAGATCACCCTACAGGATATCCTATGTCAGATACATGTTGTCCATACCCTAGGTCTGTCTACAGGATCCCTAGGTCACCCTACAGGATATCCTATGTCAGATACATGTTGTCTATACCCTAGGTCTGTCTACAGGATCCTCAGGTCACCCTACAGGATACCCTATGTCAGATACATGTTGTCCATACCTTAGGTCTGTCTACAGGATCCCCAGGTCACCCTACAGGATATCCTATGTCAGAAACATGTTGTCCATACCCTAGGACTGTTTACAGGATCCCCAGGTCACCCTACAGGATATCCTATGTTAGATACAAGTTGTCTATATCCTAGGTCTGTCTACAGGATCCCTAGGTCACCCTACAGGATATCCTATGTCAGATACATGTTGTCTATATCCTAGGTCTGTCTCCAGGTTCCCCAGGTCACCCTACAGGATATCCTATGTCAGATACATGTTGTCTATATCCTAGGTTTGTCTACAGGATCCCTAGGTCACCCTGCAGGATATCCTATGTCAGATACATGTTGTCTATATCCTAGGTTTGTCTACAGGATCCCTAGGTCACCCTGCAGGATATCCTATGTTAGATACATGTTGTCTATACCCTAGGTCTGTCTACAGAATCCCCAGATCACCCTACAGGATATCCTATGTCAGATACATGTTGTCCATACCCTAGGTCTGTCTACAGGTTCCCTAGGTCACCCTACAGGATATCCTATGTCAGATACATGTTGTCTATACCCTAGGTCTGTCTACAGGATCCCCAGGTCACCCTACAGGATACCCTATGTCAGATACATGTTGTCCATACCTTAGGTCTGTCTACAGGATCCCCAGGTCACCCTACAGGATATCCTATGTCAGAAACATGTTGTCCATACCCTAGGACTGTTTACAGGATCCCCAGGTCACCCTACAGGATATCCTATGTTAGATACAAGTTGTCTATATCCTAGGTCTGTCTACAGGATCCCTAGGTCACCCTACAGGATATCCTATGTCAGATACATGTTGTCTATATCCTAGGTCTGTCTCCAGGTTCCCCAGGTCACCCTACAGGATATCCTATGTCTGATACATGTTGTCTATATCCTAGGTCTGTCTCCAAGTTCCCCAGGTCACCCTACAGGATATCCTATGTCAGATACATGTTGTCCATACCCTAGGTCTGTCTACAGGATCCCCAGGTCACCCTACAGGACATCCTATGTCAGATACATGTTGTCCATACCCTAGGTCTGTCTACAGGATCCCTAGGTCACCCTACATGATATCCATGTCAGATACATGTTGTCTATATCCTAGGTTTGTCTACAGGATCCCTAGGTCACCCTGCAGGATATCCTATGTCAGATACATGTTGTCTATATCCTAGGTTTGTCTACAGGATCCCTAGGTCACCCTGCAGGATATCCTATGTCAGATACATGTTGTCTATATCCTAGGTTTGTCTACAGGATCCCCAGGTCACCCTACAGGATATTCTATGTTAGATACATGTTGTCCATATCCTAGGTCTGTCTACAGGATCCCCAGGTCACCCTACAGGATATCCTATGTTAGATACATGTTGTTTATATCCTAGGTCTGTCTACAGGATCCCTAGGTCACCCTACAGGATATCCTATGTCAGATACATGTTGTCAATACCTTAGATCTGTCTACAGGATCCCCAGGTCACCCTACAGGACATCCTATGTTAGATACATGTTGTCCATACCCTAGGTCTGTCTACAGGATCCCCAGGTCACCCTACAGGATATCCTATGTCAGATACATGTTGTCTATATCCTAGGTCTGTCTCCAAGTTCCCCAGGTCACCCTACAGGATATCCTATGTCAGATACATGTTGTCTATATCCTAGGTCTGTCTCCAAGTTCCCCAGGTCACCCTACAGGATATCCTATGTCAGATACATGTTGTCCATACCCTAGGTCTGTCTACAGGATCCCTAGGTCACCCTACAGGATATCCTATGTCAGATACATGTTGTCTATATCCTAGGTTTGTCTACAGGATCCCTAGGTCACCCTGCAGGATATCCTATGTCAGATACATGTTGTCTATATCCTAGGTTTGTCTACAGGATCCCTAGGTCACCCTAAAGGATATCCTATGTCAGATACATGTTGTCTATATCCTAGGTCTGTCTACAGGATCCCTAGGTCACCCTACAGGATATCCTATGTCAGATACATGTTGTCCATACCCTAGGTCTGTCTACAGGATCCCTAGGTCACCCTACAGGATATCCTATGTCAGATACATGTTGTCTATATCCTAGGTTTGTCTACAGGATCCCTAGGTCACCCTGCAGGATATCCTATGTCAGATACATGTTGTCTATATCCTAGGTTTGTCTACAGGATCCCTAGGTCACCCTGCAGGATATCCTATGTCAGATACATGTTGTCTATATCCTAGGTTTGTCTACAGGATCCCCAGGTCACCCTACAGGATATTCTATGTTAGATACATGTTGTCCATGTCCTAGGTCTGTCTACAGGATCCCCAGGTCACCCTACAGGATATCCTATGTCAGATACATGTTGTCTATATCCTAGGTCTGTCTCCAAGTTCGCCAGGTCACCCTACAGGATATCCTATGTTAGAAACATGTTGTTTATATCCTAGGTCTGTCTACAGGATCACTAGGTCACCCTACAGGATATCCTATGTCAGATACATGTTGTCAATACCTTAGATCTGTCTACAGGATCCCCAGGTCACCCTACAGGACATCCTATGTTAGATACATGTTGTCCATACCCTAGGTCTGTCTACAGGATCCCCAGGTCACCCTACAGGATATCCTATGTCAGATACATGCTGTCTATATCCTAGGTCTGTCTACAGGATCCCTAGGTCACCCTACAGGATATCCTATGTCAGATACATGTTGTCTATATCCTAGGTCTGTCTCCAGGTTCCCCAGGTCACCCTACAGGATATCCTATGTCTGATACATGTTGTCTATATCCTAGGTCTGTCTCCAAGTTCCCCAGGTCACCCTACAGGATATCCTATGTAAGATACATGTTGTCCATACCCTAGGTCTGTCTACAGGATCCCCAGGTCACCCTACAGGACATCCTATGTCAGATACATGTTGTCCATACCCTAGGTCTGTCTACAGGATCCCTAGGTCACCCTACATGATATCCATGTCAGATACATGTTGTCTATATCCTAGGTTTGTCTACAGGATCCCTAGGTCACCCTGCAGGATATCCTATGTCAGATACATGTTGTCTATATCCTAGGTTTGTCTACAGGATCCCTAGGTCACCCTGCAGGATATCCTATGTCAGATACATGTTGTCTATATCCTAGGTTTGTCTACAGGATCCCCAGGTCACCCTACAGGATATTCTATGTTAGATACATGTTGTCCATATCCTAGGTCTGTCTACAGGATCCCCAGGTCACCCTACAGGATATCCTATGTCAGATACATGTCTATATTCTAGGTCTGTCTCCAAGTTCGCCAGGTCACCCTACAGGATATCCTATGTTAGATACATGTTGTTTATATCCTAGGTCTGTCTACAGGATCCCTAGGTCACCCTACAGGATATCCTATGTCAGATACATGTTGTCAATACCTTAGATCTGTCTACAGGATCCCCAGGTCACCCTACAGGACATCCTATGTTAGATACATGTTGTCCATACCCTAGGTCTGTCTACAGGATCCCCAGGTCACCCTACAGGATATCCTATGTCAGATACATGTTGTCTATATCCTAGGTCTGTCTCCAAGTTCCCCAGGTCACCCTACAGGATATCCTATGTCAGATACATGTTGTCTATATCCTAGGTCTGTCTCCAAGTTCCCCAGGTCACCCTACAGGATATCCTATATCAGATACATGTTGTCCATACCCTAGGTCTGTCTACAGGATCCCTAGGTCACCCTACAGGATATCCTATGTCAGATACATGTTGGCTATATCCTAGGTTTGTCTACAGGATCCCTAGGTCACCCTGCAGGATATCCTATGTCAGATACATGTTGTCTATATCCTAGGTTTGTCTACAGGATCCCTAGGTCACCCTACAGGATATCCTATGTCAGATACATGTTGTCTATATCCTAGGTCTGTCTCCAAGTTCCCCAGGTCACCCTACAGGATATCCTATGTCAGATACATGTTGTCTATATCCTAGGTCTGTCTACAGGATCCCTAGGTTACCCTACAGGATATCCTATGTCAGATACATGTTGTCCATACCCTAGGTCTGTCTACAGGATCCCTAGGTCACCCTACAGGATATCCTATGTCAGATACATGTTGTCTATATCCTAGGTTTGTCTACAGGATCCCTAGGTCACCCTGCAGGATATCCTATGTCAGATACATGTTGTCTATATCCTAGGTTTGTCTACAGGATCCCTAGGTCACCCTGCAGGATATCCTATGTCAGATACATGTTGTCTATATCCTAGGTTTGTCTACAGGATCCCCAGGTCACCCTACAGGATATTCTATGTTAGATACATGTTGTCCATGTCCTAGGTCTGTCTACAGGATCCCCAGGTCACCCTACAGGATATCCTATGTCAGATACATGTTGTCTATATCCTAGGTCTGTCTCCAAGTTCGCCAGGTCACCCTACAGGATATCCTATGTTAGAAACATGTTGTTTATATCCTAGGTCTGTCTACAGGATCCCTAGGTCACCCTACAGGATATTCTATGTCAGATACATGTTGTCAATACCTTAGATCTGTCTACAGGATCCCCAGGTCACCCTACAGGACATCCTATGTTAGATACATGTTGTCCATACCCTAGGTCTGTCTACAGGATCCCCAGGTCACCCTACAGGATATCCTATGTCAGATACATGCTGTCTATATCCTAGGTCTGTCTACAGGATCCCTAGGTCACCCTACAGGATATCCTATGTCAGATACATTTTGTCCATACCCTAGGTCTGTCTACAGGATCCCCAGGTCACCCTACAGGATATCCTATGTCAGATACATGTTGTCCATACCCTAGGTCTGTCTACAGGATCCCCAGATCACCCTACAGGATATCCTTTGTTAGATACATGTTGTCTATACCCTAGGTCTGTCTACAGTATCCCCAAGTCACTCTGCAAGATATCCCATGTTAGATACATGTCTATACCCTAGGTCTGTCTACAGGATCCCCTGGTCACTCTGCAGGATATCCTTTGTTAGATACATGTTGTCTATACCCTAGGATCATGCTAAACAAAATATGTTTGGCATGATTAAAACTACCAGTATAGAAATGTTTGTGATGATCTATGAACCTGTGTAGGAGTTATTGCCGTTGAATTATTATTTTAAGTAAATTTTAAAATTGACCCTTTTTTAAAATTAATAATTTCAGCTAAAAGATTAAAAATCCGAAATGCCAACTTTCATTGAATTTTGCACAGTAGTTCAAGACAAGATGATTTTTAAACAGTGAAAAATGTCAAAAAACCTGTTTCAGATTTCATAACTCTAAGACTGGTTGATGGTGGATCTTTTTGAAATTTGCAGCATAGGACCATCTTATCATGCTGAACAATACTTTCATATGTCAGAATTTTGCTAAATGCAACGGTTTTTGAAATATTTGCAGACAAACTGTTGTCTGACCTCTTATTTTCTATTTTTACTAACAGCAGTCATGTTTTTCAATGGATCAAAACTCCCAATGGTCATTTGGTGCTGAATATCCTAAGGAACAATCACACCAAGTTTTAATTTTAATTCTGCCCAGTAGTTTCAGACAAGAAGATGTTCAATGTCACAATATTGGAAAACATAAACAAGAGTTAACACAAAACTATGTCTCTCCTGCCTACACACTCAGAAAATACAAATTCTTTGTTAGTATATATTTTTATAAATTAAAGCAATGAACTATAAACTCTGATATTTTATTTATTCTTATACAACTTGATAGTATAGAAAATTTCATACATAATGAAAACTATAACAAAATTACATACAGGTTTTCCATATGGAATGTGTTTGGTGTAAACATACATGTAGAAAACAATAAAGACACTGAGCTACTGATCATTTGCTTGAAAGGAATAAGTGACATCATCTGGTTCTGAAAGACCTCACATATCCAAAGTGAATACATCTAATAAACCTCTCATATCAGTTTAATCTTCAGACCCTGTCTTTAACTTAGCTTGATGTAAAAGGTAAATTATATACATGAAACCAGAAGTATAAAATACTGGTATGTTAAAAACACAATACATGACATTGTGGAAATTCATTTCTCTGTTCATCAAATATATTTAAAGCATTTGTGGTAATGTAATTTTCACTTTATTTTATATCATGCTGTATGGTTTAATAAGTTAATGGCAAATGACAGGACAATACCAATTTTAAAGTCACGAGTCACTCATAAATATGATTTACCAAATATATAACAATGTATGTATTTTAATTCTTTAAAGACTAGCAATAAAGAAGGTATAAATTTTTAAAACTGCAATTTTAATAAGGTTTATTTAAATCATTAAAAAGTACCACAATGTAAATATGACAAATACAAAAAACATCAAATTCATGTAGTACAAATATTTGCTTTTTGTTATGTAGTATATTCATGTTGGAAAAAAGACGTGTAAAAGAACCCAAAATCTTTCATATTTTTTCTGTGTGCGATTTTTATATACAATATATCTCTCATAAGATTGGTACTGCTTTACATGATTATAAAGTCCAATAATAATTGGAGCAGTTTACATATATGAATATAATTTTTTGCAATAATCAACAGTCTTTTACTATTTAAAAAGGATAACCAAAATTGATTGTGATATAACGCCATAAAATAACTGTTGTATGGTTACAAAAAGAACACAAGTTAGTTGGTTTCAACGTAACCTTGAATTAAAATGAATTAAATGAATAATACGATGCAACAGTTTGTACTGAAAATTCCTCGCATTAAACTCTGTACATTTTTATATCAACAAGAAATATGTGTGCCAGCAGCCAGTCATGAATTTCTAATTGTAACAAATCTTCGCATTAAATTTTTTTTCTTTTGATTGACAAAATAGATCATTAATGAGTTGAAAATATACATATTTTGGTTTCTTGTTCTGCAGTATTTGTTCCCAAAATGAGTCAGCAGGACTAAAATTAACAATTACATCAATATTACAGTGTCCTTTGACTATATCTTTGTAACTCTTTGGAATCTGAGAAAGCTTACTACAGCAACATAAAATGTTAATGTAAAAATCTTATTTCTGATTTCTTGATAGGTAAAAAACAAACTGCTTTCAAAATGTATCAGGTCTTTTAAATACTTAACACCTTAATTTTCCAACCTGCATCTAACATAAAGTAATTTTTTTTATTGGCCTCACAAATTTTCATTGATATATAAAAATGTTTGTACCATCAACTTTGGAAAAAGCCATCACATGAAGTTAATAGTATAAAAATCATAATGTGCAATTTCTCATTGGATAAAGTAGTTTGTCAGCTTCCGGAATACTAATCTTTTTGATGTTAGAAACAATCAAAATTTCAGCTTCCACAAATACTACATCTTTGAAATACTTCTCACCATTATTATTATTCTGAGACATCCTACAAAGACATAAATAAATTATTAATATTTAGTAATACTAAACGCATACACAGTAGAATTAAACATAATAAACCAGACCATTTCACAAAAGCAATTATAAATGGAATAACAATATTTTTTTAGACATGTTAATAGATTAATAGCTCTAGTTACCTTACCAATAATGTATTACTCTGAAAAAATAATAAAAATCAGGATAGAACATAATATTTAACTGACAAAATATCAAGTAAGTGTTTGTGACGGATGGAACTTAAATATCTCAATTAATAAAAGTTTTTATAACTGTCTTTTTAAATTCACAAAGCTGCATGCAGTGAAAATATACAAAAAAAATAGATCAATGAACCGATATCACCTTTCAAAAAGTCTGGTAATTTATAATACTTCAACTTGTATTATTTCTGTTAACTGAGACAAATGTGACATAATATGTACATGTAGTTCAAACACTTACATACTGTCTAAGGTGTCAAATAGTTTTGTGTTTTTAACACTGTCTTTTACTGATAAATAGTGTCCATGTGTATTCCCTAGACGTCTGAAAAGTAAGCATAAATATTAAAAATAAATATACAAGTATATCATATTTAAAAATCATGCTAATATTTACCTGTATATAAAAATTCTAACAATAAAACGGACAAAAACCCAACGACAGGTAAATTGAAAGGTAAATAGATCTTGCCTTAAAGGGTGAATTTTGGCAGCAAATTATGGTTATCCATAAAATAAGTTATATTTAAGGTATTAATGTTTAATTATCAAAGAATATCACACTTGATTGAAATAATCTAGTTTCAGATGTCAAGTTGACGTCATCTTGTTGGTGTAAATAGAATATAATGAGATGTGGAATAGGTGTACCCGAAATAGCCCGCATAAACAAGCGGAAATTTTAAAAACAAAATGAAAACAGCCAGCAGCCTTCAACGAGGCCAGTAGGGACTGCTCGCCGTTTTGTGATTGCCCAAGGTTAAAATAAGATACAAGAAATTCTCAAATGTCACCAGATGTTCACATGAAATTCATGTGATATTTTTTCTGTGAATTTCAAATGAAAATCATTTGAAGCGAAATTGCTGGTTAGTTCTGGGAAAAAAGTGAACATATGTATGTAAGGGTATTTTTATTCCGGCGTGTATTTCTTCCTTACAACCATTTTTTACTAGGAAGTTTATTCTGTCAATAGTGTATGGAAAAAAGGAACTAGTGCAAAACTTCCATTGGAAATTTTACACTAGTGGAATTTAACCTCAGGAAATAATACACTGGTGGAAAGAACACACTGTTACATGTACACCTACCTTTTTGTTTTCACTTTCCATTCAGCAAACTCGGCCAGAACTAAGGCATAAAGTTCCTTATAAGCCTGAAATGATCTTAGAAAATGGATTGAAATGTGCATGTACATGTATATTGCAAAGCAGCAGCATTACATGTAAATGATGTACCTCAGAATCAGATTAGGGGCTTGGTGGCCAAGTGGTCAAGGTAGTTCGTTTACAATTGACCACGTGGTCTGTCAACACTGAGATTGCGGGTTCGATTCTCACTGCAGGCAGGGTGTACTCGACTCCAATCTTAATTGACAAGGATTGCCAGTTTTCCTACTGCAGGTCGGGGGTTTTCTCCGGGTACTCCGGCTTCCTCCCCCAATAAAAACTGGACGCCATGATATAGCTGAAAAAATGCTGAAAGTAGCGTTAAACACCATCAAACAAACAAACAAACAAACAGAATCAGATTAAAATATACTAACATGTGACGTATAAATACGCCATGAAAATTCAAATAGTTTTTCTATGAAATATTCTGTCTATCAAGTAAATTATTTAAATATTTATTTAAAAATTAATTTATAAGTAATATTCTCAAATTTTGGGACAGGTTATATCCTATAATCTGTTCCAAAATGTAAAATATTTCTTTCATAAACCATGCAAATTAAGAATGCTTAGGAAGTAAATATATATATTTATCCAAAAGAATGATATATGCATGTACCATAGTCCATAGTACAATGTAGTTAGCAGATTCAAGAAATATTTCCTTAAGTCCTTGTATACATAATTAAAGGGTAATCATAATAGACAGACAAAGTTGATTCTGGAAAATCATTAATATTTTGATGGCAAACATCTGGGTGTCATAGAAATATACATATTGTTAAACAGCAGCTAAACTGACTGGAACCAAGGAGGCAACAATCTCAGAATTAACAAAATTCATGTGATCCTCAATTTATGATTTTTTTCCATGAGTTGGTCCTTTATGCTTCTATTTTTTCCAATAATTTTTGCTCATTGTAGAATCTTTGATATAAAAGGCCGACCCCTGGTAAGGATGATAATAAACTGACATACCAGAGCATTATTTCTTAAACACAAGCTGTAATTTCAAACTGTATTCAAAGCATCTAAGACTATACTATATATTTACACTGTTTCCAAAAACATTAATTCTTTCAGCAATGCCAGTTTTGTTTTGTCTCATTTCCAGTTGCATGGACAAGGTAATTCCTTTAACCCATCTGACATGCCGCCAGTGTGCACTGTAGTATCTGTAAATGGAAAGTGTTCGTACATGAATTTAAAGGTATCCTTTAGTAGATATGTGAATGATATCTGTTAGACGTCATCATAAGGAGTTTAACAGTTGTTCACATGTCAATCTGTTCCCATCTTATACGATATCTCCATTTCTAGATCTTAAGAAAGAAAATATTTTATAAGCGTACTAAATATGTAAAAATGAGAGATAATTGTTCATGTCCATGGCTGGGGACAATTTTCAACAAGAAAATTATAATCATTTATGTCTTATATTCTACCAGAAGGAACAATTCGTTTAGCTTGTATCTCTTTTATCCTTTTTCAGAGTGAAAATTTGGTAAATCATGTGAAAGATAAATGCATTCTTCAAATATCAAAAGTGAAGACACAGTTTATTCATGTGAAACTCTATGGTAAACATTAAGGAACAGAAATAAGTTAAACTAGGTCTTTTAAATGTTTTACATGTTTTATATAATTAAAACTATTTGCCAAAATAAGTAAATTAAATATATGAGGGTTGTTTGAACTATTCACACCAACCAATCTATATTACTTGCTAAAAATAAATTATAAAAAGTTACCTAGCACTTCCATCTGTCATCTCCAAAACCTCTTGTAGTTTGGGTTTCACGTAAATATCAAACTGAAATATGAAATTTTTTAAAACATAAATACTATGCTAACATGTATGAGGCAGGTTTATCCTGTAAAGAGTATAAAATCAATCTATTCTGCATATCTCCTTAAAGTTAAGATATAATTAAAGTATCTGTTACATTTAAACATTGTTTCAAAGAATAATACAATGAATATTATATTTACCAATGTTGCTAAATTCTGTCCATTCATTGATGAGAATCCTTTTGTGATTGTCAATGGCATTCCATCAAACACATTACACAATGCCGCAGTCATATTGTGACAAAATTGACATGTCTGTAAAATAAAATCTGCTGTTCAGTATAGAGAATATACAAAAACAAATAAAACAAGTGTGGACTGTGAGCACGCTCACAAAGCAATACTGCCCCCCTCCCACTTTCGAGTCCAATTATCTCCCCTTAATGATATCCGAGGACAATAAAAATCCTTCATGCACATCTACATATAATGTACTTCCTTTATGCTAAGTTTCATTAAATTTCATCAAGCAGTTTAGGAGGAATTGGGCTTAAAAGGGATGTGGACAGACTGACAGATGGGGTGATTCCTAGTACCCCCAAACTTGTATAGCAATTAAGAATTTTAAAGATTGAAGAACATCAGAGATGCAACTATTCTAACAGACTTTTCATAAGAATATTTTCTCAGCTAATAAGATTTTTTCTGTTTTTGGTTTAGTCTACTTTAAATGTACTTGTTTCAGTTTGAGAATAAAGCAATATATTATAATTAAGCATTTCTTCATTGTCTTAAAATCATTCATTCAATTTAGTCAAGATCTGAATTAGTCTATCATTACTACACTCAAACCAATGAAAGCATAAAAGAATAAACTGAACAAAATTTTGTAATTAAGTCAATTTCTCTAAAATTAGAATTAAGTTGCATTTCATATCTCAGTTCATTTTTCATAGATTATAGAATGGCTTAACTAACCTTAGCACACACAGCAGAAAATAACCAATGGATTACTGTTTCTTTTGTTTCTCTATCATGTCTATTGGATACCTGCAGCAAATAGTACAATGCAAAATGTATCCAAGTCAACTTCTTTAAAGCTTTGATAATTTTGAATTTTTCAAAGTTGTCACTAAATTCTTTTGTCAGAGGGACTTGCCCTGGGGACTTTGGTTCTGATCCTTTATGTTTCATGTCAGTGTTATAATCACATGAATTTTCTCCTTTTAACTGTTTGCTTTGTAATGTAATTTTAGAAAATGCAGAGTGAAAAGTGAATTTTTGATATATTTGAATACTCCTCATAGCTGGAATAAATTAATAAAATGCACCTGATATTTTACAGTCATGAAGTTAACACGCTTCAAGCAATAAATTTCAAGAAAATTAGAAATGTAGCAAGGGCTATTTCAGGAAAATTTGCTACATTCATTTGGGGATTTACAAATAAATTTTGAGCCTTAAAAACTACCTTACATACCACAATACAAACAGTGATTGTTTACCTTTTTTATAATCCTTGGTTTTCTTAGTCTTGGCTTGAGTTCAGATTCACAGGACACTTGGCCCTGGGTCTGTTCACAGGACATTTGATCCTGGGTCTGTTCACAGGACATTTGATCCTGGGTCTGTTCACAGGTCATTTGATCCTGGGTCTGTTCACAGGACATTTGATCCTGGGTCTGTTCACAGGACCTTTGATCCTGGATCTGTTCACATGGCATTTGTCTCTGGGTCTGTTCACTGGACATTTGCTTCTGGGCCTGTACACAGAAAACTTGATCATGGACTTGTTCACATGGTACTTGATCCTGTGTCTGTTCAAAGGAAATTTGATCCTGGGCATGTTCACAGGACAACTGATCCTGTGCTGGTTCTGCAAGAGTGTTTATATTTTCAAATTGACACTTAATAAAAAAATTCAGACGAGAAGATAATTTTCATGTGTCAGCCAATCAGAAAGAAGAATTTCCCTTGGCAGCAATGTTATTTGTCAAATTGAGAGGAACTGAATTTATTCTATAAAACTTATCATAGATATGCTTCCTGTAAAATAATGTTGCAGTGGTGAAGTACTTTTATATCAGAGGATTTTTTTATGCATCAGTCAATAAAAAAAGAATCCTCCATGGGGGTTAGTTTCTTGTCCAATCAAGAAAATGTAATTGACTTTATATAGCTACTGCCTACCAAGTTTGATTAAAGTATGTACAGTGGTTTCATAGGAAAATATAAAAACATTAAAAGTTAACAGACAGACAATACACAGAAGGAAGAAGGACAGATACAAAGTGCTCACAAAATCTCTATTGGCCTTCACTTTTGACAATATCTTTAAACATGACTACAATAAATGAGAAACCAAGTGTTGAAAGTATTAAATTAAAACAAACAAATACTTTTTGATAAATTAAATCATAAAGTATTGTTTCTACTTACCACTGTTTTCAACAAGTGTCTGTCCTATGACATGCCTATATGCACTTATGCCCCTTTTAGATGAATCAAAATTAAAGTTGTCACTACCACAAAGTACAAGTTCTGCAAACTAAAGAAAAAAATACAAGTTCAATTTATGTACCATGTTAAACGAAATTTCTGAAAATTTTATTACATTTAAGATGATACTCAAACAATAAATTAGAGATCTGTTTTTTTTTTTACTTTTTAGGAGTTACGTGTATATTCTCAAGACAAGTATTTTGAGTATTAAATTTATCAATATATAATGAAAAATAAAATCAATCACACTCAATTTTGCTACTTTAATGATTCAGAAAAAAATTGTGTGTTAATAGTACCTTTAAAGTAAACACCCCACATGAAATTGAATCTAACTGCTTTCTGTGTTTTCTTGTGACAAGAGTCCAATTCAAACCTGGGTTCAGTCCAGTGCCTCGATTATATCTCTCAGCTAGAAACAGCCTGAATAGATTATAAAAATACTGTTTTTACAGGCAAATTTCTTCAATATACTGTAATTTAACAATATTTTCATTAGTAGTGATTGTAAATTGCCAAGACTTATTTGAAAAATTGCCACAATAATTCATATCTTTTAAAAATAATGAGCACATCGACTTCTGTTATCTTAAAGTAGCTGCTATATAGGTTTGAACATTATATTGGGATTGCTTAGCTTATAATTTACAAGGAGTCACAAAAACTACAAAAAAAGAAAACTTTGTACAAGCTCTTATTGTATGTGATGTTAGACATTGTGTGTTTACTGTGACCTATTAAGTTATATGTGTAAATTCAATATTAAAGTGTCATTAAACATGCAACTTACAGCCAGTTTTGCAGGTATTTGTCTTTCTTTGGTTTAGTCTCACCAAGAGGGTTCATATATAATAATTGTTGTGATGCTGGATAAATCACCTAAAACACACAAACCATACTACATCCAATATATACATTATAATTCATTTAAGGTTTTCATCTCATAGACTGCTTTAACCCAGGCAACACAAGGTTATTGTGTTTTTTAGTAGTTGTAGATTTTGTATTTGAATTACAAAATTAATTGTACTCTTTTATTATATTATTTCCAAAATTTAAAATATGGTTGAGGAAATGCATTGGACTATGCCATTTATGTGATTAAATGTTTCCACTTGTTCAGCATAGATGCTTACAACAGCTGCTGTAACATCAATTTTTAAAAGAAGATACATGACTTATTTCATTATTGAGGTAAAAGATTATATTTTACAGCCATATAATAATTATGGATTGCTAACTTTAGATTTTCATTGGGGGCCAAAATGTGATTATAAAGGATCCTGCCTATTAGTATGCAAACATTACCACCCAAATTAGGTAAATAAATATAAGTTAGGCTTCATCAAGTTAGTTAATAGATTCTCAACTATGCTGAAAATATTGGGGCAATTGGGATGCTTTAATTATTTATTTTTTACCTCTTCTTATAAAAAAAATCTGTTAATGTAATAGATAAAAAATAAAATAAAAATTACCATCTATAAATGTGTGGCAGGTTGGGATGAGAATCTACATAAAAATTTAATATGGCCTTATCAGAAAATATATGTCTATTACCATTAAACACCAGTGACTGTCATTCTCACATAGAGCACCAATTAAAATTTCAAATTCTTCTAGATTGATCTGGAACAATAAAAAGCTTATTATAAACAGGTTTTCAATTCATTCAGATTTAACTATACCCTAATAATAAGTGTCTATTTCCTGTATGAAAATATATAAAGGAATCAAAAGACAAACTGATACAATCTGTCAATGTTTGATATAAATATGTTAGTCTATCACTTAACGCCAGCGTTGAAATTTGATACTCTCATTGAATCCTATGTAAAAACTGCTACTTTGTAGCTGTCACTAAGTGGTGTTATGTGTAGGACTGTGTTACACAATACAGCACTGATAATCTGTGTAAAAAATCAGGAAGCTGGCCTGTGTGGTTTCTGAGAAAATTGTGGGAGAAATGATTTAATGAAAATTTTACCAGAGAAAAATTGTAGGTCTAACAGGAAATAGACGTTTGACAGTTAGAAATGTGTCACATGGTACTGTTCTCCATACTATTTATCTGTGCAAAATACAAAAAAGCTGATCTTTGCTACTAATGTGATTGTAATTTTGTGAACAATCTAGACAACAATAATAGATGACAGATTGTGATTCCTTTAAGTTGCCACTGCTTCATGCAGACAACACAACAATTCAATGATAACAAATAAACCATATAAAATGTCATGTAGACTAATGACTAAAATAATCACATTGTATTTCAGATTTATAATTTAACACACTTGAGCTTCTAACATCAAACTGAAATTACACTCCTTTATCTTGATGCAAAATATAATATAAACAGATAAAATTTTTATAGATTACCTCATTTAGATAGCCATGACTTGGAAAGGGATCCAATGGATCAATTAGGTCATTGAAGATTGATGTCATTTTTGCAGTTGTGATAAAAGCAACCTTTGTATTCTACAAAAGAATATTAGCTGACATGTGCATTCAGTTCTTGAATAGATCTTTTCTTCATCAAATCTACTATGAGAGGAATAGTTAAAAGAAACACTATTATTCGGTTAATATTAAAAAAAAAAAGAAAATGCAATATATCCCAAAAAGACATGATTCACATCTTGTGATTGATTATAATTTATAATGAAATAGCAAAATTTATTTGTGTGTAAAACACTTTTGTGGATTAACATTCATCAGACATGCTAGGACAAAAATTTGGAAGACCGGTCACACTTACAGAATTTCTAGTTAGAGCCTAAAACATATTGCAACACATGATCAAATATATGTACATTAGCCAAATATAAATAATATTTTTCTGGCAAGTTATTCACATGTAAAATTTGCTCATATGAATTTCAAAATAATTGATGCAGTTGAATTTCATGTGAATCGAGCTTATACGTTTGGCTTTTGTGAAACATTTTACATATATTTCAGGTGAAATTTAAGTTAATTGTTGGTTTTAGGTGATACTCATGTGAAGCCAATACTAGAAGTTCATGTGAGTTTATGTAAAATTTTTCACAAGAGTCTTTACATGAAACTCATGTGAAACAAGCTTATACAAGAAATACACCCTGTGTACCTATTTTTGTTTTCATCTAACATTGTTGTAACACCCAAGGAAAAGACTTGTCATTAAAGATTCAAAAGATGAATACTACACCATGAAACTGATTTCTTTTTTGATATGATAAACCAAAGAAATATTTAAACTGATTCAAGATTACAACAAAAACTACCTACCTTTGCTTTCTTAGCCAAAACAGAAATGTATGCATTCATTATCTGAAATATATAAATAACTACTGGAATTTTCAACAGAAAACAAAATGTGCGATGTTATGTTTATTTTTAATTTATTATGTTTTTTGTATATTTATTGTTTGCATGAAAACTTTGCTTTTATTAGCTTTATGTGTCTTAAGTGTGTTTGTCCATTTAAATGTTTTGCTATATATGCATGCTTTGCTAGTGCTTATATAATGTAATAGTGTGCTGACTGTGTATGCATGTGCTTGAATGTTTGTGCTGTCATTTAACTTTGTGTTTATTATGTCTTTATATATAAATATATGTAATATTAATGTTTGTAATGTAAAGTCAGTTTTAAAAGCTCATAAGAGCTTGTGTTATTTGTTTGTATTTTGTACCAACTTATAGATAAATATTACTTGACCTGATATGTACTACAGGTCAGGTCAGTCTACACTATGACTTGTTATGTCGGTATGTTATATGTTCTACAGGTCAGTCTACACTATGACTTGTTATGTCGGTATGTTATATGTTCTTCAGGTCAGTCTACACTATGCCTTGTTATGTCGGTATGTTATATGTTCTACAGGTCAGTCTACACTATGCCTTGTTATGTCGGTATGTTATATTTTCTACAGGTCAGTCTACACTATGACTTGTTATGTCGGTATGTTATATGTTCTTCAGGTCAGTCTACACTATGACTTGTTTTGTCAGTATGTTATATGTTCTACAGGTCAGTCTACACTATGCCTTGTTATGTCGGTATGTTATATGTTCTTCAGGTCAGTCTACACTATGACTTGTTATGTCGGTATGTTATATGTTCTTCAGGTCAGTCTACACTATGCCTTGTTATGTCGGTATGTTATATGTTCTTCAGGTCAGTCTACACTATGACTTGTTATGTCGGTATGTTATATGTTCTACAGGTCAGTCTACACTATGCCTTGTTATGTCGGTATGTTATATGTTCTTCAGGTCAGTCTACACTATGACTTGTTATGTCGGTATGTTATATGTTCTACAGGTCAGTCTACACTATGACTTGTTATGTCAGTATGTTATATGTTCTTCAGGTCAGTCTACATATGTCGGTATGTTATATGTTCTTCAGGTCAGTCTACACTATGCCTTGTTATGTCGGTATGTTATATGTTCTTCAGGTCAGTCTACACTATGACTTGTTATGTCGGTATGTTATATGTTCTTCAGGTCAGTCTACACTATGCCTTGTTATGTCGGTATGTTTTATGTTCTACAATCAGTCTACACTATGCCTTGTTATGTCGTTATGTTATATGTTCTACAAGTCAGTCTACACTATGCCATGTTATGTCTGTATGTCAGTACATAAAGAATCATTTTGTACCTCATCAGGCAGTTCCTGATCCATGTCCTCAAAGCTCTGACGATTAATTCTAAACCCAGAAACACTTAAGATTAAATCTTCATTTTCTAAAATAAACAACCAATATTTCATGACGAAACAAATTCAATTTTATTAAAAATAATAAAATAAGGTCAATCTGTAAATATGACTGTTCAAAATGTAGTGCCTTTTTCATTTTTCAGTAAATAACGCCTCAAATTTTTTATTATTAACCGATGTCATGTTTCTTAATATCAAACATTAGAAATATAAAATTAATAATTTGTGCCAACTGTCATGTCAGAGCACATGTAACACAAATTGCAAATACAAACCAAAAAAAAAATTATATGTTAAGAGGAACGCAGAGTAAAATGAATGGTAAAAAAAGAAACTTTAAGAAGCATTGGTAGAAAAACAATGTCATTCACCTTAGTTTTGTTTTGTGGTAGTTAAGTTGTTCAAGTGTGCATTTTACAACCTTCTTTCTTACATGTATTAAATATGTAGACTTACCCACTGATACAAATCCTGAAGTAAGCAAATCTTCAGATGTGTATCTGTCATGTATAGAACCTGAAACAATTACTTTTTTAACATATCTCCAAAAAAAATTTAATTTCATTCATGACACAGTTCAGTCAGATGTGAGAGTCAAGTAACCTTTAAAAAAAAAGGTTCGAAATGCAAAAATATCAAAAGCAGGATATTTTGTAGCTGACCCATCATTCACAATACACCAAAGTATAAAAAATAATTAGGTACAATGTATTAATATAAGAAATCAACATGGTACAACCAATAATATCTTTATTCCAATCAAAAATCATAACTGATGATAATGGTACTAGATATAGCAATCTTTCATTAGTCAATTTGCACTGGAAAAATTGACATATGAAGAAAAAAATAAACCAGACTCTTTAAAGATGAACTTTTTAAAATTACTTACCTGTTGTTAAGAGTCTGACATCTTCTAGTGGTTCCCTAAATGATACATTTTTTCTTGCACCTGTAAAGAAATACGGAACTAATTCATATGCAAACAACATCTTGAGAAAATTATCAGATATAGATATTGAAAAGTTTCTTTTTTTTTCTCATATATAAATATCAATAATGACAGAAAAAATATACACCTTAACTAAAAAGCAAGAAATGCCATGTACATGTAAAAAGAAAGATATATTTTATTCTGTTTTAAAGGTAATATAGCAATTCTGATTGCAAATATCAAATCATACTTTTTTTGTAGGTTCTGTTAACAAATTTATTTATAAGGAATGACTTTCACTTTTAATTTTTTTATTGGGATTGAAAAATAAATTTTGGGTGTTCACACCTTGCATAATCCCATATCGCAGCATTTGGGACAGACAGACAGACCTGAACACTATATGCCCCCTGCTTACCTAGATGGGGCATAAAAATGAGAGTCATTCCTTAAGTAAACTAGAAACAAGACTTCTCTTCTGATATTTTCCCTACCACATATGAATCATATTTCACAAACAAAATACTGATATCGAATAGATTGTATTAACATACCAGACTCCTTCCTTTTCTGAAATCTCGAGGCACCTTCATCTAACACCCCCATTCTTCTTTTACCTGAAATTATTTAAAGAAAGGGTCAATTTTAAAATTTACCAAAAATTAAATATTCACTTGCAATAACTTCTTGACAAGTTCACAGATCTTCATGAAAATTTGTACACTGGTAGATCTCATGCCAAACATTTTTTAATTTGCAAACAGAATTTTGATATCTGTATTTGTTTTTAAGCAATTTGCCACAAAAAAACAACCAAAAAGCTGCTGTCAGACCCCTATGTTCTATTTTTAGTAATGGTGGCCATGTTATTTGCTGGATCACTACAGAATAAATATTTTTAGTGGCCAACAAGCAAATCTGTATAGCAGTTTTAAAGGAGAAGTTTTTTTTTAAGTTTACAGAAGACAATTATGAAGGACAGACACAGAGTGATGGCATAAGCTCACTTGGCCAGGTGTTTTTGAAATCTCTGAAGTGCAAGTTAGTACCTTGATTATTGTTGCTTTTATCCCTCTCTGTACATGTTGGTGGATTTCGTGCTAACAAATTAAAAAGGGTGATCTTTGAAAACTAAAGTACAAGTTATTGCATAGCATCATTTAATAAAGAACAAATTATTATCATCTAAATTCCATTCAGCAAAAAAAAACTGCCTGAATATGCATCAAACTAGAGATGTTAATTTAGCCAAAGAAAAATAATTTATACTACGTAGTCAGAAAAATCTTTTATGACAATTTTATCAGACAGATGGATAGACGTATGCATGGACAAATGTAACACTAATGCCCCATTTGACTACAGGCAGGGGTATAAAAAAGCAAACTATCAATGAGATATTAAAAAGCATACCTGAGTTACTATTAATAGGGCACTTCTCATTGCCTACGACTGCATCTTGATCAGGTTCCACTTCTAAATTGTTTTCTTCAGCTGGAAATGATGAGTGTCCTTCTATGACAACATCATTATCATATTCTCTTTCAACTGTAGTCAAAGTTGGTGTCTGTCTATCACTAGCAATTCCATATCGTCTTGTTTTTTTGTTGCTTTTAGATTCCATAAACATGGAACTCTTGGATTTTTTATTGGTTGTGATACAACTCTTGGGCAAGGATTTTCTTTTACCCCTAGAAGTTTTTTGATTTTTGACCTCTGGCACTAAGATATCCTCCTTATATAAATTTGAATGGATAAAAGATCTAGCATCATCTAATATAATAGAGAGCTGTCCAAGAGTGTCAGCACTCTGACACAAGTAAGTGCTGTTGACAATCTCACTTGCAATTTCTCTGCATGTCAATGCAGCAGCTTTTAATGTGGATAAATGTTTCCTGTTATTCAGATCTTCATACACAGGAGATGAAGGTGATGAAACATCCTGTGAACTGGTTCCAGTATTATCACTGTCATTGTCAAGTAAAGTCGTAGTAGTGGATAAAAATGTTGCAACATCAAAGTCTAAGGTATAAAATGGTGAATTTCTATAGTTATCTGGAAAATTCAACCAGGTTGTATTTGAATCATGGTGAAGAACTGCAAACATATGTTTGCATGGTTGAATGGTCCACCTCCATGAATGGCATTGGCAGTCAGGTTGGTTAATGTTAACTTTGTATATTGTGTCAGCATTGTTACTGGACTGGCTTTTCACCTATTCAAAAAGAATATACTTCTAACAGTTTAGAGACCAATAACACAACATATAATTTAATTCTACCAGAGTATAGAAAAAGTCTCCTATTTTTACAAGGAGTATCCCCAGAAATCAACTCAAAAATGTATTTATCAATGAGCTATAGTTACCTGCAATCATTAGTTGGTTACATACAATACAAAATTTAATGTTTGGTCCCATTCACATTCACTCCAAACAATCACATACATTTGTACCTCAAAAATACAATCAGCCTTTTTCACAATATCTGTTTCTTTTATTGTACAGGCGAGCCCAATCTTATCCATACAGTTCTTTATAAACACAGCTGGTTTATCCTTTAACCAATCAGGAACATCATTATTGTACTGACGCCCAACCTTTTCCATAGAAGTGGCATTTTCTTGGATGTACCTGACAAAAATTGATTGCAGGTTTCCATTAATTTCAATGAAAGTCAAAGGAAAGGAATAAATATAGCTTCTACAATGTGACCGAGTAATTTGATTATAAAATTTCTACCATCAAGTAAAATAAATTTTAACTATTTTAATAGCAAGGCTTGGCAACCAGAATAAAGTTGTAGAATCTGTTACTCTAATGAAAAACACCCGGCCCTGTCGACACAAAAGTTTTAAAAAAAACTTAAGTCTGAGAATATTCTTAACTCATTGTATTTACTATGGGAGTATTCCAGGGCCAGAATTATTTCATACTTTTTACTTATTGTAAAGTCTTTTCTTTCATTTTGACGTCACAATTTAATCTACATGTGGTTTATTACTTTTTAACCAATTGGTGCAGGACCGTAATTGGAGAAAATCAAATATCAAACAGAGACATAGAGACTCCTGAATGACAAGGGGGTAATTTTATTCCTCTTTGTCCACATGACCAGAACATAAAATATACCAAGTAATTAAATTGTTTATTATTTTCCCTACCTTTAAATTGTTGTATATAAAGCAAAATGGGATAACAGCGACAATACTTTAATCTTCATTGAAAAAGGCTTCAGAACCAATTCAATAACTTTGTAGGGCCTTAGTGATATTGTTTTATTAATATTAGTTATACACACATGCAGACATATGCAGATTTATTTAAACTACTCTAGGTATAACTGGTTATATCATGCAAGGAAATAGGAATATAAATGCTTGTACAAGTATAGGAATGTATAGGAATGTGAAGCAGTTGCAATAATTATATTCAAAACGTACATGTAGGTAATCAATGTGGTGAATTAAGCCAGTCTTTCAAGTTGCAAATATTGGATGCAGTGACTGAATTCCATCTCTATACTGTCAGCCTTATATACATTTATATTTTTTAAAAATTTGTGTGACTCGATCTTGTACATGTCAACATAGTTGCTTATAGTTAAATATATATAGTAACCATCTAAGTTACTTTATAAACCATCACAAATACATATATAAGTGTGCAGGACTCTAGTATATGTTAGTGCAAGTTACAGCAATGTTGGACATAAACTTGAGTAAGTTTGGGCAATGGACACAGACATGAACATACAACATACATATGCATGATATGGGTGACACAACTAACCAAAAACATAAATTGAAGACAAGTATATTAATTACTAAGCACAGCAATATTAAATTAGAATCTATGAGAGAGTTATAATAGTGCATATTACTTTCTACATCCTTCACCAATACTTACCTTTTACTCTAGACTGAATTAGAAAGATACATTGTACATTTTTTCAACTTATGGATAATAATCTGCAAGAGATCTTATTTTTGTTAAGCAGTAGATAGGACAACATATAAGGCAAGATGACAGATTGCAAAAGGACCCTAATATGTCATGTCACTTAGGTAACATAAAAACATACAAACTTTCAATGACTTGCAAATACTGATATTGATCTGAAGAATACATTTAAATATATTATACTTTTAAGGAAATATAATGTAAAATACAGTGAAATCTGTCCAAACCAAACAAATTCCCAAGTCCCATAACATTTTTAATAAGATATATAGTAATTTAACCTTTTAAACCGAATACTATCCAAACACAATACTGAATCATTTTTTAGTCACTTTACAAAATTAATCATGTCATGGGTCAAGGCCATCTATGAAAACCACGAAATTTGATACCCACGAATAATAATGAAACCACAGTACTTCCACAACATATATAGAGTAGTATAAGTACATATACATCCTTACTTCATCATCATGCCAGGTAGATATTCCATTAGCAGTATAGTAATCATCCCTGAGACACTGGAATTCCTTTTTTCTTCTAGATACTTGTACTTAAATACTTTGTTTTGTCTTTCCAGGCCATTGTTAGTGTTTACAAGCAAACCTTTCCCATTCCTGAAAGCCCAGGACCAACGCTATAACATATAAAAATATTAATATCAATAGATACATGTATGTACAAATGTAAAAGGGCTTTTACACTATATATGGTATATCACTTTTGATGTCATCAAAGGAAATAATTTTGACAAACAGAACATGTGTTTTGACTCTTGGTTCGCTAAAAACATATTGAAGGGCCAAATTTAATATATACATGAAGCGATGAAGAACTACAACAACCAAACATTCCAAAAAGTAGAGACACACTAAGTAAAAGGTTTCCTACATGTACACCTCCAAATACATAGATAAACATATTTAGTTTAAGAAATGAGAAGTTATTAAATAATGAATTATGATGAATATTGGACTAAAATTCCATATATGTTTTAATTATTGGTTTTGTTTTTGTTAAGTTTTTTTAAAAAAGGAAAAAAAGTAAGTTACTTTTATAAAATTGGTATACTATCTATAGTCGAGTAAAGCATGTAAATATGAAACCTTTAATTTGATTAATCCTTGAAAAACGTGCAACAAAAATGTTGTATAAAAATCATTGGTACATGTTACTTTTTCAACAAGTAGATGTTTTATCACTATTAATATAATAGCAGTTCCATAAGCTATAAAATCCTATGTGAGTAATACTTCTGTAAAGTTTCAAGCTTCAGCTAGACTTGGCATTTCCTGAGAAAATTTAAAAGAAAAGAAAGTTTTGTGACATCGCAGGGAGCATGACGATTGACACTAGATGACAAATGCAAAATTGATCCCTATATACCATCTTCTGCAAATATGCAGGAGACCTAAATATTATGAACCTCTTTCTCAGACATCCAGGTATTAGTAAACCAGGCTTGAAGTCTTTTGCTGTTCTTCCATACTGTTGAATTATGAAGAAATGTAACAGCATTTTCAAAGTCTGCTGTAGAATTGGCATGGGCACATCTTCTCAACATTGCCAATACCTTCTCTTTATTGCCCGATACCCCATTAGTTATTTTACTTGTCCATCTGGTCCAACTTTGTTCACGGTGAAAATCACACAAGTATACAAATGCTTCTGAAAACATAATGATTGATATACTCAGTAAACACCATCCAAAAGTTGTGAATATTACAAACTCTCAGAGCCTGTAAAGCTCACCTGAATTTTATAGTCTGAGTTTATGGCACTGCTCAATTTGCTTTGAAACACTTTTAATAATGCTGATGGTGCTTTTCATTTTTGCTTTTACAATGATAAAATATATGTCATAGTTTTAAAGATATGATCTGCGAAATGTTGAAATATGCATTAATCACAAAAACTGCAAAGAAAAGAGCATCTAAAGGGCCATAACTACAACATAAATGATTGAAGCTTTTATAAAATTTTGCATGCGAGTATAGCTGAAAATCATTACAATTTTTTTTCTTGTTATACTGATTATTCCATAACTTATAGATAAGCTTTCAAGATAACTGTTGAATGAGGAATTGTGCCAAGGGTGAAGAATGGACAATCAATGGGCCATAACTCTAATAATAAATGATTCAATTTTCATGAAACTATGCATGCCAGGTACTTGAGACAAGGAGAGCTGATGATGCTGAGCATTTTTTTGCTTCTTTTATTGATCATCATTCTTTTATATTGTTTTAAGCTATTGACTTGCAAATGTCAACAAATTGTAAAATTTTGATGAAAAATCAACAATGAAAAGGCCAAAATCTCGCATACAAAATTCAATTTTTATGAAACTATGCATGCCAGCTTCTAACATTCATTGTCTTTCTCTTATAGTTTTCATGCATTCAAAAAAAATCTGCCAAGTGGCTTAAAAAGAGTTAATTGTGCTGACGAAGAAAGTTTACCAATGGACAGACAGACAGGTGATTCCTATATAAAAAAAAGAATTTAAAGATATGTAATGGGGGGGGGGGGGGAGGAAAAAATTAATTAGATACCTGGAAAAACCTTTTCGATGGCATAAATTTCCCGTTCACAAAAGTCTGTCATAAAGAACTTGGGATTCCATTCCCAACCTGCCTCACTCATCCATCTTTTTATTGTCTGTAGTCCTTTTTCTATCGATGACTGGGTTTCATTTTGGACAATGAATTCTGCAACCACACTATATCCAACATTGGTTTTAACAGCCAGAAAAAATAATGGTAAGGAATATTTGGTTGTGCGATATGTTACATCTAAAAGGCACAATGAATTTCCATACCTAAAATATAATAGGAAAAGTATTCATGATGGCACAGAGACAACCCTTCCTAAGAGTGACAGACCTAAAAAGAGGAGGTACAATACAACTTTTAAACATGACAATTATTTACACCAAATATCAAATTATTCCTTCATACACAAGCTGAGAAATTTTGAAGACAATTTTTCTGACAGATGGATAGACATACATATGGACAAAGGTAACACTTAATGCTCTTGTTGCCTAAACACAGAGGCATAAACAGTATTTACATGTAATATAAAATAGCAATATTTTACTCAAATATAAAAAAATTGAGTCTTTAACAAATGTATACAATAGAAAGCACAAGAGAAGGCAGCATATACATGTATGCTTATTACCAGACCTGCTTTTGATAATTTTTTAGCCCTCTTTTTAGAATTATGTACAAAATACAGAAGAAATACTAGTAGTAAATGTAAACATGTCTGCTTTCATCTTTGGAAACACAGTGAAAAAATTAATGCAACAATTTCAACAACATTTTAGGTTGGCTGCACTGGCCATCTTCAGCGGCACTTAATTAAATATGAAATATAATACCTTTGTAGGAGATGTCTCTGAAATTCAGAGTGGTGGCAAAAAAAAAATTCTGTATTGACAGATGTTTCAGAGCAACATATTTCATCTTCATCATCCTGTTCAATATTTTCAACATGTGCAACTTCAATGTGAGTTGATGCAGCAGGAATGAAGTCAAAATTATCCTTAGGATTTTGTTGTTGCCATTCTGTTACACAGTGAAGTAAATTCTCCTGATCTAGTTTTGAATATCTGTGAATAAGAAGGAACAAGAGATAACCCACATTCCCAAAATTATCTCCCTTCATGGTACTGACAATAATTATATTCCTTCATGCATATTACCCTATATTGTCCTTTTGTGTGAAGTTACATCAAAATCCCTAGGGCAGTTTAAGAGGAGTTAATCTTTTGAGGTATCTTGACATATTGAATCAATGAATAGTCAAAATCAAAGTATCCCCCTTGTTGGGCAATACTTATATTCCTCCACGCATATCTTCATATAGTGTCCTTCCTTTATGTAAAGGTTCATCAATATCAATCAAGTGGTTGAGGAGGAGTTGCCCAAAAAGAAAAATGTCTAAGATCTACCCACTGCCACTGAGGGCTATTCCATAAAAAATTCTCTGTGGTTTTTAAAGGCAGTGTATATTTTTTTCTATAGGTGGTAGCTGTTGTATCATATTTTATAATTACAGCTGTGGAAAATAATTCTATGGGTAGTGAGTCTTAAATAAAATGCCTTCCCCCCAAAAAAAAACCTCATGTCATTTTTTTCTCTTCTGAAAGAGTCCTGGCCTTAGTTTCATAAACTTCTCAAATTGAGATTTTCCTGAAATCCTTGAGTTTTTCCTCAAATTTGAATTTTCCTGCAATCTGATTGGTCAATATTTGAGTTGAGGATGAGTTGAGGAAATCCTCAAATTTGAGATGTTTTATGAAACCGGGCCCTGACCAATTATCATCAATTCTATCATATAAAGTTGCTGAGATATGGAATTAACCATAACTTTAACCTAATCATTACATACTAATTAATTAATACTCACTAACTTATTAATTAACTAAATTACAAAGAAGGAACTATATATTTTATCCCTTCAGCAACTCTGTTCGGCTCAGGGATAATTAAGAGTTCTAATGTCCTTCAAGCTGGGCTGTTAAATATGATAGAGTGAAACATTGTGTCAAATCTCCAATATATATAATACAATATGAATTGGACTCATTTTCAACATGTTTGAAGTAAATAAAATATATGTACCTTAAACGTAGTTGAGCTAGGTAAATATGTTTTCTCAAGGTAGTGTCTGTGGGATAGTAAGCTACATCAGTGACTGAGGGGGGAGATTGGTCTCGAAACAATGTCTCAATGACAAAAACCCTCAAATGCCTCCTCATTTCACTAACACTGGATACACCATGTCCTACCAGCTCTTCAATTTTCTGTTTAACATCTTTATTTATTTGGTTCATAAAGCCAATCAGCTAAAACAAGAAAATATAATCATGATCTATTGACTCATATTTATATCTATGCTAATCTTTACTATTATAAATTAAATATTTTCCCGAAGTGATAAAAATTTAATAAGTTTCATAACAAATCGAAAAATGTCCCCGCTAATTGAAGTCCCAAACAGGAAGTAGTTGTCAGACACGTACAACTTGTGATACTAAACCAACCTGCCAAATTTTAAATTGTTCTCATGTATGGTCTGAGAAAAGCTTGATGGAAATTTGTACAGACAGATGGACGTAAATATGTACAAATGAAGTCCCAAACAGGAAATAGTTGTCTGACAGGTCTGTAAGTCGTTAAGGACGTACAACTTGTGATACTGAACCACACTGCCAATTTTCAAATTGTCCTCGTGAACAGTTTCTGAGAAAAGCTTGACGGAAATGGGTACGAACATACGGACATGAGTAAAACTTAAACCCCCCCCCCCCTACCCATGTCATTGCAGGGGCATAAAAATAAATCACTGTTTCATTAAGTTTTCAATAATAGGCCCACTTATTTCAATGCTCAAGAACAGTTGCAACTAAGGTTATCAGTTGGGAAATCCACCTTTCCAGTCAAGATTACATTGAACCAACATCACCTAAATGACTTTTTAATGTAAAAGGTCAATTTTATTTATATAATTGAATATTTACTAAAAACTGTTAGTAATCTAAGCTAAATAATTATTTTAGTCTGAATCATTTCCCTCTACCATCCACTTTGTAAGCTAAAGTTTTGCAGTAAATGGTATCCTTTAAAGTCAATAGTTCAAAGCATGTCCTTATTATTGTAAATATTTTCTCCATTTGAAATTTCAATATATGTTTAATGCTTGTTATTTAGTTATTTGTGGAGCAGATTTGTTTGAAACTTTGAACATTGGTGTAGTGCCGTGGGTAAATATGGAAATATTACAATCAGTTAAAGACAGTTGGCAGCGATTTTAAAATTGGGGATAATACAAATAGTAAGATATTTGTATGAAGTTTAATATTTGAATATAATAAATTCCATTATCAGGAGTAGTGTTTAAAGATAGTATTTTCTTAGAGGTAAAAAGACTTATACATGTAGCAATTTCTAGGTGAAAAAATTATACCTCCCCTAGCTGATGACTGTCTTTGTGATCCTCAACAGTTGGGAATCTGATGTAAATTCGATATTCTTTTTTTACATCTTCAGTCATCAGGTCCCGCAGTCTTTCACTCATTATCCTTTTGCGTTTTTCAGTATTATCTTTAATCTACAATATAAATTAGAAGTACAACTGTATACCAATGGAATACCCTGTAATTAAATAAAACAAGTGTGGACTGTGAGCACGCTCACAAAGAGATACCCCCCGCTTCACTTCCAGTCCAATTATCTCCCCTGAATAATATCCGACAGCAACGAAAATTCTTCATGCACATCTACATATGTTGTACTCCCTTTATGTAAAGTTTCATCAAAATCTGTCAAACGGTTTAGGAGGAGTTGCGCTTAAGATGTCCCGCACTGAATACTATATTTAAAAAGTCTAAGTCCAATTATCACCCCTGAATAATATCAGTCAGAGACAAAAATTCTTCATGCACATTTACATATGATGTACTCCCTTCATGTAAAGTTTCATCAAAATCTGTCAAGCAGTTTAGGAGAAAGGCTTACAAGGGATGTGGACAGACGGACAGACAGACAGGGTGATTCCTGTATACCTAAACTAGTTTGTGGGGGTATAACAAATAGACTTTGTTTGTCTTGTCGGTTTTTAACAATTATTTCATATTTAATTTAATTTGGGGGTTTTGAAAATGGTTGCTAGGGAAACATTTTTGTCATTTTACCCCCACCCCTCCCCAATTCATATCATTTTCACCTTTCTGACATCTTTCTTGTTACTTGATACAAGAGCAAAAGATAATGAACATTTTTGTCATATATGTATTTTTGATACCTATGTTATATTGTATGCACATGTTTACCAAGTTTCATGATGAAAGTTAATTTGAAATTCAATACTTTATTGTCTTATGAAAAATATGTTTTGACATAATGCAATATATACAGCAGTATACAAACATTATTTTATGAGCCTCCTGTCTTCAATTCTGTAATGATAAAACTCTTAAAAAAGAAAACCTTCATGAAAAAAGCTTATACCAGAAGGTAATCCTGATTTTGGAGGGATTTTTTTTTATTTGTAAGTGCACATAAAAAGATTAACATGTATATTTACTTCAAATTCTGGGAAACAGATAACTTCCTTCATTATTATGTTTGCTGGACATGCTTTCTTCTTACTTGTCTGTACCAAGACCTTTGATTTTGATGGAATTGGATGGTCTTGCTAAAAACAAATTTTTGTAAGATCTCATAATATTAATCACACATAAGTTTCTTTCCTTTGAATGGTTTAACAATAGAACAATTGGAAATCAGAAATGAAAGGTCACAGAAAAAATAACTGATAAAAACACAGGCCAACATGGCCAAGGAAGATTTTAATAAGAAAGACTGAATTCCCACCTTAAGATTTGTTGACGCAGACGAAGATCAACATGAACAACTCTTTGAATGGTAATTCAGTCTGATCAGCAACAAAGATATATTTCACATGACAAGACATAAATCATCTTTCATTCACCAGTGGATACATAAAGTTCTTCTGTTATAGTTCTGCATATAACCCCTTAAAATGATACCAAAGTTACTTCCCATCCTTTAAATAAATAAATTTACAAAAAGAACTAAAATCATAATGATAAATAATATAACAACTGTAGCTTTAGATTCGGTCAATACAAGAATATACTGCAATATGCAACTGCTTAGTCGATATATTATCTTATCAACCTCATACCAAAGTTATAAATGTATATGGTTGGCTTCAACATTTTATGTGTATTCAGTGAAACTTGTAAAGCCTAACCTAGAGAAAATCAAAAACATATTGAAAACCAAACTTCAGTATTATAGAGTGATGAACTTTAACAAAATCTATAGATATTCAAAAAACCTGTCTGTGCATCCTAACACCGGTCTAAACAGAGAGTTGAATTAGACAGGTTTCACTGAATATACATACATGTGTACCAGTCAATAAGACTGGTTTATGCTCCACCTATGCTAAAGCATTACATTATTTCTATGTACACATTTTCTATTAATGAAGAACAAACTACAGTTTGACTAGGGTCAATCAAGGAAATATAAAATTGCTGACCTATGGATATATAAAGAGATTCATAAAGGGTTTGAAAATTGAAGCATAAAACCATATGATAAAAATTAAGTATTTAGATGAAATGCATACTTTTAAATTCTTTTCTTTGTTTTTCATCTTTGCTTCTTTTTCATTTTTGTGTTTGTCCTTTCCAAACAAACAGCTTCTGACCACCCGCCCTGTTATTATGAAAGGATGTCCAAGGTATGGTACAACTTCTTCTCCTAGGTCATTAAACCTTATACGAAAATTTTCTGGTATTTCTACAACAAAAGGAAAAAAAATTCTCATGTTACTAGTAATTAAGATATTAAGACATTGAGCTAAGGATAAAATAGAGTACAGTATATACTGAACTATGGTATCTATAGGAAAACACATATCTAACATAAAATATCCTTTAGTGTGACCTGGGGATCCTGGAGACAGACCTAAGGTATGGACAATATGTATCTAACATAGGATGTCCTGTAGGGTGACCTAGGCCTGGGGAACTTGGAGACAGACCTAGGATATAGACAACATGTATCTGACATAGGATATCCTGTAGGGTGACCTAGGGATCCTGTAGACAGACCTAGGGTATAGACAACATGTATCTGACATAGGATATCCTGAAGTGTGACCTAGAGATCCTGTAGACAGACCTAGGATATAGACAACATGTATCTGACATAGGATATCCTGTAGGGTGACCTGGGGAACTTGGAGACAGACCTAGGGTATGGACAACATGTATCTGACATAGGATATCCTGTAGGGTGACCTAGGCATCCTGTAGACAGACCTAGGGTATGGACAACATGTATCTGACATAGGATATCCTGTAGGGTGACCTGGGGATCCTGTAGACAGACCTAGGGTATGGACAACATGTATCTGACATAGGATATCCTGTAGGGTGACCTAGGGATCCTGTAGACAGACCTAGGGTATGGACAACATGTATCTGACATAGGATATCCTGTAGGGTGACCTAGGGATCCTGTAGACAGACCTAGGGTATGGACAACATGTATCTGACATAGGATATCCTGTAGGGTGACCTAGGGATCCTGTAGACAGACCTAGGGTATGGACAACATGTATCTGACATAGGATATCCTGTAGGGTGACCTAGGGATCCTGTAGACAGACCTAGGGTATGGACATGTATCTGACATAGGATATCCTGTAGGGTGACCTAGGGATCCTGTAGACAGACCTAGGGTATGGACAACATGTATCTGACATAGGATATCCTGTAGGGTGACCTAGGGATCCTGTAGACAGACCTAGGGTATGGACAACATGTATCTGACATAGGATATCCTGTAGGGTGACCTAGGGATCCTGTAGACAGACGTAGGGTATGGACAACATGTATCTGACATAGGATATCCTGTAGGGTGACCTAGGGATCCTGTAGACAGACCTAGGGTATGGACAACATGTATCTGACATAGGATATCGTGTAGGGTGACTTAGGGATCCTGTAGACAGACCTAGGGTATGGACAACATGTATCTGACATAGGATATCCTGTAGGGTGACCTGGGGAACTTGGAGACAGACCTAGGATATAGACAACATGTATCTGACATAGGATATCCTGTAGGGTGACCTGGGGAACTTGGAGACAGACCTAGGATATAGACAATATGTATCTGACATAGGATATTCTGTAGGGTGAACTAGGGATCCTGTAGACAGACCTAGGATATAGACAACATGTATCTAACATATGATATCCTGTAGGGTGACCTGGGGATCCTGTAAACAGACCTAGGGTATGGACAACATGTATCTGACATAGGATATCCTGTAGGGTGACTTGGGGATTCTGTAGACAGACCTAAGGTATGGACAACAAGTATCTAACATAGGATATCCTGCAGTGTGACCTAGGGATCCTGTAGACAGACCTAGGGTATGGACAACATGTATCTAACATAGGATATCCTGTAGTGTGACCTAGGGATCCTGTAGACAGACCTAGGATATAGACAACATGTATCTGACATAGGATATCCTTTAGGGTGACCTAGGGATCCTGTAGACCGACCAAGGATATAGACAACATGTATCTGACATAGGATATCCTGTAGGGTGACCTGGGGATCCTGTAGACAGACCTAGGGTATGGACAACATGTATCAGACATAGGATATCCTGTAGGGTGACCTGGGGATCCTGTAGACAGACCTAGGGTATGGACAACATGTATCTGACATAGTATATCCTGTAGGGTGACCTGGGGAACTTGGAGACAGTCCTAGGATATAGACAACATGTATCTGACATAGGATATCCTGTAGGGTGACCTGGGGAACTTGGAGACAGACCTAGGATATAGACAACATGTATCTGACATAGGATATCCTGTAGGGTGACCTGGGGATCCTGTAGACAGACCTAGGATATAGACAACATGTATCTGACATAGGATATCCTGTAGGGTGACCTGGGGATCCTGTAGACAGACCTAGGGTATGGACAACATGTATCTGACATAGGATATCCTTTAGGGTGACCTAGGGATCCTGTAGACAGACCTAGGATATAGACAACATGTATCTGACATAGGATATCCTTTAGGGTGACCTAGGGATCCTGTAGACAGACCTAGGATATAGACAACATGCAACTAACATAGGATATCCTGTAGGGTGACCTAGGGATCCTGTAGACAGACCTAGGGTATGGACAACATGTATCTGACATAGGATATCCTGTAGGGTGACCTGGGGATCCTGTAGACAGACCTAGGGCATGGACAACATGTATCTGACATAGGATATCTTGTAGGGTGACCTGGGGATCCTGTAGACAGACCTAGGGTATGGACAACATGTATCTGACATAGGATATCCTGTAGGGTGACTTGGGGATTCTGTAGACAGACCTAGGGTATGGACAACATGTATCTAACATAGGATATCATGTAGTGTGACCTAGGGATACTGAAGACAGACCTAGGGTATGGACATGTATCTAACATAGGATATCCTGTAGACAGATCTATGTTATGGACAACATGTATCTGACATAGGATATCCTTTAGGGTGACCTAGGGATCCTGTAGACAGACCTAGGATATAGACAACATGTATCTGACATAGGATATCCTTTAGGGTGACCTAGGGATCCTGTAGACAGACCTAGGATATAGACAACATGTAACTAACATAGGATATCCTGTAGGGTGACCTAGGGATCCTGTAGACAGACCTAGGGTATGGACAACATGTATCTGACATAGGATATCCTGTAGGGTGACCTGGGGATCCTGTAGACAGACCTAGGGTATGGACAACATGTATCAGACATAGGATATCCTGTAGGGTGACCTAGGGATCCTGTAGACAGACCTAGGGTATGGACAACATGTATCTGACATAGGATATCGTGTAGGGTGACCTAGGGATCCTGTAGACAGACCTAGGGTATGGACAACATGTATCTGACATAGGATATCCTGTAGGGTGACCTGGGGAAATTGGAGACAGACCTAGGATATAGACAACATGTATCTGACATAGGATATCCTGTAGGGTGACCTGGGGAACTTGGAGACAGACCTAGGATATAGACAATATGTATCTGACATAGGATATCCTGTAGGGTGAACTAGGGATCCTGTAGACAGACCTAGGATATAGACAACATGTATCTAACATATGATATCCTGTAGGGTGACCTGGGGATCCTGTAAACAGACCTAGGGTATGGACAACATGTATCTGACATAGGATATCCTGTAGGGTGACTTGGGGATTCTGTAGACAGACCTAAGGTATGGACAACAAGTATCTAACATAGGATATCCTGTAGGGTGACCTAGGGATCCTGTAGACAGACCTAGGGTATGGACAACATGTATCTGACATAGGATATCCTGTAGGGTGACCTGGGGATCCTGTAGACAGACCTAGGGTATGGACAACATGTATCAGACATAGGATATCCTGTAGGGTGACCTAGGGATCCTGTAAACCGACCAAGGATATAGACAACATGTATCTGACATAGGATATCCTGTAGGGTGACCTGGGGATCCTGTAGACAGACCTAGGGTATGGACAACATGTATCAGACATAGGATATCCTGTAGGGTGACCTGGGGATCCTGTAGACAGACCTAGGGTATGGACAACATGTATCTGACATAGTATATCCTGTAGGGTGACCTGGGGAACTTGGAGACAGTCCTAGGATATAGACAACATGTATCTGACATAGGATATCCTGTAGGGTGACCTGGGGAACTTGGAGACAGACCTAGGATATAGACAACATGTATCTGACATAGGATATCAGTGCTTGAAATTAGGATTTGCAACTCACTTGCCCGAATCCTGAACTTTTGGATTTTCTCCTATATATTCAATATAAATTTTATCAAAATTTCACTTGCCCGAAAGGATTTTTACTGGCCAGGGGCCAGCGGACTTGTGCTAATTTCGCAGACTGGGATATCCTGTAGGGTGACCTGGGGATCCTGTAGACAGACCTAGGATATAGACAACATGTATCTGACATAGGATATCCTGTAGGGTGACCTGGGGATCCTGTAGACAGACCTAGGGTATGGACAACATGTATCTGACATAGGGTATCCTGTAGGGTGACCTAGGGATCCTGTAGACAGACCTAGGATATAGACAACATGTATCTGACATAGGATATCCTGTAGGGTGACCTAGGGATCCTGTAGACAGACCTAGGATATAGACAACATGTAACTAACATAGGATATCCTTTAGGGTGACCTAGGGATCCTGTAGACAGACCTAGGGTTTGGACAACATGTATCTGACATAGGATATCCTGTAGGGTGACCTGGGGATCCTGTAGACAGACCTAGGGCATGGACAACATGTATCTGACATAGGATATCTTGTAGGGTGACCTGGGGATCCTGTAGACAGACCTAGGGTATGGACAACATGTATCTGACATAGGATATCCTGTAGGGTGACTTGGGGATTCTGTAGACAGACCTAGGGTATGGACAACATGTATCTAACATAGGATATCCTGTAGTGTGACCTAGGGATCCTGAAGACAGACCTAGGGTATGGACATGTATCTAACATAGGATATCCTGTAGGGTGACCTAGGGATCCTGTAGACAGATCTATGTTATGGACAACATGTATCTGACATAGGATATCCTTTAGGGTGACCTAGGGATCCTGTAGACAGACCTAGGATATAGACAACATGTATCTGACATAGGATATCCTTTAGGGTGACCTAGGGATCCTGTAGACAGACCTAGGATATAGACAACATGTAACTAACATAGGATATCCTGTAGGGTGACCTAGGGATCCTGTAGACAGACCTAGGGTATGGACAACATGTATCTGACATAGGATATCCTGTAGGGTGACCTGGGGATCCTGTAGACAGACCTAGGGTATGGACAACATGTATCAGACATAGGATATCTTGTAGGGTGACCTGGGGATCCTGTAGACAGACCTAGGGTATGGACAACATGTATCTGACATAGTATATCCTGTAGGGTGACCTGGGGAACTTGGAGACAAGTCCTAGGATATAGACAACATGTATCTGACATAGGATATCCTGTAGGGTGACCTGGGGAACTTGGAGACAGACCTAGGATAGAGACAACATGTATCTGACATAGGATATCCTGTAGGGTGACCTGGGGATCCTGTAGACAGACCTAGGATATAGACAACATGTATCTGACATAGGATATCCTGTAGGGTGACCTGGGGATCCTGTAGACAGACCTAGGGTATGGACAACATGTATCTGACATAGGGTATCCTGTAGGGTGACCTAGGGATCCTGTAGACAGACCTAGGATATAGACAACATGTATCTGACATAGGATATCCTGTAGGGTGACCTAGGCAGCGTTCGACATTAACGGTTGTCCGATTGCCCGGGGCAAGTGAAACGAAAGTTCGGACAAGTAAAAGTTGTGCTAAGCTTGTCCGATCGGGCAAGTGAAAAATGTGGCCTAATGTCGCTGTGACACAATTTAAATTTCTTCAATCGTGTTATTCATTTGCTTAAAATAAAACACATCAATTCCGATATCATTATTCCTCTATTTCTAAACAAAAAATTTCCATCATCTAATTTTAGAACGTCTATTGCGCGATTGGTCGATTCGAGATTAGATCATCCAATCATAAAAATTCTATGTTCGAGGTGCCTCTAGAGTCTACTATCTAACAGCTACGGATCATGCAATGACAACGTGACCGAATACAGCTATAATTAAACCAACCAATGAGCGATCTGTATCTATTTTAGGACTTCTGTTTTTGACAGGGATGTGTATTGCGGTACGTGATCAAAAGATCAAATTTGTTGAATGAAAACAGAAATAAAAAAACAACTGGATTGTGTTAACCTGCTATTTGCCTTTAATGTTTTGTGTGGAATAAAAATTGAAATGAAAGGTATTTGGTGTTATTATTCTTTTCCCGAATTATTAGATATTTTGCACTTTTGACACGGACATTTTTTTCGGACAAGCATGTTTTTGATTCGGACAAGTAAATTTGTTACTCAACTTGCCCGATGGGACAACTGCATGAAAAAGTTAATGTTGAACCCTGCTAGGGATCCTGTAGACAGACCTAGGGTATGGACAACATGTATCTGACATAGGATATCCTTTAGGGTGACCTAGGGATCCTGTAGACAGACCTAGGATATAGACAACATGTATCTGACATAGGATATCCTTTAGGGTGACCTAGGGATCCTGTAGACAGAGCTAGGATATAGACAACATGTAACTAACATAGGATATCCTGTAGGGTGACCTAGGGATCCTGTAGACAGACGTAGGGTATGGACAACATGTATCTGACATAGGATATCCTGTAGGGTGACCTGGGGATCCTGTAGACAGACCTAGGGTATGGACAACATGTATCAGACATAGGATATCCTGTAGGGTGACCTGGGGATCCTGTAGACAGACCTAGGGTATGGACAACATGTATCTGACATAGTATATCCTGTAGGGTGACCTGGGGAACTTGGAGACAAGTCCTAGGATATAGACAACATGTATCTGACATAGGATATCCTGTAGGGTGACCTGGGGAACTTGGAGACAGACCTAGGATATAGACAACATGTATCTGACATAGGATATCCTGTAGGGTGACCTGGGGATCCTGTAGACAGACCTAGGATATAGACAACATGTATCTGACATAGGATATCCTGTAGGGTGACCTGGGGATCCTGTAGACAGACCTAGGGTATGGACAACATGTATCTGACATAGGGTATCCTGTAGGGTGACCTAGGGATCCTGTAGACAGACCTAGGGTATGGACAACATGTATCTGACATAGGATATCCTTTAGGGTGACCTAGGGATCCTGTAGACAGACCTAGGATATAGACAACATGTATCTGACATAGGATATCCTTTAGGGTGACCTAGGGATCCTGTAGACAGACCTAGGATATAGACAACATGTAACTAACATAGGATATCCTGTAGGGTGACCTAGGGATCCTGTAGACAGACCTAGGGTATGGACAACATGTATCTGACATAGGATATCCTGTAGGGTGACCTGGGGATCCTGTAGACAGACCTAGGGTATGGACAACATGTATCTGACATAGGATATCTTGTAGGGTGACCTGGGGATCCTGTAGACAGACCTAGGGTATGGACAACATGTATCTGACATAGGATATCCTGTAGGGTGACTTGGGGATTCTGTAGACAGACCTAGGGTATGGACAACATGTATCTAACATAGGATATCCTGTAGTGTGACCTAGGGATCCTGTAGACAGACCTAGGGTATGGACATGTATCTAACATAGGATATCCTGTAGGGTGACCTAGGGATCCTGTAGACAGATCTATGTTATGGACAACATGTATCTAACATAGGATATCCTGTAGAGTAACCTGGGGATCCTGTAGACAGACCTAGGGTATGGATAACCTGGATATGGATAGCTAACTAAGGATATCCTGCAGAGTTACCTGGGTGTCCGGTAGACAGACCTAGGGTATGGACAACATGTATCTAACATAGAATATAGTGTACAGTGACCTGGAGATCTTGTAAACAGACATGGGATTTAGACAACATGTATCTTATAATACCTTGGATTTTGTTACAGTCATTTTGTATTGAAGAAGGGCATGTTTAGTGTCTGAAAAATTTACCTTTTTAAAAATTATTACACCAGTTGGTAATATCTAAGTTTTAATTATTTGGATTCAACTATCTGACAATTTTCAGGGTTTGTTTGCAATTCATTTCTACATACATCTAAAAAAGTACGCAGTTATATATATTATAAAAAAAAAAGAAAGTTTATTACATTACTTCTGTGGCACTGTTCATGTTTTGTTTATTTTGGTCTTCTATTCTTTTAACAATATTTTTTTAAGTAACATTAAATGTTGTTTATATTAAAATTCAAATGGCTAAATCCATGATATTTATTGACATGTCACATCAACATGCGACAATCTTGCCATCTTTGACCTTTTTACAAATTTTGTATACTATAAACATTAAAGAATTAGGGAATTTAGTATATGAATTAAAAATTTCATTATAATTGATTGAATCTTCAAATGTAAAGGAGTTATATTTCTTTCTGCAAAGCAGACAATGTTAGCAGTTTTATAATGGACACCCAGAATTTTAACAAATTTAGATGTAAAATACACAATGTATTCATATAGGTCAGAGCCTCGATCTGTAGTATTTTACAGCTCCCATACCTACCTACTATATTAAATGACTGGTTCTACTAGAGTATTAAATAATTTTTCTAACAGGCTGTGAGGGTTATCTAAAGAAAATGGTTTCTGTATTTTGAATCATGCTTTTCTTCCTTTTAGCTAATCATGATTGAAATAAATACCAAAATAAAAATAGGATTTTATCCAGGGTTTCACAGATTTTCTGACTTGGAACTTTGGGCTTTCTTCCTCCACAAGCCTTAATAATTGCTATAAATGGTCGTTAATAGTGGCATCATAGCTTGCATAGATCTTATGTTTATTGTTGACTTGTATAGTGGCAAATATACTAGTTATCGTTATTGTTAATCATAGACACATGATAGACCGGCCTATATTTTAATGTTTGAAAACCAATGATATCTTTTAATGCATAAGTTTACCAGAACGTATGAGCAATTTTTTCAAATACATGTATAATACACTGAATAAAATGCCGTGCAATCCACTATGTAAACTACTAAGTTTTTTTTTAATTGTAAATATGGTTTGCTTTGAAGTGTACAGTTTGATGGATGCATGGACAAATATATACTCTAAACCTTGAAGAAGAAGAATGAACATTTTATAGCGAGCATCGCAGATGCGAGCTATACGGTTACATGCATGTGTGTGAAAAAAGTCACGTGATCCATATGAACAAATCCATTTCAGATGGTAGCTGAGCTATCCGAAGAAAATATTGTAGACGAACGAAAAAATATATAATTTAAAAGTAGACAAAAATAATTTTGACATCGATAAAATAAAAGTGTTTATTTTTTAAATTACTACAAAAATGCCAGACAATTTTTTTTCAATCTGAAACTGAGTTTTGTGACGTCACAACACATTACATAAGACGTCACGTCATCAATGGAATGTAGAGGCACTGTTAGGGGGCTCTAGAGTAACGAAATGAACAATGTGCAATGCTCGCATTTAGGCTGCGCCTCCATTCATATTATTTTGACTTTTTTGTGGAGAAGACATAAATGTCCATCCCGAAGTAAATAGAATATATATAATACACGTGTGCAGCATGCTTACTATCATTTTGACCGAAATTTGCCACTGTTTTGTCCGAAACAAAGGTGGTGGTGTGAGCAACCTCAAAAGCTCTGATGACAGCATCTGCTTCCACCTTTGCCCGGACAAAACCCCTGTAAATGTTGCCATTCAACGGGTGCCATGCAGGCCCTAAATCAAACAGAGCCATTTTTGTTTTGCAAATTGGCGCTTAACTATCTTGACCGGATGTTAACATCGATTGATAAAAATAGAAAATATTTTTAGAAAAGATATTTACGTTGTGACGTAGGGCGGCCTACAGGATTCCTATTTCCGCTTACCGAATAACGAGTTCGATATAGAGATGAATCCAGACGCACAAATGTAATTAAGCGTCTGGATGATCGAGACTAATTTTTAACATATAAGGAGTACTTCCACTGACTAAATGGTAGTATAAGCTATTCTTTGTTACACTATATGAATATCTCGCGCTGACCATATTTTTTTTCATTTTCATGTAGTAAATGTTCATATCTCAAACTGACAGAAAAAAAAATATAAAAAAAACAAATGAAAAAAAAAAAACAACAAAAAAATCGTTTATTGAAAAGGACATACCGGAAATGAGTGCTATCCCTTACCGACCACCGATTTATAATGTTTACTTCCTGTTTTGGCACTCGACAACAGTGAGGACAGTGAGATGATATTTCCTTAAACAATATCAGTATGAATTTCATCGACACTTCTTTCTCAGTATGAATTTCATCGACACTTCTCTCAGAATTTTTGAATTTCACCGACACATCAAATTTTTTTTCCAATATACACGCGTGTTATATCAAAAAATTTTGAGGCAAGTGTCTGGGATGAATGGATGTTGTATTATAAATATATAGTGAAACGACCCGTTACTAGTCATTTCGTACCATAACCAAATCGTACCATAATTAAAACCATTTCGTACCATAACCATTTCGAACCACAGCCATTTCGTACCATATGGAAAATTGTATTAAGACAATTTCGTACCATATGGGATAGTGTAATATGATGATTTCGTATCATATGGGGAAGTGTATCAGGGATTACCACAGCTCAAAATCCAAGGGTGAGGCAAGTCGGACGATGATCTATTTCCTTACTCATAAAAATTTTAGAGTGACATTTATTTATTCATAATAGTGTTATCAGTCTTTGTTTTTGTTTTCCCACTTGTGGTTTTGCTACCAGTTACAATGTACATGTATTTTTGTGTTTAAAAACTTCATTGTTTTAAGGAATACAAGGAATAAAGTAAAACTTTAGTATGGAGCTCAAAATTCAAGGGTGGAGGAAACAAATTCAAGAGTGGAGGAGCACCGCCCTTGAATAGCCTGTGGTGAACCCTGGTGTATTAATGAAAACCTGTATGCAATTTCAGCATAATATTGCTCTTTCGATCAAAGTGGTAAATAAAAATAAAATTAACTATTTTTATTTTTTATTTTTTAATTTATTAACAAAATCATTCAGTCATAACATAAAATATCAGATAACAACGTAATGACACAGATAAAAAAATATAAAAAATATCTTTTAAAGCTTAGCAACTATTTTAACATGAGCTACTATTTTCAATATTGTCACAATCAATTGTCTTTCATAACAGCACTGGGAAACAAACTTTTTGCGGAAAGTCATTATTGCTTTCATATCTTATTAATGAATAATAAAGCCATTTTTGTTTACACAACAATTATTTCAAATAACCTTTTTTTTAATTAATAATTTTGAAAATATCTTCTTTAGATTAATTTAAAAGATTTTTTTACGAATATTTGTTTATGTTATACATTAAAGTATTTCAATTTTTCGCATTTTACGACATTGTTTACATATGGTACGATATTATTTTCATATGGTTCGAAATGGTAATAAGTTATGGTACGATATGGTATTTTGATGGTACGATTTGGTAATTTTGGGTACGAAATGGCAATGGTACGATTTGGTTATGGTACGAAATGACTGTAATTCGAAACGACCTATTATCGATGTATTATATGCATATTACCGATGCATTTATTCACTTCTTGAATACTTTGGGATTACTCTCAAAAACTGACTAAATGATTTGTGGAACATACGAGTATAGTGTATAGCAGACAATTTGCTTAGAACTTTGTTAGAAATTTTTGCATTTACGGTAAATGGAAGACATTTTCTCCCTAATGTCCAAAAGGTAATTTCCTGTCACTCCTACGCATGCCTGTTACAAAAATAATCAAAATTTTCTGAAGTGGGTCGAGCCATCTCAATCAAATTTTATTAAAAACAAAAAATCAGGTCACGACCATGTATGTGTGTCAACAGACACTAAATTTGGGAACCGATCAATAAAGCAGAGCATCCTTAAGTTTCACACCGGAATTAAGACTATGTTCGGTGTTTTCGTAATAAATAAATGAAATGATAAATGATACAAGAATGAAACAAAGACGTTTTAACAAAAGTAATTTTATTTTGAAAGTGTTGGTACTTATGAGGTATTGTTTGCTTTCGGAGTGCAAGTCGGAAGCTTTCTGCAAATACAACGGTTACAGTTTTTCGCTTACATAGCAGATTTTTTATGTCCAATCAGGATGAAACTACAAAGTTGTAAAATATTTTTACATTTATAATTAACAAAGTTGTAATAAGTTATATTTTTATCATTTATATATTTCTAGTATAAAACAAATGATTGCCATGTGCTTAAAGTGATAGTGTCTACGATTTTGAAAATTTTTTAGTAGCGGTTTTAGTTGTTGAAATTGATTTATAATGTCATAATTAGTCGGTAAAAACGCTAAAATGTTAAAAACTAAACATATAAAAATTAAATAAACATTAAAATACATCGCTAGTCTTTCCATAACAACTAACTAATTATGCATCGGGTCCAGGTTTCCGATGATTGTCGATTTAGCTGATTGGCGGTGCACATAAATATGGATGACGAGGTAATCAATACATTTTACAAACAGATAAAATATTTCGTTGATAACTAATTTCTGTAACAGACAGTAACATATATTACCTACAACAGATAATAAATAATTTAATTTCAACTTGCAGAAAACGATAAAATAAAAATTTCATTCATATTGTGGGACAATTTTCCCCTTCGGAGACCCCATAAATACCGATATTTATTTTACAGTAAACAGAACGAGTTGCGTTGTGAAAAGCGCATTTATCAAAAGAGACACTTCCAGATAGAAGTAGCTGAACGATATACAGTACTGTAGGCCCAGAGTGTATGGTCACTCAAACACTCTACACAGTGTAGAGTGTTTCACTGTGTTACACCGAGAATTTTGAGTGTAGACACTCAAAATCACCCACAGCTTATCTCTACCCCAAATTGCAACAAATATAATTGTTTATTCAATTTGTTGTTAGTCACTCTTGCATTACCAACAGCTATAGACTGGTAAAGTCATGTCAATACGAAGAATTTAGAACTTTAAAATTTTTAATAATTTTCGTAAATAAATCGGAACTTGCACTAGAACTGATTTTTTTAAGAACAACTTGATATACGGTAATTAATTAAAAAGACAATATACAGTCCTTAGTTCAAGTAACAACAAACGGTATACCAGTGATGATGTCTTTTGTCCTTATTATTTCATATACATCATATCAATTCGTTTTTTTTTTGCGGCAATACACTAATAATAAAATAAAAAAAGTAAGTTCTGTTTGAAAAAAATTCTTATTCACGTAAAATAGTTTTGAAAATACAATGCTGACTGAAATAGAAACAAGTATTAGCTTTCCTAAAAAGCTAGCCGTCTCTAAGCTTAATTTTTCGTGGACAAAAATACGTACTGTTTTTTAATGTTATTATGTATTGTTATTATTAACATCACTTCATTATAAGTATACAATGTTTAGATAGCCAAATCAGGCAACCGCAAAATATAGGTCAGAGTCAGCATATGAATCATGCACTATGCTAAGAATCTCTAGATGCATCATTCTACGCGGTAAGATAGTTGATGTGAACCTTGTCAGTAAGCAGGAAAAGATTAAAATTGTTCTCCTTTTCTCACTTGTTTTTCCGTTTTTCTCCGTTTAAGTTTTATGATACACATTTTATGATAAACATACACAAATCAATGCGACTTTCCTTTTAAAACAGTTAAATTCCCATTATCTTGCATATTTTTTTCTTTTTTTATCGTAACCGATTCGTGATCGCTCGGCTTTTCTCGAGTGGCAACGAACGGCGGTCGGCCTATTATTATTGCTACCGCAATGTTATGCGGGGTTTTCATCACTAACTTAGCTCTGCTTATTTGTTGAGTATTTTAAGTTTGGTTTGGACTAGCAGGAATGATATATGGGCTTGAGATAATGAAATGTATGCAATATGAAATAGAACAACTAGAAAAGATGCAGAGGAAAATCTTGAGGCCTTCCAAACAAGACCTCAAATACTGCAGTTTACCTATTCGTTGGTGCAATTCCAATACAGATGTATATATAGATCTTAATAATATACTGTCACTCCTTAAGAATATAATCAGATGCCCATCATCAACAGAGTATAATATCTTAATTAGACAACATTGCTTCAACAGAAATAGCAACGAACTTTTTACAGAAAGGGCTGAACTAGTTTTAGAGAAATATGGAATGGAGACAATACATGAACTAACGAAAAACCCTAGATCAAAAAAGGCGTGGAAAAAAGAAGTAAGGAAGGCACAAAAATTATACTGGTCTCAACAATGTGAGGAAGATAATTATAGCTAAGAAGTCAACCCTTTTACCTCCAATTACAGAAAAACCCGATGTCACAACCACATAATATTTGGGAAGGCGCAGAAAATGTACATAGAAAAATAAGAGCGGCAGAAGTCAAGATCTGTCGCGAACTGTATTCACGATATTACATGAACAATTGTAATTATTTTTACTTGTGATTATTTTTTAATTATGCCATAATATTATTGTTATATAATTTGTTTAGAACAAGGATGTTATGGTTTATTCTAGAAATTAGTTGATTGTACTATTGTTTATCTGGAAGCTTCTGGAATTTACATGTTACTATTATTAAATAAGAAAGATTTAGATAATTATAGAAACTACTTGAAAAAGAACTTTCTACAATATTCTTTATAAAATAGTAAATAAGACATGGTTGTAACATTTATAGGAGTTCAAGTTTAAGTTTAAGTTCAAGTAATAGTTGTAATGTAAGATTAGACAGTGAATAGCAGTTATCCAATGTGGTATTGTTGAAAGTAAAAGTAGCTGTACATATTGTAAATAGAAGTTTGTAGTTAATAAAAGTTAGAAACCTGATTCCGTGTTAGTTTGGATTTCGCCACAAGATCAGCTTGTAACTCAAACATACCTGTTTAATACAACAAGTATGGAGATAGTTATATCAAAACTATATGCTGCCTATGCGGAGATGAGCCAGATGACCTACAACATTTTATTCTCAAGTGTCCAAAGCTGGAAAACGTTCGGAGAAGGCATCTCCGACTTATCAAAAGCTACCTAGATAACCTCAGAAACGATGTTTTGTCACCCAAAACAACCTACTTCAACTCATACTGGACTGTACAAACCAACAGATGCCGTATATCAGTAAGCTGAAAAAACAAGGTTATATAGAGCTGGATGAACTAACCAGGAACATGTGCTATAACCTACATATGGAAAGGATGAGACAGTTAAAGGAAGGGGGGGGGGGGGCAGGATTCTATAAATATATAAACTATGTATAATCCGATGCTTTTAGTGTTTTTAATAGAAAAAATGCAATAGTGATGATACCCTTCTTGTATATATATCTGTGAATTTTATTTTGACTCCACGCTTGACCAAGTGCATCTTATCGTTTTAACTCAAGCATCGTGTTTTAGCAGCTTTTATAGTTTTAGAAACCGCTATACATGCCCTTTTTGATATCAGAAAGTAAAATTTTAGATTAACAATATTTAAACATTTTAGTGCATTTATGACTAGTGCCTGATATTTTACGTATTAATAATGCTGCTTCTTGCCTTTTAGTGCTTTTAGTGCTTTTACGATAAAGTAGTAATTGTAGACTGAGTTTAATAACTCTACATTTAAATAACTTATATGTGGATGCCTAACTGTATTATAACCCATACACTGTACATAAATGTTCACCTGACTCCGTCAGCTATTCGTATTCTCACTGTGACTATATGCACCATACACATGCAATGATGTGCACCACATATATCTATCCAGAGGATAGAGTGCACCGACTAACGGCGGTAGTTACCTGAACAAGACAAGACAGTTGGCCAATCGGCAGCTGTCTCCCGATTTAGCCTATTATGATTGCTACCGCCCCGTAATTATGCCGGGTTTTCATCCCTAACTTAGCTCTGCTTATTTGTTTTCCAATCGGCAACTATCTCCCGATTTAGCAGCGAATCAAGACACAGCATTGTTTATCTGTTATCCTTGAGATACGACTGGTTTCCGCTGTTTAGCTTTTGATTATTTATCCCGTCTCGCATGCGAGATGGGAATAAATAAAAATAGGTTTCCAGGCATGCGCACGATTTGCATAAATTCTTGAAGTGAAAGAAGCTGAACTGTGAATTGTACTAGCACAGCTCACTCTCCTCAGACTTCCAGGATTGCTATAAATCAAATTGTTAACGTTGTTTAAAACACTAAAGACGCTATATATTTATAATTTATTTTTAAATATAGATAGACATATAGATCAAGACCGACAAGTGTGCAAAAAAGAAAAATTGTAATGTTCGACGACTGAACACATTTTAATTTTGTAGTAATGAGAAAAGCAAGACCTAGTTGGTTCTTTGCTTGCAATAAACAATCAATACAATATATTTTCTACACCCTGAAAATCCAAAAAACACAGTGTCACACCGTTTTACACCCGAAAGTCGGTATATCAAGGGGATTAATTTTAAGGTGGTGATAGATAACAACACTCTGAAACACTGTGATTCTTCCGAGAAAATTTTGTTGATACACCATGTAACACCGAGAAATTTCTCTTATTTGAGTGTTTAAGTGACCACACACTCCGGGCGTACTGTATATATTACAAATCTCTTCAATTCTATATGTAATTTACAGTTATTTTAATCGTATTACACACATACCCATCCAACAACAATTTTGACAACTTCAGCATGACTGTCGACTCGAAAAATGCTCTTAATTTCATTCCAGCGATTGATTTTACTTCCAATATTTATCCTTCCTAAATGATATTTGGCAAGCACTTCCTGTCTTTTTCTCTTTCGTGTTGAATCCCTCAAAATTATCTTTCTCCCTCTTGCATTTTGCTGCACGTGCGCATTGTTTACATTCAAGTCTGCAACTACGCATGTGCGGTAAACCTGCCGAACAGAGGTGAGTGAATGTAGGCGGGTTTCCGATGTAATTATTGTCTACCAGACAAAATTTGATTTTGATTACGAAACTGTATTTTTACATAAAAAGACAGTTTTAATATTACTTTTTAACCAGAGATTTGAATTTTATAACCTTTTAGAAGAAGTATAAGACTAAAATTACAGTTTCATTTTTTTAATCAAAATCGTAGACACTATCACTTTAAGTTTCTTACCAGAGTTATTTTTAGAAGATTTACAAACTACATCGATAATAGGTCAAGGTCTTTTTTCACTCATTGATTTTGTAAAGCATGAAAGGACAAGAAATGAATCAGTAACCATTACGAGAACTTAAAAAATCTTTACACTGTAGTAAAGTAGAAATATACATGTTAAATTTAATGTTATACTTATTTCAGTTATTTTGAGGGAGAAATTTATTTTTAGCAAAAATTTTAAATACATCGGTAATAGGTCGTTCCAGGCTACTGTATTATATATCTTCAAGGCAACAGAACACACGCATCATATCATATCCACTATAAAACACTGGGACCATACAGGGAGGGTTCCCAGTGCTCGACCCACAGAGCAACACAGCGCTTCTCAGGGTGGCGGATAGGAAGACCCTCTCGTTGGGGGGTTGTCAGGTCACAATACGGAAAGCCTGACCGCTGACCGTAGTGGGTAACATGTTTGGAGAGTGCCATGCTCCTTGCACGATAAAGACTCCTTTGTAGATTTCAGCTTGTTGTGGCCGCTACAAAAGGCTAAATTTTCCGCCTCAACCCAAAACTCCATACTTTTCTTGTGGCAGTCAAAATTGTATTCCCTGTGACCCATCCCACCCCCATTTTCCATTGATTTATTGTTTGTTAACTTATTCCCGTGCTGAATATAGCTGAAATACTGCTCGCTGGACGTAAAGCAGACATACAATCAAAAGCAATATAAAACAAGGGTAACCGGTCAACTTGGACAGTAGTAAGGACCACTCGGACCACATTTATTTCTTTGAATACTGGGATTAAATACAATAGACTTGTTTAGAATATTTAACAATATAACTTGATAATTTTTTCTAGTAAATGGATATTGTTGTACTCGAATGTACATTATATTTAATTATATAAACGTTGAATGTTAATAATATATCATGAGAAAAGCAACAAAAATTAACAACATTGAATCTTAAGAATTAAGAAAACACAATCATCATTAATAATCGCGGCTTCAGTTAATGTGATCGGTATAATCATGTTGTTTAATTAATAATAATTAAAAAAAATTAAGATCTGAAAGAATATGACCTTGTGTGTTTTCAAATAGGAGTGAATTTAGTGAAACTCAATTGGATAAGAAGCTTCTGTGATTTCAAATGATATCACCATTCCTTATTTTAAAATAGATCTATGTTGATTTGAAGCTTTTTATTGTTTTGGGTTTTTTTTCACTATTTTTCTTATACATGGAAAATTTCACATAAACCACAAACTTCAGTCTGGTCAAGTGCTGTACAGTTAATAAAATAAACATCAACTAACAAACAAAACCTTTATTTTTACACGACAATATAGATTTCTCAGACCATAGATTATAGGACAACTCTGACCATCAGGTATAGGACGATTCGGACCGTATATGAATAATACGGTCCGACTTTTCCTATTACTGTCTGAGTTGTCACGATCCAAGTTGTCCGCAGTCCCAGTTGTCTCGCATTCAATACAAGTTTAACTTTTCTAAAAAGCTAAACTTCTCTTAGCTGCATTTTCCATTTTATGGGTATTATTAAAGTATCTGTTGTTTGTAATTTATATGTAGGATAGGTAAGCCATGTACCTTTTAAGGGCATTGTTTAAGCTAAACTATTAACCAATGGTGCTTAAGAGATTTAAAGAACTTCACACATGGTTTTTTGAAAAATAATGTAAAAAAATTGAGTGGTAAAAATATGTGTTGTTCTATTAGAATCAATATCATAATGGAAATAAAAATACAGAAAACATAAGTTTTTTTCCCAAACAGCTTTAAAAGTAGGGAGATTTTGGTGCATTGTGTACCTTTTTTCATTGCTGATCCATGCACTGAATGAAATAGAAGTCAATATGTGGAATATAACATTACATTAAATACTACACAAAAATACTGATTACAATCCAGATTCAACCCAAGAATATATTGAAATTTTAGTACACATACTAGTGCGATTCTGACGTTAACCAATAATATCACAAAGATATTTATAAATTTGGTGAACCACCCAATCAAGTAACAGATAGTCATTTACTCAGCATACTGTTCATCATTTGATGTGATATGATAATGAATATAGGCACAGCCTATATGCAAGCATTGCATATTTTATGGTTCATGACGTTAGAGCACCCTAAGACATGTACTAGTAAGATGGCCTCTGCATTCCTTTTGTGACATGACGTCTTTAATGTGTTGGTGACATCATAAAAAATGTAAAAAATAAATAAAGCGTTTTTGAGGTTGCGAAAAAATGTCTGATATTTTTGTTGTTATTTAAAAAATAATCACTAATTTTATCGATATAAAATTTATTCTGTCTACTTTTAAATTATTTTTTTTTTGTTTTGACAACAATACTTTCTTTTGATCACTCAGCTACCATCCAAAAAGGGCTTGTTGATATGGATCATGTGACCTTATTTACACACTGACTTTCATGTAATCGTATAGGTCGCATTAGTCCGAGAATCCTCTGCTGTCCAATGTTTTTTTTTTTGCGTCCCACACAAAAAAAAACCGAATTGGACGGCAGAGGATTCTCGGACTAAGGTCGCATCTGCGATGCTCACTATTAGATTTCTAGTTGATTTGTCCCCTGGTCGTTCCGTCCCCAGTAAAACCAAAGGTAGGTCAAATATATAAAAAGGTAGGTAAAATTATAAAAAGAGACTCATTTCAGGTTGAGAAAATACTTTGAGGTGTCATATTTTTGGCAACATTTGATATTAAAGTCAGCTTGGATGCATAGTAAAACACACAAAGCATAGCCTACAGTTTTTCTTTATTATGAACTTGTATAATAAAGAAAAATTTATTATTTTTCTGAGGTCAATATTTCACAATGAGACACGTCAGACTAGTTACTAAATGAGTGAATACACATTGTAAACTCATTTATTGGCTTTTTATAACATAAAAAAAAAATTATCCTGACCCCAAGTGCCTGTGATGCTAATCTAAGGTAGAATCCTAGCTGTTTTATAGCTTGATTAAACAAGCTTACCAGTGACATCAGTGTTCCAATATTTATTAAATTTTAAACTAACCTATTGACTATGGCTATACAAACATCTAATGAGGTTAATAAGATGATAATTCAAGTGGCATAGACAAGCAATGCAAAATCTTTATTCATTATCATAGTCTTTTAGTGGTGATAGCCATAGTTTTCTTAACTGGAAGTAAAAAGGGAGATAAATCATGAAAAACTGGAAATGGGTCAATTATTAAACTAATTTTAATTACCCTTTATCAATTTCCAATTAAAAACAATTAATATACTTATAATTATTTCCTGGGGAGGAATCGACAAAGAAAAAAGGGAAGAATCGATCAGGAGACAAAACGACCTGCTACCATATATTACAGTCTGGGCAATAAAAATTTGAGTAAAGGCAATTAAAAACAATTTTTAAAAAATTAATTATTTATATACTTATAATTATTTACTGGGGAGGGATCGACAAAGAAAAAAGGGAATAATCGACCAGGAGACAGAACGACCTGCTACCATATATTACAGTCTGGGCAATAAGAATTTGAGTAAAGGCAATAAAAAACAATTTTAAAAAAAATTAAATATTTATATACTTATAATTATTTACTGGGGAGGGATCAACCAAAAAATAAGGGACAATTCGACTAGTAGACGGAACGACCTGCTACCATATATATATATATATACGAAATACGAAATATTTATTTGTTGTAACACATTTACAGTAAATGGTTATAACACAAACAATACACATAGTACATAGATATATATGAATATTAAACTAATATTACAATAAACTCATAGACTACTGACTATAACCAGATATATGTGTAAACTTGGGGCGACAGTGTCAAGCATTCGCAGGCATTAGTTACAATTTGTAATACATGTAATAATATTTAAAAAAAAAATAAAAAATTGGATGATAGTATGGTGGATTAACTAGATTCCTGACATTTATTTATATAGTCAATTACTGCTTTCAGTATTATTTTAGAGTTGCTATTTAGAATATTAATTATATTATTTTCATTTAAAACTTTAAAGTTTTTCAAGGTACTATTGACCTTTTGAATCAGTTCTGTTCTATAAGTTCTATAAGAAGGACAGTGAATAAAAAAGTGCATTTCATCTTCAATTTGGGATGCATTGCATTTTTTACATATCCTTTCACCTTTTGGAATATTTTTATATCGTCCTCTTTCTATTGACAGAGAATGAGCACTTATTCTGTATTTACAGATAATAGATCGGTCTGATTTGAATTTACAGATATCTACATAGAGTGGTCTTTTATTAAATTTATGTATATGGTTGTAAAAAGACAGTTTATTACAATTTGCCAAGCAACTATTTCTATTTTGCAAGGCTTGGTCATATATTCTTTGTTTGAAGTTTCTTATATTTTTTGAAATAATTGTTTCATTATTTATGACATAGCTGAAACCTAATTCTCCGACCCATTTTTTATATATATATATATATAATCTGTGCAATAAGAATTTATGGGTAAAGGTCATTTGGGCCTACATGTACAACATGAAGGAACTTACAGGCGGAAAGACAGTTTTGAAGGCCCCAAAATTAATATTTAAATTAAAAAAAAAAATACAATTATTATTCATTTACAATAATATCAGTGTCCAGTGTGTCAGTCCCTGTTGAAACTGTTTAGCATGCTGAAGACCATGTCATCACTCATCTCATTATCATCATCATCTGTACTGTCAAACTAACCCGCTGTTAAGTCATTCTGAAAAGACAATACAAATGCGAAAAATTTGAAATGAATAAAAGAAACGATTTCTATTTCTAATAAACTAAATCAGAAGAAAATAAAATAACAATGATTGTCTTCTTACCTTGGGTGTGCACGTTTTTTGCCATGTGGAGTGTCCTTTGGAACTTCTTGGATGGCTTAAAACAAGGCGGTCTAATCAGCAGAGATTTTCCGATTGCACCAATTGCGCACAAATAGTACATCAATTATATATAAGAGGTTTTTCACTTTTATGCATGAAAATACACAAATTGATATATAGAAAACATCCATTGAATAACCAAGTGATCAAAACAGCTAATTGATTACACAACACAACACAACTCGGGCGTTAGTAATTATAAATAACATGGGCCCCATCATGCCACTCGGGCGTTCTTCCTGTTGATGTTTAGAGGCCAGAGTCTGATTTTACATGCATCGGGCGTGTGTTTTTTTTGGCACACTAATATTATATATGGGAGAGGGGAGGAGGGGTCATCATTACAAAATTCTCGATAACAAAATTAGAAAATCACAATTTAATTAAGGTCATAAAATTTACATTATTATTTCTGAATTCCCAAGAAATTTAGAATGTTAATCAATAAAAAATTGTCCATATTATGTCTACATTGCTAATATTGAGAAGTTCAACCTTTATGTAGATCAACCTCAAGTTGCTATACAGTAATTTGAAATAATTTTCATACAATTTTATTATTAGCAACGAACAAGTTCAGCAATGTAATAAGATGACACTAAGGCCATATTTTATAAATATTTCTGTTTGCTGTTCCACTACTAGCATGACTAGTGAGCTGAGAACATGGGTAGGTAGGTACTAGGAAAATCTATATTCCCTGGTCTTCTGAATCCCTGCGTAGAAGTGTAAGGTTTGACATTTAATATGAAGATAGGCACAGCCTTCATGTGTGTATCACACTTTTTTCATTATGTTACTCAAGAGCACCCTAACAGTGCCTCTGCATTCCATTGGTGACGTGACGTCTTTCTTTCTAGTTTTGTTGATGTCTACTTTTAAATTAAGTTTGTCTTACACTCTAGTTTTAAATGTATTTATTTAGTTTATACATGTATATTACTGGTTGTCTTTATTAGAAATACTGAGATTGGGGGTGGAGTGTCACTGCGGGCAGGTTGCACTCGACTTCCAGCTTAAGTGACAAATCTAATATGTTGTCCTTATAACGTCAAATGATATATTAGAGGTTTGACGATGTCACAATATCAACGGCTAAATTTTGAAGTTCTTTTTAAAATATAAGTCAATAAATAAGACATATCGAGGGCACCTTATTGTAAAATATTTAATAAACATTTTGTTATAGTGTATTTTGTCCACCGTACATTGTAAACTTGAAAGGATTTCTTGACCAAATGTTGTCTCCTGAAAATTGTGGCCTATATGGCCTGATTAAAATGAAAAACTCAGGATTCTGTCATATAAGAATTGTAATAATTCATTCAGGGTATAATGTATTAATCATTTACACATGGACTGGGCCTCTTTGAGTTATAGCTTGGTAAGAAATAATGAATTACCGGTAACACATACTAAACAATACATGTACAAACTATATTGACTCGATGTGTCCCACTCCAAGTGAAAAAAAACCCCCAAAACCATTTTTTGTCTCATTCATCATTTCAAGTCCCATGTAAAAAAACTATCGAACAAGATGTACACTACTTATTGGTATTATCGTCTCCCATGCAACTATAGTAACATGTTACCTACTAGGTATATATCTATTATAATTGTTATTGAAACCGAAATATGCATCAATTAGTTGTTTAATAATTGAAAAGTAAAGTGACATATTTGTGTTGTCACTTGTATAGCGACTGCATTCCTACATGTACATGTTTTTGATACATGGCAAGCATTTAGCAAAACATGAACCCTTAACCTACATCTTAATATTCTACTCTAAAACTGAATAATACAATTCACAAATACTAGTATATGTAATTATTCTACTAAAATGGACCATTGTGAGATATGTTTTAGAAATAATTGTTTTCTTAAGTCAAAAAGGTTTTAAATTTTTAATACACTAATTAATATTGTTGAAATGTGTTACGCTTTTGTATATATCTTATAAGATTTCAACCACACAGATTTTGAATTTTTGTTTTTTTTTTCTATAGAAAAAAATATTAAAACTACATATATGATGAAAAGACCTGGAACAGGGAATGGAGCACAATACCATAGACTGGACAAATATGGGGATGGTTATATAGATCTTCAGGTAAGTAAACACAGTATGCATGTCATATAATGTACATGTAGTATAGTAAACAGGGATTTCCTGATTAATGTTTAAATTTACATTTAGGAAGTAACAAACTAAGTCATTTGAAATGCTGTATTCTTTCATTTATTTTCCCATTTAATAATATGTTAGTCTTCGTTATTATTTAATTCTTGATTGCCAGTAATTGTCTTCAAATTTAATTGCTAGATAACTTATAACAGTATCTACTGTACATACATTTATTGTTGGTTTTCCAAATATTTAGGGGCCTTATTGGCCGAGTGGTTAAGGTAGTTACTATTGATCACGTTGCAATTGTTTGTCAGCACTGAGGTTGCAGGGTCAAGTCTTACTGCAGGCAGGGTGCATTCCCACTGCAATCTTAATTGACAAGGATTGGCAGTTTTCCTACTGAAGGTCTGGGGTTTTTTCTGGGTACTCAGGCTTCATTTCCCAATAAAATATTGAATGGCGTGATCAGTGAAAAGTTGCTGAAAGTCCTGTTAAACATCATTTAAACAAACAAACAAAACCAATTTAGATTCCCTAGATGTTGTCAGTATTTTTTATTTATCCATTTTTAAGTGATTTAGACACATTTCACAAGTTAAAAACATTGCAATTTCTGCCATTTGTACATATATTTTCTTGTTACTTTAAATATTAATGTATGAAATGTATTTGTTTAGCATAAAGTCAGCAATAGTAAGATTGGAAGAAAGTATTTTAAAATAAATCATTTGCGTTCATGTGTATCAGAGATGGTCTTGGTGGCCATGTTGTTAAGATAGTGGTCATCAACATGTACAATTAACTATCAGCAAGTTAAAGCCTGACTTCATGTAGTGTGTGTGTTTGACTCCAACCTTAATTTTCAAAGATTTTTGGGCAAAATTGACGTTTTCTAAAAGGGTTTTAAGGGTACCTATTTCAATAAAACCAGACAGCAAGATATAGCTTTAAAAATGCTTTAAAAAGTGTGTTATGATATATAGTGCATGTAAATACATCTAAGAAGAAAAATTGCTGAAAGTGGCATTAAAACAACATTCAAACAAAAGTAATTAGGTTGTCAAAAAAAACGATTTTTCTCTATTGTGAATAATGAGATGCTGATAAATGTAATTTTGAACATGTCTTAACTTGTATGCACATGTTGAATATATATTAACAGACAATGTTTGTGATAGTTTCAGAGACCCCCTCCAAAGGTTCCTTATAAAGCTATACTACTTGCCACAGTTTTGTTTGTAGTTGGAAGTGCACTTATCATCATTGGTGCATTGCTGCTTACTGGATACATTGATGCCAAAGTAAGTCAAGTAACAGTTAAATTATACAATGGAATTAATGCTATAATCATTGACTGTTGTACACACAATCAGTAGACGAGTTTTATATTCTAATATGTGTTGTAAGCATTGATTTAAGAGGCAACACAATAATTCAAAAGTGTATTTTCCTGCCTAAGAGTACACTGCTTCCTTTAACAATAAATACTGTATGCCACCTTATAACATAACTAAAAATTCTTGAAATTCAAACAAACAAACAAAAGTTTACATGTATTAAAATTAATATGTAGTTCCATAAATGATAAAAAGTATTTTATGTCACATTTACATAAATATATAAAAAAATGAGTGAATTTTAGAAACATATTGAAAATATTTGTATTGGCCTAAGGTTTAACAGTTATGAAATTGTATTGCTGTACAGAGCATTTTTCCGCAGGTCACAGCTATTTTATCCTGCAGTTTTCTCCTTTTTCCTCTTCAATTTTACTGGGAATATAATGGTCCCAAGATAAATCCAGCTTAGTTGTTGGGATTTCCTTGTTGTCAAGGAGTAATTTTTACCTAAAACATTAATTATGACATTTGTTGATAATTTATGCTGCTGTTTGCATCTTTTCAGTATGGGGATAGGACATGGCCAGTATTGATATTAGGAGCACTGATGTTTATTCCTGGAGCTTATCATGTCAGAATTGCATATTATGCATTTAAAGGCTATGATGGATATTCATATGATGATATTCCCGAGTTTGACTAATATGTAAAATAATTATCTTCAATAATAAGAACAAACTATAAATTACAAGATAATGAAATAAACAAATTAATGTATTATAGGATAATTAATTGGGCGGAGTGAATATCCAAAATATGGTCACGAGTGCCGCATAACGCATCTGATTAAACGAGTGCGCGGAACTTGTTCCACGCATGAGTTTTAATCTGATGCTTTATGCGGCACGAGTGATCATATTTTGGATATTCACGATGCCCAATTGAATATCCTATTTATTATATAGATCAAAATGTTTTCGTAAAATTTTAATGTTTAATCCTAAATTTTATGAACGGCGGATGAATATCTGTATAGTACAAAACCAACTGCAACATTTTGGCGGGAAAAAACCTGAGAGTGAAAATAAACGATAATTTTTACATGTGATTTACCATGATTTCTGTCACTCGGAAAAATCGATATTTCATCTCTATCTATATAATAATTTTCAAATTAAAAACATTCCAGGGAATCTTTTATTAATATGATACATTGTAAATGACAATCACTGTTAACTTAAATATGAAAGTTGTGTTTATTTATTTAAATGATAACAATAGGCTATTGTTTAGACAGAGAGTTAAGAGGTATCATCATCTTTGTTAGGCCGAATTTTACTGCCGTTATAATACGAAGTGAGTTTTGTGATTTGTCTAATTAACTGCAGAATTCAGTCCTTCTGCTCGTAATGTAGCAAAAAAATGCCAACTTCGGTCTATTTATTGAAAATTCAAACATAATATTCATCTTCTTTAGACATTGTGAAACTAAAGGCAAACGACCTTTATTGAAGAAATTTATTTGTTCGTCTTTGAAGATTCACATGGAAAATGTTATGTTGCTCATTTTTCCGTATATGGTTAAAATGTAACCTACATTTATCGTAAACGTGCTAATTTGCATACTCTTAACAACCATTCCTTAGTTAGAATCCTGAAATTTACTTATGTATGACCCATGATGCAATACGCCATTCAGTTTCGGGTTTCTCAATGTTTTTCATGTAGTAAACGTATTTAAAAAGAGACACAAATTTTAATAAATACACAATGCACAGCAGGTTATTAAAAATGGCAATAACTACCATCAGCCTGATGATCAGGTATCAATAATGATCGATTTTATACCGATAAAAAAATGGTGACACTGTCCAAAGATATCAAGATTGACCATGTCTTATTGTATATGCAACTTCTTTTGGACATCAAAGTGCCGGGAGGGATTCACTCCCACTCTGCTACATAACAAGTAATGGCACTAAATTCGTACCTTCGCCAAAAAAAAAGCAAGCGTTCGATTATTTGTTCTACATCTTTGTTTACACTAAAACACAATTTCCTTAAAATAACCACTGGCACATACATAAACACAATCTTTTAGAAAACAAATGGCTAACTAGTATAGTATTTTTATACATATATCTAGTCACTATTTTTTCAAATGTGGTCCATTTTTACCACATAAATAAATAATTCTGTATTTTATGAAATTTGTTCCTGTATCTAACCTTTTGAAAGCACATTATTTATAAATTATCAGTAAAGTATGTGTTTTCTTTCTTGTATAAAAACCTTTCTGTACTGTATGTTTACATTTCTGTCTGTTATCTGATAGACTTTTATAGTTGTTGATGTTTATATAAATAAATAATAAAAAATGTTTAGTTATTTATGTTTTCTTTTGTTCACAGAAGGTTTATTATATAAGTAAAACATGTTTAGATATAAGTCCTTGGTGCTTTATTTTAATTCATAATTGTAATTATCTGTTTGCTAACCTTTCATGGTCATCCTCACAAGTCAGTGTTTCTGTGTCCTCGTGTGTCCACGACAGGGTTTTGTGGACACATGTGGACACAGAAACCCTTACTTGTGAGGATGTTAATGGTTAGCCATATATTTATTTGGTATGGTTTTGATATGGGTAGATGAGTTTTCATGTACTCATGGCTTTTGGTTTTGAACAGAACTGTATCATAGTGTATGATGTACTCATGGCTTTTGGTATATAACAGAACTTGATGATGTAATCATGGCTTTTGGTAATTAACAGAACTGTATCATAGTGTATGATGTACTCATGGCTTTTGGTATATAACAGAACTTTATGATGCACTCATGGCTTTTGGTATTTAACAGAACTGTATGTTGTTCTCATGGCTTTTGGTATTTAACAGAACTGTATGATGTACTCATGGCCTTTTGTATTAAACAGAACTGTATGATGTGTACTTATGGCTTTTGGTATTAAATAGAACTGTATGATGTACTCATGGCTTTTGGTATTTAACAGAGCTGTATGATGTACTCGTGGATTTTGGTTTTTAATTGAACTGTATGAGGCTTTTGGTATTTAACAGAACTGTATGATTAGATAGGTTATGCAGAATTTCACCATACTTGCAGCAGCCTTCGATGTACTTATTCCATGCCACCCACCCTTCACTGATATTACCTGAATTGTTAGATGCTATATTTTAACGTATTTCATTTTCTTTTTTAGATAGGTTGAATGCGGTGTAAGAGATTGAGGACTTTAAATTAATATTGTTTGTATATAAATATAGCTTAATGGACAAATCATTAACATTAAATGAAATACGTTAAAATATAGCATATATATATATGTGTGTGTTAATATATATTAGACCGCTGGACATAGTGCAGGCGATTTGGTGCCACAGTGTCACAACGGTGTGAGTTCGAATCCCGCTGAGGGTAAACAAAAATTTGACAGTGTTAAAAATCTAATTCAAACAGCGTTGGGCTTAATTTGTAGAAGTATATATATAAATATTTGATATTAACCCTGTATTTCTGATGTTTCAGAAATCAGCTGGATAATCTGGTTGTCAAAACTTACCGTATTTCTGTGTTTGAGTTTGATTTAATTAATTCATATTCAGTTGAGCTGAGCAGGTGACACAATATGGACACAGAAACCTTGACTTGTGAGGATGGTGAATAAGAATATAATTTATTTTGCATTATATTTTGTTAGCAGACTTATCAGGCAAGCTATTTTCATAACTCAAATCATTGCATTGTATCACACGTGGCGTTATAACTAATTTCAGGTACGGTTTACTCGAGCTATTGCGCGATAATTAGTTCGATGTTTGCATTTACCGAAGTAAGTACTTTCTATCTGTAATATTGTTTTGACTATTTTTCAGGTGAAAAACAGTATGTTTTGTAGTGCGAAATGTAATAATTTTGGTCTTTGCATTTGAATAAAAATATAATTCTGTTCATATATTCGTACGCGATCAAGCTGGCTAGTGTTGTATTCATTACATTATGTGCACGTGATTATGTGTCATTATGTGTCATAACCATTTATTGTAAATCACGTGTTGTAAATGTGTTGAACAAATAAACATTTCGTACTATTATCATAAATGCACATTAAATCTGCTCTCATCTGAATTTAATTATATAACAAGAAAAGGTATTCGTTAAACCCATATCCAGAGATGTTCGATTTATATGTTATAGGTGTATCCCATTTGGTTTAATAGTTTTTTTTCAATTTGTTTTATTTAAAATTTTATCATATGCTGTAAAGGCAGGGGCGTAGCTAGACTAGTTACAATGTGGATTCACAAAGAACTAGTGGGGTCCGGGTATGCACCCCGGAATATTTTTGAAAACAATGGTGCAATTTGGAGAATTCTAAAGTGGTTTATTTAGAACTGAAATGGACAGTTTATTGATTACAGGGATAGATTGCAATTTTGTTCTTAAAATAATGTGGATTCAGCCGCGTACTCGAGTATAGGCAGCTACGCCCCTGAAAGGGATGCAAATATAGACGATTGTGACAGGCAAGAAATAATCATCTTGATTATAATATCTCAACTTTTAGAAGAGTACTGTAATAAAAAAAGCAAAGTTTTCGAAGAACATATATATATTGTTTACCACTAAAAATACATTGACCATAGTCAAGTGGTTCTGTGGGGGAAAATGTGAATGTAAGATCGGCAGTTATCGCGTCCTCGGAAAATCAAAGAAAACATACCGACAAGTTACAATTTTTATTGATTTAATTTTACTGTAATTACAATTGTTTCAAAAGATTTGCATTTAAATGTATTTTAAACGTCAAACTAGCATTCATGTGCATAAACCGATTGCTAAGAACTTTATAAAATTTTCAGAATTTAAAATAAAAAAAAACAATTAGAAGAAGAGTCTTATTTTGCAAAACAATTGATGAGATTATTAACTTCTACAATTATTTTCAACAATATAAACTGTTGATGACCTTTATCAAACAATCAATCTATTTTCTCTATAAAGCATGACCAATACACGTTTATTGACGTTCTTTTATTGGTTTTAGATCAAGTTGAATCCAATTATCATCATAACAAATGCTTATCTATGTTTCATTTAAATTGTTGTCAGCAACGAATAAAACAGCGAAATTTATTGCGTCACGTTTAAGAAATATAGGATCTTACATTGGTACGAGTGGATTATCGGATTTCTCCAATCGAGATAGTTATAAATTATGGAATTTTAAGTCCGAGCCTGGAGAAATCCGATAATCCAAGAGTACTAATGTAAGATTCTGTTTCTCTAATTTTAAAAAGTAGTAAATTTGCGAAACGAAGTACAAATTCTCCCAACCCCAATTTTACGTTCATGACGTGAATACGCGTTTAATTTAAGGCGTTTTGTTTATGACGTCATGAGTTCATATTGTGACGTAATTATTTTTAACCAATCAAATGCTGAGAACAACAAATTCACTAGTGACGAGAAATATTTTTTCCACACCGGTCAAGCGTTTGAAATATTACGTCAAAATTAAAGAAATTAAGGTCCGTAACACCGTTTGTGAGCACTAAAACACTTAAAGACATTTAAATAATGTGTCATAACTGCTAAAATACATTGTTTGTTTGTTTGTTTGATGGTGTTTAACGCCACTTTCAGCAATTTTTGCAGCTATATCATGGCGTCCATTTTTTATTGGGGGAGGAAGCCGGAGTACCCGGAGAAAACCCCCGACCTGCGGTAGGAAAACTGGCAATCCTTGTCAATTAAGATTGGAGTCGAGTACACCCTGCCTGCAGTGAGAATCGAACCCGCAATCTCAGTGTTGACAGACCACGTGATCAATAGTAGACGAACTACCTTGACCACTCGGCCACCGAGGCCCCCCTAAAATACATTGAAAAGCACTTCAGAACATCATTAATATATTACTTATATTTAGCACCTAAAGGCAAAATAATTTAAAATGCAGTGCCTTTATTGTACGTAACATATAATGTACGTAATGTTAATGTATGTAACGGTAATTTACGTTACATTACATGTGATGTTATATATTATTTTCCATTACACTATTTATTGTAGATGAGTTTGAGCCAATAAAATTATTTATATTTGTATTTGTATTTGTATTTTAATAATCTCTCATATTACAATACAAAATGGGTTCCTGTTTTAATCCTCCATTTACTTTAATTGAGTTTCCCCGATATGGTTCAACCATATCTTCTCTTGTTTATCTAACATCCTCATCTGACCGTCTTCTAGTCCGAGAATCCTCTGCCGTCCAACGCTTTTTTTTGCGTGATTCTCGGACTGTCTTTCAGTTGATTAGTAGGCAATGTACTAAACAAAATATTTTTGTATACCCCCGCGACCACATGTCGGGGGGGGGGGGGCGTTAATTTTACTCATGTCCATCCGTCCTTACGAATTTCAGTCAAGCTTTTCTCAGAAACAGTACATGAGAACAATTTGGAATTAAGCATGGTGGTTCAGTATCACAAGTTGTACGTCCTAAGCGACTTTCAGACCTGTCGGACAAATACTTCCTGTTTGGAGCTTCATTTAGCGGGGGCATCTGTGTCCCATGGACACATTCTTCGATTTTTTATCACAAATTTTAGATATAGTTAGCTTAGATGCTATCATCTCATATTTATAGTTGTCTAATGTAAATAATTATGACAACACTACTATAGAATGCTATACAATGCTCTACTAAGGAGTTTGGATTATTAGGGTTTGACTGACTGAATGAAAAATTGAAATTTACTTATAAGGATTTGACTGACTGAACGAAAATTTAAATATACACTTGGCCATAAGTTAGAGACCACCAGATTTTGCTTAAAAAAATAATTGTTTCTGGTTCTTTGTATAAATCTTATCAACAAAAGCTAGGTTTGTAGTATCTATTGTCTATTTTTAAATCGATCGATTTTATTACAATAAATACGTTACCATCATAAATTTAGATATTCTCCCTATTCGCAGCTTGTGAACCAGAAGTACTACAAATAAAATACCCTTTGAGACAATCCCCCATTCCCACCCGGCGCATGTGCAACCATACTCTCCATCATTTTTTCCGGTTCACCAAACAGCACGCACGTGAATTTGTTGCAGCCAAAGACTGTATATTCGGAAGAGTTTGTGAAGATTTGTTGTATAATAATTGTATTAATTACATTATTTTGTGAAGAGTTCAGGTAATATTTAGAAAAAAGACGTACTTGAACATGTCAATGTCACAAAACATCGGTGACAAGGAGGGCGGAATAGAATTGTCCCCATGGCGGTCATTGACCACCACTGATGATTTTTGGGATAAGAGTGTAGCCCCTGATGCTTCCTTGCTTCCAGGGTTTATTGCTTCCGCCCCTCGTACCTCGGCCTCTCAGCTTAGGCTTTCGGCGGTTAGTAAGGCTACCCATACCATTACTAGACCTGTGGACACCGTGGTAAGTTCTGTCTCAACTTCTGATACTTTCCCCACGGGAACAAGGAGTGATTCCTTTGCTAGGTCAAGGTGGCCTTTAAATTATCAGTACCCACCTCTGCCGGGCTACCCCCCTTATGACCCTTTTTCCTTGCCCCCTGGTTGGCAAGGTTCTAGGGACATGGCTAGTCGGGTGCCTTTAGAGTCTTCCCCTAGTGAAGATATAAAGGCCCTGACATGTTCGATCTCCAAATTGCAAGCTGTGGTTAATGCCCAATTCTTGCAATTGGGGAATCGAATATCTTTCCTGGAAAATAGGACTCCTTCTTTTTCTGAGTCGTCCAATTTAGCAACCCAGGCGCCTACTGCTATCCAGGAGGAGAGTGATAGCATTTCTCTGGCTCCTCGTAGTCAAGAATCGGTTCCAGATTCTCTGAGGAATATGGTGTATACCATTCAGAGGGAGCTTGGTAGCTTCCCTCTTTCCTCCCCTCCTTAAAGACCATTCCACCGTCTGATTTTATGACGTGTTCTGGTCTTGTTAAGGACAACCCTAAGGGTTATAGGTCCTTTCCAGAGTCTGGACATTTCAAGTCTTCCTTCTTGACTATTAATTCTACTTTCCAGGAGTTAGCTTCTTCAACTCCTCAGAAGTTCACTGGTTTTAGCCTTTTGTCTTTCCTAGGTAAGGTCAAGCCGAAGGATTTTGAGATCCACGGTTTTTCCATGGGAAAGTCGGCCCCAGTTGTTGATAAGGCTTTTTCTGGGGTTTTGGGTTCAAAATCAGTGGACGGTTTGAGGTTATCTCGGGCTTTGTGGGCAAAGTCAGAGAACAACCTCAGACTTTTGTCTTCAGTACTCCAGAATGCTGAGCATTTTTTGGCAGCAGCTGGAACCTTGCTGAAAGACAAGGGAGAGGAGTTTAACGAGCTTAAGGCTCTTCTCCTGCAAGTGGATGGTAGCCTAGGGGCCTCGCAGTTACTGTTGCCTGGCACTCTGGCTAACTTTTCCTTTGCTAAGAGGCAAGAGATTTTAGAAAAATCTGTCTTTGAGGTTTTGCAGGAGTCGTTATTTTCTCCTCTTTTTGAGGAGAAATTGTTTGTGATGTCCTTGGATATACTTCATACTGAGGTTAACAAGGTCCCTCTCACTGTGAAAGTTGATGTTCAACTTTCCGATGGTAAGAGGAAAGTGTCGACGTCTCAGTCACACTCATCCTCTGCCAAACCTCAGGGTTCAGTATCTCGGCCCACACTTGGTGGAAAGAGATCAGCTAACCCTAGTTCTGCTGTTCCTTCTTCTGCTGGCAAGAAGCGCAGATTTGTGAGGAGGAAGAAACAGCAGAAATGATGGGCTTTCCCCTCCGGTAGTACTTCCCCGGCTTCCCTTGGAAAAGGTGTATTTTACTACTCTTCCTGGGATCCCAGTGGGGGGCAGGTTGTCTCACTTTCTTCCTCAGTGGCAACTGATTACAGAAGACAAGTGGGTTCTATCAGTACTACGGAGGGGACTGGGACTTCATTTTCAGGAGGTCCCCCCATTGTCAGTTCCCTTGGATCTTTCCCAGACAAGAGATTCTGTCAAGAATCGATTGTTGCAGGAAGAGGTGGGAACCCTGCTTCAGAAAGGTGTATTGGAGGAAGTTATTCCACCAATCAGTCCAGGTTTTTATTCCCGTCTATTTTTGGTTCCCAAAAAAGAACGGGAAAATGAGACCTGTACTAGACCTTTCGGCCCTGAATCGGTTCGTGGTGGTTCCCCATTTCAAAATGGAAACCAACAGGTCAATCAGGGCATCCATCCTTCCTGGGATGTAGACTACCTCTCTAGGCTTGACCGATGCCTACTTCCATATTGGAATACCACACAGGTTTCGGAGGTATCTTAGGTTGGTGTGGGCAGGCAAGGTTTATGGTTTCAAAGCAATGCCCTTCGGCCTTTCCACGACCCCTTTGGTATTTACAAGAGTGTTTCAGACTGTTGTGGTTTTTCTTCACACCCAGTCGATTTTCATTCACTCTTACCTCGACTATTCTCTGGGGAAGAATCAGTCTTTTTCTCTTCTGGAAGAACACACCCAATTTGTAATCCATCTTTTTGAAATTGGGTTTTCTGATTTCCTGGGAGAATCGGACATTCTCCCCAGTCAAGATTTCATTTTTCTCGGGGAAAGGTACCTTACAGTCTTGGGCCTTGTTGTTCCTCCAGAGGAGAAAATTCTGAAGCTGCACCAGCTAGTGATCGAGATTTCGCAAGCCTCTTCAATCCCTGCTCGACGTTTCCTTCAGTTAGTGGGTTTCCTAATATCACTGATGGACATAGTACCATTGGGTCGCCTTCACATTCGACCTATTCAGTGGTATCATGGAGTTTTGGCATCCAGCATCTCAGGAATGGGAAGCTTTCATTCCTGTGAAGCCTCAACTTCCTCATCTCAATTGGTGGTTACAGAGGGAGAACCTACTAAAAGGTTTACCTCTAGATCCCCCAGCTCCAAAACTGACGCTGTTCACAGACGCCTCTATTTCAGGTTGGGGCGCTTATCAGAAGGCAGGTCAGTTTCAAGCCTTTGGTCTCCTCTCGAGTTGGAGGATCACATCAATGTTCTGGAGATGAGGGCAGTTTTGCTGGCCCTGAGACACTTCTTAGAAGTAGTTCAGGGTCAGCCTCTGTTGATAGCCACAGACAATTCAACTGTGGTGGCTTATCTTCAGAACCAGGGCGGAACCCACTCTTACCCTCTGTTTCTTCTCTGCAGAGAGATTCTTCTGTTTTGCAACAGAATCGATACTTCTCTGACAGTGAGGCATGTACCAGGCAGACAGAATCTTGTAGCAGATCTTCTCTTCTATCTCGCTCTCAGAACCCTGTGAATACAGAATGGGAATTACATTCAGCAGTTTTTCAGCAGATCATTCTGTTGTGGGATCTTCCCCACATAGATCTGTTTGCAACTAGTTTAAATCACAAACTGGAAACGTATGTATCTCCTATTCCGGACGACAAGGCGATAGCAGTTAAATGCTATGTCGATTCCTTGGAAAGGGATGCGGTTACATGTTCCTCCCTTTCGTCTCCTTCCCTGAATTCTGTACAAGATTCGCAAGGACGGTTGCAAGACCATTCTTATTGCTCCAGCCTGGCCGAGACAGAGTTGGTTTCTAGATCTGCTGCAGTTGTCCTGCGCAAATCCTCTTTGTCTTCCTCTTCGGAAGGATCTATTATCCTAGTTCAAAGGCAGGAAGCTACACTCAGGTGTTCAGCTTCTACGTCTTCACGCTTGGATGCTATCAGGTCAGGAATCAGAAAGAGAGGCTTTTCTGGTAGGGCAACCAAGCGTATCTCTGGATCAGTTAGACAATCCACACGGGCCATCTATGACTCCAAGTGGTCAATCTTTTGATCCTCTCTCAGCCTCTGTACAACAGTTAGCTGATTTTTTCATTTTTCTTTTCAAGGATCAAGGTTTTGCACTATCTACTATTAAAGGTTATAGGTCTGCTATTTCCAGAACTATTCACCTTTCTGGAGGTGAGAATTTTGGAGAAAACCAGTTTTTGTCTCTCCTTATTAAAAATTTTTACTTGGAGCGTCCCAAACAGAGACGTTTGGTTCCTCCTTGGAACTTGGCTGTAGTTTTGAAAGCCTTACAGCTTTCTCCTTTTGAACCTTTGTCCTCTACTAGTTTCCAACATTTATCTTATAAATGTTGTTTTCTTCTGGCCTTAGCTTCTGGACGGAGGAGAAGTGAGATTCATGCTTTTTCAATTTCTGAATCCTGTATGCGATTTACAGCAGACAAGACTTCAGTGACACTGTTAACAGATCCTTCTTTCCTAGCCAAGAATCAATTGGCAGACAAAGGCTCTGGGATTATCACCATTCCTTCCTTACCTGCAGTGGCCGGTGATAAGACTTTGTGTCCAGTTAGAACCTTGCTGGAATATTTGTCTAGGTCTTCTAGCATGAGAAGACCTTACTCTACCCGTGTATTTATACCTATTAAAAAGGGAGTGCGGGATATTTCAGCAAAAACCATTTCTACTTGGATTTGTCAAACTGCCCTTATGGCTTACAAATCCTCTCCTCCTAATACATTATCTAAGCATCAAGTTAAGGCACATGAAGTAAGAGCGTTAACCTCCTCCTGGAATATTTTTAATTCCTCTTCTTTATCTGAGGTTTTGTCAGCTTGTTATTGGAGGTCAGACAGTACCTTCTATAACCACTACTTGCGCTCTATACCCCATCATTGTGACAACCTCGTTGCTTTGGGACCTTTGGTCACTGCTCAACAGGTGGTGGTTCCCCCCAATTTTGAGGGGGATTCAGCATTACGTTAATTTCAGTTTATATCTAAATTTATGATGGTAACGTATTTATTGATATAAAAACTCAATTTTTAGAATTAAAATTTGGTTTTGTAAAATAAATACCTACCATCATAAATTGAAGGTCCCTCCCACCTCCCCTTCATCCCCCTCTGGGAACTAGCTGTTTGTTTCACAGAAAAATGATGGAGAGTATGGTTGCACATGCGCCAGGTGGGAATGGGGGTTGTCTCAAAGGGTATTTTATTTGTAGTACTTCCGGTTCACAAGCTGCGAATAGGGAGAAAATCTAAATTTATAATGGTAAGTATTTATTTTACAAAATTTTAATTCTAAAAATTGAGTTTCACGATACAATAACAATAGATATTTAAAAAAACACTACCCTCAGCTTTTGAAAACACAAGTTGGGCGCCTTTTTCATTTCATCATGTGCACGTGCGTAAGATGTAAAATTTATCCTGCTTTGAAATCATTTCAACATCGTACGTCGAAAACTAGCAGATGAAAAGAGAAATGGCAAGCAGTTGGAATGATAAGGGCTGGAATGACACAGCGGCAGGTTTCAGATAGTTCAATTTTAGCCATTGTGTCATCAGTAGGCTAATAAGACGATATGAACTGGTATTGTTGGGGAAAGGCCAAGATCTTGGCGACCGAGGAAGACAACAGAGAGAGAAGATAGATTACTTCGAAGACTTGCTAGACAACAACCTTTAACCACTGCAAACAGGTTGCGTAGTCGAGGGTGGAATGTCCATGTTAGAATCAGTAGACGGAGAATAAACATAAGGCAAAACTGCGAAAAACTTCGAGCACGGAGACCAATAAAGCGACCAGCACTTACACAAAGACATAAGGATGCCCGGCTGCAGTGGGCGCGTGACCATATCAGGTGGAATATTCACTCTTGGAAAAGAATTAATTGGTCCGACGAAAGTCGTTTTTTTCTTAAACCAGTTAATGATAGGATGCGGGTATGGCTTAAACGCAACACAGCTTTTGATATCGAACTACAGCTTTTGGTGGTGGCGGAGTGTTAGTTTGGGGCTGCTTCTCATATGACTGTAAGTTGGACTTTTATCCATTAAATCGCTAACTAACTGCTTTCAAATACAGAGATCAAATTCTGGACCCCCGTATTGTGCCCCATTTAAATGCTCATCCACTTGGAAACAGACCCGTGTTCATGTACGACAACACAAGACCTCATAGAGCACGCATCGTCAAAGATTACTAGTATCTTGCAAATGAGCCAATTGAGACATTATCATGGCCTGTCATGTCTCCGGATATGAATCCGATAGAGCATGTTTGGGACTATCTCGGCCGGAAAGTGAATGAACATGACCCTCCATGTCAGAACATTCAAGAATTGCGTGATACTTTAATTCATGAGTGGCGGCAATTCCCTCAACGTAGACGTAAGAGACTTGTCCAGATCATGACGAGACGAGTTCAAGAATTGCACCGGAAGCTAAGTGGATGCACACGATACTGACTCTTTTCTGAATAAATGTTTTAAAATGATTTCTTCTTACATCTTAATAACCCTCAACCTGCCAATTCTTTGTATGTAACATTACCAGCGAAACTGAAACTTTTTTGAGTTATGATTTTGCAGTTTTATGGCCTTTTTTTCCAAAATACATCTTGTTGGTCTTTTCTATACATTTTGAATAGTAAAGTCATAAACTTCTTTTAAATAGTCGACTATTTTAAACGAAACGTGAAATGAACAATGGATGGCTATACATGTATATTGATAAAAATATTGGTTTTAAAAAATTACCTCCGCTAAAATCCTGGTGATCCCTTACTTATGGCCAAGTGTTTTTGACCAGTGCTTGGGCGTTCAATATCTCAAGTTGTAGAGTTTTTATACCCCGCCACACAAAGTGGCTGGGTACTATGTGATACCCTTCGTAACAGGTTTTTCGGCTTCTACTAAAAGGATTTAATTCATATTTGGTGCACAGCTTTAGCATGATGAGTTGTGCCGTACCTCCCCTTTCCATGTCCGTCAATGTTCTACTGTATCCGTCTGTATGCAGCGCTACTAAAAAGTCTTGATTACACACAACGCGCGTCTAAAGTAGTAAATTTTAAAACCTTGGTACCTCTTATGACAATTTATTATCACCATTCCCCGTAGCAACCAACACTTCCACGTGGATGTAGTACAAAAAGTGCAGGCTGTCAGTCTGGATTAAACCTCCATAGCAGAGGCTTCATTTGTATTATATTCTTGGCTTTGTCAGTGATTACTATGATTGACAGTTTTTATTGGTATGAATAATTTTCTTTCACTTTAGTTTTGCTGGATGGCTTTGTGAAAGATTGGCCTTTTTCAAACAAAGGCAAGAAACCAAATCAGTCAATCCGCATTAAGACAAACAACTACAACAAAATTGACTGTCCAGAACCCCCATGTGTTGCATAGGGTTGGCATTCAGTATGCATACATGCATGCATACATACATACATACATACATACATACATACATACATACATACATACATACACACACATACATACATACATACATACATACATACATACATACATACATACGTACGTACGTACGTACGGACGGACGGACGGATGGACGCACGCACGCACGAAGGCAGGCAGGCATGCAGGGAGGGAGGGTGAGTGGGAGGGAGGGATGGATGGATAGATGGATGTGTTACAGATCAACAATATGAAATAGTTATACAAAATGCATACACTTTTATAAAGGAAACAAATATATTACTCCTGACATGTATTTCATTGAATAACATGTCATGAGGAATCTATTTGTTTCCTTTATAAAAGTGTATGCATTTTGTATAACAATTTCATATTGTTGATTTGTAATATTTGAGTTCAGCCCTAGCAATAGATGTATATCTATATTATTATACTCTGTTACCCAGTTCAGGTTCGCTAATATAGCACGTATAGCATTCGTGTACAAATGACATTCAAATAAAAAATGGTAGCTGATTTCTTAAGGATATCTACACCGATAAGATGCATTTTGAATCATATTAACTTTAAACAGATCATTACTGTGAAAAGATGTATGAAGTTTTCTAGAACCAATTGAGAAACGTCTAGGGACTTTAGTTTTATCTCTTTGTAATTTACTTTTAAAGCCAGAAGCACTATGTTCCGGACTGCCACGTCCAGACAGTTCCACTGGAAGATACACGATGGTAAAAACGATTCCTTGGTTATAGGGCATCCTCACAAGTCAGGGTTTGTGTGTCCACATGTGTCCAAAGAAACCCTGATTTGTGAGGATGTGGTTAGGGACAGTCTACAATAAGGGACATTTAAATCGTCATCATTTCTTAAGCAAAATGTCGTTAGATACTGAATGAGGGGGGGGGGGTGGGGGCAACGACCACATGTACTCTGGGGCTTTATTATAGTACATAGAATGAAACATATGTAATTTTCTTCGTTTTCGTCTGACTTCTAACTTTTCCCACCCAATTTCCCTATAAATTGGTCCATCCTTTTAAATGTTTACATGTCCGTCTGAAGATTAAATTTCCTAAAATATTATTCATTACATGTATAAGTATTCCCTTCAGAGGCAATTGAAATTATTCGCTCGTTGACCAACTTTTCTCGGTTGATAACTCAAAATGTCCTTTACAAATATTCTAGAGAGATTGAACGCTGGACATTATTCAGCTAAAATTTTTCTCTAATTCTGATTTGGCAGTTGAGATTAAATGATCAGTGAAACGATTACATGTATATGAATACGAATTATGACCGTGTATGAAAGAATGCATCATTCACAGACACTTTGGTCAGTTAATGACATGTCAACAAATGAGCTGTATTTTCTGTCCTTTTTTGGTAACTAGTATGACATCGCTTGTAGTAAAATATTGCATTCATAAATATTACATGATCTCTATTCATGTACAACATAATAATAAAGGAAGTGGATTATAATTTATTATTGCAAAATATCGCAATTACTTTTTATTTTTGTTTTTTGAATTCGTTGTTTTCTGTTTTCTCTTACTTTCTTTTTTAACAAAGTCGTAATACGGAATGATAATGTACACTGCACTTTGGCCGACAGAATTTTGTTGAATAAACATGTTAAATAATATAGAACTATAAATGCATTTATATTTTATTATCGTACATCCCCATTGACAAAAAGTCCATTCGCTACCAAAATGTTTATAAAGCTAAATTAAGGCGACATAAAGCTTGCTAATTTATTTCCTCTCTTGATCTCTCTTGACGGCACAATCGGACACAGAATCGCACCTTATTCTAACATCTGTGGGCATTCCTATCAACATATTTACACCCATTTATGACACATGTTTGACTGGTTTCTTTAACAACATCTAGGCATTTCGTTGATTTAAGTGATGTTAATGGAGCACTCAATTTGTAAAATCATCGTGATTTACTTATTTTTTTATAGGTTTCTAATCAGGCTTAAAATCAGGTGTAAAATGAGAATTGAGGCACGGATATATTTTGATAATTTAATAAATAATAAATAATTGGAAGACGGATAAATCAGATACTGATGAAAATTCAATTGACTCAAACACATGGGTGGAACATTTTAGAACCCTACATTCTGAAACTCGCAAAAACTTTGAACTAAGACTAAAAAAACTAAACTGTTTGCTGAACAATAAAGAGCAAAATCATAGAGAATTCAATGAACTTGACTACCTAATCACATCTAAAGAGGTTTCTTCTGCTCTGACAACTGCAAAGAATGGTAAAGCAAAAGGTATAGACCTAATATCTACTGAAATGTTGAAAAGTGGTCATACTGTTCTTTTACCATGCTTGGTGAAACTGTTTAACCTGTGTTTTTCAAATAGTTATTATCCCCATTCTTGGGCCAAAGGTTATATTATACTTATATATAAATCTGATGATAGAAATTACCCGGATAACTACAGTGGTATCACAATAACTAGTAATTTATGTAAGCTGTTTAATAATATTCTCAATAACAGACTAGATAAATTTCTAATAGACAAATATTGTAGTACAATAGATGGTAGATTATATGCTTGTTTTATAGATTTCAAGAAGGCATTTGACAGTGTGATCCATGCCGGGTTAAAAGTGAAACTTTTGGAAGCTAACATTTTATAATATTATCAAAAATATGTATAAAAGAGAGAGGCATGTGTGAAAATCAATGACTCTCTTACATCCTATTTCCCTATTCATCTTGGAGTACGTCAAGGTGACAATCTAAGTCCTACTTTATTTAAAATATTTATTAATGACTTACCTTCCTATCTACAAAATTGTCATGACTCTGTACAAATACAAAATGAAGAACTGGACTGTCTTATGTATGCAGATGATATAGTTATATTTTCACTTTCTCCTGAAGGTCTCCAGGATAAACTCAATAAGAAAAATATTGTGATGATTGGGGTATGAATGTAAATATAAAAAAGACAAAAATGATTATTTTTAATAAGGCTGGGAGAACTATTAAGCATAAATTTTTATTTAAAAGGTATGAAATAGAATGTGTATCAAGCTACAATTATTTGGGAATTTATTTTAGTGCTTCAGTGGCAAAATATGAATTACAAAAGAAAGCTTTAAAGCGTTTTATAAGTTACGAAAAGATTTTCTCAGCTTAAATCCTAACATCAAAACTAGCCGTAATGTCTTTGATCACACTATAAAGCCCATTTTGCTATATGGATCTGAAATTTGGGGAATAGTGAATTTAAATAATAAAAAGTTCAAAGGAACCTCTGGTACTCATTTATCTATTGATGAATATTACAAAAATTTTAAGGGTGAATCCTTACATTTAAAATTCTGTAAAAATGTATTAAGACTAAACAAGAAGGCAGTAAATCATGCTACACTTTCTGAGATGGGTAGAAATCCATTACATTTTGATATTATTAAAGCTTTGTTAAAATATCTGTATAGATTAGAAAATCTTTCATCAGAATTTCCTTTGTTAAAAGATGCATTTCTGTGCAGCAAAAATCTTCATTATAAAGGCACATCCTCCTGGCATTCATCTGCTGAAAAATTACTCCATGTATTTGATATAAAAGAGGATACATTTATCTATAAAAAAGATAAATTTGGCTCAATATTAATACAATCACTGAAAAAGAAATATTCATCAGATTGGAAAGAAGTAAATGAAAAGTTAAAAGATGGTAAACTAGTTACATATATTTATCTTTAAAAACACACTTTGGAATAGAAAAATATCTAAACATTGTAAAATATGAATATAGAAAAGCTATTTGCAGATTTCGGGTATCGTCACATAGATTTAATGATAGAAACTGGTAGATATAACAAGATACCAAGAAATGACGGATTATGTAAGAAACGTAGTGAAAAAAAATTGAGGATGAAATATATTTTCTTCTTAAATGTCCTTTACTTAATGATAAAAGAGCAGAAATCATTAATCTTTCAAATTTTAAATCTAAACATTATAAACAATTATCTGACTCCAACAAATTGAACAATGAAGATACAGATATTCTAAACAGTGTTGGAAAATTTTTAGTAGACAATATGTCCTAACTCATTTATTGTAATAAACAAAATAGGAATGTATGTCATCTATATGTATTTATATATACTAGTTTTACGTAATGTCTCTCTCTCTCTCTATATATATATATATATATATATATATATATATATATATATATATATATTCACTGTAATGCAACTATGGATCAAGCAACTCTTTCTCTTTTTTGTGTAAAATTTCATTTGCCTATTACGGGCCCTTAATTGGAAATAAAGAATTTGAATTTGAATTTGAATTTACAACTACCCAATGATATTTTTTCCATAAAAAACTACTTTTTCATTTATTTTGGAGCGGTACAAAATATTACCCTTTTGGGCCGCACATCCGTATTCACCCTCTCCCGGTGCAGTAGCTGAACAACGTTCCGTATAAATTGGGTAAATCCGAATTTGGTTCACACAACTACTTTTCTGAAAGCCTGGTTACCTACTCCTCTGGTCGTGTCAGTGAGGGTAGTTGAAATTTTCTTCTTACTTGACTTTAACAGCACAAAGTTTGATTTGGGGTCTAGGTGGCTTATTTATTAAGGTAGTTTTACTACATTTATAATAATAATAATAGTAATATTTATTGGTTCAATTGCAATAATTGGTAAGACCTATACTTTTGTATTTTTATAGTACATCAATAATTACTCAATTCGCCGATTGCGAATTAAGTGGTGTTACCTCCCTTAAAGGGGCGGGTAACCGCGATTTACATGTATGACTCGCACATGCAGTATATGGTTAAAACTAACTTTCACTTCAGTGAGAAAATACTTATTTCCAATGCATTAAAAACCATAAAAACAATGTTTTGCAACATATATTGACATCGTTATTGTGACGTTCCAGTTTTATTTTTGGGTTCACACAATTGTTCATTTGACAGATAATATACTGGTCACGGAGTAGTTCTCGCCGGCAAGTAATTCTCGCCACCCGATTTTTTGACAGTTTTTGTGAAAAATTAGAATTTTAAAAGGGATAATCGTAATTTGTTTTGGATTGAACATAGTGAAATCTATCAAATGAACCTTTTTTGTCGATTTCAATGGAACAATAACGGCACAGTCACCAAAACGGCGAGAATTGCTTCTGTCATTTTTATGGCGAGAACTACTCTCTGACCAGTAATTGTCTAGAAATTCAACAACAATCGGACGTGCACAATGCGAGTATTCAGTGTCTATTATCATTCCTTTGAACGCCTGATGTGACTTAATTGACAGGTGGGTGGCCCCGTGTATCAAAAGCAACACACCTATTACAATCCAATCAATAGGTGTGGCGGGAAAAACTTAACGATGGGAGGAGCATTCCTTCATAGGCTTGAAATCACGTGTTAATACATCTCTACATGACTGCAATAAAACGATGCTCCTTTCTGGGTTGCAATAATTTTCTTAAACATTCCAATTAAAAACATGAAAAAAGGAAATAATCTTAAGCTATTTTATTTTCAACATATTCCACTAAACCTACGACTGCAATTTGGAAAATGCTTATCCCAAATCTTGTGGGTAAAAAATACCTTGGAAGGTCGTATCCGAAACAAACAATACATTTTCCCATGGTAATTATTACAAATTGCACGTGTACCTTTTCCAATTAACACCATTCACCTGTACAGGAAGCTTCTCAGTGGGATATTTTTTTATTATAGGTATATGTAATCATTAAATTATCCGTAACTGATAACTGTCTACCTATTGAAATCTGTGCTCACATATATCAGAGGCTTGTAATTACATGTACAAGTAATACATTTATGTCATTTACATTCCACGTATATTTGTTGACACTACAATAAAAATCACCTTTATCTAACTGGCAGCCAGGTATGGTATCTTGCATCCGATGAACAGGTAATTAATTTCCTTGGGGCACAGTGTGAAAGTAATTTATACTAACAATTTATTAGCAGCTTATTAACTACAGTTCATATGTTAACACTTTTTGTGTATACTTATAAATTAGGAGTTTTTAAATACACACTTTTATTTGACAAAAGTTTGCAAAGTCTGTATATCTGATACATATTTTAATATCCCTTTTTATTTAATGGGGTTTTCACCTACGTAGGTGCCAATTAATTGTTTATTGAAGGTATAGTGTGACAGATTTAGTTATGGCTTGTATACCAACTACAGTCTTACATGTAAACTAGAGTTACCGAACATGTTACCGGTAGGTGGCGCGCATATGGAAAGACGTGAATTTACTGTATAATACTAGTCCGAGAATCCTCTGCCCGTCCAACGCTTTTTTTCCTTTTTTTGCGTGGGACGTCAGAGAGCTCTCCATAGGCAAAACAGCGTATTTTTTTTTTTGCTACACCGGTCTGAGTCGGCAAATTTCATCGTGTCCAGATGTTAACACATTTTCATCCAATTAAACATGTAAATCGCTTCTTTAGATATTTTTCTCTATGAATATTATCATCATACCTTCAATCAAGATGATTCAAGTCCATTTCTAAGCTCATTTCCATCGATACCCTTACATTCGGACATTTCAATTTCATTTTCCACAGTAAGTCACGTGACAACAATTTGACCTAAATCCAGTGCTTTAATTAGCTTGACAACGTATTTACATGTACTCCATTGTATTGAAAAATAATTCATTCACCAATGAATTTCTAGATGAGATAATGTGGTTAAGAAATTTGATTGAATACATATTATTTTCGAGCCAATAGGTAGATTATTAAGCTTAGAGAGGCAAGCACTGTTAGTGGTTTTACAGTTAACACTTAAAATTTCTTTTATAAACTTACTATGAAATTTCTCATACATAAATGAGCTTGTCTTAGGGAAATTGGTAGCAGATTCCATGCCCCATAGTTAAATTCAATGCCCACATTAATGTCAACAATTAAGCAGCGAATTTGAGCCAGAAAATCAAATATGGTCAAGGTGTGCTCCCCAGCTTAAAACATACGTGTCCTGAAAAAAGTCCTTCCATTGGACCACATGTATGGCTAGTAACTGGTTACAAGTTTTAAAAACTTAACATTTTAGGGGGACATTTTCTAAAATGGTAACATTTATTAGGTTACATCATTATAAATGAGTTACAAATTAGGAACATTTAGGAACAACTTGTTTATAGAAAATATTTTAATTTGCAATGGGACATTTTCTAAAATGGTTACATTTAGGTAACATCATTATAAATGAGTTACAACATGTGTACAAGTAACATTATAAGGTATTACCTGGTTATAGAAAAAACTTTATACTTTTAAGGGGACATTTTCTAAATGGTTACAAATAAGTTACAAATAAGGTACATTTTAAGGATATAAAGTTAGGATTTTGTGATTCAACAAAACACCATGATAATGACACTATGTTTATATCTTTGGTAAATATTGTGTTGGGTTGATTGTGTTTATTTTTAAATTTCTTTTGAAATATGCAATTTTGATTTTTGTCTCGCCTGCGACGAAAGTCGCTGGAGGTGAGACATATGTATGGGAATCCGGCGGCGGCGGCGGCGTAAACACTTGACATCTTGCTTCATATCTTTGTAAGCCCAAGCCATAGGTCCATCAAATTTGGTCCAGAGGTAGCTTATGATGAGTACTTGCCAGTCAGTCACCTGTCGCCTGACCTTGACCTCAATTTCATGGTCCAGTGACTACGTTAAAGTTTTTGGGTTACGACAGTTCCTCTGTAACTACTCATGGTAGGATGACAATATTTGGTGTATAGGTTGCTGATGACTAGTACATGACTGTCTGGTAGGTGTCACCTGACCTTGACCTCAATTTCACGGTCCAGCGACTACGTTAAAGTTTTTGGGTTACGACAGTTCCTCTGTAACTATGCATGGTAGGATGACAATATTTGGTGTATAGGTTGCTGATGACTAGTACATGACTGTCTGGTAGGTGTCACCTGACCTTGACCTCAATTTCAGGGTCCAGCGACTACGTTAAAGTTTTTGGGTTACGACAGTTCCTCTGTAACTACACATGGTAGGATGACAATATTTGGTGTATAGGTTGCTGATGACTAGTACATGACTGTCTGGTAGGTGTCACCTGACCTTGACCTCAATTTCACGGTCCAGCGACTACGTTAAAGTTTTTGGGTTACGATAGTTCCTCTGTAACTACCCATGGTAGGATGACAATATTTGGTATATAGGTTGCTGATGAATAGTACATGACTGTCTGGTAGGTTCCACCTGACCTTGACCTCAATTTCACGGTCCAGCGACTACGTTAAAGTTTTTGGGTTACGGCTGTTCCCCTGTAACTATGCAGGGTATGGTGACAATATTTTGTATACAGGCCACTGCTGATATTTAATGCTATTTACGTAATGCTTATGACGAAATTTATTTTCGTTACTGATGCGGAATGCAGGCGAGACGTTTTTCTGTGTCCACACTTGTAAATAAAATACACTATAAAAATGGACTTTCACTACAATTTTTTTTAATTGAGATTAAGTATATACATGTACAGACACTTCAAATTGTGTGAATTAAATAATAGAATTTTGTTATAATTTTAAAAACAAAATGGAAAATTAAATAAACTGACAACTAAAGTGTTTTTCTACACTTTATAATATTTAAAAACATAACTGAAAAGTACTAAATGAAACTAGAACCGAATGTAGGTGGATATTTTGAAAATATTGTTACAAATCAGCATAAATAAATGTTCTGATAATCAACTGTATTAAAAATAGATATTAATAATAACTGTTAGACAAGAATATGTTTAGAAATTTTATTGTTTAAAATTATATGATTCAAATGAATAAAACCTTTGTTATATATTTATACCCCCCGCTTGAGCGGGGGGTATATAGTGTTCATGGTGTCCGTCCGTTACACTTTCTCTTATTTGCAACTCCTACACCACTGAATGGAATTTTATGAAAGTTAACTTACACAGAATCTTTTTCACATAGAGATAGTGCCATTGTGCAGGAGATATTTAACATTTTGATCGGAATGATATTTGGGGTTTCCCATAGAAAAACATGGACATTGTCATTGACCTAAGGGGGTCCTCATCTCTTATGTGCAACTCCTCCTACACCACTGAATGGAATTTGTTGAAACTTACGCAGAATCCTTGTCACATAGTGCCATTGTGCAGGAGATATTTATTATTTTGATCGGAATGATATTTGGGGTTTCCCATAGAAAAACATGGACTGTCATTGACATAAAGGGATACCCATTTCTTTTGTGCGACTCCTCCAACACCACTAAATGGAATTTGATGAAACTTACACAGAATGTTGTCACATGTATTGCCATTGTGCACTAGATAATATTAAACATTTCAATTGGAATGATATTTGGGGTTTCCCATAGAAAAACATGGACTTTGTCATGGACATAAGGGATACCCATCTCTTATGTGCAACTCATTCCTACACCACTGAATGGAATTTGATGAAACTTACACAGAATCCACATGGTGCCATTGTGTAGGAGATATTTAACATTTTGATCAGAATGATATTTGGGGTTTCCCATAGAAAAACATGGACTGTCATTGACATAAGGGGATACCCATCTCTTATGTGCAACTCCTCCTACACCACTAAATGGAATTTGATGAAACTTACACAGAATCCATGTCACATAGTGTCATTGTGCAGGAGATATTTAACATTTTTATCGGATTGATATTTGGGGTTTCCCATAGAAAAGCATGGACTTTGTCATTGACATAAGGGGATACCCATCTTTTATTTGCAACTCCTCCTACACCACTGAATGGAATTTGTTGAAACTTACACAAAATCTTGGTCACATATTGCCATTGTGCACTTAATATTAAACATTTTGATCAGAATATTATTGGAGGTTTTCCATAGAAAAACATGGACTTTGTCATTGACATACTAGTAGGGGATGCCATTCTTTGGGGGATTGCGGAGGGTTACATGTTTTATCTGCAACTTCACCTTCACGTTTAACTAGATAAAGTTTCAATTTCATAATTAAGAACACCTGAATTTTCAAAGTACATATGTAGTTGTGAAGCGGGGGGTATCAATGGTGAGCATTGCTCACAGGTTTTTTTACTCAAGTTTTTTATCTGCTCATTTTGTCATCCTTTTGAAAAATATTTAAATATGGTCAAGGTGTGATACTTATGCTATTTCTACTAAAAATTATTTGTTTATTTGTTAAATATAATTAACTGAAATAATAGATTAATTACAAAATCAGTCAGTCTACACAAAAATATATTTCTGTTTTAAATTAGACATGTTTCTATAATGTCATTTCACTCGTGATAGTATCAACATGTATTGAATTATAACATATTTTTTTTTATCAAACAGATACTCCCAGATAGATAGCACATGTACAGTTTATCCGTTTTAGGGCATTTACATGTATATGACACATGACACAGTTTCTGATATATTTTGTTATTGTACTAGTATTGTATAAAATATTTTAAAAATTCAATCAAACATACTGTTATTATAAAAAATGCAAAATATGATTATGTTCGATGAGGTTTCGTATTCCATTTCCACTTCTTATTAATTGCAGTACATTTGTTTTCCTAGTCAGTAAAGGAATAAATATCAAAGAAAATAATTATAAATTGATTAATGAAAGAAATTTTGAGCAGTAGTCTAAACAATATGTGGAAGATTTCTTTAATCTTGTCATTTATTAATTAACTAACAATTTTTTTGACCACCCGATTAAGTATAATTGATCATTGTGTGTTATTATGTTTTATCAAGGAAAGTGGTGTTAAGTGGATGATGTCTTAATGAAGAAACCAGCATGTGGCAACAACAATTTAATTCCAATTAATTAACAGTGGTGTCAAACAACTACGAGGGGATCAAACCATTGTTGCGGTTATGTAAAACAACCTGTCAAGATGTTTGTTTGTTTGTTTGAATAATGTTTAATGCCACTTTCAGCAATTTTTCAGCTACTGTAAATCAGGGTATTTTGGTTGTAGTTTAATTTTGGCTTTTTTGGTGCTTTCAGTGAAAGAGCCAAAATTAAACACACCAAAATAAAGCATTCACCAATATTTGACATGCCAAAATAGCTCAGCTGACCTGTTAGACAATATCGTAAAGTCTATGGCTTAAAATATCGGCAATAAACAAGTGTCTGTAAAGGAAAATTACAGGTATACAGCATATTTCGTTATTTTATTATAAAACTGTTAAGAAAACACAATGTGTGAATTTCTATTCATAAATAATTATGTCCGGCTTAATTTACTAATTAGACTCTGTTATTGATAATAAAAATAACACCCCATCGTCATTCAGTCAAGATATAATGCTGGAATACAAAAAGATTTAAAATGATTGTTAATTACTGACAAAAGGTCAATAATTAACATTTGGTCTATACGATATGTGTGGTAATTAATTAATGTCATAAAATTTAATGAACACAGTTTAAGCGTCGGGTTGGATCTCAAAGTGGATAGACGCCTACGCCACAAATTATATACCAATCATATATATTTATCTTTCTCACTACTGCGATTTAAAGAGAGCAAATATCGAAGGTGCCAAATTTAACATCAGTTGGATGAAACACCAAAATAAAACACATGGCTTTTGAGAGAAAAACGCCAAAATAACCTGATTTACGGTATTTCATGGCATCCAGTTTTTATTGTGGGAGGAAGCCGGAGTACCTGGAGAGAACCCCTGGTCAAGATGTTTGAGAAGAACTCAAAACTGAAAATTTTCAGCAGACATTTTGGCTTTCATTGTGGTTTTATAAAGATTTTATAGAAATTATTTAATAGCTTGATTAATTCTGCTTTTTAATTGCTTTTTACTGTAAATAATGATAGTGCTAAATTTTTGTGTAAATATTTTGTTTTTGTTTAAGTTCTGTTTTGGTGCTTAATTATTTTTTCTGTCAATATTTAGTGCTAAACCTTTTTTTGTTTATTTATTTTAAGTATTTCTTTAATTTAAATTTAGCATTTGACATTTACCATGGATATCTACATGTATGTGGTAAAACAGACTGCTTTTATGACAGCCATTACAGATGAAAAACGTAAGGTTTAATTTTAATAACAAAAAAAACTGTTAAAATGTTAATTCAAATATTTTATAAAATGTAAAATATAACTTTAGTTGCCCTGTTTTAAAACCCATTGGCATTAAATAATGTTTTAAAGAATAAGATGTTAATTAATATTTTTAATTATCGTGTTTCACCTGAAAGACAGGAGATTCACAAAGAATATAATGTTACATGTATGTCATGACAACTTTAATAAAAATTTAGCCTACTGTGTGACTTGACGTACATTGAATCGTGTTTTGCCTGCAAGACAGGAGAATCACAGACAATACTGATGGTTTAACTAGCATGACTAGTTTCTAAATACTCACATTTGTCATAAATTTGTGGGAGGTCACTTAAAATTATATTCAATAAATAAAATCTTCAAATAAAATGCTTACATTTCAGGCAATAAATGGGGGAGGGGGTTACAATAATTTATGTAAAAAAATTAATGAGCCCACCTCCACAAAGTTCATAGCCTTGACGTGGCATGGGGGCTCTTCCATTATATATTATATGAACAAAACCGGTAGTTCTGGTGTAATTATATGTACATTTGTTTACACAATGTTCGGGAGTGTACACCGGGCTTACTTTTGATTACATCACTCTTTTTTATGGTCTTAATAACAATTTTGTTCACCCAAAAGTGTTCTTTGTGATGGAATTGTATATAAGTATATTTATTACATAATAAACATCATTTGTGATACATTATACAGTTACTACTCTCTACTGTCAGTCATTACAACCTATTTAAACATTGTCGAACTGCTCAAAATCGTCCATTCACAGACAAAATATATTGAAATAATGTTGTATTTTAGTAAATTTATACAAAATATAACAAATACATATATAAAAAACCGGTATTTAATGGAATAAACAATTTTTTAATTTCTTCTCATCACTTATCTTTGGGGGCCTCGGTGGCCGAGTGGTCAAGGTATACGTAGTTCGTCTACTGTTGATCACGTGGTCTGTCAACACTGAGATTGCGGGTTTGATGCTCACTGCAGGCAGGGTGTACTCGACTCCAATCTTAATTGACAAGGACTGCCAGTTTTCCTACGGCAGGTGGGGGGTTTTCTCCGGGTACTCCGGCTTCGTCCCCCAATAAAAACTGGACACCATGATATAGCTGAAAAATTGCTGAAAGTGGCGTTAAACACCATCAAACAAACAATCACTTATCTTTGCTTCTCTGCGATCAGTAGGACTCAGCACTGTGATATAGCTGAACAATTGCTTAAACAAAATTCTAACAAACATAAAAGCATACCGTATTTAATTCTGTAAATGGAAAGAAAGTCACAAGAAAAAAAATCACAATAAATTTTCTTGGTCACACATGTTGTCATGATATGAAAATATTTTTATGTTTGTTATAATTTTAGTCAGATTTTTATGAGATACTTATTAATACTTATTAGTCATTTAATACCATTAATAAAAATTTTAATTTCAATTCGATTCAAAATAGAGAGAACAATATAGTAGAAACACATTACTGTTGACAGTTCTTTGTGTGTTGCTTTAACAGTTCATAATTTGTATACCAGACTAAGGTATAGGATAAACAACTAAAAAAAAAAAATTAATTTATGTACATCAAAGCTGAAAAAATGGCTTTAAAATTTTAGTGATTTATATTCATTAAATAATGTGTAGTGAAAAATGAACATGTGTGACAAATAACTGCACTACTAATTGCTTACTTATTCCTTTGTTTTTATGATAACATTTTGTTAATTAGTTATGGTATGCTAACATTAAATTTCTTTAAATATTCATTTTACATTTATACACAAGAACATAAACTCTGCAAAAATGTAAGTCATCAAATAAATGTAATACCTAAAAAAAAACACATTAAATATCAAGACAACTTATTAACTCTGACTTTTTAGCTATTGCCATCACTTGGCGTCCATCATCGTCTGTCATTAACTTTTTTTTTTAAAATCTTCCTCTCCAAAATCACTGAAGGGATTGCTTTGAAACTTTGCACACATCATCAGTAAAATGATTAACCGTTTACGAGTTATTCTTCTGGAACTTTTTTTTTTAATCAGTTTTAATTGATTTTAAAAAATCTTCTCCTCTGAAACCACTGAAAGTACTGCTTTGAATCTTTGTACACATCATCTGTCAAATGTTCTCTACCAAGTTTGCACAAATCATGGCCTCAGACCAACCAACATGTCCACCATGGATAAAAATAGAACAGGGGGGTCAAAATACAGTTTTTGGCTTATAGTTCAAATAGGATAACAGATAGAGGAAAACCAAAGAGACTTTCCTTCTTCAGCATCAAAAGCTCTACAAAACATGTACACTCCATTGGGTCAAAGTTGTATGACGACTCCTTGTAGGAGTTATTGCCCTTTAATTGTTGAAATTGATGATTTTTGCCATATGTGTCTCAAAATCTTAAAATTATTAGAACTAGAGAAATGTTTAGCATTGCTTAATTGTCTTTATCGGCATCAAAAGCTCAACGAAACACTCCATTTGGTCAGTTATTGCTCTTTAATTGTTGAAATTGACTATTTTTGACATTTTTGCCTCAAAATCTTGAAAGTTATTATATAATTAGAACTAAAGAAAAAGTTGCTTAATTGTTCTGCTCTATGAGGGCTACAAAAATGACTTTATGGTAAAGATTGTCTGATGAACCGTTTAGGAATTATTCCCCTTGAACATTTTTTTAATCAGTTTTAATTGATTTTAAAAAAATCCTTTCCTCTTTAACCAATGAAAGGACTGCTTTGAAACATTGCACTCATCATCTTTAGGATGTCCTCTATCAAAATTGTGCAAATCATGACAGCTGACTACCTACTAGTACATAGCTATGTTGGCTTCAAATAGAAAGGGGGTGGGGTCAAGAGAGTTTTCGGCTAAAAGTTATAAAAAGTATAACCGGTACAGCAAATTTGAAGTGAACCTCCCTTCTCCCTCTAAGCATCAAAAGCTCCTCCTTATAGGAGTTATTTCCCTTAATAGGTGAAAATTAATGACTTTTGCAGAAGTATTGGGTAATTCCTTATAGGAAAGAAACGCTGGATAAAAAAGGCTCGTTTGGTTTCAGGTTCAGGTGAGCGATACAGGCTCCTGGTAGCCTCTGGTTTTTCTATGACTTTCTTTCCTCCAACCATTATATTCATCAAGATATCATACATGTAGCTATGGCCACCTACTAAATTTTCCTTCAATCTTCATTTAGCAATCTAAACACAGAATCAAATTGAAGTTTACAGCTAAAATATCTTGGATTTATTTCTCCAAACAAATGATCCCTCAAGAGTATAATATACAGGTGTTTCAATCAAATTACCATTCAGTCAAATAATACATAGTACAAGACATTTTCATTGCTGAAATTCAAGTGCACTGCCATATTTAAGAAGGCATTTTAAAGTAGGCTTTTAAAAAGCAGTTGTTAAAACATGCAAAGAATTTAAAACATTAAAATGATTAATTTGCAAAAATTTTCTTGCCTTTTGAGCATTTTGGCAGTTAATATCCATTGTTTTGCCATATAAACCATAATTGTGACTAGGAATGCTATTTTTGTTGCCAAAGTTGATGGTTTGGATTTTCACCTGATACTTTGATTTCCTCAATTGATAAAAATCTTGACATTATGTTACCTAGGATTTGACGCTTACATTAGCCTGTTGCCCTGTGACTACTACAAATCATTCATAGGGCTAGTAATAGAAATAGTTCAATATGGTAGTCTGAATGGGCTGAATGGAAGTCATTTTATCGTAGTCCTATTGTGATTTGTTCAAAATAAAAAATCGATGTTGAATTCAACCAATCATTATACCCCGGCAAACTTGTGGTATATAGAAATCACCCTGTCTGTCTGTCCACATCCCTTGTAAGCACAACTCCTTCTAAACCACTTGATGAAATTTAATGAAACTTAGCTAAAGAAAGTACATTATATGTAGATGATTACTTTTTACATAAAACACATTGTGAAAATATTACTGGACACCAGATCCAAGCATTTTCTACTTATACATGTAGTTCATTTATAATTGAATTATAGTTGATTTTTTTCATTGTTATGTTGAATATTTATGAAAATGTTTGATATAATTAGACTGATTAGTTAATTCAATGGTGTTTTTTCTGGTCTTTCATTGATACTTTATCCTCAATAATTTTAACTGTTATCAAAATAAAACCTGGAATGGAGAGAATACATGATTTGTTCATTAATATTCACAGTGCAGACACATTTCTTTGTATTCTACAAGTGGTATATTTCAGAAATACTGCATTTTAATGAACAGCAACAGCATGCATGTAATAGGATTGCATAGATTGAATGACAGTTCAACATTGTTTAAACCTTTTGCATAGGTTTCAAGAAAAAACATGTGAATATTTCATACCATATCATAGGAAAGGATTTGCCAGAATCAAAACATCATGGTAAAGAACATGCATGTCAATTACCTTATACCTGTTTAGTTAATTTAGTTAAGTTGATTACTACATACCGGTAATCAATTATGACATTGGTCAAACTGTTGTATGTAACAAATAATTTGTGATTTAATTGGCAGTTAATTTTTGTGTGCTTTTTTAGGTAAAAAGGTCACTATAACATGGGTTAGATAACTAATTAAAATATAATAGTTTGCTTTGGATAAGAATTGTATGAATTGTAACTCATTTGATGATAGTTCCAATTTTGGGTTCTTGTTCCTTATCTGAAGACCACCCTAGATTTCCCATGCACTATAATATAACTTTGACATACGTGTATGTATCCTGCAAGATGTACTAGGTCCCGGGTGTGAACCACTCAGCTGATTAAACAAAAATTTAATCATGTAAATCAAAGCAATTCTTCAGTTTGGTCTCAATTAACAAATGGAGATAATGTACTGAATTCAATACATGTACATGTAGGTAGGTTTCCAGCAAGGCAGCTAACATTCGACATTTTGCTTTTAATATTATTGGTAAGCTTAATATACTAGTAAGATAAGACCACTTTTGGTCCAAAGGTAGTAAATTTAGCTTATGATAAGTACTTAACAATTTAGTCAGTTACCTGTCACTTGAACTTGATCTCCATTGCACAGTTTAATGTTTAAAGATTTTGGATTATGTGAGTTCCTCTGTAATCATTTATGGTATGGTATATAGGTTGCTGATGAATACTTTATGACAATTTAGTCGTGTCACCTGACCTTGACCTGAATTTCACAGTCCACTGGCTATGTCACATCTTTTGGATTAGGCTTGTTCCTCAGAATAAAAATAAAATATTTACTCACTTTTCTTTTGCAGAATGTCTGTAACCCCAAACTTGCAAGCAATTTATAGCAAATGGGAGAAAAGAGGTCCTGCTAGAGATGAACAAAATGATTCTAATGTACAAAGAATTTTACAAGATGGCCGACAGAAGTGGAAAGAAAAGTTTGGAGATAATTTCAAACCGCGTAAAAATAAACAAAGAGTTCTACCAATTGAAAAAGTAAGACACATGTGTACTTCACTGCTTTCTGAAAGATGACATCAGAAAACAATAATCAATGTTATTAACATGATTAATATATAACTACTTTGTATACATTATCTAGTATGCCAGCAATGAATTTTTTTAGACAGATATGATAAACATTTTGTCACACTACTATGTACTTACGGTACTTTTTTTTTAGCAATCTTCATATAAGGTTAATGTTGCCTTTTCACCTTTTTACAGTGGGAGTATGCAGATGGTGACTAGATTGTATACTTTGCCCACTTCTTAGGTAGATGGTTTGTCTGCTTTATAATAAACATGCAGGCATAATTGGATATGTAGAAAGGCATGCGTTTACTATTTTCACAAAATAAAAAGTCAGCTCAGTAGACATTTGCAGTCTGACCACTGTGAATTGAAATAACATTGTCCATCAGTGTTGTTGTGTATGGTGGGCTAATTAAGGTGTTTTCGATAGGTTAATTTGTTGTCAGTGAACATGGTTCTTTGGTAGATAAACAAAGAAAACAATTTCTTTATACTGAATTCAATTATTATCCAGGGTAATGTTTTCTCCCACTTTTTATTGATCCCCCTGCTTTGCATTGTACCATACACAATTGATTGAACATAGTGTTAATAGTGTGTAAGAAAGACATGTAAGGTGTTTTCGATAACCAATGTGATGACGTAGTAACCAAAAACTTATATATTTAATCCAACAAGAGAGAAAGATTTGCATTTAAGTTTTTAAGTAACCTTATAATAATGTCGTATATTTTACACAGTTCAGAGCATTAATTTATAAAAGTACAGGGATTCCATTGTCTGTATTTTGTATGTTCATACTGAGTCTGAAAAACATGGAAGAAAATAAAAAGGTTATTGTCTACAAATATATGCAGTCAACTACAGGTAGAATTGCAGAAAAATATCATTAAGAGCCTCTATACTAGAAATAAGTTAATGGCAATTTGAATGTTAAAAACCTTTTCAGTGATTTATTTTTAATAAAAATACCTCCATTCTAGACCCTTAAATTATAATGGTAAATCTTAATTTCATGTGATGACGTTTTAGCACAACACTGGACATGACTACCAGAAAGTACAGATGACAAAGCAAGTTAAGGTTATTGTCTACAAGTACAAATATATGCAGTCAACTACAGGTAGAATTGCACAAAAATATCATTAAGAGCCTCTATACTAGAAATAAGTTAATGGCAATTTGAATGTTAAAAACCTTTTCAGCGATTTATTTTTAATAAAAATATCTCCATTCTAGACCCTTAAATTATAATGGTATATCTTAATTTCATGTGATGACGTTTTAGCACAACACTGGACATGACTACCAGAAAGTACAGATGACAAAGCAAGTTAAGTTTAGAGTGATTAATAATGAGAACTGATGACATTTATAGCCAAGCATAAAAAGGCTTAAGAAAATTTGCCTAAAATGACATGTAATAAAAGAAAATTGTACTTACTTTTTTATAACGCATTTTTATTTAAAGTTGTACCACATGCATCAGCAATGAGATGTTTTTGGTTTATGGTTCTGTATATAAATAATAGTTATCGAAAACACCTTTCTGTCGAAAACACCTTATGAGACCATACATGTACGTCCAGCACACATTAGGTAATAATTGATAGGACAGTTTATTAACCCAGATTATTTTATGCATCAGTTTAAGTTATTTAAGCTTAAGATGATGAAAGCAATACCACCTATTTAATACACTAGCCTTATTTGAACCTTTTTAAAATAATTTAAATACCTTTACAGTTTGTATCCCTAATATAATGATTGCAATATATTACAGTTCCAGAGTCTTAGTATAAAATACATGTATAATGGTTATACACAAGAGCCTTATTAATACCTAATAACACAGTGTATCCTAAGGCCTTATCTATTGTGTATTACTAACTTTAATTTTAAAAGATCCTTTGATTACCCTGTGATAGTATTATATACACAATTGGTCAAATAGGTTGCAATAATGTGAATCACCTATTGTAAGAACATTTGATTGGGTGAATATAATACATCAACACTTACAGATATATTATTTCTAAAATTGAAATTATTTATTGTGGCAAGATGAATGAGATCATTGAAATTAAACAAACTTATCTGCTTATTGCTGTTTTTGTCTCATCTGCGATGATAATAGCTGGAGGCGAGACATATGTATGGGAATCTTTTGGCGGCAGCGGCTGCGTTAACACTTGCTTCATATCTTTGTAAGCCTTAGCCCTATGTCCAGCAAATTTGGTCCAGTAGTAGCTTATGAAGAGTACTTGCCAGTCAGTCACCTGACCTTGACCTTTTTTTGGGTTATGGCAGTTCCCCTGTAACCGTGCATGGTATATGGCATATGGGTTGCTGATGAATAGAAATTGATTGTCTGGTAAGTACCTGACCTTTACCTCAATTTCACTGTCCAGCGACTTCATCAAAGTTTTTTATTAGGGCAGTTCCTCTGTAACTATGCCTGGTAGGGTGACAATATTTGGTATATAGGTTGCTGGTGAAGCGTACATGACTGTCTGGTAGGTGTCACCTGACAGTGACCTCAATTTCACGGTCCAGCGACTTTGTTAAAGTTTTTATATTAGGACAGCTCCTCTGTAACTAAGCATGGTAGGGTGACAATATTTGGTATACAAGTTGCTGCTAAAGAATACATGACTGTCTGGCTGACCTTGACCTTCATGGTCCAGTGACTTTGTTAAAGTTTTTTGGGTTATGGCATTTCCCCTGTAACCATGCATAGTAGGATGACAGTATTAGGTATAAAGGTTGCTAATGATTAGTACATGAGTGTCTCGTAGGTTTCAACTGACCATGACCTCAATTTCATGGTCCAGTGACTAAGTTAAAGTTTTTTAATTAGGTCCGTTTCTCCATAACCATGCATTGTATATTTTAAATGATAATAATTTAATTCTTTTTACATAATGCTTATGACGTAGTTTTTTTCGTTATTGATGCAGAATGCAGGCGAAACAACTTTCTGTGTCCACATTGTGACAATGTGATGTCATGTTGTTTATTTAAAAATGTCCTTAGAAACTATCAATAATTATAATACTGCATGAACCACTGTTTAGAAATGGATGATAATATATCAATACAGCCTTTCTCTTAGTCAATACAAGTTTATATTGACTAAGAGATGTATATTGACCGAGAATGTAGTCTGAGTTCGATAAACTTGTGGTCAATATAAACAACTTGTATTGAGTAAGAAAAAGGTAGTATTTTTATATCATTAATTGATATTTAAAATAAATAAAATTTTAAAATTTTAAAACAAAACAAATACAATTTTCAAATAAGTCCATCTTATCCTTTAAGGATGCAAACCTTTTGTGTCAACACTGTCCATTTTTTGTTGTGTTCCAGCAGAGGATTGATAACGAGCTGTTCAATAAATGATGTAGACCCCAAACTAAAAATATTAATCCCCATATAATTATTATTCCTAGAGGCAAGAATTTGATTGTCTGTTTAACATTATAACAAGACCCATATACCTGCATGTTGCTAACCATTAGTTTCATCCTATATGCATTCATGGGTAAAAGTAGAATTGGTTAGCTGGGCATATAGGAAAGTGAACAGTAAAAAGATCCAAATATTTTATAGTGAATAAGGACACCATATGTTGTGGATATTAACAGGAAATTATGACCAGATAATTTTTGTAAAAAAAATGCCTATTGGAACCTAGAAATTTCTCAAAATATATGTATAAAATAATTTGTGCTTTACCTCTGAACCCACTGATTATAATTTTATTGTCTCGCCTGCGACGAAAGTCGCTGGAGGCGAGACATATGTATGGCAATCCGGCGGCGGCGGCGGCGGCGTAAACACTTGACATCTTGCTTCATATCTTTGTAAGCCCAAGCCCTAGGTCCATCAAATTTGGTCCAGAGGTAGCTTATGATGAGTACTTGCCAGTCAGTCACCTGTCACCTGACCTTGACCTCAATTTCACGGTCCAGTGACTACGTTAAAGTTTTTGGGTTACGACAGTTCCTCTGTAACTATGCATGGTAGGATGACAATATTTGGTGTATAGGTTGCTGATGACTAGTACATGACTGTCTGGTAGGTGTCACCTGACCTTGACCTCAATTTCACGGTCCAGCGACTACGTTAAAGTTTTTGGGTTACGACAGTTCCTCTGTAACTACGCATGGTAGGATGATAATATTTGGTGTATAGATTGCTGATGACTAGTACATGGCTGTCTGGTAGGTGTCACCTGACCTTGACCTCAATTTCACGGTCCAGCGACTACGTTAAAGTTTTTGGGTTACGACAGTTCCTCTGTAACTACGCATGGTAGGATGACAATATTTGGTGTATAGGTTGCTGATGACTTGTACATGACTGTCTGGTAGGTGTCACCTGACCTTGACCTCAATTTCACGGTTCAGCGACTACGTGAAAGTTTTGGGGTTACGACAGTTCCTCTGTAACTACGCATGGTAGGATGACAATATTTGGTGTATAGGTTGCTGATGACTAGAACATGACTGTCTGGTAGGTGTCACCTGACCTTGACCTCAATTTCACGGTCCAGCAACTACCTTAAAGTTTTGGGGTTACGACAGTTCCTCTGTAACTATGCATGGTAGGATGACAATATTAGGTGTATAGGTTGCTGATGACTAGTACATGACTGTCTGGTAGGTGTCACCTGACCTTGACCTCAATTTCACTTCCAGCGACTACGTTAAAGTTTTTGGGTTACGGCTTTTCCCCTGTAACTATGCAGGGTATGGTGACAATATTTTGTATACAGGCCGCTGCTGATATTTAATGCTATTTACGTAATGCTTATGACGAAATTTATTTTCGTTACTGATGCGGAATGCAGGCGAGACGTTTTTCTGTGTCCACACTTGTGAAACTTGTTACGAATAAAACATACCATATGTTGGTGTGCATATCAACAAGAAGTTTTGATCAAATACTTTTTGTAGGAGTTATGCCACTTTGAACTTCGAAATTTCCCTAAATATAGCTCATAACAGGTTCATAATATGTTTATATCAAAATTGGTTTTCCTATATTGCTCTGAACAAGATGGTATAAATACTAAACTCTGCAAAAGCATCTCATCACGAGAATGTTGTAACCCTGTAGTTATGATTTATCACTGTCGAAATTTCCCTAAATATAATTATGAAACAACTCTTAAAGTGCTTCTTTTCTGAATCTACGAATAAGAATTTTATGAAACTTGAAAGTATAACACTACATATTCCCGAATAAAATTTAATTAACTGTTTAATTTTTCTTTGATGCTCATAACAGGTTCATAATATGTTTATATCAAAATTGGTTTTCCTATATTGCTCTGAACAAGATGGTATAAATACTAAACTCTGCAAAAGTATCTCATCACGAGAATGTTGTAACCCTGTAGCTATGATTTATCACTGTCAATTTACTAATTGTATATAAGAACTTGATCTGTAAGATCTTGCAGGTAGTCACTGGTGGTTTTGGAGAACTTTTAAATAAGAGCTGTATCTGTGTTAGTCTTTTGTTGTTTCCAAGACATTGTGTTACAATAGGAATGAAGAACACCAGATGTAGTTGTGCATCTCAACAGGATACAATTTATAGGAGTTATGCCCCTGTTTGACTTAGACATTTCTTAATATATATGGATAAAACAACACTTAATCACTTCTCTGAACCTACTAATAAGAATTTTACGAAACTTGGTACGTAGGAATGAAGAATTCCATATGTTGTGCCTATGGACAGAAAATTATGACCAGCGGGGCATGTAAGCATGCTCACTAATGTTCTTTAATTATATATAAGGATTATGTTTTACAAATCTAGTCCTCTATGAATATAATAAAGCTATATCCATATTGGTGGTTTGTGATTGCAGGCCATTGCATTTTTTCTGTGCTAAAATTTTAATACTTTGATAATTAATTTATGTTTGTATATATTAGGTAAGCTGCAGTATTATTACGCAATTTAAAACAGTCCCAATGATTACTGCAGAGAGTCTAGTGACAACAAGACCTTTGATGGGTAGTTGTTGTTCCTGTCTACCGTACAGTCAGAAAGATTTCAACATATCAAGTTATAACCTAGGAATACATAATATATTGGACGTAACTTGTGGTGTTAGGTTTGTATTACTAATATATACTTAATGCAAATAATAACACAACACTTTATTTTTCCAAATATTTCAATAAAATTATGTCTAATGTTTTGCAATAAATACATACGAGTTCAAAACTGTTTCAGTAATCTATTGACAAATTTACAATTGACTGCATTTTAATCTATCACTTAACACGGTGGAAAGACATGCACTTATGATTGAAAAAGACTAAAACACATATTTATACCTAACCTCGACAAAGTCATGGTTATATAGTGGACCTCATGTCTGACTGTCGGTTCGTGCATCCAAATTTGGTTTCGGAATGCTAATTCTAAGAAAGCTTGCATCTCATTTGAATGAAAATATAAGATTTTGTTACCTATCAGATTGGTAAGAAGTCTTTCTATTGGGTTCAAATTTAAAACTCACAGTACAAAAAAACTTTTTTTTATAAAAAAAGATGTTTCCAAACAATTAACTCTAAAAGTTTTCATTTGATTTCAATGAAACCTATAGATTTTTGGGTAAATTCATCAAATTTCAAGGTCACAGTTGCCAAAAAATGTAAATTTTTTTACAAAAAAGATTTTTCCAGACAATAACTCAAAAAGTTTGCATTTGATTTCAATGAAACCTTGGAATATAGTTTCTTTTTTGATGGATCAGAAGCCTATCAATTTGGAAATCTGTCAAATTTCAAGTTCACAGTAGCCAAATTTGTTAAAAATTTTTACAAAAAAAAACATCTTTCCAGACAACAACTCAAAAAGTTTGCATTTAATTTCAATGAAACTTTACGATATTATTGCATGTCAGGTGGGTAAGAAGTCTAATAATGCTGAAGGAATTCCTTCCATGGTCAATGTCGCCAGTAAAAAAAGTTTGCAAAATTTATGAGAGTGTGCAGGGATCGATCCCATTATAAACTTTGTCTAGTTATTTAATGTAATTTAATTTGTGACACACTCAGAATTTGTATTTAATGATTTTCTAAACATGTGTGAATTGCAAATGATTAATTTGTAAGGAAAACTTTTTAATAAAAGGTTGTCATCTCTTGTACAAACAATGAAACATCTTGACCTACAAATCTTTGTCAAACAAGCAGATTCTAAAGGTCCAAACAATCACTGGAAAAACATAGTTTTCTGTCCATTTAACGCTTTCATGAATGTTAACTACATTTTTTCCATGGCCTTGTTAAACTTTTAAAATTTGCTTTGCCAGGTTAAAATCTGTGTAGTAAATTATCTTATTACATCATAATACTCAGAGTATAAAACATGCCACAGGAATGATGACAACTTAAGTAAAAGTTTTCAGTGAAAGTCTATTAATACTCCATTCTTTCTAGACCAAAGACATTCGTGCAAAAAAGATTTCAGAAGTTGGCTTATACACTTGGGCGTAACACATCACATAGATATAAGGATGTTTTAATGTTTGTTTTGACAGCACCAAGGTAATATTAAAATCTGTCATAAACTTTTTTTAACTTTTGTATTATGTTATTGTATATATTGTTTGATTGAGTAATGTTTAACGCCACTTTCATCAATTTTTAAGCTATATAATGGCCTCCAGTTCTTATTGGATGATGAAGCCAAAGTTCCCTTAGAAAACCCGACCTTCGTTAGGAAAACTGGCAACCTGTGTAAATTGAGAATGGAGTAAGTACACCCTACTGCAGTGAAATTGAAACCCGCAACCTCAGTGTTGACAGATAATGTGATCAATAATAGACAAACTACCTGAATCACTCGGTCATCTAGGCCCAATTATTGTATTTAGAATACATATATAAGTGCAGATCTATTTTCAAATCTATCTATAATTTAATGGTATTTCAATTTTATACTCAAGTATTATAACAGTACAATATATAGCTGATATTTGTACATTATAACTGTACAATACATAGCTGACATTTGTACATTAAAAAATACATAGGTGATATTTGTACAATACATAGCCGATACATGTATTTGTACATTATAACTGTATGGTACATAGCTTCTATTTGTACATTATAACTATGATTCATAGCTGATATTTGTACATCATAACAGTATGATACATAGCTGATATTTGTACATCATAACAGTATGATAAATAGCTGATATTTATACATTATAGCATGATAATACCTAGTTGATATTTGTACATTATAACTGTAGGATACATAACTGATATCTGTACATTATTAATGTACGATACATCTACATCTACATGGTACGTTGATCTGGTCAAAAGCTCTGTAGAGCTTATGTTATTTGTTGATAATATCATGCCGAATTCAAATAAAGTTTTCTACCGTACATACTCGCACATAAGTCGGGAAATTGGGAGTTAAAATTTGGTTTTAGAGAAGGGTTCCGACTTTTAAGCGAGTCATACCACAAGAGGAAAGAATTCCGGTCGAAGTTTGAAGGCCGTACATAGATCGCCAACTATAACGACGAAAATAGACAGATACGTGATTCGTTATGCTAAATAAAGTATATTTAAGACATTAATAAAGATTGTTTTTACTTGTGTATTGTTTATTTTATCCAGTTTCCATATTTCCATTCGTATTTACCACTGTTTACACAAGTATCGATTTATTTGTATGTATTGCATAATACATCCGGTGATGTCATGATACAACTAAAAACCGAAAATCAAGATAAACTAACTGATACATATATGCTACAGAATTCGGTTTTTTTTCATCAATTATAATTTTAATTTACAAACTATACTCCTTTATATTTTGTATTTTAGATTTCATTTATTTTAAAAACTCTGCTTTAACTATTAAATAATTACGAAAATGAATATTTGTATATTTACTTGTGTTTGTCTTTTTTATGGTTTTTAGTCATAGCAAATTCAGGGAGATAATTACGCACATTTTCAAAACACATGTAGGTGTAGGACCACCATAGATTTTTTACTCTTCGGCTATATTAAAATTTGATAATTTTGACTTATCCTAGAAAATTTACCTTTGTTTCAAATTAAGTGACACTTCTGTCCACTATAAAAATGCACTGGCTGAACATTCTGTCAAAATTTCACAATATGTTTCATTGCATATAAGAAAAAACGCTCAACCTGAAGTCCATGTGGTCTAAAAATCTACTTTCACTTTCTATTTCAGTCCAAAAATAGTGCTTGTCCCTAATTGACTCTCAACATTTTTATGTTCATTTAAAACCAATAAAACATTATCCTCAAGTTTCCTAGAATATTCAGCTTTCCAAAAATACCAAATTTATTCTGGTATCATGTGCGGTTCAAATTCTATATGATGCAAGAGTGAACCTGTCTGTTGACTAGTACTACTTTTACGTACAACCTCTGGACTGGTTCCCGGTATTTGGTGGTCCTACACCTAAAAAAGATGTTTTTGTTCAACAAATTAAATAAAATTTTTCCTGGTCTTAGATTTATGTTAGCCGAAACAAATTCTAAAATTTTGTTGAATTCCTTTCAGCAGTTTTCAAGAAATGCATGAAAACATACAAAGACCTCACATGCGCGTTATCATGAAAAATTAGCTTGGTGATCAAGAAATGCATTATTCCTTAATTTTTCAATTTCTTAGTTGCAGATGTTAATAGCAAGCTTGGCAATATACATCCAACACAAATGGACTTATTTCACACATAGAAAGGCACCAATTACATAATTTTATCATAAATTTTGCATTTTTTTTAGTTAATTTCACATCCCCCCCCCCTTTTTACAAAGTGAGATACTGAGTACCTTCAAACTGTTGGGATAAGACTTTTATCTCTTGAAATACATTTCAATTAAGAAAAATAGTATGAAACTGTCCTAATTATGCACCTAGTACATCCTGAGAAAGTTTTTGAGTTCGAATTTAAATTTATTGCTATTCAGTTGTACTATACTTTGGAGGTGTACATTAATAGTTTCTAAACTGAGACTAAAATTTTTTGAATTTCATTAAATGCGTTCACTATTCCATTAAGCTTAATAGTTAAATGATCATTCCTTACTAAAAAAACCCCAATAAAGTTCAAACTGGCATACAAAGAAACAAAATTATATCTTGCTTTGGTATGAAATTGCAAAAATTGGCCAATTTCCCATTACTGTTCATGTTTAAGGAATTTTTTTACAGAAGTACCATCATCTCAAGGCCCAATTATCTTAACAAGTACAATTATTGCATATGGTTACTAGTTTACTAACAAATTTACCCTTAGCAAGCATCAGATTAGAAAATAAATAATTTTAGTAGTAACCCATGCCAGCAATGTAACCGACTTAAGCCGCAGGTGTAAAATTGACAAATTCATCTTAAATACACTATTTTTCTGCATACTAGAATGTCTACCAGTTCTAGTTTTATACATTTTGACCCTTTCATTACATCCAAAACCTAAAACAGGAGTTTATTTAAATTAAAGCACATTCTACTAAGGGCGGACCACTGCAGACCCCATAATTTCATACAATATTACATAATACCATATTAAGGCTGAAATTTGACCCCCAATATAGGTTTTGGCTTTGATAAGCAATTAAAATGATAGTCTTGGTGATTTACCTTCTTTCAGTACCATTTTTATCAAAAGAAATAGAAGTTGATATACCTGTCTATGGCCTCTTCAGGTGTAGGACCACCATAGATTTTTTACTCTTCGGCTATATTAAAATTTGATAATTTTGACTTATCCTAGAAAATTTACCTTTGTTTCAAATTAAGTGACACTTCTGTCCACTATAAAAATGCACTGGCTGAACATTCTGTCAAAATTTCACAATATGTTTCATTGCATATAAGAAAAAACGCTCAACCTGAAGTCCATGTGGTCTAAAAATCTACTTTCACTTTCTATTTCAGTCCAAAAATAGTGCTTGTCCCTAATTGACTCTCAACATTTTTATGTTCATTTAAAACCAATAAAACATTATCCTCAAGTTTCCTAGAATATTCAGCTTTCCAAAAATACCAAATTTATTCTGGTATCATGTGTGGTTCAAATTCTATATGATGCAAGAGTGAACCTGTCTGTTGACTAGTACTACTTTTACGTACAACCTCTGGACTGGTTCCCGGTATTTGGTGGTCCTACACCTGTACACTAGTGTAAACAAACCACTTAGGATAAATGACAAGCGATATTTAACTCATAAAACACGAGAAACAAATAATAAACAAGAAGTCTTACTGATATAATGATTTTTATTCACAAATTCGGAATTTTTATTTGATTCTGACCTCATGTCAACACGTCTGTCTTCCGACCGACTTATACGAGGGTCAACAGCAAAATACCAGATTTTTAGGCCCAAAACGACCCCCCGACTTATATGCGGACCGACTTTTAAGCGAGCATCTACGGTAATCTGTCAATTTGACAATCACTCATTGCTTCGGTGCATAAGAAAAATTTTGAAGAAATGACTAAAAAATAAATCAGAACATAGGTGGATAATTTAACAAAAACAAAATAGAGATAGAGCCAAGAATAAGAAAAATAAAAATAAAAAGAGAGATAAAAGAGAGATGTCCCATTTGTTCTTCAATCATCTGGTCTAGACTTGTTTGGCTTCCGTTGTGGTACCAGGGTCTAGAACCTGCTGACATTGCTCCATTCCATCACTTGGCAAATGAGAGGAAAGCAGAAATAATAAGAGACTGTAGCTAGCTCCCTCAGCCTTAGCAACTGATGCTGGCAAGGCATTCCATGCTGGGATGGTTCTAGGGAAAAAGCTGTACTTCAGGGTGTTGGTCTTTTTCAAGTACTGACAGAAGTTCTTTCCATGGGCTGATCTGGTTCTGGAATTCATTGGTGTTAGATACTCTTTGCACAGTACATCCACATAGTCATATACTACTTTGTAGAACATGGTAAGATGTTGTTTCTTCCTCCTATGGTCTAAAGTGTCCCACCCTAGCTCTTCCAACATGCTCCCAACACTACTGGTGTCCCTATAACTAGAGCGTGTGGTATAACGGGCTGCATGTTGCTGGACCATCTCAATCTTACTGATTTGATCTTATTGGTATTGATTCCATACTGTTGCACAGTAATAAAGGTTGGATCTTACCTTGGCTATGTAGGCATTTGTCTTGGTTTCAGTGTTAGATGTTTAAAGATTTTGACTGAGGAATCCTAACATGCTGTTGGCCTATTTTGTTACTCTATCAATATGATGTTTCCATGATGGATCACTCTGGATGTCTACTCCAAGGTAATTTGTGCTCTTAGATGTTTCGAGTATATGCCCCTTCACTGCGTAATGGTGAATGGTTGGTGATGACACTCTGTTGACTGTGAGTACGATATACTTCTGTGGGTGAAAGTCCATTCCCCAAGTCTTTTCCCAAGTAGCTAGTTTATGCAGATCTTTTTGGAGGTTATCGACAGCTGAAGTGATGGTCTGATACACTATGCAGTCATCTCAAAAGAGTCCTACGCATGATGATAAGTTTTCTGATATGTCATTAATGAATAGTAGGAGAAGCAGCGGGCTGAGAACAGTGCCCTGCGGCACGGCACTTACAACTGGGACTCTGTCTTATGTTTCTCTTTATACTATTACTTGTTGAGGCTTCTCTGATTGGAAGGATTCTATCCATTTGTGTGTCAGCCCTCGTACTCTGTAGCGATGGATCTTGTTGAGTGGGGCTTATGTGGAACACGGTCAAATACTTTGGAGAAGTCTAGAATCATCATGTCAGTTTGTTGTCCCTTGTCTAGAGCTATTGCTAGTTCATGTGTAAGTGTTATTTGTCGTGTTTCACAGCTGCGTCTTGCTCTAAAACCATGCTGACATTTTTTCAGTATTAAGTTTTACTCATGTCCGTACGTACGTATGTACCTCCGAACGAATTTCTGTCAAGCTTTACTCAGAAACCGTACATGAGAACAATTTGAAATTTGGCAGGGTGGTTCAGTATCACAAGTTGTACGTCCTAAGCTACTTTCAGACCTGTCGGACAACTACTAGTACTTCCTGTTTGGGACTTCATTTGTACGTAAATATGTCTGTCGGTATGTACAAATTTTCTTCAAGCTTTCCGCAGAAACCATACATGAGAACAATTTGAAAGTTGGCAGAGTGGTTCAGTATCAAAAGTTGTACGTCCTAAGCAGCTTTCATACCTGTCGGACAACTACTTCCTATTTGGGGCTTCATTTAGCGAGGGCATCTGTGTCTCATGGACACATTCTTCGATTTTATTAAAGTATTACTGTACTATACATAGCTATTATTTTTACATTATAACAGTATAACACATTTCTGGTATTTGAACATTATAGCAGTATGATATCTATCTGATATTTGTTCTTTATAACTGTATTGGGAGGGTTCCCAGTGCTTGGCCCACAGAGCAGCCCAGTGCATCCCTGGGTGGTGGTTAGAGGAGACCCTCTTGTTGGCAGGGTTGTCAGGTCAAAATACGGAAGCCTGTTGAGTGACCTGTTTGAAAAGTGCCACATTCCTTGCACCATAAAGACCACTTTTGTAAATTTAGAAAAAAGAGAAGGCTTTATGTAGCCCCTACAAAAGGCTAAATTTTCCTCCCTTACCCAATACGCCATACTTTTCCAGTGGAAGTTAAAATTGTGTTCCCCGTGTTCCATCCCACCTTTTTTTCATTGATTTGTTGTTTGTTAACTTGTTTTGGTCCTGAATATAGCTGAAATACTGCTCGCTGAACGTAAAGCAAGCATCGAATCAAACACTACATTATAACAGTATGAAACATAGCTAATATTTGTACATTATAACAGAATGATACAAAGCTGATATTTATATATATATGGTTTGAACGAATAGAAATCTAGGATATGAATGAAAAACATACTATTGGCCTCAGTGGCAGATTAGTTAAGGTAGTTCATCAACTATTGATCACGTGGTCTGTCAACACCAAGATTTAGAGTTCCCATTTCACTGTGGGAGGGTGCACTCAACTCCAATCTTAAGTGACAAACATTTCCAGTTTTCGTACTGAACCTCTGGTGTTTTCTTAGGGAACTGTGCTTCCTCCCCAAATAAAAACTTGATATAGCTTAAAAATTGCTGAAAGTGACATGAACACAACATTCAAACAAAGAAAACAAATAATAGTATGATACATTTGCCGATATTTTTACTTTATAACAGTCCGATACATAGCTGATATTTGTACATTATTAAAGTACAATACATAGCTGATATTTGTACATATTAAAGTACAATACATGGCTGATATTTGTTCATTATTATAGCGGATCACATGAAACCTTTCCTGAATATAAGATAAGTATTGTATTTTCACCATTGGGGTGTTTACTTTTTGGCATAGGAAAATTAATCAATGAGTGATTGACTTCTTGTCAGATTTAAAGTACCCACTCAATAAACTGCCAAGAGAACAATAGGTATTGTATTCAAACAATGGGACAGTTCATCTTCCAAAAGTTTAAATACCCTGACCAACACCAGCTTATACTTAGGAAAGGTTTCATATGGTCCGCTATAAAGTACAATACATAGCTGATATTTTACAACAGTACAATGAAAGCTGCTATTTGTGCATTATAAAGATACACTGCTGATATTTGTTCATTATAATAATGATGCAGGACTGATATTTGTACACAATAACTGTACAATACATAGCCATATAACAGTAGGATTTGTACATTATAATATTACATTCCTTAGCTGATATTTGTACATTATAATATTACATTCCTTAGCTGATATTTGTACATTATGATGATACATAGCTGATATTTGTACATAATAAAAGAACTATTTAATATTTGCACATTAAAACAGAATGATGCATAGCTGATTTTTGTACTTATTGCACAATTCATTTATAATATCTGAACATTAAAACAGTACAAAACATAGCTTATATTTGTGCAATAAAACAGTACAATACATTGCTGATATTTGCATAGGCATAGCAGACGGTAAGGCAGGAACGGTTTCTGCCGTACCAATAACTGTTGCAGTACGGCATGCTGTACCAATAACTTTTAGAAATATTTTTAAAAAATATTGCTCACGAAACCATACTTTTTAGACCTGAGATTGTGCTAGGAAATAGCCAGAATGCAGGATTCTGTACCATTTACCCCCGTAGCTTCCAAGGGCCTTAAGGGACCCCTGAAACCCCTGCCGTAAAACGTGAACAGGATTAGCATTCCGCCGTACTAATATCAAATGCTATGCCTTTGATTTGTATGTTATAACTGAACAATACATAGCAGATATGTGTACATTATAATAGTACAATACATAGCTGATATTTGTGCAATATAACAGTACAATACATAGCTGATATGTGTACAATATAATAGTACAATACATAGCTGATATTTGAGCAATATAACAGTACAATACATAGCTGATATGTGTACATTATAATAGTACAATACATAGCTGATATTTGTGCAATATAACAGTACAATACATAGCTGATATGTGTACATTATAATACTACAATACATAGCTGATATGTGTACATTATAATAGTACAATACATAGCTGATATGTGTACATTATAATAGTACAATACATAGCTGATATGTGTACATTATAATAGTACAATACATAGCTGATATTTGTGCAATTTAACAGCAGTACAATACATAACTGATACAGTACTTGCACCTGTAAATGCAACACTTTGACTGATTGATAAATGATTGCTGACAGATTTTGGAACGCTGACGGATTGATGACTGATTGATGATGACAACATCCGTCCACAATTATGAATCTGTCATTACCTTGGTAACCGTCAGCAATCAGTGCAATCAGTCAAATCGGTGCGATCCAGAATCTGTCATTTAATTATATGCATAAATGGGTTAGTTTATTGACGGATTTGTATAAGTTAATAATTTAAAGATAAAACGGATTCTGCGTCATTTTGTATATAATATATGCATTTATTATACCATTTATAATAAAATAAAAAAATGCATTTAAAAAAATTGTTAATACAATGTCTCGTTCTAAATGAATAAATAAACATATTTAAAGAAAAAAATTTTCTTTATATTATATAGTTAAGCACATTTCTTTAAAGCAGGACATATCTGCAAAACGAGTCCTGTAAACCTTCAAAAAATTTCTATTGAAAGCACATCAGTGACTCGTGATTTCGGCCTATTTTATTTTTTGCGACCTGTTACATGTATATTTTTTGTCATATATTAAGACGACCCAACTCCTCCAATCAGTATGAGATTTATTTCACATTTAGGAAAGGACCTGGATTTTTTGTATATCATTATTAATTACTTAAATGTATGCCTGCGTGTTTTTATTTAGTCTACAACATTTTAAATACAATTATAAAACTGTTGTGTATATATAACAATTGTTGAACTTTTAAACAATCATTGTCAATCAAAAAGCATTGTTTACTAAACAAAAAGTTGTATTGTAAAATATACAGCAATTCTTGTCCCAAGTTTTATTGGTCAGGCAATAAAAGTTGTTTAAAAAAGTATACATACAATTACGCTGGATTGTTCCATTTGTTTCATGGCGTCCATTTTTTATTGGGGGTGGGGTGGGAGGAAGCTGAAGTACGGGTTAAAACCGGCAGTCTTTTGTCAATTAAAGTGGAGTCGGGCGCATCCTATCTGCAGTCGTTCGAAAATCTGCAACCTGTTGACAGACATGTGATAACTAATATATGACTAACCAATCAGCCATAAATAGGCCCAAACAACGCCGGGGAGAATTGTCTGTGAATACTGAAGTTAAGCGCAAAAATGTGTTACATATAGACACTTGTTTCAGTACGAAATAGTAATTTTTTTTAAACATAACGTCATTAAATCTTTAGTTCTTAACATTGTCATTACAGTGTCATATCGATGAAACAGAACCTTTTCAAAACTTGCCCTTTAAAAGAGTGTCATTCAATTTAAACAATAACTTATTGTATTGATTGATTGTTTGCTTTTCTTTCATCGAGAGTATTTCAGCTTTATTCATGACGAGAATAAGTTAAATATAAATCAATAAGATTTGTTTGCTTGTTTAAATATTGTTTAATCCACTTTCAGCAATTTTTCAGCTATATCATGGCGTCCAGTTTTTATTTCAGGAGGAAGCTGGAGTACCCAGATAAAACCCCCGACAAAATGGCTCCATTTCAGTTAAGTCGAGTGCACCCTACCCGCAGTGAGACTCGAACCTGCAACCTCAGTGTTGACAGACCACGTGATCAATAGTTGATGAACTAACATCACCACTAGACTCCTTTAATCAATTAGAGAAAGATGGACAAAAGGGCAAAAATTTTGAATTTAACTTTAAACATGTCACTATGGTTCGAGGCAATTTTTTAATATAACACCCCCCCAAACCCCCCCCCCCCCCAAAACCCCCCAAAAAACGAGAGGACATCCCATATCTGCCAGCTGAGGACGCGCTGGTCAGCTCTGTTAAACCTAGTAACTAATTTCAAGTACTTCAGAATTTAAAGGAAACCATTTATACTGATATATCATTAACTGTGGAATGACTTTAACCGACATCGTAAAATAAATTGCGACGGCTAAAATGCAAAAGGAGAATTGATTTTCGTTTACGCTTACGTGTTCGCATATTTAACTCATAAGCTTCGATATACAAACGCAGTTAGGAGTTTTATCTTTATTTGAAATTTAATTCTGTGTAAATTCATGTGACACAATGAGATAGTGAATAAAATATATAAATAGATGTTTTTGCTTTTGTCGTAAATCTAATAATAATAATAATAATATTTTATTTTATGAGGGTAAACTCAGTTAGCTACACTAATCTTCCCTGAGGCCCTCATATTAAACTAAAGAAAATAATGTAGTACAGCATAAATTGATCAAATTGTGAGACAATTATAAACATTGCATATACAGAAAATATACAAGTATACAGAAAGTAACATACAAATTGGTGAAAAGTTATACCATGCATATACAAAAAATATACAAGTATACAGAAAGTAACATACAAATTTTGGTGAAAATTATACATTGTCCTGATGGTCTGAAGAATATAATAAGTAGTTTTTAATATTTGTCTTGAATACATTGGTGCTAATAGATTCACGCACTGAAGGTGGTAAGTTATTCCATAGCAAAGGGGCTGAATTTACAAAAGATTTTTTGAATTGTTCAGTTTTTGGTTTAGGGACATTGAGATTTCCTTTTAAGGCATTTCTTAGAGCATATGGGTTCGTTTTAGAAATATATGAACATTTTTTATTGAGGTAATCTGGGGCCTCATTTTTTAAGCATTTGAAAGTAAGTAGACATTTGTGATATTTAATTCTTTCTTCAATTTTCATCCAGCCAAGATATTTAAATAAAGGTTCTGAAGGTGTTAATGGATCAGCATCCAAAATAAGTCGTGCTGCTCTTTTTTGCAGTTTTAAAATTCTGTTTAGTCCTTCATTATTACAGCTGCCCCATATTATACAACAGTAATCTATTAGGGGTAGAATATATCCATTGTAAAATAATTTTCTTAATTCAAGATTTAAATATTGCTTGATTTTTGAAAGAAGATAAATTCTAGATGAAATTGTGGAACAGACTACGTCTACCTGACTGGACCAATTTAGTTGTTGGTCTACTTTGATTCCTAATAATTTTTCAAATGTCAAATTTTGTAGTTTATTGGAAGAAATTGTAAGGCAAAGTTCATTCTCTTGTGAGGAAAGTTTTTGTCTAGTTCCAATTATCATACATTTTGTTTTATTTGAATTTATGAACATGTTATTTTCATGACACCATTGTTCTACACAATTTAAATCTTGTTGTATTTTAACCTGTAGCTCTTTGATATTTGAACCTGATGTGTGTATAGTGGAATCATCAGCGTACATGTCAGTTTAACAATTTTTGTCTCGCCTGCGACGAAAGTCGCTGGAGGCGAGACATATGTATGGGAATCCGGCGGCGGCGGCGGCGTAAACACTTGACATCTTGCTTCATATCTTTGTAAGCCCAAGCCCTAGGTCCATCAAATTTGGTCCAGAGGTAGCTTATGATGAGTACTTGCCAGTCAGTCACCTGTCACCTGACCTTGACCTCAATTTCACGGTCCAGCGACTACGTTAAAGTTTTTGGGTTACGACAGTTCCTCTGTAACTACGCATGGTAGGATGACAATATTTGGTGTATAGGTTGCTGATGACTAGTACATGACTGTCTGGTAGGTGTCACCTGACCTTGACCTCAATTTCACGGTCCAGCGACTACGTTAAAGTTTTTGGGTTACGACAGTTCCTCGGAAACTACGCATGGTAGGATGACAATATTTGGTGTATAGGTTGCTGATGACTAGTTCATGACTGTCTGGTAGGTGTCACCTGACCTTGACCTCAATTTCACGGTCCAGCGACAACGTTAAAGTTTTGGGGTTACACCAGTTCCTCTGTAACTACGCATGGTAGGATGACAATATTTGGTGTATAGGTTGCTGATGACTAGTACATGACTGTCTGGTAGGTGTCACCTGACCTTGACCTCAATTTCACGGTCCAGAGACTACGTTAAAGTTTTTGGGTTACGACAGTTCCTCTGTAACTACGCATGGTAGGATGACAATATTTGGTGTATAGGTTGCTGATGACTAGTACATGACTGTCTGGTAGGTGTCACCTGACCTTGACCTCAATTTCACGGTCCAGCGACTACGTTAAAGTTTTGGGGTTACGACAGTTCCTCTGTAACTACACATGGTAGGATGACAATATTTGGTGTATAGGTTGCTGATGACTAGTACATGACTGTCTGGTAGGTGTCACCTGACCTTGACCTCAATTTCACGGTCCAGCGACTGCGTTAAAGTTTTTGGGTTACGACAGTTCCTCTGTAACTACGCATGGTAGGATGACAATATTTGGTATATAGGTTGCTGATTAATAGTACATGACTGTCTGGTAGGTTCCACCTGACCTTGACCTCAATTTCACGGTCCAGTGACTACATTAAAGTTTTTGGGTTACGGCTGTTCCCTGTAACTATGCAGGGTATGGTGACAATATTTTGTATACAGGCCGCTGCTGATATTTAATGCTATTTACGTAATGCTTATGACGAAATTTATTTTCGTTACTGATGCGGAATGCAGGCGAGACGTTTTTCTGTGTCCACACTTGTTAATATATAAAGGGAGATCATTTATATATATTATGAATAAAAGAGGGCCTAGTATGGAACCCTGAGGTACACAAAAATTTATTGGAAGTTGATCTGATTTGGTATTTCCAATTTGGATTTGCTGTGTTCTGCCATGAAGATATGATTTGAAAAGTGCAATACTATTTTTATCAAACCCATATATTTTCAATTTACTACATAAAATTTCATGATCAACAACATCAAATGCTTTTTGAAAATCTTAAAGAACAGCCAGATTTATGTTTCCATTATTGATTTCTTGAAGCCATTTGTCAATAATGTTTATAAGGGCAGTTTGACACGAATGATTTGGTCTGAAACCAGATTGGGCAGGGTGAAAGAGATTGAATTTTATTAAAAATTTATATAAATGCTGTGATAAATGCTTTTCTATCAGCTTAGTCAATGTAGGCAACACTGAGATAGGTCTATGGTTTGAGGCTAAAAATCTCTCACCAGTTTTAAAAACTTGTGTTACTTTGGCATTCTTTAAAATTTTAGGATAGTTACCCGTATCTATTATTCTATTAAAAATATATGTTAAGGATGTGGCAATTATTTGGGCACTTATTTTAAGTATTCTTGGTCCAATGTTATCAGTTCCAGGGGACTTGTTAGCATCTAATTTTGTTATTTCATTGTAAATTGTATTTACTTCAACTGAAGGAATTGAGAATGTTTTGCTAGTTGGGAGTCTCATTTTTACAAAGTTGTGTAACTGATGGAAGTTAGTACACATACCTTTATTTAAAGTATTTGTTTCATTTTTAAGGTTTTGAAGAAGTAAAAAAATTATTAAAAGTATCTGCTATTTCTTTTGGATCTGTTATTTTTTGGTCATTGTCATTCAGAAGTTCATTTGGTTTTAAAGGGTTTGATGGATTAAGACTGTGAAGACTTTTACATAAAATTTTAGGGTCTTTAGAATCTTTAATGATTTTACTGTAATATTGTTTCTTAGAATCTTCCAATATTTGTTTTGTTTTATTTCTCCAAAATTTATATTCATCCCATAACCCTAATCTGTTGTATTTGTCTCTCATTTGTCTTGCATGCATTATGTCACTGTTGTACCAGTCAGGTTGTCTTTCTACCTTGACACGCTTAGATAAAATTGGGGCATGTTTATCTATGACATATTCAGTATTATACACCGGAATTCTTAGGAATTGTGGCACAGTAGTTTATTCTTTATTTGAGATTTAATTCTCTGTAAATTCATGTGACACAATGAGATATATAGTGAATAAAATATATAAATAGATGATTTTGCTTTTGTCGTGAATCTTATTCAGTATTATACAGCCGAATTCTTAGGAACTGTGGCACATAAGTTTATTCTTTACTTAATTCTGTGTTATATCATGTGACACTATGGGGGAGTTAATAAAATATATAAATAGATGTTTTCTCTTTTGTCGTAAATCTTATTCAGTATTATACACTGGAATTCATAGGAACTGTGGCAAAGAAAAAAAACTGATCAAACCACGACAAATGATCTTTTTAAGCGTTTACAATAAAAAAAACCTCGACCTCGGAGGTTAAGGTAGCAGTAACCTATTATTGATCACCAAGTTGTCTGTTCGATCCTTACCGCGAGATAGTGTGCTTGACTCATCCCTGTAAATTTGCAAAGAGCACCAGTTTTCCTGTCGAAGGTTTGCTGTTTTGTTGGGCACTCCAGCTTTTCCCAAAAAACACGCGACGTCATATTATATAAACTAATATTATTTTTGAAAATGGTGTTAAACAAACTTCAAACATACATAAAATGCTAACACGAAAAGGCGAAGTGAAAAAATGTTACGATTTTGCCTTCACGTTTTTCGTGTTTCTTGCGTTTCCGCTTTAAAACTTTTCGAAGACAAATACGAGATGTACGCATGCAAGGTCAAATATTTTTTGAATTTATTGTGAATGTGGGTTTTTTTTAATTTCTTTTTAAATTATTTTTAAAATAAAATGGCACTATGTGATGTTTATATTCCGTCAAAGATGCATCAGTGATAGATTTTTTTTGGGAGGGGGGGGGAATTTCCATTTATCATGTATAACTTGAGAGATTAGACGTTTTCCGCTTTCAAAATACGGACACGTGCCTTGGCACGCGAGATGTAGTAATTGATTGGGGGAACTTCCATTTTTTTTTATTAATAACTTTAGACCAGTTTTAGCCTTATTATTAGGTAAAACGATCCATCAATGAGGACATAACAGTTGACATTTTTATACTTCTAATATTTGCGAGTGAAACAAATTTTCACATTTCTAATATTAATAGTAATTATAATAGTACAATACATAGCAGATATGTGTACATTATAATAGTACATGTACAATACATAGCAGATATGTGTACATTATAATACATGTACAATACATAGCAGATATTGTGTACATTATAATAGTACAATACATAGCAGATATTTGTACATTATAATAGTACAATACATAGCAGATATATATACATTATAATACATAGTACAATACATAGCAGATATGTGTACATTATAATACATAGTACAATACATAGCAGATATTTGTACATTATAATAGTACAATACATAGCAGATATGTGTACAATGTAATACATAGTACAATACATAGCAGATATATGTACATTATAATAGTACAATACATAGCAGATATGTGTACATTATTATAGTACAATACATAGCAGATATGTGTACATTATAATACATAGTACAATACATAGCAGATATTTGTACATTATAATAGTACAATACATAGCAGATATTTGTACATTATAATAGTACAATACATAGCAGATATTTGTACATTATAATAGTGCAATACATAGCAGATATGTGTACATTATAATACATAGTACAATACATAGCAGATATGTGTACATTATAAAAGTACAATACATAGAAGATATTTGTACATTATAATAGTACAATACATAGCAGATATTTGTACATTATAATAGTACAATACATAGCAGATATATGTACATTATAATAGTACAATACATAGCAAATATGTTTACATTATAATAGTACAATACATAGCAGATATGTGTACATTACACCCCCTGAAACGTAAAACGTTCCCGTACGAACGTTAAACGGACGAACCAAAAACGACATACAAACGGACGAAGAACGAACAAACGCTCTTATCGTCCAGACGAACCATTTAAAAATTAACCAATCGGAGACAAGCTGTACGCTTCAATCGTTCGTATGTGGGAAAACGAATGGAGACGCCTATTGTGCTTTGTAAAAATCAAGAAACGTTCGGTCATTTTAAATAAAATCTTGAGAATCAAGCTGGTTATAGTAAACAAATAAAAAATTGAAAAGGAATAAAATAATTATACTTTATTTTCATTAAATCATCATTTAAATGATTTGTGACAGCTCAAACAGGTAATACACACATAAAAAACGTGACAACATAACAAGCATACGAGAAAATTTGTGGGGTTGAGTATTTTTATTAAATATTTATGTTCGTAATTTGGGCTAAACATGGAAATGTTTTAATAATGGACCTATACATATTTTTTATCACAATGTAAAAAGAAACGAGCATAATTGTCCATTTTATTTTGATTACTAGCAGTAATTATTACACATCCCCGAGGAAGCTTTTATAATTAATCTTTATTGCATATAATGAAATGTACTAATTCAACTGTATATTTATTATGTGTTATATATTTGTTAAACCTTATAGTTTCATAAATTAAGGGGTAATTTATTACAAAAATTCTCTATTGGAAAATGTTCATCAAGGTGGTTTTCAAATAACACATTTAAAATCACATTTGTAATATCACTCCCGAGACCTTTGCAAGAATATTAAAAACCATATTTAACATAAAAAAAACTACTGAGACCTTCGAGATACAATTAAAAACTAAATTAAATATATAAAATCCCTCCTGATACATAAGAAATGCAATCAAAAACCATAATACAAATATAAAATCAATCCTGAGACCTTAGCTATGCAGTTAAAAACCATATAACACATACAATTTCACTACTGAGACCTTAGCAATACAATTAAAAACCATATTTCACATACAAAATCACTCCTGAGACCTTAGCAATACAATTAAAAACCATATTACACATATAAAATCAGTCCTTAGACCCTAGCAATACAATTTAAAACCATATTTCACATACAAAATCACTCCTGAGACCCTAGCAATACAATTAAAAACTATATTTCTCATATAAAATCACCCCTGAGACCTTTGCAGTACAATAAAAAACCATATTTCACATATAAAAGCACTCCTGAGACCTTTGCGAAACAATAAAAAACCATATTTCACATATAAAAGCACTCCTGAGACCTTTGGGATACAATTAAAAACCATATTACACATATAAAATCACCCCTGAGACCTTTGCAATACAATTAAAAACCATATTTCACATATAAAATCACTCCTGAGACCTTTGCGATACAATTAAAAACCATATTACACATATAAAATCACTCCTGAGACCTTTGCGATACAATTAAAAACCATATTACATATATAAAATCACTCCTTAGACCCTAGCAATACAATTAAAAACCATATTTCACATGCAAAATCACTCCTGAGACCTTTGTGATACAGTTAAAACCAATATTTCACATACAAAATCACTCCCGAGACCTTTGTGATAGAATTAAAAACAATATTACACATATAAAATCACTCCTCAGACCTTTGTGATACAATTAAAAACCATATTTCACATGCAAAATCACTCCTGAGACTTTTGCAATACAGTTAAAAACCATATTTCACATATAAAATGACTCCTGAGACCTTTGCGCTACAATTAAAAACCATATTACACATATAAAATCACTCCTCAAACCTTTGCGATACAATTATAAAAAACCATATTACATATAAAAAATCACTCCTGAGACCCTAGCAATACAATTAAAAACCATATGTTACATGCAAAATCACTCCTGAGACCTTTGCAATACAATTAAAACCAATATTTCACATACAAAATCCCTCCTGAGACCCTAGCAATACAATTAAAAACCATATTTCACATACAAAATCACTCCTGAGACCCTAGCTATACAATTTAAAACTATATTACACATATAAAATCACTCCTGAGACCTTTGCGATACAATTAAAAACTATATTTCACATACAAAATCACTCCTTAGACCTTACAAGATGCAATATTAAACCATAGCACACTATAATTAACTTCTTTGACATAACTAAGAGATGCTAAATCAGTCGTGATACATTATATATGCAATTTAAAACCTAGGAAATGAAATGTCTGTATTTCCAAACAAATATTGTGCCATCAAATTAAGATTTTATGCAAGATTATTCAGTTTTATTAAGTTTGCTGTGTAAACAGCTATTCAGCTTTTGTATCAAATGAAGACAATGTAGGGATGTTCAAAGACTTTAGGATAAAACATACATTTTTAAAAGGTTTTAGGTACTAAAATAGAAAAATTTCCTATGTGTTTATAAAATTTGGAGTGTTTTCAAATAAATCATATTTATTTGTACAACCTGAATATTGTAGATTTACACATAACAAAGTAGACGAAGAAAGTATTTCAAATTGTTTATGTTTATATTTAATTTAAACCATGTTCCTGGTTTTAATGAATTTATAGTTTTAAAATAATACAACTAATTTGACATTTTAATGTTCAGGTTATTTTAATATGATAACAGAATGTAGTATTTTCTATCAGACTAACAAAGTGAAAAATATTTTATTTTGCGAATGCTGACGAACAAATGAACCTTTATTTTTACCTGTACTGTGCATGCGGACGAACGAACGGGTTTTATTTACTTGTTTTGCGCATGCGGACGAACGAACGAACAGACGTACGGAATACGATATACGAACGAACGGAAAACGAAATACGAACACAAAAGTAGGATCGCTTTATGTTTCAGGGGGTGTATAATAGTATAATACATAGCAGATATGTGTACATTATAATAGTACAATACATAGCAGATATGTGTACATTGTAATAGTACAATACATAGCAGATATTTGTACATTATAATAGTACAATACATAGCAGATATTTGTACATTATAATAGTACAATACATAGCAGATATGTGTACATTATAATAGTACAATACATAGCAGATATGTGTACATTATAATAGTACAATACATAGCAGATATGTGTACATTATAATAGTACAATACATAGCAGATATGTGTACATTATAATAGTACAATACATAGCAGATATGTGTACATTATAATAGTACAATACATAGCAGATATATGTACATTATAATACATAGTACAATACATAGCAGATATGTGTACATTATAATACATAGTATAATACATAGCAGATATGTGTACATTGTAATAGTACAATGCATAGCAGATATTTGTACATTATAATAGTACAATACATAGCAGATATGTGTACATTATAATAGTACAATACATAGCTGATATGTGTACATTATAATAGTAAAATACATAGCTGATATTTGTACATTATAATAGTACAATATATAACAGATATGTGTACATTATAATAGTACAATACATAACAGATATGTGTACATTATAATAGTACAATACATAGCTGATATGTGTACATTATAATAGAACAATACATAGCTGATATTTGTACATTATAATAGAACAATGCATAGCTGATATGTGTACATTATAATAGTACAATACATAACAGATATGTGTACCTTTTAACAGTACAATACATAGCAGATATTTGTACATTATAATAGTATAATACATAGCTGATATGTGTACATTATAATAGTACAATACATAGCAGATATGTGTACATTATAATAGTACAATACGTAGCTGATATGTGTACATTATAATAGTACAATACATAGCTGATATGTGTACATTTTAATAGTACAATACATAGCAGATATGTGTACATTATAATAGTACAATACGTAGCTGATATGTGTACATTATAATAGTACAATACATAGCTGATATGTGTACATTATAATAGTACAATACATAGCAGATATGTGTACATTTTAATAGTACAATACATAGCAGATATATGTACATTATAATACATAGTACAATACATAGCAGATATGTGTACATTATAATACATAGTATAATACATAGCAGATATGTGTACATTGTAATAGTACAATGCATAGCAGATATTTGTACATTATAATAGTACAATACATAGCAGATATATGTACATTATAATAGTACAATACATAGCTGATATGTGTACATTATAATAGTACAATACATAGCAGATATTTGTACATTATAATAGTACAATACATAGCAGATATGTGTACATTATAATAGTACAATACATAGCTGATATGTGTACATTATAATAGTACAATACATAGCTGATATGTGTACATTATAATAGTAAAATACATAGCTGATATTTGTACATTATAATAGTACAATATATAACAGATATGTGTACGTTATAATAGTACAATACATAGCAGATATGTGTACATTATAATAGTACAATACATAGCTGATATGTGTACATTATAATAGAACAATACATAGCTGATATTTGTACATTATAATAGAACAATGCATAGCTGATATGTGTACATTATAATAGTACAATACATAACAGATATGTGTACCTTTTAACAGTACAATACATAGCAGATATTTGTACATTATAATAGTATAATACATAGCTGATATGTGTACATTATAATAGTACAATACATAGCAGATATGTGTACATTATAATAGTACAATACATAGCTGATCTTTGTACATTATAATAGTACAATACATAACAGATATGTGTACATTATAATAGTGCAATACATAGCTGATATGTGTACATTATAATAGTACAATACATAGCTGATATGTGTACATTATAATAGTATAATACATAGCTGACATGTGTACATTATAATAGTACAATACATAGCTGATATGTGTACATTATAATAGTACAATACATAGCAGATATGTGTACATTATAACAGTATAATACATAGCTGACATGTGTACATTATAATAGTACAATACATAGCTGATATGTGTACATTATAATAGTACAATACATAGCAGATATTTGTACATTATAATAGTACAATACATAACAGATATGTGTACATTATAATAGTACAATACATAACAGATATGTGTACATTATAATAGTACAATACATAGCAGATATGTGTACATTATAATAGAACAATACATAACAGATATGTGTACATTATATTAGTACAATACATAGCAGATATATGTACATTATAATAGTACAATACATAGCAGATATTTGTGCAATATAACAGTACAATACATAGCTGATATTTGTACATTATAATAGTACAATACATAACAGATATGTGTACATTATAATAGTACAATACATAGCAGATATGTGTACATTGTAATAGTACAATGCATAGCAGATATTTGTACATTATAATAGTACAATACATAGCAGATATGTGTACACTATAATAGTACAATACATAACAGATATGTGTACATTATAATAGTACAATACATAACAGATATGTGTACATTATAATAGTACAATACATAACAGATATGTGTACATTATAATAGTACAATACATAACAGATATGTGTACATTATAATAGTACAATACATAACAGATATGTGTACATTGTAATAGTACAATGCATAGCAGATATTTGTACATTATAATAGTACAATACATAGCAGATATGTGTACATTATAATAGTACAATACATAACAGATATGTGTACATTATAATAGTACAATACATAACAGATATGTGTACATTATAATAGTACAATACATAACAGATATGTGTACATTATAATAGTACAATACATAACAGATATGTGTACATTATAATAGTACAATACATAACAGATATGTGTACATTATAATAGTACAATACATAACAGATATGTGTACATTATAATAGTACAATACATAACAGATATGTGTACATTGTAATAGTACAATGCATAGCAGATATTTGTACATTATAATAGTACAATACATAGCAGATATTTGTACATTATAATAGTATAATACATAGCAGATATGTGTACATTATAATAGTACAATACATAGCAGATATGTGTACATTGTAATAGTACAATGCATAGCAGATATTTGTACATTATAATAGTACAATACATAGCAGATATGTGTACATTATAATAGTACAATACATAACAGATATGTGTACATTATAATAGTACAATACATTGCTGATGTGTGTACATTATAATAGTACAATACATAGCTGATATGTGTACATTATAATAGTACAATACATAACAGATATGTGTACAATATAATAGTACAATGCATAGCAGATATGTGTACATTATAATAGTACAATACATAGCAGATATGTGTACATTATAATAGTACAATACATAACAGATATGTGTACATTATAACAGTACAATACATAGCTGATATTTGTACATTTGTTAATTGTGATCAATAGTAGACAACCTTAACCACTCAGCCACCCAGGCCCCCGAAAATAAATGAAATAAAAACAGTAGTCACCAAATTTAGTATTGTTGATGGACAAAACATCATCAATATATAGCGCAATGTAAAATTAAAGGTCTGGGCCAGTGTCTTTTCTTTCTTCTTCAGCAGGTCTTTTAGAAACTCTGCCTCATAAGAGTACAGAAACAGGTCGGCTAGGAGAGGAGCACAATTAGTACCCATAGGAGTACCAACAGTCTGTTGAAAAACATGGCGAATATGTTGTCAATCAGAAATCTAACATATGACAGATTTGGTCTTCAGTATGTTTAGTATTAGATTTATAGTCATTGATGACGAAGTAAGTTCTGTCATGACCTATTACCAGTATTTATATCATCTCTTTATGTTTTTTATTTGAAAAAGCAGCATTTTATAAGATCATTCTTTAAGTCTTGTTTTAAGCTGCATATGAGGTATGGCTGTATAAAGTGTTGAAAAATTCAAAAGTTTCAATGCTGTTACAATGGGAAAGAGATCCAGACCTCAAGATGTCTATCTTGTCTTTTGAATTTTTATAATATCCACATTTCATTTATTCCCCCCTGTATTTTTGAAGTCCTGTTTTTACTATTGTTAAAAAAGTGGTCAAGAGTTGCAATAGTGTTATGATGGTACACTTGGACGATCCTGCTATGAAACGCTGTTTGTATGGATTTTTGTGAAGTTTTGGTACAATACATTAAGGGGAGATCACAATCTTCAACTTTGATTTTGAGATAAAAGGATGCCAATACAGATTTGTGATTTTCAATAATCTCCTCTTTTAAAAGCACAGTGAATGTGTATGTTGGATTGCCAAGTGAACTTTTCATGCCTAACTCATTACTTAAACACTCTATATAATGTTTTATGAATCAATGACCTCAAGGCTTTTACCCACTCGGACAAAGTATCAACCTCCTGGACCTTTTGCTTTGCCCATTCTCTAGAATAGCCCTCAGTTAGATATGGAGGTCTCAGGTTGATACAGGATACAGGATGTGATATGGATATTACCATATAATAACCTCTAAGTATTGAACTGTTGTAATGAACAAATACCAGCTATGTATTGTACTGTTATAATATACAAATATCAGCTACCATAAATCTGGTTATTTTGGCGTCGGAATATTTCTGTGTTTTTCTGTCAACAGCCATGTGGTTTTTTATACCCCTGCTCGACAGAGTCTGGGGTATATAGTGGTCCTCATGTCCGTCCGTCCGTTCGTCCGTCCGTCCACATTTGGTTACGGATGATAACTCAAAAAGTTTACATCCGGTTTGAATGAAACTTTGGGATATTTTCATATATCAGGTTGGTAAGAAGCCTATCGATTTTGGGGGAAATCCATCAAATTTCAAGGTCACAGTCCACGAAAAACGTTAGAAATTTTAACATAAAAGTTGTTTCCAGACAATAACTCAAAAAGTTTGCATCCGATTTGAATGAAACTTTGGGATATTGTTATATATCAGGTTGGTAAAAAGCCATTTGATTTTGGGGTAAATCCATCAAATTTCAAGATTGCAGTCCACGAAAAACGTTAGAAATTTTTACAAAAAAGTTGTTTCCGGATGATAACTCAAAAGGTTTGCATGTGATTTGAATGAAACTTTGGGATATTGTTATATATCAGGTTGGTAAGAAGCCTATCGATTTTGGGGGAAATCTGTCAAATTTCAAGGTCACAGTCCACAAAAAATGTTAGAAATTTTTACAAAAAGTTGTTTCTGGAAAATAACTCAAAAAGTTTTCATCCGATTTTAATGAAACTGTAAAATATTCTTATATATTTTGTTGGTAAGAAGCCTATTGATTTTGGTGGAAATCCATCCAATTTCAAGGTCACAATCCACGAAAAACGTTAGAAATTTTCACAAAAGCGGGGGTATCAGCGATCGCTAGATCGACTTTGTCTAGTTTTTCATTTTGGTGTTTTGTCCAACTGTTTATATGTGTTTGTATTTTTATATATATTGGTATGTAACTTGCAGGGCTGTGTGTATCACTTTGGGATTCAGCCATGACACCTACATATGTAAATGTGTTATTCAAGTTTTATACATTATGTAATAACCACACATGTCATGCAAAGCAAATGTTTATTATATCCTTCTGTCAGTAAATAACAATCACAGATATAAATTATAATCCTTTTTTATTCTTCCGTCAATTTATCTTGATTAAATGACAATGTTTATAGTACTTGGTAAGTCAGGCATGATTATTTGTTAATACATATTCATACTTTGTCTTTTCTGAACAATTTTATAAGAAAATATACAAACAAGCGTATACTTGTAATTTCACCTGTGTATTGTCGGTATTTTAAGCCATAAACTTTCCTATATGGTCTTACCGGTCTGCTATTTTGCTAAACATCTACCATGGAAAAACATATTATTGGTATCTATCACTTATTAGAAGTGAACAATTTATAATTGATTATGTTGCAAAAGGTTTTATTTCTTTTCTTTCATTGAATCTATTGCAGTACATATATACAGATGTATTAAAATCAAAGTTAACATATAGGACCATAAAGTCAAATTAGACATCTTATACCAGAAAAATTAGGAATCTTTATCAAACTCAGACATACATTATTTCAGACTCAGTTGTTGCGTGAAATAGAGGTACAGTTTCAAAAATGTAATTTAGAACAACAAAGGTTTTGGAGGCTATTAAACAGTAAATTGATAAAATCTGATTATTATCATTTGGAACTTCCATTATACATTCTTGTTTTATATAAATCATGATAAATGTCTGGTAATCTTTTGATTGATTGATTGATTGATTAATGGTGTTTATCTTTTGAACATTTTGGTATAATTAAGCAGACTTATTGTATGTTGGCCTTAGGATATATTTTTTATTGCACTATGCACATTTGTTTTGAAGTTCTATATTTGTAGGGTGCGAGAAGCTGTACATACTGAGATGGACAAAGGTAGATTGAAGCTGAAAGATGCATTATCTTTGTCATAACCATTTTGGGAGAAATGTTATATTACAGGAAGCAACAATCATGACAATTTCTTGTATATAAAATTTACAATTTACAATAAATGAAAAATTTGACCTATGTGCTTTTAGCCTTCACTAGGCGTCTGTTGCCCATCTGGCATCCATCATCCACTGTAAATTATTAAAAAAATCCTCTGAAACCACTGTACCAATTTTTGGCCTGATTTCACGGCGTGAAAATCTTGGTATTAAAATGGTGAATGTGGGAGGCGGGTGGGAGGTCCGGGGAAAAATATTCGTAACAATTTTCTCAGCAACTACCAATCACATTCTCTTGAAATTTGGTATGCAGCATCAGCATGGCCTCCCATAACGTGGGATTTGATTTCAGGTCTGACACTCACCTACTTCCTGTTTAACGAAATCCAGCCATTTCTGTTTTTATTGATTTTTTTTCAAACTTGGACACAATCATTCTTAGGGTAAATAGTTTCAAATTTGTACCCAGAGTGTTAATAAATGGACAAAGATGACCACTGCTACTAAAAATAGAACATTGGTGTCAACAAATGTTTTCATCTAAAAAATTATAATAGCTATAGAGAAAACTGTTACCTCAAATTGATCAGCCCATTTGTCTACAAATGTTCTTAAGAGTCCAAAATTGTGTAATGACTTCCTATAGAAGTAATGAAAAGACTACCTCTTTTTTAAATTAATTTTAATTGACAAATTTTTCAGTTTTTGCAATTTAATTTGAAATTTTTAATACATGTAGCTAGGTTGACGTTGTAAATTCCTTAAATGATAAGCAAGACAATGCCTACAAAAGACATAGTTGGTCCAAATTGTTGTACCACTCCTGATAGTGTTATTGACCTTAAATGACTTTAAAAAAAAAAATTCATTCTTTGTCCTGTAACTTTAAAACTATAACAGATAAGATAAAACTGTAAATTGTTAAATTGATCAGCAATACAACTCCTACAGTTCATTTTATTGGTCTGAAAATTTCTTATGCCCCCATATAGAAGTTATTGCCATTTAATAACAGTATTATTCAAAATTACTAGTTATTGCATTAGAAATTCAAAACTGTAATTTCTAGTTTAAACTGTGAATAGCAAAAATAATCAGAAAGACTACAACTAATTTTATTGTCTGAAAGTCAACTAATGACTCCTTATTACCCTTTAATAACAATTCTGAAACTATAATTGCACAAATTAATGATATCTCAAAGTCATTTGTGTTCCAGGTGAGAATTACAGGCTCCTGGAAGCCTCTGGTTCATTCTTTATGCTATCATTAGTTATCATAGATGTTCCTTTGAAATAAAGTTCAAAATAATATATTTATTTCAACAATTTTAAAACAATTTTTTGTTTGTTATCAGACAGTGTTAGTATATTTGTTGATAGACCATTGTGACAGCCCAGCTTATTGTGTCCTATGTTTAATGTATATACCTCATTATATTGTTTCGGGCAGGATGTACTGGACTCCAGCCTTAATTGACAAGTTTTCCTTCCAAAGGTCTGGGTTTTCACCAGCTTTCTCCTCCATTAGAAATTGGACATCATAATATAGATGAAAAATTAGTGAAAGTGGCATTTAACCACAAACAAATACAAAAGATAAAAAATTTTCACACCAAAAATGATGTGTTTTGTTTGCAAAAGTCACTGTTGTTTTATGTCTGAATTTCAGCCAGTTCTGCTAGCAGAATAGGGAAAATTGAGAAGAAACCATTACAAGTTTTAACTGCCATGAAAGCAAATATATCAAACAGACTTATAAAGTAAGTTATTTGACTTATTTTAGCTGCTTTTAAAAGAATTTATTGTCGAATTAATGTATAGTTAGTTGAAAGACTAAACAAGTTTTAATCTGTTTCTTAATTGATTACCTAAAAAACTTGGGATACTTTGTTTTTACTCTTATTCCTGTTTAGTTTTCATAACTGATCAGGAGTCAAGAGACTAGTTTTTAAAGCATTTGTTTTATACATTTTCCCTAACAAGTAGAAATACTTATTGTTTTTTCTGAGTTTCTTATTTAGACACAAAAACAATACAACTTTGGTGTCATTACTCTGATTTTGTCTAAACAATATGCCAGTGTAAAATAACAGCAGTTGTAGGCACGTTTACGCTGTGATAATATTGTATTTCTTGCTCAATTTCTATTATAGATTTATATTTCTCCATGCCAGTTAATTTTAAAATACTGTTCAGTGAATGTTAAGCAGCAATTCAATCAATCAAATAGAATAGCAGACATGTCACTTTGATTCAGGTAATTGTAAAGGGTTCCAGTTTGCACAAAACATACTAACTATACACCCGTCCAGTTCCTTATAGTCATGTCAGTGTAAGAGTCAATGAGAGAAAATTTATGTGCATTCATGTTTATGTAGAATGTTCAAGGAAACAATTTCCATCTTTCCCCATTATTGTACCAGGATCTGCATTCCATTTGGGTATTTATGCTCTAGAATGACAATAAAATTTGGAAAACGCACTAAAAGTGGCTTAAAAATAGTATTTTGATTTTTTTTTATGTTTACAGGTTCACAGCATGGTGTTTGCTGAATGTTTTGTCAGTCATGTTGAATGGTGTTCATGTCAATAAAAACCAAATGGCAGTAATTAAGAAGGCTTCAGAGGTAATATAGCTTGTTTTAGATCAATGTCGGGATTAAAATAAGTAATTTAACTGTAGTCTTCAGGGATGTCATTAGAAGGCCACACCCTGCAAAAATCGCGGGCTATTAGCTCATCTGTTGCCGGATACTTGCAAATAACAAATTGTGAAATCTTCATAAATTTTCATTTGAAGTACATGTATATTTTCAGTACTTCATGCATTCTTCATAAATTATACAAATGAGCGGAATGCGTCCGCTGATTAAAATTTGTATTTAAATCAGAAACGGTTTCAACTTCCAGTCAAGATCTGGACAACTTTTTCCTTTAACGAAGGAATGATTATTCAAGGCTCACGTCACTGGGAGAAGTGGATGATAAAGCTGTCCTTCTGGTACCTGAATGCACCTGAAAAGCGAAGTTTAAGGGCCCTTTCATTTTAGACAATCTCCCTCAAGTCGACCGATGGTTCACAGAAGATACTTGTAGATCTGGTCCAACTAATTCATCCAGACTACCACTTTATCATAAATATATATTTCCAATAAAAACTATAGAATTTTCTTATTTTAACTTTTTCAAACGATTAACATTTTGCAAATTGATTACGCGCCATTTGTTTATTTACAGGATACATCTAATAACCAGAATTGAACATGAGTAAAAGTAAATTACAATGGCCCATAAAGAAAAATCGTAACCGTTTGATAAACAAAAAACTTTTATTTGGGTTGAAACTTAAAGTTCTTTCAAAATATACAAATGATAAGCAGCTTGGTTTCAGCTTTGTGCAAGTGGAAGTGTCCTAAACAGAAGAATTATCTCTGGATTTAATGAAATGTATGATGTTTATGTCTACATCTATACAAATATTTTTAATTGATCTTTTTTTTTTTATAAATACCTTGTATGGCCAGAAGTTCTGAAGTAGGTAGAAAAATAGTTGCTATATCTGGTGATTTTTTCAATGATTGATGGTAAAGGTATTTGCTGTTTGATGTTATTGTTTACTATTAATGATATCACAAGAGAAATAATCAGGGAAAACCACAATTATAAATAGTTTGATGTAAATAAAGGAAAAATGTATGTAATGACAGTGAAATTAAGTATTTTTATGGTCTCCCTGACATCTCCCTAGTGTTTCCTTATCAGAGCCACACTTCTCCCTGTTTGGTTGACAGGAAAAAGTTACTTCTCTCTACTTTTTTAGAGTGTAGTGACCCCCTCAGTTATTCAATAACTGAATGTGCAACTGTTTAATTGTGTTGATTCAATGGAGAATTCATCCCAGGAAATAGTAATTTTAACAAGCATGTGTTTTTCAAGTAAACGGGTAACACATGTTTTTCAAATTGCAACCCCCCCCCCCCCCCCCCAAGACCACCCCTCTCTTATTACTTTTCCAATTTCTCCTTTTATTTCAAAAAGTTAGTTATTGACATCTCTGGTCTTGTATTGACACAAATCAGATAAAAAAATCTCCTGAGAGTACATGAACTTTTGAAACAACACTTGATATGGATGGTTCATTGAACAACTTAAAAAAAAATATCTCATTCTAAAAGTGCTAGTGGTAGTCAAAGCTACAAACTACAAACTCTGAATTAATTAAGATGACTGATTGCTGTTACATATGGTTCCATTACATATCCAGAATGATTAAAATTAGGGTATATTCAGGTTAGACAACTCTGATATATAGGTACATAAAGTGTTGATGGCATTAAAACCCTTCTATAAATATAGAAGAAAGATATACTAGTAGGTGAACCAACACTGTTAAAGTAGATAATGCTCTTAAAAAGTGGATATCTGAAGAAATGCAGGGTAGTCGTTGTATAAATAGTATAAAGAGTGACAACTGCACTTCGTAGGATGCTTAAGTTTGCAGTTTTTATTGGTCACCTAGTTTTGGCAGTTACTTGCTGTCATCAGGACATTTTACCTAAAATTTCAGATGTTAAGTACTATATATTTTCAAATATCTACAATTACTTCACAATGGTAGTCATTGATGTTTTCATAAAGGAGATTTATTTAATATATTGTAAATACTGTGTATTTTTTTTTCTTAAACTCTAGCATCCTACAATGTGTTGTTGTCACTCTTCTACTGGACATTCTATAAATAAGTGAAATGTAACATAGATTGTATTACTATTTTTAGTTTCCAGAAAATGAGATAGCAATTGAGCCTGTAGTATTGTTTTGTTAGTTAATGTTTCATTGCAATACTTTATACTTACAGCGTGGAATCCCAATGATTTATCTACCTTTACATCTCAGTCATTTAGATTACATATTGGTGACATTTATTTTGTGGAATTATGATATAAAAGCTCCATATGTAGCTGCTGGTGATAATCTGAATATACCTGTCTTCAAGTAAGTTATATTTGATAACTTAAGCATAGATCCACTGATTGTTTCATTTTCTCACTAAATGCATTTTGAGCTGATTTTGTTCTAAAAAAAATTTATAAGAATAAAAACATTTTTTTATTTATGTTAGGTAAAAAAACGCTTATTAGTACAATGTTTTGTTGGGTTGGGCAATAAACATTTCTTTGTTTTACATTAGCCTTTCAAAAATGGCACCAATTAAATATAATATGATTACTCATTAAAGTTGTTCTTCTATTTCACCCATTGAATGAAATAGTTGCCACATCGCCCATCACATTGTATCCAGCCTGTAATTTTTTTTGTTTATTTAGGGATTTGTGATTATGTGTGACTGTCAAGCAAAACCTATCCACCATATAACTCGGTTGTATATGGTGTGAGTTTAGGATCATTTGACATTTGTGCTGCATCCATCAGTTACACTTATATCACTTCATTTTCACTGAGGAGTATTTTTTAAGCAGCTGTATGTATCACAGGAGATATACTCTGAATGAGAAAAAGTTTTTATGTGAAATAAACAAGTGGTTATAACCAGATACGATAAAAGATATTGTAGTTTGTCAATCCTCTGAAAAAGTCTTAGTTCCACTTGTCATATCATACAACTGCAATACAGCTTTTTCTCATCCCAATTTTATGTCTTGTAGTTGTCCTTCATCCATCAGACTACCTCTAATGTATGACTTAAAAGATTCTTCTTGCATTTAACATTTGGTGAAGGCAAAATTAGTTTTTACATCTAGCAAGCAATATTTCAGCTATATTCAGGAAGAAAAAGAAATTAGAAAATATAGGAAATTATGCATGATTTTTTATTGATACATGTATATTGTTTGGTTTTATTATATTTCATTTTCCTTGAATTTTATTGCATAATTGAAGAGTTGAAAAATTGTCTGGAAAACATTATATTTTTTTAGAATAGATTTTTGTGTGTTTAGTAATGTGTTTAAAAATAATCCAGTATTCAGTGGAATTAACAAAACGAATTTAATCTAGTATCCAAGTAAATTAATAAAACCAATGTATTATTATACCCCCTGCAAACTTGTTTTTTTGGGGGGGAGGGTATATAGGTATCACCCTGTCTGTCTGTCCACATCCCTTTTAAGCTCAACTCCTCCTAAACTGCTTGATGAAATTTAATGAAACTTAGCATAAAGGAAGTACATTATATGTAGATGTGCATGAAGGATTTTTGTTGACCTGCGAATAACATTAAGGGGAAATAATTGGACTTGGAAGCGAAGCAGGGGTATCCTTTTGTGAGCGTGCTCACAGTCCACACTTGTTTTAGAGTTTATCTTGGATTAAGCTTCATATAAACCATCAAATAGTGGAATATTATGTCTTTTAAATTTCATTTCAAGTAAATTAATTAATTGGATAGTAACTATTAGAACACTGTTTCTAGATTTGTTGTGCTGAAAGGAATAATATTTCATAATAAAACTTCATTGAAATTTCAGTTTGCTGTTGCGTGGTCTAGGTGGTTTTTTTATTCGAAGGAAATTGGATAAAGTTGCAGGACAAAAGGACATTATATACAGAGCTACTCTACACACAGTAAGTTTAAAAGACTTTTCATTGGTAGGTTAGAAATGATAAGTGCAGGAAAAATTGTTTTGCATATTTTCCAGTGTGAAGACCTTTTTGTTCGGATTATTTGTCTTTTTTTCTTTTTTTTCCGCCAACTTTTAAACCAAACAGTTAAAAGAGTACGTGACATATCATTTTGGTCTTTCATGACAAGTTTTGGGCACTGAAAGTCTATTCGGAATTCACCCTGTGAAACCAAAATTTTTTTCTTTATGCAGTTATCTGCCCAAACACTGAAAACCTTGTTATCGTGTAATCTCTGGAACTATAACAGATACAAGAAAACTGAAATGTGACAAATGTTAAGGAACTCTTGAGACAACTTTATGACATAATTGGGCAAAAAATTTCTGACTTGTGGAGGCGAGTGGTATACCTTGAATATTTCAAGGACTTCGCTTATCACAAAAACTCACAAACCGTAAATCATGTTCATGAAAGGTCTTCACTATTTTTTGTCCTGTGACATCTTCTTAAAAAAAATCTCAAAGTCAAAGTTCAGAAGTGACCTAGACCTTAGGCCTCCAATCTTGTTATCATTACAACTCAAAAACTATAACAGATAGAAAAAGACAATAAATGGGGAAAATACTCCTCTCATAAAGGCCTTCATTTGATACAATTGGTCCAAAACTGTGCGATGAACCATTTTCATGTTAGAACCCTTGACTCATTGCGGTTAATCTGTTTTTTGCTTACAACTTGAAAATGGTTAATGATAATATAGTAAACATATAGGTTTAACATTATCACCAAGTCAAGGCCTTCAATTTGAGCCCAATTTCAAAGGTGACAGGTCAAGGTCATACCATAGCAACAAGGTCACCATTACAAAAAGTGCTTAGCAACCATATATTTTTTTAAATCAGTATGATGCATCTAACTGAAATATATATCATTTTACAACCGAAAGTGGTATTTTGTCCCTAGCAACGGACACAACAGCCTTGACAACCATGTATTGTTTAACTCAGGACCATAGAAATAGTCTCTTCTGCCTAAAAAATGGCCCAGCAACCAATGTAGTCAAGTTCAAAACAACAGGTGAAGAAAAATAAATTTCTTACAGGAATCTGGGAAAGACCTTTCTAATTGTTCTTGAACAATTAGCCCTATCTTTTTTAATTGTAATTTGTTGGTTAAAGTGTTTGAAAGTTTAAATAAGTTGCAGATAATTTAAACACAAAATTAACAGAAATCCACAAACTGTTTTATTTTTAAAAACAAATAATGTGTACTAATTACATGGCATGAAAAACTTAATTTCCCATTACCTATATATATACATATGTTAGTGCTGTCTTCTAGTCCACAGAGACCATACTGGGTGCTTGACCCACAAAACTGTACAGTATGTCCCAAGATGGGAAATAGGTAAACAACATCATTATGACGCTTGGTAGGCTCTGTAACAGAAAGCCTGTCTGCAGATGATAGTGTTTGGTGAATGCCAAACTCCTTGCACAACCATTGTTGTAGATTTTGGAATTCAGTAGGATCATGTTAGCTGCTTGAAAATTTGAAAATTTGTACTCATTCTGAAGTATTGCTTGTTGGGCATTATGGAAACATTCAGACAAACAATGTTTCTTTTAATCCATTAAACATTAACAAATAAAATGTCATCAAAGATACCATGGTTTGTAGAATTTACTATACCAGACGTGCATTTCTTCTCATCAAGACTCATCAGAGGCTCTCAAACCCAAACAATATTGAACATCCAAATTATTAAGAGGTTGTAGAGCTTTTATGACCAAAATTCCAAAAAGTTATACCAAAACCGGCTAGCGCTATCTACACCTTGAAAATAGAAAAACATTAGAATTAAAATAATTTTTGAAATTTTAGGGCAAACCTGCACAAATCTGAATAGACATTAGAAGTGGCTCAATAATTTTCCAGCATAGTATGTCACAGATTCTCACCCTTTGGTTCACTCCAAATTTGTGCCAAGCATAAGGAATGTATGTTCTTTCTATTGCTCTATCTCAGGGATGGATCCATTTTTGGCTGGATTTCACAGAGTGAAAATCTGTGTTATAGTAGGGTGAATGTTGGGTGGGCTGCAGGCGGTGGGGCGGGGAAAAAATTTTCATAACAGTATTCTCAGCAACTACTAACTACATTCTCTTGAAATTTGGTATGCAGCATCATCATGGCCTCCCATAACCTGGTATTCGATTTCAGGTCTGTTGCTCACCTACTTCCTGTTGAATAAAATCCAGCCATTTCTGTCTTTGATCGATTTTGTAAAATTACTGGTATTATTTTTTTTATGAACTTGAATAATGCAATTATAATGTTATTCACTTATACTATAAATAAACTTTTATTTGCCAGAAATATGACAGTGAGGTGCAGAGGTGTTGACAGAAATCATTTTATTAGAACCCCACCACATATATAGTCGAGGGAGCCCCATAGTGATCAGTGATCGCATACCATGGTTGATGACCTTTGACCTCAAGGTTGGCAGGGCTCACAAAGATAAATTACATCTCATTGATATCTAGTTGCCATTCATGACATTTGATTTTGATATATTTTTCAGTATATGCAAGAAATACTTCATAGTGGGGAAGACCTAGAGTTCTTTTTAGAAGGAGGAAGATCACGTTCTGGAAGAGCTTATCATCCAAAAGGAGGCTTGTTATCAGTTGTCATTGATACCTTAAAAGAGGGTTTGTAGTTTTAAATTCATTTACTGTGAAATACTTTTTATTCGTGGGGTATCAATTTTCGTTGTTTTCGTGGAGGCCTCGGACCACTAAATTAACAAATCCAACGAAGAATAAAACTTCATTAACAGATGGGAACTACGATCTGAAAATGTCAGAGATTGGACATTTATTTGTAAATGTAATATATGATTTTGTGGTTCGATCCATTACTAATGTTCAGCTCAAAGTCCATCTTAATGATTAGGTTTCATGTTTGGATTGTGTTTTATTAAATGTAGGTATTATTTAACTGTAAAGCGTACGAAGAAACATCAACTTCCGGTCAAGGTGGGATATATGAGTTGTTCATTTTCGATGTTAAAAAGTAACAAATTATTATCGGAATTATGAGTTTGGTTGCTCCTTTGAACATAAATTAAAATAACAAATAAAATATTAAAAAAATAAGCTATACTTTATCTTTATTAGTGCATATCAATGACACGCTATATCAAATGGATGTTGTGATAATACCGATCGTGGCACAAATGACATTAAATTACACCTTTGTATTTATTGCTACTCAACACATGAAGTGACAAATGCCCTTTGGCTAGGAATGCTTCTATAGATAACAATTAGAGAATTAAATAGACTCAAAGTAGTTTTTATTGCAATTAATCAATTAATTAATACTTTACCGTGTTTATAATTAGCTATTGATTTCCGTGTTATTAATTTTACATTCGTTACAACGCGCGTAAACAACATCATGTAATGAAACTGTTTTGTCTTCTTTATATGTTGATGTTATCAACAGTGAAAATGATTCTGCTGTAATCATTTATTTTGATCGCTACCTCACTTTTTGCATTTTCTGAAACCGTCAGTCCACGAATTTAAGAACCCACGAACATGTAAAATTTCACCAAACCACGAAAATTGATACCCAAGAATTTAAGTACTTTCACAGTAAAGTCTTTGCACAGTAGTAGATAGGTAAAAACACAAGTGTGAGAAATTTTAAAGAAAAACCAGTTGAAACAAAATTTTTATATTTAGTATAATTGTAATGTGATAATTTTCATTAAATTCCTAAAAATGCTTTCAGACCATAGGTATTATTTCAATGCATACCTTTTCTCTTTTGTAAAACATTTAGTTTGTCAAATGGACCATTTTTATTTTTGTTTGATGTGTATAAAAAGGACCTGTTATCTTTGAACAATACATTTGCCTGATGCAGAGCTGCCTCTTCTAAAAAACAACTCCAAACTACTTTCTAAATGTTTAAAATTTTGTTCAACTTCATATATAAAGAAAAAAACAAACAAAAGCCTCACATGATTCAAATTATTTAACTTTCCTTTAGTGTACAATACTAACCTGGTCTGAACAGATGTTTTAGTCAAGTGGTTAACATAGTTCGTCTACTATTGATCACATGATCTGTCACTGAGGTTGTGGGTTCAAGTCTAACTGCGGGCAGGGTGCACTCAACTCCAATCTTAATTGACAAGAATTGCCAGTTTCCTACTAAAGGTCTGGTGTTTTCACTGGGTACTCTGGCCTACTGCCCCATAAAAATTGTATGCCATTAAATAGCTGAAAAGTTGCTGAAAGTGGCATTAAACAATATTCAAACAATCAAACAAACACAATCAGATGATGTTTTATGTTAATATTATACACAAATGATTAAAGTACTGTTTAAATATTTTTGTGAATGTTTTCTGCAGGGATAGTAGAAGATGTTTATATTGTACCAATCGGTATTAATTATGACAAGATTCTTGATGGCAACTTTTGTAATGAGGAGATGGTAGGTAAAACAACATAAATGTATATGTATTGCAAGAAACATAAGATTTATATGTGATCAAAGTTTAAAAATCTGAATTTTATTTTGCTGTTTTTTTAAATTGTTTGCTGTATGACTTAATAGACTGTATTTTTACATTGAAAACTAAATAAATGTAACACTGAAAGTCGCTGGAGGCGAGACATATGTATGGGAATCCGGCGGCGGCGTAAACACTTGACATCTTGCTTCATATCTTTGTAAGCCCAAGCCCTAGGTCCATCAAATTTGGTCCAGAGGTAGCTTATGATGAGTACTTGCCAGTCAGTCACCTGTCACCTGACCTTGACCTCAATTTCACGGTCCAGTGACTACGTTTAAGTTTTTGGGTTACGACAGTTCCTCTGTAACTATGCATGGTAGGATGACAATATTTGGTGTATAGGTTGCTGATGACTAGTACATGACTGTCTGGTAGGTGTCACCTGACCTTGACCTCAATTTCACGGTCCAGCAACTACGTTAAAGTTTTTGGGTTACGACAGTTCCTCTGTAACTACGCATGGTAGGATGACAATATTTGGTGTATAGGTTGCTGATGACTAGTACATGACTGTCTGGTAGGTGTCACCTGACCTTGACCTCAATTTCACGGTCCAGCGACTACGTTAAAGTTTTGGGGTTACAACAGTTCCTCTGTAACTATGCATGGTAGGATGACAATATTTGGTATATAGGTTGCTGATGACTAGTACATGACTGTCTGGTAGGTGTCACCTGACCTTGACCTCAATTTCACGGTCCAGCGACTACGTTAAAGTTTTGGGGTTACGACAGTTCCTCTGTAACTACGCATGGTAGGATGACAATATTTGGTGTATAGGTTGCTGATGACTAGTACATGACTGTCTGGTAGGTGTCACCTGACCTTGACCTCAATTTCACGGTCCAGCGACTACGTCAAAGTTTTGGGGTTACGACAGTTCCTCTGTAACTATGCATGGTAGGATGACAATATTAGGTGTATAGGTTGCTGATGACTAGTACATGACTGTCTGGTAGGTGTCACCTGACCTTGACCTCAATTTCATGGTCCAGCGACTACGTTAAAGTTTTGGGGTTACGACAGTTCCTCTGTAACTACGCATGGTAGGATGACAATATTTGGTGTATAGGTTGCTGATGACTAGTACATGACTGTCTGGTAGGTGTCACCTGATCTTGACCTCAATTTCAGGGTCCAGTGACTGCGTTAAAGTTTTTGGGTTACGATAGTTCCTCTGTAACTATGCATGGTAGGATGACAATATTTGGTATATAGGTTGCTGATTAATAGTACATGACTGTCTGGTAGGTTCCACCTGACCTTGACCTCAATTTCACGGTCCAGCGACTACGTTTAAGTTTTTGTATTAGGACAGTTCCTCTGTAACTATGCATAGTATGGTGACAATATTTAGTATACAGGCCGCTGCTCATAATTAATGCTATTAACGTAATGCTTATGACGAAATTTATTTTCGTTACTGATGCGGAATTCAGGCGAGACGTTTTTCTGTGTCCACACTTGTTTATACTTGGTTTACTAAAATGGGCTCATATCCAAATTTGTCTATGTCTAATGATTAAGAGATATTGGGGCAGTTTTTCTTATCATTTGTTTGTTTTTTATTAACTTGATTTTAATGTGATTATTTTTCATTGATTTAAAAATTTGAAATAGGTTTTATGGATTTGAAGATAGGAAACTGTTATACATTTTTGATAAGATGAAATCATACACACATTTATATTTATTGTGCTAATTGTTTTGTATTGTTAGACAGAGCCACTTCAGATAAATTAATCTTTAAATTTCTCAGTTTTCAACAGAACCAGCTACAACTAAACTGTAGTAAATCTTATTAAAAGGAGAAGTTTAATAACAGATATTTGTTTCTAGTAGGAAATATGTTCAATTAATACACTTAAAAGAAAGTTAAAAAACTTCTCAATTAAACTTCTTTAGACTTTGTTTTTCATTAAAATTCTATGAAGGCTATCTGCAAGTCTAAGTGGGAATTTTTTTTGCGATTTTTTTATGTGTATCAAAGGAAAACCTTGATGCTGTAAATATGTGCATTCTCATGTACAAAAAATGTTCATGTGATTCTAAAGTGAATTTAGTCATTTATTAGATGTGTTTGGAAAATGTAAATTTTTCAGTATTGATTTAGATTGGATTTTGTATTGCATTACCAATTCAAGAAACTTTTTGTAGTGTGACAGTTGACTTTTCGTTATTAAGCTGAGTGCAGCTATTAATTTGACGATTGGTGGGTGGTGTCAAAGTTTGGTTTCCAGGCATTATAAGTTTGAGTTATCCAATTGACCTGAAATTTTAAAAGTAGCTTTTAATATAATACATATAAAGTTTGAATTAGTGATATCAGACATGCTTTCTTAATTTTGTCCAAATTCAGTGCATAATGATGTTTGTCCTATGCTTATGCTCTTATATTAGGAAATCACTGCAGATACTGTGCACCTGTAAACTTATGCTTGTGAAAAATAGTTCAGATTGGAGGAACCAATTAATTACATAAACCAGATCTTGAACGGCTCTACTATGCATCGACTTTCTTATTGTCATTTACTGTAACTTTTATTTTATTAGAAGTAGGATTGTATTTTTATACCCCCACTTGAAAATATGGAATACCATATATAGTGATTGTGGTGTCTGTCTCTCCATCCATTACACTTGGGGTACCCATCTCTTATTATCAATCACTACTGGGGGCCTCGGTGGCCGAGTGGTCAAGGTAGTTCGTCTACTATTGATCACGTGGTCTGTCAACACTGAGATTGCGGGTTCGATTCTCACTGCAGGTAGGGTGTACTCGACTCCAATCTTATTTGACAAGGATTGCCAGTTTTCCTACCGAAGGTCGGGGGTTTTCTCCGGGTACGCCGGCTTCCACCCCCAATAAAAACTGGACGCCATGATATAGCTGAAAAATTGCTGAAATTTGATCAAACTTCAGCAGAATGATGTTAAACACCATTAAACAAACAAACAAAACAAACAATCAATCACTACTGAATGGTATTTGAGAATCTTTGTCAAATAGTGTCATTGTGCACTTGATAATTTATTTTGTAATTGGAATGATATTTCGGGTATCCTATAATTAAACATGGACTTGCCATTCTTTGTCATAGGGGATATCCATCTCTTATCCACGTACACCACTGAATGGGATTTGATCAAACTTCAGCAGAATCCTTGTCACATGGTGCAATTGTACACCTGATATTTACATTTTGACCAGAATGATGTTTGGAGTTTTCAATAGCAAAACTCTAGACATTATCATTCTTACAGTTAGGGGAGCTGGGGTTAGCAATTATGATGATTGCTAACAGGTTTTTTCTATACTTGTTTTGTTTTTATACCCCGGCTGACAGAGTCGGGGTAAATAGTGGTCCCCATGTCCATCCGTCGTTCATCCATCCCCATTTGGTTTCGGGATGATAATTGAAAAAATTTACAAACAGGATAGTGTTATAAATTAGGTTGGTAAGAAGCCTAAACGATTTGGGGGGAAATCCGTCAAACTTCAAGGGCGCAGTCCACTAAAAAGTTAGGAATTTTAGCAAAAATGTTTCTGGACAATAACTCAAAAAGTTTGCATCCAATTTTTAATGGAACTTTAGGATATTGTTATATATCAGGTTTGTAAGAAGCCTATCGATTTGGGGGAAATCTGTCAAATTTCAAAGCACAGTCCATGAAAAATGTAACAAATTTTTACAAAAAAAGTTGTTTCCGGACAATAACTCAAAAAGTTTGCATCAGATTTGAATGAAACTGGGATATTGTTATATATCAGGTTGGTAAGAAGCCTATCGATTTTGGGGGAAATCCGTCAAATTTCTAGGTCTCAGTCCGTGAAAAACTAGAAATTTTTAGAAAAAAGTTGTTTCCGGAGAATAACTCAAAAAGTTTGGATCCGATTTGAATGAAACTGTGGGATATTGTTATAAATTATGTTGGTAAGTGGCCTGTCGATTTTGGGGGAAAATCTGTCAAGGTCACAGTCTATGAAAAATACCCCCAGTGCAGTCTATCCTTTGATTTTTAACTGTTGGCAAACATGGGCCTAATTCTTTACTTGACTTGAATTTCTTTAAATTGTTAAGATAAATAACATACAGGATAATTTTATGAGAACTATAAGAAAGAAAATTCAATAAAAAATTGTGTTGGGAAATGTAGAAGGCGGAAGGAATTGTAATGGCACTTAGTATTGCTCATATTATAGACCTGATCATTTTAGGGTATGCCTAAGAAACAGGAAACCTTTTTTGGAGCTGTGAAAGGAATATTAAAAGTTCTCAGAGAACATTACGGAAGCGTACGAGTAGATTTCTGTCATCCATTTTCACTGAAGGTAAGTGGTATGGATATTTTGCTGTAAAGTTTGTGTCATTTTTAGCTCACCTGACCCGAAGGATCAGGTGAGCTATTGCCATCACTTGGCGTCTGTCGTCATCATTAACTTTTCTTTAAAAATCTTCTCCTTCAAAACCACTGAAGGGATTGCTTTGAAACTTTGCACACATCATCAGTAAAATGTCCTCTGCCAAGTTTGCACAAATCATGGCCTCAGACCAACCAACATGGCCACCATGGCTAAAAATAGAACAGGGGGGTCAAAATACAGTTTTTGGCTTATAGTTCAAAAAGTATAACAGATACAGGAAAACCAAAGAGACATTCCTTCTTCAGCATCAAAAGCTCTACAAAACATTCCATTGGGTCAAAGTTGTATGACGACTCCTTGTTGGAGTTATTAGCCTTTAATTGTCGAAATTGATGATTTTTGCCATTTTTGCCTCAAAATCTTGAAAATTATTAGAACTGGAGAAAAAGTAAGCATTGCTAAATTGTTTTGCTCTATGAGGGCTACAAAAATGACTTTAGGGTTAAGATTGTCTGATGAACCGTTAAAGAGTTATTCCCCTTGAACTGTTTTTTTTTAATCAGTTTTAATTGATTTTTTAAAAATCTTCTCCTCTGAAACCACTGAAAGTACTGCTTTGAAACTTTGTACACATTATCCGTCAAATGTCCTCAACCAAGTTGCACCAACCATGGCTGCAGATTAACCAACATGGGTAAAAATAGAATGGAGGTGGGGGGGGGGGGGGTAAAATACAGTTTTTGGCTTATATTTAAAAAATTGTGACAGATACAGGAAAACCTAAGAGACATGCCTTCATCTGCATCAAAAGCTCTACGAAACACTCCATTGGGTTGAAGTTGTATGAGGACTCCTTATAGGAGTTATTGTCCTTTAATTGTCAAAATTGATTATTTTTTGTCTCAAAATCTTGAAAATTATTAGAACTAGAGAAAAAGTTAGCATTGCTTAATTGTTCTGCTCTATGAGGGCTACAAAATATACTTAGGGTCAAGATTGTCTGATGAATTTAGGAATTATTCTCCTTGAACATTTTTTTAATCAATTTTACTTGATTTTAAAAAATCCATTAAAGGACTGCTTTGAAACATTGCACACATCATCTTTAGGAAGTCCTTTACCAATATTCGGAAAATCATGACACCTGACTACCTACATAGCTACGTTGGCTTAAAATAGAAAATGGGGGGGGGGGGGGGGGGTGGTGTCAAGAGAGTTTTCGACTTATAGTTAAAAAAGTATAACAGGTACAGCAAATTTAAAAGTGAACCTCCCTTCTCCCTCTAAGCATCAAAAGCTCCTCCTTATAGGAATTATTTCCCTTTAAAAAATTTATGACTTTTGCAGAAGTGTTGGGCAATTCCTTATAGCAAAGAAAAGCTGGATAAAAAAAGGTTGTTTGGTTTCAGGTTCAGGTGAGCGATACAGACTCCTGGGAGCCTCTAGTTTTTTATAAAATCACTCCATTTGTTAAATAATTTTTGCTTGGTCTTAAATGATAAAATTAATCATTATTACTGACAAAGAATTACAATGCTGAAATATGCACGATGGATTCATATTTACCATATTATAGAGCTAAAGTACAAGAAAAAACAACAATCAAAACATGGATGACTTCTTGTTTATAGACAAAACATAATTTGAAAAAGTACATTTGTTATTTCGTAAATGTTTTTTAGCTACGTATACTAGGAGAATATAAAAACAAAAACTAGATAAGTTAAATGATCAAAATAAATTGTTCTTGTATAAAGATTTAAAGCTGGCCTTTAAACCTGAAGTTTATTTATGCTGCAAAAACTTTGAACATTGGAAACTAATAACAAAATTCTGGATAAGTGATCATTGCTTAGAAATTGAGTTTGGCTGTTATAAAAAAAAAATACCCCGAAAATCTTGACTTTGTAATTTCTGTTCACTTCAAGAAATAGAAGATAAGACCCACTTTTTCTTCTACTGTCTTAAAAATCTGCAGCTTAGTCAAAAATATTTTTCAGAACTTTTGAAAGAATATAAAAAATTTCAATGATTTAAATGACAAACAAAACATTATTCTCATTTGAAACCCAACACATTTTCGACAGGTCCAGAATCTAGGTTCCTTTTTAAAACAGTCAATCGAACTGAGGTCAAGGGACTTATGATATGTTATCTGTAGAATTGTTTGTTGTTATGTCTTTATTCTTTTTATGTGTCACAAGCTGTTAAAAAATCGCTTAATAATAAATAAATAAATAAATATAAATAAAAAGCATTACAATTTTGCTTCAAGTTGATATTATCTAGACTAAATATCAGAACAAAAATTAGGCAAAACCAAAGTTAAGTCATTGTTAGATAAAAATCATGTCATTTTTTGTCATTTCTGTCTCGCCTGCGATGAAAGTCGCTGGAGGCGAGACATATGTATGGGAATCCGGGGGCGGCGGCGTAAACACTTGACATCTTGCTTCATATATTTGTAAGCCCAAGCCCTAGGTCCATCAAATTTGGTACAGAGGTAGCTTATGATGAGTACTTGCCAGTCAGTCAGCTGTCACCTGACCTTGACCTCAATTTCACGGTCCAGCGACTATGTTAAAGTTTTTGGGTTACGGCAGTTCCTCTGTTACTACGCATAGTAGGATGACAATATTTGGTGTATAGGTTGCTGATGACTAGTACATGACTGTCTGGTAGGTGTCACCTGACCTTGACCTCAATTTCACGGTCCAGTGACTACGTTAAAGTTTTTGGGTTAGGACAGTTCCTCTGTTACCATGCATGGTTGGATGACAATATTTGGTATATACATGTAGGTTGCTGATGACTAGTACATGACTGTCTGGTAGGTGTCACCTGACCTTGACCTCATTTTCACGGTCCAGGGACTATGTTAAAGTTTTTGTGTTACTGCAGTTTCTCTGTAACTATGCATGGTAGGATGACAATATTTGGTATATAGGTTGCTGATGAATAGTACATGACTGTCTGGTAGGTGCCATTTGACCTTGACCTCAATTTCACGGTCCAGTGACTGCTGTTCCCCTGTAACCAAGCATGGTAGGATGACAATATTTGGTATATAGGTTGCTGATGAATAGTAAATGATTGTCTGGTAGGTGTCACCTGACCTTGACCTCAATTTAACGGTTCAGCGACTATGTTAGTTTTTTTATTAGGACAGTTCCTCTGTAACTATGCATAGTATGGTGACAATATTTGGTATACAGGCCTCTGATCATAATTAATGCTGTTTATGTAATGCTTATGACGAAATTTATTTTCGCTACTGATGCTGAATTCAGGCGAGACATTTTTCTGTGTCCACACTTGTCCTTATCTAGTTGTGAATAATATGCATTGATTTGTATTATACACACCCACTTCAAGTGATACATTGATATGTATTATACACACTCCAAGTGATACATTGATGTGTATTATATACACACACTCCAAGTGATACATTGATATGTATTATACACACTCCAAGTGATACATTGACGTGTATTATATACACACACTCCAAGTGGTACATTGATGTGTATTATATACACACACTCCAAGTGATACATTGATATGTATTATACACACACACCCCAAGTGATACATTGATATGTTTTATATACACACACTCCAAGTGATACATTGATATGTATTATACACACTCACTCCAAGTGATACATTGATGTGTATTATACACCCACTCCAAGTGATACATTGATGTGTATTAAACACACACTCCAAGTGATACATTGATATGTATTATACACACCCACTTCAAGTGATACATTTATGTGTATTATACACACCCACTCCAAGTGATACATTTATGTGTATTATACACACCCACTCCAAGTGATACATTGATGTGTATTATACACACACACCCCAAGTGATACATTGATATGTATTATATACACACACTCCAAGTGGTACATTGATATGTATTATACACACCCACTCCATGTGATACATTGATATGTATTATATACACCCACTCCAAAAGATACATTGATATGTACATGTATTATACACACCCACTCCAAGTGATACATTGATATGTATTATACACACCCACTCCAAGTGATACACTGATGTGTATTATACACACCCACTCCAAGTGATACATTGATGTGTATCATACACACACACCCCAAGTGATACATTGATATGTATTATATACACCCACCCCAAGTGATACATTGATATGTATTAAACACACACACCCCAAGTGATACATTGATATGTATTATATACACACACTCCAAGTGGTACATTGATATGTATTATACACACCCACTCCAAGTGATACACTGATGTGTATTATACACACCCACTCCAAGTCATACATTGATGTGTATCATACACACACACCCCAAGAGATACATTGATATGTATTATATACACACACTCCAAGTGGTACATTGATATATATTATATACACCCACTCCAAGTGATACATTGATGTATTATACCAGGGACAGTCTATACTAACGGGACATGTCACTGGCATTTTCGGCAAAATTTCTAGGACTCGAACGCAGAGCTAGCACTTCGGTCGGAAATTTTTGTATCTAGAATTAAGTCACATACGGCTAGCTTTAGTTTCGAACTTCGTTAAAATGTAATCGTGTTCGGAACGGTATGATATGATTTACGTTTTTTTTAAATACATTATTTACGATTTTCTAGTGTTTTTCCTTGCGTTTATTTATATTATACAATAAAAATTTTCATGTCGGATCGAATTATTATTATTATCAATTTTATAAATTTTTATTCACCTTAATCGTGTAATTAATCTAAAACAACTTTCCCAATTAACATTTTATTGAATTTCTCTTCAGCTTTGAATGTTTTCATACATATATCTTTAATTACTTTATTTGTAAGGTAAAAAGAATACTATTCTTTGATAATGATAAGGAAAAAGAAAATAAACAAAAACACAAACCACTCTGTATAATTATTAACCTGTCAGGTAAACACACCTGTCAGGTAAACACAGTAGAAATTACAGGATGATATTGCAAACAGTAATTAACTAATCAACTAATTAATAAAATTTTCTGTCTGTCTCACACCATGTGGTGCAACCAAGGCAATATGTATAACTATAAACCTGTCAGGTAAACACAGTAGGAATTACATGATGTTATAACAGTAATAAACTAATTAAAAAATTTGTCTGTGTTAGGTGTCGTGACTTCTTTTGAGAAGGCATCTGAAACAACAAAATTATTAATAATTAATATTATATATGCACAGGAGTATCTATAAATTCATAAAAACCAACTAAGGTAAGTTGTTATCACACAAAGGGTGATAAGTTATTACATGTACAAGTTGGTGTATGTAGCCAAGATGGGGACCGGTGTTCCAAAATAAAAAAAATTTCCAATCATCCAAATTCATGCAAAAAACACATTAAGCCTACTTTAAGCAGTCTTCTACACAGGAGTATCTATAAATTTTCATAAAAATCAAGGTTTGTTGTGATCACCCAAAGGGTGATGAAGTTGTTACATTCTATAATGGGTGTATGGTCGGTGTATGTAGCCAAGATGGGGACCAGTGTTCCAAAATATAAACAAATTTCCAAACATCCAAATTCATGCAAAAAACACATAAAACCTACTTTAAGCAGTCTATTACACAGGAGTATCTATAAATTTTCATAAAAACCAAGGTTTGTTGTGATCACACAAAAGGGTGATGAAGTTATCCCATTCTAAAATGGGTGCATGGTCGGTGTATGTTGCCAAGATGGGGACTGGTGTTCCAAAATATAAACAAATTTCCAATCATCCAAATTCATGCAAAAAACACATAAAACCTACTTTAAGCAGTCTATTACACAGGAGTATCTATAAATTTTCATAAAAACCAAGGTTTGTTGTGATCACACAAAAGGGTGATGAAGTTATCCCATTCTAAAATGGGTGTATGGTCGGTGTATTTTGCCAAGATGGGGACCGGTGTTCCAAAATATAAACAAATTTCCAATCATCCAAATTCATGCAAAAAACACATAAAACCTACTTTAAGCAGTCTATTACACAGGAGTATCTATAAATTTTCATAAAAACCAAGGTTTTTTGTGATCTTACAAATGGGTGATGAAGTTATCCCATTCTAAAATGGGGTTGACTGAAGGAAAAAACCGCTATGATATTAGCACATGTTAGACAACAACATTTTTGTATTGTTTTCTGGCTAAATGTGGAATGACAACATGTAATTTGACGAAATCATAATTCATAAGTGAATAATAAACTATAAACAATAAATACTTACTATTATTGTACTATATTTTCATGAAATAACCAATTTCGAGAGAGAAAAAATTCAAAGCACACTATCAATAAAATGGCGGAATGTTAATTCCGGAAACGGAACGGAGCGGATACGTCAAATTTCAGCCGTGGCACAGAAATATCGAACTGTAATATAGGTTTAATTACGAGTGACATGTCCCGTTAGTATAGACTGTCCCTGATTATACACACCCACTCCAAGTGATACATTGATATGTATTATACACACACTCCAAGTGATACATTGATATGTATTATATACACCCACTCCAAGTGATACATTGATGTGTATTTTACACACCCACTCCAAGTGATACATTGATATGTATTATACACACCCACTCCAAGTGATACATTGATATGTATTATGCACACTCACTCCAAGTGATACATTGATGTGTATTATATACACACACTCCAAGTGATACATTGATGTGTATTATATACACACTCCAAGTTATACATTGATTTGTATTATATATACACACTCCAAGTGATACATTGATGTGTATTATATACACACACTCCAAGTGATACATTGATGTGTATTATATACACCCACTCAAAGTGATACATTGATGTGTAATATATACACACACTCCAAGTGATACATTGATGTGTATTATATATACACACACTCAAAGTGATACATTGATGTGTATTATATATACACACACTCAAAGTGATACATTGATTTGTATTATATACACACCCTGAAAGTGATACATTGATGGGTAATCTCAACTGAATGATGCCATAGTCAAAAGTAGTGCTTAAAAGAATCAAAGTAGTTCAACTTTCACTTTGCATAAAAATTGTAATTCTGAATGAACCTGTTTAAAATTAAGTTTATATGATGCACAAATATTTTAGAAGTGAAATGAATCCAAATTTATTAATTTCAATCAAGTATTAGATTTTGTATGAAATGACAAATTACTGAATAATAATTGAAATTGGACTTATCTTTTTGTCTGTCTGTCATATTGTCTTGTGAAGAAAACTTAATACTTGGAATTAGTTCATATCTTGTATTGTCTTGGTACTACATGTATATTGCATGTATATCTCTATTTTACAAACTGACCAATTTTATGGGAGTTGTGGGCTATTTCAACTTGTATACAAATTTGATAAGGAATAATTTTACTACATCATTACAAATGAGTGTGAATGTTTTTTACACATGACTTACTGCATTTATTTAATGCTTGCTTTAATTAGGAATATATGCAGCGTAATATTGAGGTGTTGTCATCAGATGATGACCTAACAGATACTCCATCATCAGTGAAAAGTTTTAGCAGTAGTAGTTCTCTATATGGTACTGATGTTGTTATAGAAGAACAGAGAAAAACAATAGAAGATCTAGCAGAGCATGTTTTGTACTGTAAGTTTTTTATGTTGTTTGTTTAGCAGATTAGACTTACCTGATTCAGTATAGCCTTGTGTCTTTTTCTTCATCTGTGTGGATAAAAATAGGGATGTGCCATTCACAACCCCATAAATTGTTCAATGGAATGTAACCCAGAAGACACCCTAAACATTTATTGATAAATGCATCATATTTCAAATTTTGTTCAGAGCAGTTTTAATTGGAAATTGAATGTATGCCAATTCACTATGCTAATGGGTTGGCGTCAGGTAAAACCTTTAACAATACTAAAAAGAATTGGACAGAACTAGCAAAAATTTATGATATAGAAACTATTGACGGGTATTGGTTGTTTTGTTTTTAAAGCAGAAATTTGTCATTTTCATTGTGTTCCTTTATTTGACATTGTTTTTACCAGTATCTTCTGTCCTGACAAGTCATAATAGTAGAAAAAGAAACTAGCCAAAAAGATCAGCTATTTTGTGATTCCTAGTCACATCTGAAATTAATGTAAAAGGTCCTGTAAAGTCTTTATCTATTGTGTGCACCTTTCATGGATCAGAGAAATGCTAATATTCATGTACAAGAGTCTACAAAAAGTTTGAGATAAAGATTCCACATTTGACTTGTTTTAACTAGATTTAACCAGAATTTGTAATTTAAATTATGATACCAATTAGGCTTATAGCTTTATTTATTTCTTGTGTGTGTAAAATAAAATAATAAATACTGCTTTGCTGTATTATTTATTCTACTTGTAAAATTGGATAGTGAACTGATCATGATCAATGAACCAAAGCTATTGATCATATTTTATTAGTCACAAAAACAAAGGAACAATCACACATTTTATTTTAAGCTATTAATAATTGCAGTCAAAGCATCAATAATAACGGATAAACATCCACTTATTTTGTACTTGTTTTAGTTTTTAATCTTACCCTGTAATTAATATCAAATTTGTAAAAACATTTTTCAGAAAAATTAAGTCTTCTTAAGAAAGGTTGTAAATGAATTTTGTAATAATACAAAATGTCTGAAAATAACAACAAAATGGTAACCACCAGTGACCACTTATCAATGGGTGAAAAAAGGCCCTAGTTATGTGTAACCTCCACTGGCCTTCTCAAGTTAATTTGAAAGTGAGTCAGGCAATACTAGATCTTTTATTTTTTGGTCATCATTTTATAACAGAAGAAACACAAAGTGTGTCCTCTGTGTAGTAGTAACCGCTGACACAAACAGAGCTAGTGAGTACACACCCATTAAGAGTGGAGTTAGATTGGTTTTCAGTGTTTGTTTTACAAGAGTTCATCATTTCACTAAAAAAAGTTCTCCAAACAGGCATCAGATTGCTACTGTACACTTTATTCTCTCCAGAAATTAATTTAAATATTTTCTTTAAATAATGCTATTTTAATATGTAACATTTATATCTAAATCTGTTATATATAGTCTGTAGATAACATAGATATACATGTATATATTAATTTCAGGTAGTGTTCATTCTCAGGCATTGATGTGTACAAACCTTGTAGCCTTTTTACTGCTAACTAAGCACAGAGAGGTAATGCTATGTTTTAGAATGCTAAGAGAGTATGCATGTTTCCCTCTAATGCCAATGTTTTGAATTGTCTATATTCCTTGAGTGCCAACAAATAATTTCAAAAGATGTGCAGTTACAAGGTGTTTTGATAAGAATTACATAAATAAATAAATAAGTAAATAAATAAATAAATAAATAAAATGAAATATAAATAATAAATAATTCTGATTACTTCCCATGTAGATTCACAATTTACTTATTATTTGGGATGGAGTCCTCTATGATGGTTCCTATTTCTATACTATTGTGTTGATGGATAAAGACTTTGATGAACTATAGATCATTTGTTAAGTTGAATGGGGTTTAGCCGAACTTTAAGCAATTTTCAGCTATATCAATGCATTTTGTTTTTTATAGAGAGGAAACTATAACCAACTTTAGGCTGGAAAGCTCGCAATTCTTTTTTATTTGATTAACATATCCTGCCTGTAGCTTGTCTTGAACCCACAACCTCAGTGTTGACAGGCACAGGATCAATAGTAAATGACTACCTACCTTAAACACTCGGTCTTTAAGGCCAAGACTAAGAAATAATAGATTCAGACTTTTCAACTGTTACTATTTTTGCAGAATTTTTATGATTTTGGGGCCAAATTGCACTTAAAAAATTTTCTACTGAAAAATTATTTATCTATTTAAAGTGATATGTGTTTTTTTAGGGTTTATTCCCAAAAGGTCTACTCGAAATAAACAACTATACTAAGTGTTGACGTTTTGTGTAGAGGGTTTTTTGCATGAAACTGCTTACCGCGTATGGTTCCGCTTATGCCCCTTTTGTAGATCAAGAAGGGTACTTTTTGAAATCAATAATTATTTCCTCAAGATATTCAGCGTTTTGAAATATGGCAGTTTTAAAATTTGAAAGGGCGATTTCCCATACTAAAATTTGACCTTAATTAGAATGGAAGTGTACTTTAGGAACAATCGATTGTTGTCTACTCGAAATCCTTCAGGTGATGTCGTCTGCAGTTAAGGAGGGAAAAGTCTCACGGTTTGTAAACATCGTAAGGGCCCTTTAGAAACAAAAATGGCTGACTTATTATGTAAAATTCCCGTAGCAAAAGTCAAGGACGATTTGTAACAACTTAACAACAGAGACATATTATAAAACATGGACAGGTTATTGTATCTACATTTTTACTACTGAATTTTCGTAATAAAAAGGTAAAATATAGAATAATGAAAGAATGCAAGCAAACAAATATTTTCAAGGGGGGTTGGCATTTAGTATAATCAAGAAATGGGGATTAAGGGGCCCGTTAAAGATTATGAAGTGTAAGTTACCTGTAAAACAATTCATATTATATAATAAATGAACTAAGAATGCTATTTCAGTTGAGAAGAAAAATTTTAAACTCTCTTTAAAGTGGTAAGATTTAGTTATCATTGTTTGTTCTTTCACATATGTTCAACAGAAAATTTAATGAGATATATAAGCATTTTATTCCTTAAACTGTTAAATTATGCAAAAAATAATAAATAAATCACAAATCATCACTAATTTAAGTAAGTGATTGTAAGTAACATCTGATTAACATATCAGAATTTAAATTGGTAGCACACAACTTTGTATCATAGCTCAACATGGCAAATGCTCTTTTAAACATTCAATTTTAAGGAAACCAAAACGATATCCACCACCTTGTCTTTGAAGGTTACAACTACAGAGTAAAGTGGAGGGGTCACAACAAAGTATTCTGGCAATGTATCATACAAGACTGGGAGAACAATTCCATTTGCCTCAACATTCCCACCCAAACATTTTCACACCAATACAACTCTTCAAAAAATGTGAAGAAAGTCGGCAACAATCTTGCAGCTATATTATGAAAACCCTGGACCATCCTTAAAAAAATGTAGTACATTGACAACAATCTTTCAGCTATATCATGAAAAACCTCTACTTCACTTAGAAAAAGTGTAGTAAGTTGACAACAATCTTTTCACTATATGATGAAATAAATATTTTTATTTGTGCTATATTTGTCTATTTTGTATATTTTTATATTCTTGAACACTTTTCATATGTTTTAATCTCTTCTTATTATCTCTTAATGATATATAATTGTTTTAGGGTACGATTGAGTAGTTAGGTGAAAATCCATACTCTACAATATAGTTCACGTTGTAAGTGATAAAATGGCTAATTTAATATTAAAGAAAATATTTTATTTACAGTTTTTCATATTTGTTAAATCCTTCAAGCTTAAAAAACATTTTGTTGTCTTGATCTAATAAGAAGAAGTAAAGATGTACAAAATTGCATATAAATGCGCGCTACACCAGTGTATATAGATCGGTATCACTTCAATTTTTAGCTCACCTGACCCAAAGGGTCATGTGAGCTATTGTTATCACTTTGCGTCCGTCGGCGTCGTCGTCGGCGTCTGTAAACTTTTTACATTTTAATCTTCTTCTCTGAAACCACTTGGCCAATTGAAACCAAACTTGGCCATAATGTTCATTGGATGGACCTTTACAAAGTTTGTGTTTTTTATTTTGATTGGTAAACCAATATGGCCGCCACCTCAAGACTTAGTTTAACATAGGACCCTATGGGAAAAAAGTTTAAAAGGGCTTCTTCTCTGAAACCGTTTAACCAATCAAAACAAAACTTACTAGCAATATTGTTTGGATGGTCCTCTATAAAGTTTGTGTTTTTGATGGGAATTGGAAATTCAAAATGGCCGCCACCGCAGGACTTAGTTTAACATAGAACTCTATGGGAAAAAGTTTTAAAAGGCTTCTTCTCTGAAACCGGTTAATCAATGGAAACAAAAACTTACTAGCAATATTGTTTAGATGGTCCTCTATAAAGTTTGTGTTTTTTATGGCAATTGGAAATTCAAAATGGCTGCCACCACAGGACTTAATTTAACATAGGACCCTATGGGAAAAAGTTTGAAAGGCTTCTTTTCTGAAACAGGTCAACCAATGGAAACAAAACTTACTAGCAATATTGTTTGGATGGTCCTCTATAAAGTTAATGTTTTTTTATCCCAATCGGAAATTCAAAATGGCCGCCACCGCAGGACTTGGTTTAACATTCAACCCTATGAGAAAAAAGTTTAAAAGGGCTTCTTCTCTGAAACCGTTTAACCAATCAAAACAAAAACTTACTAGCAATATTGTTTGGATGGTCCTCTATAAAGTTTATGTTTTTTATGGCAATTGGAAATTCAAAATGGCTGCTATCGCAGGACTTAGTTTAACATAGGACCCTATGGGAAAAAGTTTTTAAAGGCTTCTTCTCTGAAATCGGTTAATCAATTGAAACAAAAACTTACTAGCAATATTGTTTGGATGGTCCTTTATAAAGTTTATGTTTTTTATGGCAATTGGAAATTCAAAATGGCCACCACCGCCGCAGGACTTAGTTTAACATTGGACCCTATGGGCAAATAAAAAAAATCTTCTCTATACAGCCGGTTAACCAATGAAACAAAGCTTTCTAGTAATATTGTTTGGATGGTCCTAATTAAAGTTTATTGAAAATTACAGGACTAACTTTAACATCAGGGAAATGCCATCTTCATTTCCTATAAAATCAGGTGAGCGATACAGGCTCTTAAGAGCCTCTGGTTATTTTTGGATTATTTTACTATCTATAGGGTAAGCCTAGTATTTTTATTAATGCATTCTATTCTTGACATAATAAAATGTATATACTTGCGTTTCTTTTATTAATTAGTTATTTAATTTGATACGGAAAAGGCATTTTAAAATTTTGTTATGTTATATTACGTAATGTATTTCATCACTTCAATTGTATTTCTTTGATTATTTCATGATTTATATGGTGAGCTTCGTAATTTGTTTATGCATTTTTATTATAACATGATAAAATGTATATTTTTTCTGTTTCTTTTATTAGTTACTTAAATAATTTGATAATAAAAGTGCATTTTTATATTTAGTTTAACGCACTTGTGACCACTCATCCAGAAAGCCTTGATCTTATTTCTGGATTATTTCATAATTTATAAGGTAGAAAATGGAACCTTTACATAGAACATTAATCAATCTTGAACATTAAATTAAATTTCCCTGGGTTTTGTTTATTGACGGTTTTGAAATCCCAAACTCTCGTGAACGATTCCTGTGTGGTAGTGATGGTTTTTAAATAGAAAGGGGGGGGGGGAGGGGGGAGAGGGCGCATATATATTTCTGTGGATGTAATTGTATGTTAGATGTGCCTTGTTTATTTATTACCTGACACTGAACTTTGATGAAAGGTATAAATGATAGACCAATTAGACTTGCATAATAAGCCGCTAAAATGCAAATTTAGATTATGATTTTTATATGAAAATTAGATTTTCAAATAGGCATGTTATTTAAAAAAAATTAATGTCTGAATCAGTGAAAAGTGTCGTAGAAATTAGTAGGGAAAAGAAATTTCTCAATAATAAATAAAGCACAAAAGATATAGATTTTTCATTTAATTCAAGATTTAAAAATTGTGATGTTAAGCTATTTTAACAAAGCAAGTTATATATATAATAATACAAAAGAAAAAAAATTCAGTTACGTTTGAATAAAGGTCATCAACATCATAGAAGTTAATAATCTCATTTGTTTTGCAAAATAAGACTCCTCTTCTAATTGGTTATTTAATTTTTTTTTTTAATTCTGAAAATTTTATAAAGTTCTTAGCAATGTTTATGCACATGAATGCTAGTATGATGTTTGAAATACATATAATTGCAGATCTTTTGAAACAATTTTAATTACATTAAAATTAAATCAATAGAAATAGTAACTTGTCCGTATGTTTTGTTTGATTTTCCGAGGACGCGATATCTGCCGATCTTACATTCACATTTTTCCCCCACAGAACCACGTGACTAATGATCAATGTGTTTTTATTGGTAAGCATTTGTATTTCCAAAACGTTGCCTTTTGTTTTTTAAAGAACTCTTCTCAAAGTTGAGATATTATAATCAAGATGATTATTTCTTGCCTTTCACAATCGTCTACATTTTCAACCCTTTACAGCATATGATGAAATTTAAATAAAACAAATTGAAAAAAAAAATATTAAACCAAATCAGATACACATATAACATATAACTCGAACATCTGTGGATATGGGTTTAACCCATATCTTTTCTTGTTAGTTATTGTAATGTACTCAAGATAGCTGTCATAGCACATTCCAGTTTGATAACGAATTTTTTTTGTAATAACATGGCAAATACTGGTACATTGTCACTACACAGCATAAAAGCCTTTGTTATGTGAACTTTCTGTTAGTGTAGAACATAACATTTAAAGGGGATAACACGACACATGCAATAACAGTTAATTTTCTTTTGACATACACAAATGCTCTCTTTAAACATTTATTTTGTGAAAGTAGTAATCAGCTATTGATTACTAATATTTCAACACTGGGGTTGTGAGTTGGGGCCCTATTCAACTCCATCCTTAATTGATAAAAGGCTGGTTTCCCTGCCAAAGTTCCTCCTTCTACAAGTGGCATAAACTTTCAAACAAACAAATTTTTTTTTTTTTAGGGTACCGGTATTATACAGTTAATAAGTGATGTTGATTGGTTGAGAGGAGAGTTAAGGTATAGGAAAAGAGATGCTGGATTCGTAGGAGAAACAAAGGATGTAGTTGAATATGCTTTAGATTTGTTGACAGATAAATTAGTTATGCAAATGTAAGTTAAGAAATTATTTATAGACCTATAAAAAATCCTATGTTCCGAAGAATATAAAACTGAAGATAAAATTTATAATCAAGTCTTGTAAAGCCTTGTGTATTATAAAAAATACAGTTTACCTTGTTTATGCACCCTTTTCTGCTTAAAGAATTTTGAATAAAGTCTATTTTTATTAATAAAACACATACTTGAACAATGAAGGTGTATTGCTTGTGTATTGCAGTTCCATTTTTCTTTGCAGAAATGAAACGAATATAAAGCCTTGTACAGAAATGCCACATGTATTTGAACTGAGTTACTATGCCAACCCTGTCCTTTCTGTATTCTTACTGGATAGCGTTGTAGGTAAGTGTATGTCAGGCAACTGAAAAACTGAACTCAGTAATAGGACAGTTAAAGACTAATATTGATGCATTTTGATAAAGGTAACTTGATGATAGTGTTAATGTATGTCAATTCTTAACATTACTCTCTTTTTTACAAGACCACCCTATCTGCACTGGAAATATGAAAGGTCTGACCTCTGCTGAATATTTTAGTCACCATGCTCCATTTGATTGTTATATGATGTGCCTTTTGGCAAGAGGTTTTTTTTAAAACGAGGGATATTGTAATTACATAATATTTTGTTTATACTTTGCTTGGCTGTAAGTTCTCTAAAATGAAGATCAAGTTCAATTTTCAGCACAATACAATTGTCGACTTGGGCCAATTAACTTTTTTTTGGTCAACAGTTGACAGTTGCCAAATGATAACATGTCAACAGATTTGGTTAACACATTGCCCAAGTGTCAAATACTATAAAATTAAGAGTAAGTTCAACTTACAGCACAATAATGCTTGTTTTTTAGCTCACCTGAATCAAAGGGTCATGTGAGCTATTGTTACCACTTTGCGTCTGTCGGCGTCGGCAGCGGTGGCGGCGTCTGTAAACTTTTTACATTTTAATGTTCTTCTCTGAAACCACTTGGCCAATTGAAACCAAACTTGGCCATAATGTTCATTGGATGGACCTTTACAAAGTTTGTGTTTTTTATTTTGATTGGTAAACCAATATGGCCGCCACCTCAAGACTTAGTTTAACATAGGACCCTATGGGAAAAAAGTTAAAAAGGGCTTCCTTGAAACCGTTTAACCAATCAAAACAAAACTTACTAGCAATATTGTTTGGATGGTCCTCTATAAAGTTTGTGTTTTTGATGGGAATTGGAAATTCAAAATGGCCGCCACCACAGGAACTTAGTTTAACATAGAACCCTATGGGAAAAAGTTTTAAAAGGCTTCTTCTCTGAAACCGGTCAACCAATGGAAACAAAAACTTACTAGCAATATTGTTTGGATGGTCCTCTATAAAGTTTGTGTTTTTTGTGGCAATTGGAAATTCAAAATGGCTGCCACCGCAGGACTTAATTTAACATAGGACCCTATGTGAAAAAGTTTGAAAGGCTTCTTTTCTGAAACCGGTCAACCAATGGAAACAAAACTTACTAGCAATTTTGTTTGGATGGTCCTCTATAAAGTTGATGTTTTTTATCCCAATCGGAAATTCAAAATGCCCACCACCGCAGGACTTGGTTTAACATTCTACCCTATGAGAAAAAAGTTTAAAAGGGCTTCTTCTCTGAAACCGTTTAACCAATCAAAACAAAACTTACTAGCAATATTGTCTGGATGGTCCTCTATAAAGTTTGTGTTTTTTATGGCAATTGGAAATTCAAAATGGCCGCTACCGCAGGACTTAGTTTAACATAGGACCCTATGGGAAAAAGTTTTTAAAGGCTTCTTCTCAGAAACCGGTTAATCAATGGAAACAAAAACTTACTAGCAATATTGTTTGGATGGTCCTCTATAAAGTTTGTGTTTTTTATGGCAATTGGAAGTTCAAAATGGCCACTACTGCAGGACTTAGTTCAACATAAAACTCTTTGGGAAAAAGTTTTAAATGCTTCTTCTCTGAAACCGGTGAATCAATGGAAACAAAAACTTACTAGCAATATTGTTTGGATGGTCCTTTATAAAGTTTATGTTTTTTATGGCAATTGGAAATTCAAAATGGCTGCCACTGCCGCAGTACTTAGTTTAACATAGGACCCTATGGGCAAATAAAAAAAATCTTCTCTATACAACCGGTTAACCAATGCAACAAAGCTTTCTAGTAATATTGTTTGGATGGTCCTATTTAAAGTTTATTGAAAATTACAGGACTTACTTTAACATCAGGGAAATGCCATCTTCATTGCCTATAAAATCAGGTGAGCGATACAGGCTCTTAAGAGCCTCTGGTTTATTTTTGGTTTTTTAGCTCACCTGACCACGAGCTATTGTCATCACTTTGTGTCCGTCGGCATCGTCGTGGGCCATTGCAGCATGTGTAAACTTTTTACATATAATCTTTTTCTATGAAACCTTTTGGCCAATTGAAACCAAACTTGGCCATGATGTTCATTGGATGGACCTTTACAAAGTCTGTGTTTTTTATTTGGATTGGAAAACTAATATGACCACCACAGTAGGACTTAGTTTAACATAAGACCCTATGGGAAAAAGTTTTGAAAGACTTCTCTGAAACTGGTTAACCAATGGAAACAAAACTTAAACTAGCAATATTGTTTGGATGGTCCTCAGTTACAAAGAAAGACGTCACGTGACCACTGGAATTTAGAGGCACTTTTAGGGAAGTAACGTCAATTAAGAAATGCACATTATAAATTGATAATAAAGGACTACTGGTATATTGTCTGTGCTCGCATTTTGGCAATGCCTACTCCATATTATAGGACCCTAAGGGAAAAAAGCTTATAAAGGCTTCTTCTCTGACACTGGTTTAACCAATTGAAAACAAAACTTACTAGAAATATTGTTTGGATATTACTCTTTGAAGTTTATGGGATTCTGATTCCATGTTTGCTCCATCATCTATGGTATGTGGAATCAGAAGCCCTGACTTGAAAAGATATCCAAACTTTCCATTTTCAGCATTATATTGACAACTTTCAAGATATACCCTCTGTGACCAAATCTGCACATTATGCTTCTTGTAAAGTAATGAAACCCTACCATTTGATTCATTTGACTATTTTATTTGGCTTGTTCTATTATTCTTCAGTTTTATATTAATTTGTTTCCTTTTTTAGCTTGTTCTGTGATATTCCAGTGTAATATTAATTTGTCTACCATACAAATATTCAGCAAATATCATCCATCATCAAGAGATGACATTTTGACAACAGCACAGTCTATTTGTAAACTTTTGAAGAATGATTTCCTGTTTTGTCCAGTAAGTTTCTATAATGTAACGGAGTTTTGTTTGTAAAAACTAGTGAGCTTATTGGTGTCTTCCAGATTGTCCCACATATTTAAAGTACTTGTAAAAACGCACTGAAGATACTAGTATGTAATAAAATCTGGAGATGCGTGTTTGTTGGACAGTTGGGTAATTTAATTTAAATGTTGGACATTCACAAATCGATTTGATAGTTGTTTATTTTTGTAAATGTGTAGCAGATAATTAAACAGAAAATATATAAAAACATACACCTTCAAATAATTATTAAAATTAAAAATTTTATTGACAGGCGATATTTAGTTTATAAATAATCCAAAATAAACAATTACACATGTATATTATTAATTGAAATTGGTTATATTATCTCGTATGAATTTATGATGATTGATTTACTATTCATATTTACATACATAAAATTGTCATCAAAGTACATGTACAAGCATGCTCATTCAATAATTTTAATTTAATATTGCAAGCCACACAAACAATGTTTAACACCTTAAAACTATGTGGGACAATCAGAAATTTACAATTTTAAAATATTCAGGAATAAACCAACTTGTGATATCATTTGACAAGGGTCGCCAGTTTTTCTGCTAAAGATAGGGATTACTTACCTGATACTGCATGCTTTCTCCGTGAATAAAAACTTGACACCATGATTTAGATGAAATAACATTAAACCTCATTTAAACCAAACATACCTAATCTTTTGATGACCATGTCTTAGTTGTAAAGCAAAACTATATCCAAGAAAAACACTAATTTTGTGGTAACAATACAAAGAATATATCGAATGTGTAATTCTTAATTTGAATTGTTTGTTTTTGTATCTTTTGTTGTGTTAATATCTTTGTTTTAATTTAAAAACTTTGTTAGGGGATTAAGAAGTAAGAATTGGTTACTTTAGACTTACAATTTTTTACATATACTATATTACAATGCCCATAGGGAAAAAGATGGAACAATTATATATAATCATTTGTAGTCAGTTATTGCAATTTAATAGTACATTTGACCTCATTCTACATACACATTTTCTACATCTGTCCTATGTACATAGCAATCTGTCAATAAATATTTCAACCATACCATTGAAGGCAGGATAAATCAGAGATGTAAATTAATCAAGACTTTAACATGGATACAGAAGCAGACCGTTTAACTTATCTTCTTCTGTGTTTTCATATAAATAGTAATTTAATATGCTTAGTCCTGTAACCTTGTCATAAAAACCCCAAAACAATGAAACTGAAACAACAGAATATTAAAGAGAACCATCAGACATTACTGTGAAGTAACCAACAATATCAATTTGTTTTAACGTTTTTATTCTACCACTGGCTGCAGTTTTTTGTGTTTTCATATAAATAGTAATTTAATATACTTAGTCCTGTAACATTGTCATTATGACCCAAAAACAATTAAACTGAAACAACTGAATATTAAAGAGAACCATCTAAATTACTGTGAAGTAACCCAATATCAATTTGTTTTAACGTTTTATTCTAGGCCACTGTCTGCAGTTTTTTTTGTGTTTTCATATAAATTGTAATTTAATATACTAAGTCCTGTAACATTGTCATTATGACCCAAAATCAATTAAACTGAAACAACAGAATATTAAAGAGAACCATCTGACATTACTGTGAAGTAACCAACAATATCAATGTGTTTTTAATGTCTTTATTCCACCACTGACAGTATTTTTTTTTCAGTAATCATATTATTAATTTTTTGTAGCCTTGTAAAAAGTTAGAACTAGAATTAGCAGATACATTAGATGAACTAGTAACATCAGAAATCCTGAGAGTGCAAGAGGTAATTATTGTAAAAAAACACTCAAAATGTATGATACAGTCTTATTTACAACTTTATATCTCAACTAAGGTGGTCACCACCTCTTACCTCACACTGTATATGATATATCTAAATGTAATCAGCACTACATATTATTGCCTTTGTACCTTTCTTAACTTTCATTGTCATTAATTCTGTCCTCTGTCTGTCCATCTTCATACACAAACGTGCTTATCACAGGTTCTGGAATGGTCATATTTGCTGGTCATGACCGAAATTTTGACCTAAATTACAGACTGAAAATTTTAATAATCGGACATTTAAAAAAAAATTTTAGGTCAAATTTTGGAGGATGGATTCAGAAAATTTCAAGATCTGTCATATAATATTTGTTTTATATAATAAAGTTACAATATTCATGTGTTTTATTATTATTTTGTTGTGCCAATCAGCCCAGAATTAGGTTATTATGTGTGCATCGGACATTTTTATTAATAATATTTTCTTATTATTGGTCATTACTTGTCAGTTTCTTGGTAAAAAGACTGATTTTTGTTTTTCTAATCAGTCATTTCAATAATGATGATCGCTCATTAACCGGTTTCTTTTTGTTGGTAACATTTTTGATTGGGATTGAATAGACATCCATTCTGACACTGCTTGGGAAGCCATAGGGGTAACCAACGAAAATTAGGGGGTGTTACATTTTTTGTTCCTTTTTTTCTTTACAACATTAATGTTTTTGGTATAAAAAGTTAAGACAGGAATAAAAGTATGTTGAGAATACGTTTCCAAGATGACCAAGAGAAACCTGCCCAAGAAAGTGGACGCATTCCAGAAGTTGATGAATGCTCGTTAAGCAGATAATACTTTTTATCCCATAAACATTGCAAAAAGACTTAGTGCATTTGCCATAAACATTTTTACTGCTTTTTATTGTTTGTTATTGATTTTTATTTTGATTGTTAATGATTCTTAGTGTACATATCTGAACTTAAAATTTATTAAATATCAAAAATAAATTTTCTTTACATATTACACTTAAAAAAAAACACCTTTTAGCTATTGTTATCACTTTGCGTCCGTTAGCGTCGTCGGCGTCTGTAAACTTTTTACATTTTAATCTTCTTCTCTGAAACCACTTGGCCAATTGAAACCAAACTTGACCATAATGTTCATTGGATGGACCTTTACAAAGTTTATGTTTATTATTTTGATTGGTAAACCAATATGGCCGCCACCTCAAGACATAGTTTAACATAGGACCCTATGGGAAAAAAGTTTAAAAGGGCTTCTTCTCTAAAACCTTTTAACCAATCAAAACAAAACTTACTAGCAATATTGTTTGGATGGTCCTCTATAAAGTTTGTGTTTTTTATGGCAATTGGAAATTCAAAATGGCTGCCACCGCAGGACTTAGTTTAACATTGGACCATGTGGGAAAAAGTTTTAAAAGGCTTCTTCTCTGAAACCGGTTAATCAATGGAAACAAAAACTTACTAGCAATATTGTTTGGATGGTCCTCTATAAAGTTTGTGTTTTTTATGGCAATTGGAAATTCAAAATGTCTGCCACTGCAGGACTTGTTTAACATTGAACCCTATGGGAAAAAAGTTTAAAATGGCTTCTTCTCTGAAACCAGTTAACCAATAGAATCAAAACTTACTACCAATATTGTTTGGATGATCCTTTATAAAGTTAAGGTTTTTTATGCCTATTGGAAAATCAAAATGGATGCCACCGAAGGACTTAGTTTAACATAGGACCCTATAGGGAAAAGTTAAAAAAGGCGTCTTCTCTGAAACCGGTTAACCAATGTAAACAATACTTACTACCAATATTGTTTGGGTGGTCCTATATAAAGTTTATGTTTTTTATGACAATTTGAAATTCAAAATGGCCACTTCCGCAGGACCCTATGGGAAAAAGATTTTAAAGGCTTCTTCTCTGAAACCGGTTTAAAGTTTATGTTTTTTATGTTTTTTATGGCAATTGGAAATTCAAAATGGCCACCACTGCCGCAGGACTTAGTTTAACATAGGACCCTATGGGCAAATAAAAAAATCTTCTCTATACAACTGGTTAACCAATGGAAACAAAGCTTTCTAGTAATATTGTTTGGATGGTCCTATTTAAAGTTTATTGAAAATTACAGGACTTACTTTAACATCAGGGAAATGCCATCTTCATTGCCTATAATTCAGGTGAGCGATACAGGCTCTTAAGAGCCTCTGGTTTACTTTATTAGCTCACCTGACCTACAGGGTCTGTGTGAGCTATTCTCATCACTTTGCGTTTGTCGTCGGCATTGTAGTAGTCCTTGGCTGTAAACTTTTCACATTTTAATCTTCTTCTCCAAAACCCCTTGGCCAATTAAAAACCAAACTTGGCAGGAATGTTTATTGGGTGGTTCTTTACAAAGTTTGAGTTTTTGGTGCTGATCAAATATGAAACATTGCTACCAGAGCCATTAATGCATTCTGATTGGCTGAATTTCAAAAACTTCCTCTCCTTGTCAGATTGATTTGAAAATTTGCAGAAATGCACCTTAGATGGTCTGCTACAAAGTTTGAGTTTTTTGTGCCAATCGAAAAGCCATTGCAGGACATAATTTAACATAGGACCCAATGGGAAAAACATACAAACAACTTCTTCACAAACTGTTCCAGAAAATGAAGCCAAATAATATGAAAATGAAGGTTGGATGATTATCTTATTATTTTTTTTAGTTTTTCGAGCCAATTGCAAATTCAACATGGCTTTCAGAGCCATAACAGTTCCCATTGGCTGAATTTTTAAATTCTTCTTCTCATAAATCTCATGGCAGATTGATTTGAAATATTGCATAAATGTACCGTAGATTGTCCTCTGCAAAGTTTGAGTTCTTTGTGGTGATCCAAAATCCAAGATGGCCACCACTGTGGAACACAGCTTAACAAAGGACCCTACGGGAAACTATAGAAACAGTTTTTCTCTGTTCCTTACAATTAAACCAAATAATGCAGAAGTGAATTTTAGATTAGCAGTCTTATTATTTAAAGTTTTTTGAGCCAATAGGAAATTCAACATGGCTGCCAGAAATGCAAATCCCTTCTGAGTGGCTGAAATTTTAAAATTTGTTTTCTCACAAACCACTTTGCAGAAGGATATATGATGAGTTTTTTGTTTTGATCCAAAATACAAGATTGCTGCCACCATGGAACAATACTTAACATACTAACATATGAAAAAAACATAAAAACTGCTTCTTCTCAGAAAATGTCCTACAAATTGCTGCTGATTGGAAATTCAAAAAGTTTTTTTGTAAGTCAGGTGAGTGATACAAGCTGTTAAGAGCCTCTAGTCTATTTACCCCTTATTGACCACCAGTGACCACTTCACTTTGATGTGAGGGGCCTCGGTGGCCGAGTGGTCAAGGTAGTTCGTCTACTATTGATCACGTGGTCTGTCAACACTGAGTTTGCGGGTTCGATTCTCACTGCAGGCAGGGTGTACTCGACTCCAATCTTAATTGACAAGGATTGCCAGTTTTCCTACCGCAGGTCGGGGGTTCTCTCCGGGTACTCCGGCTTCCTCCCCCAATAAAAACTGGACGCCATGAAATAGCTGAAAAATTGCTGAAAGTGGCGTTAAACCACCATTCAAACAAATTCACTTTGATGTGTATTGGAGTTTCATCAGTAAAGTTGTTTTTGAAAAAAAAACACAATATCTTTTTCTGTTTTATTATTTTTATTACAACTTTTTTTAGGCATAGAAAATTACAATTACATTTGCACAACAAAACATTTAAACAATAAAAAGTAATTAAATGGTGAACACTGTACAACAGATATGCAAATGAGGTCAATACACACCCTGAAATTAAAACATAAATTAGGATTTACTTCCTTCATAAAGAACAGAAAAAACTTAAGCAATTCAACAGATACATACATGTATCAGGGTGCATATACATCTGGTTAAGGAAGCACAAAAAACCTTGTATAAACCAGGTATGCTTAGTCTTAGGCTAAGCAGGCTTTTCTTTTAGAAATATACATGTATTACATGTACTTTTGAGACGACATTCAAAATGACGGAAATGGTTCAGCAAAATTTCCAGGGCCTTAATCAAAAGTTTGCAAAGAAAAAAAAAGTGCTGATGACTTGTTCCAATGTCTTGCCACAGCAATTTTAACTGTTCACATAGATGGAAAGAAGGACCTGCTATAACTATGCTTGTGCTGTTTATTCACCTCATCTCTATTATAATGGGGGCCTCTGTGGCCAAGTGGTTAAGGTAGTTTGTCTACTATTGATAAGTGGTATGTCAACACTGAGGTTGTAGGTTTGAATCTCACTGCAGGCAGGGTGTACTCGACTCCTATCTTATTAACAAGGATTGCCAGTTTTCCTCCAGGTACTCTGGCTTCCTCCCCCAATAAAAACTGGATGCCATGATATAGCTGAAAAAATGCTGAAAGTGGCATTAAACATCATTCAAACAAACAAACAAATCTATTATAATGTGCTATAAATATATATTTTGATATGAATTTCATTAAACTCTGACAAGACATGTAGAAATAACAATTTTCTGTATAACTTACATTTTCTAGGGTCATAAATACCGTAACAAGTGTGAACACAAAAAAATGTCTTTCTGCACCAGTAGTGAACAACATGTAATCAACATGTAAATAGCATTATATTATCATATAAAATATATAATGCATGGTTACAGAGAAACTGACGTAATTAAAAAACTTAAATCAATTGTTGTCAAACAGTTTGGAATATATACTGTTCTAGGAGTAGTTAATATTTTCAGTGCATTATTGATATTCAAGCTGATATTTTCCTTAGGAACATTGTCAGTGCATTTTTTTCAAGTCTATTGCAAATGTAGTCAAAATGAGTTCCTCAGAAGTCAGTGTATTTTTTCATGTTGGTACATTAAAGATATCAATATTATTTCATTTCCTGTTATGAATAAAAATCTATAATTTGATGTGTTTTATATAGTTTTGTGTACTATATATTAAGCACCTGCTGCAATGTTCTTACAAGCAAGAAATAATTTTGCTTTAACTTATTTGATTTCTACCCTGTAGGTAGTGTAAAATATATTAATATTAAACACAACTAATTATAGTACAATTTTAATGTACAGGATAATATGGTTATCCGTGATCAACAACAGAAGTGGGCTCATAATTTGTCAGCCACAGTATCATGGGACGATGAAGATGATGGCGAGGGGTTTTCTGAACAGTTACTAGAGGTATGTATTTTATGTAATAATTATGATATTGAATTGTCACCAGATTCTATGATGCATTTGATCAATTTTATTCAGTTGATTACAAGAAAATATCCCTCAACAACATCAAAGGGTAAATGTACAAATTATCGATCAATAATATTATTGTCTTAAATTTCCCATTAGATTATACAATGATTGAGCTACCAACAATAAATGTCTTACACCCTTTCCCAAGTTGCATTAGGAGATACAGTGAATATTGCATCATTATACTTGTCATAAGCTACTTGCCAAAGCAATTCATTTTTAAAATTTAATTATTTCAATGCTTTAATCAAAATCTGATTTATATGTCACTGAGCTTTCAAGTCGAGCAGGGTGTGCACAACTACAAACTTGATTGCAAAACCCCCAAAGGTTTATAATTTTGCCTTCAAAGGTCATGATTTCACCAGGTACTTCTGCTTCCTACACCTATGAAAACTGGATGCTATGATTAAGAAATAATTCACAGAGGCTGTGGTTTATCATTGTTTTACCACGGGGTGACCATTTATGTCCTATTATTTTATCCCGAGCAATAGCAAAAAAAAAGAACAGCCTCCGTGAATTATTTCTATTCTAATACGACAATTAGAGTACATTTATAATATTTTCGTACCTATAGAAAACATTGCTGCCATAAACAGGCTGTTCCGTCAATGTAACACACAATATATTGCAACGAATAATTATAGCGTTTGTCGCTAATTATAAGATTTATACGTCATATGCAATAGCTTTCCGGTGGGAGTTACAGTTTTGTAAATTGGAACAGCCAATCAAAACACGCCCTTTTCAGTGTGTGTTGCTCATAGATAAATCATTTTTGGGAAGGTTGCGTAGCAAACTTTCCCCTTGCTAACGCTCAGATTCATAGAAACTACTGCAACCGACGTGTAATAAAACCGTGCGCTCGTAAAATATAGGTCAATTTGAGGAATCTATCAATTACATGAATCGGTGCACCACATTTATCTTGAACAACTTTACTAAACATGTCCTTTCGTATTATGTCTCATTTACTGTATAACTGATAACTAATATTACGATTTAAACTAATATTCCATGTTCATCCGCGAGAGACAGACTCGTTACACTTTTTGGTTTTGGAAATCAACGGGATATTTGGCAATCCTCGCGATAGCTGTTCACTGAACCGACAAATGTAGTACTGACAGTGACATCAGTCTAATAATATTTGACGACTTTATTATGATTGTAGTGATTTAATGATTGTTTTGTGCGATCGTGTGGTCGTCGTTTCATGCGGTTTTGCATTCTATTTTTTACGTGTTTAATTAAATGAAAATCAATACAAAAGTGTGTGCTTTGTCGATGTACAGATTGCAGAGCGGCGCCATCTATTAAAATTTTTAAGGTTTGGGAGAATGACATGTAGAAGTTTCGTAAATAAAATACAAGTAGTTAAATTAAATATAACAATTTCTAACTAATAAAAATATATTGAAAAAGATATTTTAGTGTTTGTGACACAAGAATAGTAAATGGATTATTCGACATCGGTGATCAATTGCACTCACCATGTCGCTACATTATTCCATAGTAAAAGCTGACACAATTTTTTCCGGTTCTTTTCATTAATTTTTATAATTGGTAATTCATGCTGATGAGCCATCAATATTTCTCGTTACACGAGTCGAAATTGTTCACCACCCATAGTAACAAGCCAAAAAAACGTACCAATGTTCCGTGTATGTTTACCTCACGAAATTGCCGTCGTTTCAGACCGGTACCTCGAATAACAGAAAACAACCGTAATCAAGTTTTCTTGTGCAAACAAAATGAGCACAAAATAAAACACAATATATGCATGATACATAATTTGTTTTATTCTTTTATTATTATGTCGTTATTCTCATCAAGCCAAAGGTACATTGGTACAGAGAAAATAATTATCAATTATCACCATGCGGCCTAATCATAAAGCGGATCACAGCATTTCCAGTACTTTGATCGAATCACGTGATATTCAGTCGCCATATTGATTATATGTATATTATCAAACATTGTATGGCATGAAGAAAAAAGTGATATAACTTTGTCATACATTAATATTTTTTCATAAAACTTTTTGAATAGCGTTTCTATTACGTTAAACATACAGTTTTGAACAAAAAACATTAACTTTAATGCGTTTTTCGGTCATTTTTTTATTGTTTTCGGTTATTCCTCTTGTTTTCGGTTGTTTTCTGTTATTCGTGGTACCCTTTCAGACGATGTTGCATTTTTATGCCTTAAGTATCCAGGGACAGTCTATACTATAGTTAGTATAGACTGTCCCTGAAGTATCTAATTAAACGAATGTCAAAACGATATATTTTTCTTCATTTTATGTGTTCCTTAAAACAAAGGAAGATGTGATCAAGTCAGTGTGTTTTAGCAGGTTTTTTGAGTGACAAATAAAACCTCTTAGCGCGTATGGTGGATCTTATGTTTCTTATGTAGATCCAAAAAGGTGCAAATTGAAAGCAGCAATTATTTTTTTAACATTTCTTCAGTGTTTTGAAATGCTGTTTTTAATTTGATAGAGCGATTTTCCAAGGTAAATTTTGACCAAAATTAGAACAGGTGTAACTTGGAGCAAGCGATTATTGTCCATTGGAAAACCTTGGGGTAATGTCGTTTTAGCGCGAATACCATAGAACGTCACGAAAGCTGGCGATCTTTTGTAAACATCGTAAGACACTTGTTGAAAACAAAAAGTGTCAGATTGCGTAGCAAAAGTCAAGTACATGTAAACAACAAGCATAGTATGGAATATGTACAGTGGAGATTTTTTTATTGGATTTTTGTAATAAAAAGTTACAATATTGCATATTGAATATTAATTTTTTTAAATGCAAGCAGAAAAGCACTCCATGTGATTGTGTCTTTTAGTATAAGCTATAAACACACTGTTTAAATTTAAAACAAACTAGTTGACGTGCATTCTGATTATAAAGATCTATGTTGCCTCATACAGTCTTAACATTTTTTGTTTGTTTGAATCCGGGAGATTTATAAAAAATTATTTACATGCACTTTTGAATAATACTGGGTCAATCTTGTTATAGTGTGTGGGACTCGATATAACAAAACCGACCCAGTATCATTCGAAAGCACATGTAAATCGATATGCACAGATCCATGTGTTGTAATTGTTTAATGCCACTTTCAGCAATTTTTCAACTATATTTGGGCGTCCTGTTTTTATTAAAGGAGAAAGCCAGATTGGTGGAGTCTTTTAATAATTGTCAATCAAGATTGAAGTTGATCACACCCTGGCAGCAGTAAGATTCAAACAATTGCTGACATGCATTCGATCAATAGTAGATGTATACTACCTTAACAACTCGGCAACTGAAGCCCTGGAGTATTACAGAAACAAACAAGTGTGGACTGTGAGCACGCTCACAAAGGGATACCCCCGCTCCGCTTCAAGTCCAATTATCTCCCCTGAATAATATCCGACAGCGACGAAAATTCTTTATGCACATCTACATATGATGTACTTCATTCATGTAAAGTTTCATCAAAATCTGTCAAACGGTTTAGGAGGCGTTGCGCTTACGAGGTCTCACACTGAATACTATATTTAAAAAGTCTAAGTCCAATTATCTCCCCTGAATAATATCCGACAGCGACCAAAATTCTTCATGCACATCTAAATATGATGTACCTTCATTTAAAGTTTCATCAAAATCTGTCAAGCGGTTTAGGAGGAGAAGCGCTTACAAGGGATGCGGACAGACAGACAGGGTGATTCCTATATACCCCCCCCCCCAAACAAGTTTGCGGGGGGTATAATTATTTTAGTTATGAATATTCTAGAAGCTTATGCCATCACTTAAATTTATAGGGAGGCATTTACATATATGTACATGTATTTGATGCAAGTTATATTCCAACCATATAACAGGTGCGATTTTTATGTCTGAAATTGGCAGCAGCAATTTTGTCTTATTTATTAATATATTTATGATAGAAACATCTTCAATTGTATCGTTGCACTGAATGGATTTTGATGCAATTTTGATGGACTCTTTGACACATAGTGTTATTGTACACCTGATAATTAATTTTTGATTGGAATGATATTTAGGATTTCCCAAAGCAAACATTGACTTGCCATTCTTTGATGTAGGGAATACCATAACTACTTGCACCACTGAGTGGAATATGATGAAACTTTTGCAGAATTCTTTGTCATATGGTGGGGAATTGTGCACCTGGTATTTATAGTTTGAGCAAAACGTATTTTTAGAGTTTCCAACAGCAAAGCCCTGAACATTGCCATTCAAGACATAGGGGAGTTGGGGCTATCAATTACTGTGGTTTCATTTTTATTCGTGGGGTACCAATTTTTCTGGTTTTCGTGGGTGGGGATAAACCACGAAATTAAGAATTCAACGAATAACGACCTATAGACAATCTATAATGAGGTAACCTAACATGAGAAACTGCTATGGGACAGTTGTTTACATGGATAACGACGACTGATGTTCAATGTGCATCGTTGCATTGATATTGTTTCGATAATTTTGTATTATGAAGAGCTTTAGTGAGTTTATGACACTAAACAGAAATAAAATTGATAAAAAACATTGTTATTTTTAATTGCGTAATCCGGTCAGTAAGGAACGTACTTCCTGTTGTGACTTTTCGTTGTAAAGTGTCGATGTATACACAAATATTAAGTACCTTTCTTAATTGAAATAACGATCAATAAAGCAATCTATTGTTAACACCTTGTATACTGATTTCCATCTTTAAAAACCACTAATTATTTCATCAATGTTATTGTCAAACAAAGAAACTTAATCTTTACCCCCAGGGAATGTACGACGAATTTATAATGACTGTTTATTAAGATTGGTTTTAATAAAATGGCATGTTTATTAATTATGTTAATTATGTTTACGGCTTCAAAACAAAATCTGTTTAATATTTATTACTTCACGTTCCTTAAAAAACAGTCAATAGGACGTCTCTAAGATAGGTAGTAAAATGTACACTATCACGTGATATATGGTATCGCGTGATAGTTAGGGCACTTGGCTCAACGCACCGTCTTTTAAAATTGTGTTTACAAACTACATAAAACAGCATAAAACTCAAAACCTTCCATAAATTTATGGTTAGTGTGGGCTTTGCACCACGGCCCAACAAAGAAAAGGTTTTGTTTTGCATCGTCTTTCTTAAGCTGTCCCATTTCGTGTTAATGTCGCCGCTTTCCATGAAATCAGCATTTCAATTGTCACCTCCCGAGAGTGATTATATCTTGAAAATGACATATTAGAAAATGTACAGACTAACACTGTATGCGAATACCGAAAATTTGCAAGCAATCCCTCATCTTTCTTTTTTTTCCGATTCCGCGAACCACGAATTTTAGAATCCCACGAAATGTCTTTTTTCCTCCAACCACGAAAATTGATACCCACGAAAATAAACGAAACCACAGTATGAGGATTGCAAACTTTTTTCTTGTCTTTTTAATTAATATCTAATATGTTTTTAAATTTACCAGCTTTATTTTACATTGGTTTGTTTTATTGCCTGTCAAACATGAGGCAGGAATCTCATTTCATACTTTCAAATCAACCTTTCCTTCGGTGCAGTCTGCACTTTGATTTTACCACAGTTGTGGTCTCATAGCCTTTAAAGCACGTCATATTAGAATATAGCTTAAAAAATTGCTGAAAGTGGTGTTAAAACCCATTGAAACAAATAAAATCTATTCTGTATCAAAACTATAAATACCAGAGACTTTTTTGTTTACAGGTTAATACTCATCATGTAGGTTGTATACAGAAATTGACATTCCTGTATTCTGTTCTTGCACCAATTTTAGAATCATATTATTTGACAGCACTACACATCAGTAAAGATTTAACAGTAGAATTACCAGGTAACAAGGGAATTAGAATTGTTTGTATATTAACATGAGATTATTATCTTATTTATGATTAGGCCCTTTTTTGTTATGAGTGAAACACATTTTTGCACATATTACAAAAAAAGGTAATTTATTTATTTATTAAGAAATCATTTCAAAGATTGGAAAAGCAAATGATCAAAGTTTGGTTAAGTAAAATATTTTAGTCAAATTTTGATACATGTAGTTTGGAAGACAACACTAATACTTATATTTTTAATATTGGATGAAAATCTCATTGCATTGGGAATGTTTTTGTCCTGTCCATCGATCTGTCCTTCCATCATGTTCTTGACAGCTAAACATCTAAAACTGCAGATCAGATTTTTTTTTTAAATAAGTAGATAGTAGGTAGATGTTCAGATCTACAAGAAATAATGATTCCAAAGTTGTTTTAAGAAGTTATGCCCTTTTGAGCTTATAGTTTTGGCTAAAACCCTTTGTCATTAAAAGTTCCATAAACCACACAACAGAATGTCATGGAATTGTGTAGGTAACAAGAGCATACTTTGTAGATGTACATAACGGTATCTCAACAAAAATTAGGTTTTGTTTCAGGAGTTATACCCTTTTGATATATTGTGTCTTTTTCGAATCACTTGCAACATGTTGCTCCATTTATAAAAAAGTCACCTGTACTGAGGAAAGTGGAACCTGTGATTACATGATTCACCACAATACTTTTTTCCATCACATGTAGTTATTATTCCTTATATATACTTTAACAGTCTTGTGTACTTGAAATATTCATTTTTATTTGTATGCTTTTAACTCTCAGGGGTATAATTATGCATTATTGAACAAAGTAAAATTCAAAGATAATAATACCCACATGCTTACAAAGTTCTTCAATTTATTAAATGGAGCTCTCTTTCAACATTAATCAAAATCACAGTGGTTAAGGTAGTTCTTCTACTATTGATCACATGGTCTGTCAACACTGAAATTACGGGTTCTATTCTCACTCGACTACAATCTTAATTGACAGGGATTTCCAGTTTTCTTACGGCAGGTCTGGGGTTCTCTCCGGGTACTCCGGCTTCCTCAGCCAATAAAAAAAGGACACTAGCTGAAAACTTAAATAAAAGTAGCGTTAATACACCAATCAAACAAACAAACTGAAATGTTTGACTTGTTGGTTCTGATAAATAATCAAAATGGCTGCCTCACACTATATTGTACATAGTTTAACAAGCCTAAAAACCTCTTTATTTTCATGGCTTGACTTATAGAGCTACACCCCTGTTGGTTGGTCGGTTGGGGGGGGGGGGGGGAACCACTAAAGGGATTGCTTTGAAACATTGCACACATCATCTTTAGGATGTCCTTTATCAAAATTGCACAAATCATGTCATGTTGGACAATTCCTTATAAAAAGAAAGCTAGAAAAAAACAAGAATTGCATAGTTGTTCAGTTGGTTTCAGATTCAGGTGCCTAGGAACCTCTAGTTAACTTGTTCTCGTCCTGAATATAGTTGATATACTTCTTGCTGGATGTAAAAAATCAATCAATTAATCCATAACCAGCATATTGTTATTGATAATGGGGACTTAATAGTTATTGTTATACTTTACTATGAAAACCATTAGTAAAATAAATTAGATAATAGGAGCAATAACTGTTTTTTCATGCTCATAACTGCATGTTGGTAAAATACCTGTCTGGGAAATTTGCACGTTGACAAAATTACTAGTTATTTGTTCGACATGCCAAAGCACACCAAATTTGAAAGCAAAAAATAAGTAGTTATTAGTTTGACATGCAAAAGTGCTCAAAATTTAAAAGGGTTACTAAGTTATGACTAAACAGTTCTTTTTTCTTGTTTGTGTTTAGTTCAGTATAATTATAAAGTTATGGCCTTTAATTTACTTCAGGTAATATGCAAATTATTAAATCTCAAAAGAGTTATTTTATAATTATGGATATTACCTATATTGAAGGCCATAATTGTATATAATTAATAAAAATAAAAATCATGATGTTCCTTAAAATGACATAAACCCTTTATGCAAGTCTTTTTCTAAAAAAACTTGATTTGTTTTATTTACAGAGGACAATTTTATCAGTGTTTTACATCATCATGCAAAATCGAGAGTGGAGAATGGATTGGCAAGTTTTTGTAAGTAAATTATAAAATGGGATAAGAAACTCGGCATTCAAGTGAATCTGATCAGCTTTATACTTTACATAGTTGTGTGTATTGGTACATGTAACTTTAACAAAGTCACATAATTTCTACATGAAATATTGTTCATACCATCTTTGGTATTTTGCTAGTTATATCTTTTGTTTAAGTTTCTGCAAGTGTTTATACAGTACAAATCAGTAATCTAGCATGGAGAAAATTGTTAAAAGTTGTAAATATGTATGAACTATTTATACTAAATGTGGTACCATTGAATTTCAAAATTAATACAGGGATCATTGTGAGTACTGTTCAAGAATAAAACTATATTGGCTTATTTTTCAGCTGAAAGTGCTGCCTTAACAACATTAAAAAATGCAGTAAAAGGTTTTCAAGACTTAAAAGTCATAGATGTATACTCTGCCGGAAATATTCGCATGATTGAATTAAAAGATCACTTCCAAGTTTGGAATAAACTTAATTACTACTTGGATGTGTTGGAAACCCTGAGGAATTGAAAGTAAACTTTAAGATATTGGAAATGTTGATGAAATTGAGATTTGACTACATGACAATTTATACATGTCTTTATTGTTAAAGTATATTATAGTCCCATCTTTCATCTTGTGACAGGAAGTTCTGGATATTTTTTTCTATCATATAAGAAGGATCAAAGTTCTTGTGTTGGATATTTTTTTCTATCATATAAGAAGGATCAAAGTGAAATAGAGTATTCTTAAGAATGAAGTAGACACTACAATGATGGCCAAGTGGTTAAGTTAGTTTGTTTACTATTGATCAAGTGGTCTGTCAACACTGAGGTTGCAGGTTCTATTCTCACTGCAGGCGTGTACTCAAACTAATCTTAAGGATGATCGCTGGTCAATTTTTGAAATTTCTGTCAGATTTTCAGAATCCTCTAGATTTTACCATTAAAATAGGGATAATTTTTTGCCCAGCAACCCCCTATTTTCTTTTCATAATAGGGTTTATTGGGTCATTTAAAGCTTATTTACAAAGTTTTATAAATTTCGTGTTATTTTTTCATAGGTTTTTACACCAAAACATGTCCAATGCTAAACCTATGAAAAAGTCAGAGAAAGCTTTTTCCCGCCAAATTTTGGATGCTTATTATCTTGAAAAAGAGTTCAGCAACCTATGAATTTTTAAAGCTTATTTTGTACCTTTAACTATGGTCTATTTATCAAATATATAAATTTAGATACCTTGTTATTTTCAACATGACCAGCGAACATCCTTAATTGATAAGGATTGCCAGTTTTCCTACTGCAAATCGGGGGTTTTCTCCTGGTACTCCAGCTTCCTCCCCCTATAAAAACTTGTCTGGATGCCATGAAATAGCTGAAAAATTGCTGCAAGTAGCATAAAAACACCATTCAAACAAACAAACCTAGTTGATAACAACAAATGCTAGTGAATATTCTTTGTAACTTTAGTTTTAACACAAACATTCTTTAAAATGTTTTCCAGTTTTGTATTAATCAAGTATCAATATGTGCTTGGTTTTTAACAAATACTGTACTTTGATATTTGTCAACACAATAACACCAGTTACAACAGATATAAACTTTAATTATGTGTATTTTACTTCATTATTCAGGTTTAAATTTTATTTCTGATACATGTATCATGACCCAGGAGAATGTTTCAGGTATACAAATAATACAAGGCTTTTTTAGCAGAGTAAAAAACTTTGAACATTAGAATCAAGTTGGTTACTTGTTTAACATTCAGTATTTAACATTACAAAAATATCAGACATTCCTCAGTTTAACATTTACCCCTCAGTTTCTAGTTCCTGGTTCAACATTGGCAGTTTTCTAGTTCTGCATTTGTAATTCCTGGTTCAACATTAGCAATTTTCTAGCTCTACATTCTTAGTTCCTAGCTGGTTCAACATTAGCAGTTTTCTAGTTCTACATTTGTAGTTCCTGGTTCAACATAGGCATATTTCTAGTTATACACATAGTTCCTGGTTCAACATTGGCAGTTTTCTAGTTCTACATTTGTAGTTCCTGGTTCAACATAGGCATATTTCTAGTTATACACATAGTTCCTGGTTCAACATTAGCAGTTTTCTAGTTCTACATTTGTAGTTCCTGGTTCAACATAGGCATATTTCTAGTTATACACATAGTTCCTGGTTCAACATTGGCAGTTTTCTAGTTCTACATTTTTATGTTTTCTGGTTCAACATTGGAAGTTTTCTAGTTCTACATTTGTAGTTCCTAGATCCACATAGGCATTTTGTAGTTCTACATTTGAAGTTTCTGGTTCAAACTATTTACAATTTTAAAATCCTTATTCAACATTTGCAGTTCCTAGTTCAACATTCTATTTGTTAGTTCCTAGTTAAAAATTCCTAGGTCGACATTCTATGTTCCTAGTTCAGCATTCGATTTTGCAGTTTCTTTTTTGTAGTCTCTATTCAAAACCAATGTGTCAGTTAATGTACAAAAGGATACAGTGAATATTTTGAAATACATAAAGTGAGGATTGGACACCACTTACTGTTACAACTAAGAAAATGTTCCACCTGAATAATGGATTTGACTGAAATGTCTGAAATGCTACATTGTTTTGGCAGAGGTGAATTATAACTTAGTATTTCTTGGCTGTATGTGTCATTTTTGAAATATAATCGCTTTCGTTAAGGGAGTAGGAAATTGTCTTCTGACCAGCGTCTTATACAAATGATGTGATTCATAAGTGAATTCATAACAATTCAAAAAATTTCTGTAATGTTTAGAAGAAACTTATGTCTTCGAGCATTCAAATTTTAAATTTTTCTACACCATATAAAGTAAATTACAAAATCAAAACTTAATTAAAGACTGGGACTTTTTATGTCTCAATGTTTTGTTGAACAGAAAGACACAAATATTTGGTAACTGGAATCAAACTGATAGTGAATAATTTTAATTGTTGTTACACAACATATTTGTTGTGTCTGGGACTAAGTTTTTTATCAGTCACTGGGATTTAATCTGACATGTCTGAGTGAGATATGTCAGACTAGTTACCAAACGAGTGAATACACACTGTAAACTCATTTATTGGCTTTTTATTCCATAAAAAAATTATCCTGACCCCAAGTGCCTGTGGGTTTTACATTGATCTGTCTTATCAAGATATTCAAGATTGTCATTTCTAATAATATCATTAACGAGATTTAATTGTCTTATGTGTAATTCAGCAGTAATTGGTCGAACACCAAGAAGTAAATAGGTGATTTTTCTCACAGAGCGGAGAGGAAAACATTGAATTTTTCTCAAAAAGCTGAGATGAAATTTTTCCAATAGATCAAAATGAGTTTGCTTTAATATAAAAGTTTCTAAGATATAGAGCAGGCGTGGGAGTACGTTTGTATTGAATAATCTGACACAAGTGGTAAGCCATTAGTTCCATGTAAACCAGTTCCTGTTAGGCCGTATGTTGGATGTAATTTCACGTTTGGTATTTCATAATATGCCTATATGTTTTGCGGTATGTGAAATGGAGACTTCCTTGTCCCCAATTTTCCAGTTTGAAGAAATACTAGATGAAGACTTGTTTGGTACTCTCATCATTACAACACTTTTCTATAGATGTATAATATAACGTTCTATGTTAGCAAAAGAGTTTGTGACATCCAACATTAGTTGGAGGTCAGAGGTTGAGTTGGCTAGAAGAGCTAAGACAGATGGACATCCTACATAGGTTGTTCCAATATGTGTTCCAATGTGACTTCGTTCCAGAGCGAGTAAAAGATCATTAATATAGCATTTATAGAGGTTGGTAGAGTGGTAATTTCACTTTTTGCTTCAACTAAAGATTCATTGATAATCATAGCCGCCAGTAAGATGGAGGTTCCTTTTGTGAACCCAAATTGTAAATAAGATTGTTGATATGGAAGTAAATGTTCAATTCTTTTCAATATGACATGTTCTAATATTTTTCCAAGTGTACTGGAGACTGTGATGCCTCGATAGTTACTAAGTCTGTTGGATCGCGTCCTTTTTTATGTACTGGTGTTATAATTCCTGATAGGAATTGAGGTGGCATATGGCTGTGTCAAAGTATTTCATTAAAAAGAGTTTTGATTACTGGAATAATGGTCATATCTGCTTATTTAAAATGTTCAGCACTTATGCCGTATTCATCAGCTGTTTTATTGTTATTCAATTTAGAGAAGTTTTTGAGAAGTGATAAAATTCTGTAGGTATAGCTAATGTGTTTATGAGACTTTTATTTAATAATTCTCTACTTATATACAAATAGGTGAACACAGGATGCTCATTAAATCAAACCTTGTTAAACTAATCAACATTCTTGTTTTCTTTTATTAATTATTACCTAATTATTGCATGGAATTAAAACGTTTTAATTAATTATAATTGGTATGACAAGCGTTGATATCGCACCTTTCACACCTTTTTCAATTAATGATCAAAGGACACGCGCCACTTTAATCACCTTGATTAAATCTCTAATTACATAATTAAGTATGATCAAATCCTGTATGAACAGTGTTCAGCTTGTACATAAAGAGAAGATTAAAACATCAATGTTAAAATAATGATACAGTCAATTGTTGTTAATTTTTAATACTTTGATCGAATCACGTGATATTCAGTCGCCATATTGAATAAACGTATATTATCGTATTTGTATGGCATGAAGGAAAACGTGCTATAACTTTGTCATACATTGATATTTTTGCATAGCGTTTCTATTACGTTAAACATACAGTTTTGAACAAAACACATTAATTTTTATGCGTTTTTCGGTCATTTTTTTTATTGTTTTCGGTTATTCCTCTTGTTTTCGGTTGTTTTCTGTTATTCGAGCTACCGAATTTAGATATTGCTATGGTGACTTCATCTTCTGATATAGGTACATAATCACATTCCTCGTCGTTTATAATGTTACGAATCGTTTCTAAATTTTGGAGATTATTTTGTTGATATGTTATGTCAAATTGTTCTGATTGTTTAGGAACTGCCAAGACTTCATAAAATTTAGACCTTGGTTGATTGGTTAGACGAAATCAGTTTGCATCTAGCACCCGTCACAAGCAACATTGGGGTGTTACTAAAACACGGAAACGGAAAGCGGAACGGAAAACGGAAAAATAAATAAATAGATAGATAGATATTTCGACCTAATAAACATGACTGTCTGATATTTTTATATAGGTATGTGATATTTATTGTCACTTCAATAAAACCGCTAGATAACATTATCAAAACATGTTTTGTGCCATGTTTATGCGTAAACGTATGACTTGTTCAGTTTTATGACTAAGTAATATATACTATTAAAATAAATATTGTATTTTCATTGAAATTTTCCAATGAAATCCACCAAATGCACCTTTTGTCTACGCCTACAGAAATGTAAAATTATTTGCGTTTTTATAAATGTCCATGAAAACTGAACCAAAGTCTTCGGCTATCTTCAGAATTTTCCAATTCTTTTGAGCTTTCTTTTCAATTCGTAGTCATTCGGTTTCTCAACTCCCGCGTGCCTGTCGTTTTCAGTTTTTTCTCTACTGCATTTTGTAGGCATCTATATTTAGTCACTTATTATCAAAATGAAAATACAAGTAAGCAGTACATGTTTTCAAATTTTCTTAGCTCAGGCTTTTGAAAATGATCACAGATAATTAAAGGCTATTTTAAAACTGAATGCAGCTAAGGGTTGCACTAAATGTAAATATGCAAAAAGACGTAATTAATCGATCTATAATGAAGTCTGAGAAAACATTACCGCTATATCTTATATGCACTGCAATTTACAATACGACGGAAGCATTTTATAATTTAAAAATCAAGATTTGCTATTGATTGAAACAAGGAAATGTGCATTTATCCGTCTATTTAAATACACCTACGTTAAAAAGTGTTATTACGTGAATAGAATTTTGCGTGTTTTTAATTGGTCTATAAACAACTTTCGGGTCACGATAAATCGCAACAGTACTAAAATTACATGAAATGCTTTTACGCTGCATAGTAGACAAGAGAAATCCGATATCGACCTGGTTTTTATGTTTTAGGCAATCAGAAAAGCCGTCTTAATAAATTTATTCGTCCAATCAAATCAATTGTATTAATTGTGTTGTATTTCATTGACGTCTGCTACGCATACATCGTGCGTGTCAACAACAAATGGGAGAAACGTCGGCTCTGCGATATATTGATTCATTTATACTCTTCTCTATTTTTGAAACTGGAATTTCAGGATTATCAGCAAGCTGATATCAAAAGAAAGTATTAAATAAAAAAATATTAAGGGTAGCTAGCATTATAAAAATTACAAAATGTAAGTAGGTGCTCAAGTAGAAAAGTCATTCTCTGGAGAAGGTTGTTTTATTCATGTAATAAAATAATTAATGACTTTGATATACGGTCGTTGTCAGGATTCATCAGCCCTCAAACATGTATATTCATCTCGTCTAGCGGCTTGGTGTATATCACATTTTCTCTGGCTGATAAATCCTGATAGCGACCTATATCAAAGTCATTAATTGTATAATATTAAAAATGTTGTTGATAAGTTCTGACCACTAGCAGATCCATAAATAGGGCTTGTTTGTTTTTTTTTTTTTTTTTTTGGGGGGGGGGGTACCAATATCCCATATCTCCCTAAAATTTTTAGCTCACCTGACCCAAAGGGTCAGGTGAGCTATTGTTATCACTTTGCGTCCGTCGGCGTCGTCGTCGTCGTCGGCGTCTGTAAACTTTTTACATTTTAATCTTCTTCTCTGAAACCACTTGGCCAATTGAAACCAAACTTGGCCATAATGTTCATTGGATGGACCTTTACAAAGTTTGTGTTTTTTATTTTGATTGGTAAACCAATATGGCCGCCACCTCAAGACTTAGTTTAACATAGGACCCTATGGGAAAAAAGTTTAAAAGGGCTTCTTCTCTGAAACCGTTTAACCAATCAAAACAAAACTTACTAGCAATATTGTTTGGATGGTCCTCTATAAAGTTTGTGTTTTTGATGGGAATTGGAAATTCAAAATGGCCGCCATCGCAGGACTTAGTTTAACATAGAACCCTATGGGAAAAAGTTTTAAAAGGCTTCTTCTCTGAAACCGGTCAACCAATGGAAACAAAAACTTACTAGTAATATTGTTTGGATGGTCCTCTATAAAGTTTGTGTTTTTTATGGCAATTGGAAATTCAAAATGGCTGCCACCGCAGGACTTAATTTAACATAGGACCCTATGGGAAAAAGTTTGAAAGGCTTCTTTTCTGAAACCGGTCAGCGAATGGAAACAAAACTTACTAGCAATATTGTTTGGATGGTCCACTATAAAGTTGATGTTTTTTATCCCAATCGGAAATTCAAAATGGCCGCCACCGCAGGACTTGGTTTAACATTCGACCCTATGAGAAACAAGTTTAAAAGGGCTTCTTCTCTGAAACCGTTAAACTAATCAAAACAAAACTTACTAGCAGTATTGTTTGGATGGTCCTCTATAAAGTTTATGTTTTTTATGGCAATTGGAAATTCAAAATGGCGTCTACCGCAGGACTTAGTTTAACATAGGACCCTATGGGAAAAAGTTTTTAAAGGCTTCTTCTCTGAAACCGGTTAATCAATGGAAACCAAAACTTACTAGCAATATTGTTTGGATGGTCCTCTATAAAGTTTGTGTTTTTTATGGCAATTGGAAATTCAAAATGGCGGCTACCGCAGGACTTAGTTTAACATAGGACCCTATGGGAAAAAGTTTTTAAAGGATTCTTCTGTGAAACCGGTTAATCAATGGAAACCAAAACTTACTAGCAATATTGTTTGGATGGTCCTCTATAAAGTTTGTGTTTTTTATGGCAATTGGAAGTTCAAAATGGCCACTACCGCAGGACTTAGTTTAACATAGGACTCTATGGGAAAAAGTTTTTAAAGGCTTCTTCTCTGAAACCGGTTAATCAATGGAAACAAAAAGTTACTAGCAATATTGTTTGGATGGTCCTTTATAAAGTTTATGTTTTTTATGGCAATTGGAAATTCAAAATGGCCGCCACCGCCGCAGTACTTAGTTTAACATAGGACCCTATGGGCAAATAAAAAAAACCTTCTCTATACAACCGGTTAACCAATGAAACAAAGCTTTCTAGTAATATTGTTTGGATGGTCCTATTTAAAGTTTATTGAAAATTACAGGACTTACTTTAACATCAGGGAAATGCCATTTTATCGTCTGAATATGGCTGAAATATTGCTGCTCGGGCGTTAAACACCATTAATCAATCAATCAATCAATCAATCTTCATTGCCTATAAAATCAGGTGAGCGATACAGGCTCTTAAGAGCCTCTGGTTCATCAATCATCCCGTATCCGAAAAGTTTTTTCCAATAATCAATATCCCTGTAAATAAAATGGAATTAAATATCACATATCCCAGTAAGTTTTGCCACAAATATCTTGTATACCATGAATAAAATAGGTGAATATCCCATATCCCAATATGCTCTAAACAAACCTCATAAAACACCGTTTTCCGTTTCCGCGTTTTAATAACACCCAGCAACTTTGGGACCTGATCATATTCTGCCAGCCAGAACAATAAGAAATCTAGGCCGAATTTTACTGCCGTTGTAATCCGAAGTTAGTTGTGTGATTTGTCGGATTAACGGCAGAATTCAGTCCTATTGCTCGTAATGTAGCAAATAAAAATTTCGAACTTCGGTCTATTTATACAAAATTCAAACATAATATTCATCTTTACGTTATTAAAGCTTTAGACATTGCGAAACTAACGGCAAACATCATTATTGTATAAATTTCTTTTTCGTCTTTGAAGATACACGTGCAAAATGCTATGTTAATCATTTTTCCGTATATGGATAATGTGACATAATTTTATTATAAACGTGCTCATTTGCATACTATAACAACCATTCCGTAGTAAGAATCCAGTAATTTACATATGTATTATCCAAGATGCAATATGCCATTCAGTTTCAGGTTACTCAATGTTTTTCAAGTAGTAAACGTAATTAAAAAAGATACACAAATGTCAGTTAATACACAACGCACAGTGGGTTCTTAAAAACGGCAATACCTATCATCACGTATCAATAAGGATCGATTTTAAACACGAAACAGATAAAAAAATGACACTGTCGAAAGATATCAAGATCGACCACGTCTGATTGTATATGCAACTTCTTTTGGACATCAAAGTGCCGGGAGTGATTCACTCCCGCTCTGCTATATTACGAGTAATGGGACTAAATTCGTACCCTCGCCAAAAAACCGAGGGTACGATTATTCGTTCTATAAGAAATCGTCTTCAAACTGCAGGATCGAGGTCAAATAGAGTTATTTAACGCTCAATGTTTGATGATCGCCATCGAAGGGACTGGTTGGACCAGGGCAGAGCAAGACAAAATTGGAACCTTGGAACCTGGCGACAAATTCACTGGTCAGATGAATGCCGATTTTTACTCCATGTATAACTGATGGGCGAACTCATGTTTGGAGGCATCAAAACACAGCTTACAGGCTAAGAAACATTTTTTCAACAGTGGGGGCTCAGTTATGGCGTGAAGCTGTATCTCACGTGATTGCAAATTGGATATAGCTACCTTAATGGCGAAAAGTACACGCGGGACCTGCTTACACTTGTAGTTGTGCCTCATTTTAAAAACCACCCGTTAGAGACAAGACCTGTTTTTATGGATACAACGCAAGACCTCATCGTTCAAGGGCAGTAAGGGCATATCTGAAAGAAGCTGTAACCACTCTTCCGTGGCCCGCAAGAAGTCCAGATCTCGACCAAAAAGAGCATTTATGGTGACAATACTTTTTGAAGACTACGTGAAAGAGCTATAAGACCGTCCATATTTTGAAGAAATGATATGTAAAAAAAGAACGAGTTTTTTGTTAAAATAATGTTTCGTTGTGTCCAATATTAGTCCACAGGTGTTCGAATATGTATGACTTGAAAACTAGGGGGTGCTTAACTTTTTGCAAGTGTATATAAATGAACAGACTTATGAATCGGCTTTTAACAAACTTGCTAACATCTGGAAGTCTATGACAATCTCATACAGAACGAAGATCAGACTTCATAAAAGCAATGTAAGACCAGTTTTAATATGTGGAGCGGAGACATGGAGAACAAACAAGGAAATTGAAAGAAAACAAAGACAACCGATAGGATTAGACGGAAGGTTACTAAGAAAGATAATGAACATCAAATGGACAAACAGAGTATTAAAAATCGAAGTCACTAAATGAACAGGAATAAGAAACATCAATGATGAGATAAAGAAGAGAAGGTGGAGACATGCAGGGCATATTTTAAAGATGGACAACAACATGCATGTAAAAAGATCACTGAGGTGGACAGCAGCTGGCAAGAGGAAACCAGGGTGGATAAAAGGTACTTGAAGCGTAGATGGAAGAGTTGGGATACAGCTGGTGCGAACTTGAAAGAGAGGCAAAGAACAGAGCCTATTGGAAGCCTTATGTGTTATCTAACACGAAGAGGATATCTGATCTATCACTAAATTACGAGAATGTAAACTTGCAGAAAGTCTCGCAATTTCAAGGTTTTACCTTGCCTCAAAGATAATGTTTGGTTGCAATCTGAATTATAGAGATGTATATCCTAAAAGTATTCACTTACATGTAATATAATATGTTTGTTTGTTTGTTTGAATGATGTTTAACGCCACTTTCCGCAATTTTTGAGCTTTCTCATGGCGTCCAGTTTTTATTGGGGGAGTCCCCGGAGTACGCGGAGACAATCCCCGACCCTCGGTAGGAAAACTGGCAATCCTTGTCAATTAAGATTGGGGTCGAGTACACCCTGCCCGCAGTGAGACTCGAACCCGCAACCTCAGTGTTGTCAGACCACGTGATCATCAGTAGACGAACTATCTTAACTTCTCGGCCACCGAGGCCCCACTGTAATATAATAAGTCGACAAATATCTACAGGCTATTTGTTTTCATGAACAGGACTAGGCAAACCAATCAACAAAACAGTCTTCTCATTTCTCATGTTCGTTTACTCATGAGAAATAAATGAGAAATAATTATAATTTACAAGCAGTCAAGCAGAATCGAATATTAAATTGTTTTAACGCTAAAAATAGATCAACAAGTACTATCAGTTACCTACGTTATTACCCGGGTGTATGGAAATTGTACCACCTAAAAGTACTTCTGTTCAGCCTGAGGCGGAAGGTTGTTGTGATAAAATAAACATTATATACTTAAAACTGTTAAACATGTTGCAGACATTTAACATCACTTTAATTAATATGGACAGTTCCCAGCCACACAATGTAATTTAATCGTCTATCTAACATTGTTTCTGCAACATACATTAACATATGATTCATTAAAGTCACTTGAACTGATTTAACACGCTTGTGTATATATCACGCCCGAGAATATTACATGGTGTCAGGTTCGGGATTTTTTTTGTTTCCTTTGTGGATTTACTAATTATATAAATTAATTAATTGGATAAGCTACTAAACTTACCTTTGTGGAATTCTAAACATGGAGCACTTAAAACAGCCTCCAGAAATGGACTTTAATAGAGAAGGAAATATAGCTGAACGTTGGAAAAGGTGGAAACAAACAATGGAACTTTACCTTGATGTAGCAATGGCATCAAATGAAGAGGATGAAAAATGCAAATATGACAAGAGGGAAGAGATATTTTCAACACATTTAATTTTGCGGAAGCAGAAAAAGATAAAGTGAAACCGTTATTTGAAAAGTTTCAAAGATATTGTATTCCCAGAAAGAACATAACTGTTGAAAGATACAAATTCAACACTCGTTTCCAAGGAAAAACAGAAACCATTGACACGTATGTGACGGACCTTAGAAATATGGGTAACAATTGCGAATACGGAGCAATAAAAGATGAACTGATCAGAGACAGAATTGTCTGTGGGACAAACTCAGAAATAGTTAAAGAGAGACTGCTACGGGAAGATGAGTTAACTCTTGAAAAGGCAATACGAATATGTCAAGCCGAAGAAGAATCAAAGAGACAAATCAAAGCGATGTGCGAGACAGAATCTATACATTCCGTCCGAAAACCAACACATGCGTCAAAAGTAATGAAATTCAAAGGCTACAAAGAATATCAGAAAGAAAACAGCAATCAAGGTAGGAAATCTTTTAATTGTCAAAAGTGTGGGACCAAACACGAGAAACGAAAATGTCCAGCATTTGAAAAAACCTGCTATAAATGTAGAAAGCAGAATCATTTTCAAAAACAATGTAAATCCAAGAAAGTGTGTGACATTAATGCTAATGAGGAGGGTGACGGCGAACCAGCAACATTCTACGTGGGTACAATAGACAATAAATCATCTGTCAAAACGGACATTAAATCGGATGAATGTTTTGTAACACTTACGATAAACAGCAAACCGACAACTTTCAAGGTTGACACGGGTTCACAGGTCAACATACTGCCAAGGAAAACATTTGATATGATTAAAAAAAAATACACAAAGGTTAGGCCAAGCAAAGCAAATTTAACAAGTTATTCAGGAAATCGACTAAATGTAGTTGGAATGACAATTAAAGTGCAAAAATCACACTTTGGAATTTTACATCACTGAAACTGATCAGCCTCCGTTGTTAGGATTTAAATCTTCACATGAAATGGGAATTGTGAAAGTAGTTTTAGCTACACAAACTAAGGAATCAAATTTTGTGGAAGAGTTTCCTCAAGTGTTTAGTGGTCTAGGTTGTTTAAAAATACCCTACCATATTAAAATTAATGAATCCGTCACACCAGTAGTCAATCCACCCAGGAAAATACCCAATGCTCTGCGTGAAAACTTACGTCAAACATTACAAAACATGGAACGCACTGGGGTAATCCGTAAAGTGGATGAACCGACTGACTGGGTCAATTCTCTCGTTGTGGTGGAAAAACCGAAATCTGGTAAACTTCGCATTTGTTTAGATCCAAGACATTTGAACACGGCGATTAAGCGTGAACATTTTCAATTACCGACAATAGAGGAAATCACTGCCAGAATGACAGGGGCGAGGTACTTCAGTAAAATGGATGCAAACAATGGATACTGGCAAATAAAACTTGATGAGTCGTCATAGCTGTTGACAACGTTTACTTCACCTTTTGGGCGTTATTGCTTTTGTCGTTTACCTTTTGGTATAAATAGCGCTCAGGAAGTTTTCCAGAAACGCATATCTCAGCTATTGGAAAATTTACCTGGTGTCGAGACAGACATCGACGACATCCTGGTATGGGGAAGAACGAAGGAGGAACATGATGAACGACTCAGGTCGACACTGCAACGTTGTGCTGAAGTAGGACTTACACTAAACAAAGACAAGTGTACATTTGGTACCACAGAGGTAAAATATATTGGACATGTACTGTCAAGTGATGGCGTTAAGCCGGATCCTGATAAAATCGAAGCAATCGTAAACATGCCTCCGCCAAAAGATTGTAAAGGAGTTGAAAGACTGCTTGGGTCAGTAAACTATCTATCGAAATTTATCCCGAATATGTCCGTAAAAACAGAGCCGATCAGGAAATTACTGTTACGAGACGTAGAGTTCAAGTGGGAACACGAACAGGAGCAAGCTTATGCTGAAATAAAGGATGTCTTGACACGGAAACCTGTGATTGCATACTTTGATGTCACAAAAGATGTAAAAATTAGTTGTGATGCATCAAAATCTGGGTTAGGTGCAGTTTTACTTCAAGACGAAGTACCAGTTGCGTATGCGTCAAGAGCAATGATTGATGCCGAAACACGCTATGCGCAAATTGAAATGGAACTTTTAGCTGTCTTATTTGGGCTTGAAAGATTTAATATGTATACTTACGGAAAGAAAATAACTGTCGAATGAGATCACAAACCTTTAGAGTCAATACTTAAGAAACCGTTGAGTAATACACCGCCTAGGTTACAGCGAATGCTTCTTAGATTACAAAGATACGATTTTGTACTACATTACAGACCTGGAAAAGATCTGGTTCTAGCTGATATGCTATCGCGAGCTTACCTGCCGCATACTAAAAATGATGTTTTTCACAATGAAATCGACATGTATGTTCATCAAGCGATAAAACGACTTCCTGTTTCCGATACCAAGCTAGATGAAATTACTGAGTTAACCAAGTGTGAAAATGTTATGAGGAAACTGGTCGATCAAATACTGAAGGGATGGCCTGAATCGAAGCATCATGTACCACAAGATATTCGAGACTATTTCGTTCATGCTGATGAATTGTCCTATGTTGATGGAATCGTTCTTCGTGGAGAAAGAATTGTTATTCCAACATCGATGCGATCCGAACTTCTTAAGAAATTACATGAAGGCCATTTTGGCATAGAAAAATGTCAAAAACTGGCACGCGAAACGATGTACTGGCCAAACATGAACACCCAAATTTGTGACTATGTAAAAAATTGCAAAGTTTGTTTGGAGTCAAGAAACAGTCAACAAAAGGAACCTCTTATTCCTTCGGAAATACCAAACTTACCGTTTGAAATGGTAGGAACCGATCTGTTTACGTGGAACAAGACAGAGTATATTATCGTTGCGGACTATTATTCTAAATACTTTGAAATCTCAAAACTTGAAAATACCAAAACATCAACAGTTATCAGTAAAATGAAGTCTATCTTCTCTAGGTTTGGAATACCGAAAGTTGTGCGTTCGGACAATGGACCACAATACTCTTCGTTAGAGTTCAAAACATTTGCACAGAAATGGGAATTCACACATAGAACTTCCAGTCCATATCACAGTCAAGCAAACGGATTTGCAGAACGAATGATACAAACTGCGAAACGCATACTTGACAAATCAAAAAATGATGGTGAAGATCCATATATTGCGATGTTGAACTACAGGAACACTCCGCAAGACAATCTAGGTTCACCGGCTCAATTATTGATGAGTAGACGTCTCCGATCAAAACTACCGCTTACACTGGAAAAGTTGAAATCAAAAGTATCGAATTATTCACAAGTTAAACGTGAGCTTAAGAGAAGACAAAACGTTCAAAAACCGCTAGATGATCTTAAAGTGGGAGAACGTGTAAGATACCAGAACAATGGTTGTTGGGAACCATGCACTGTAACTAAGAAACTGGATATGCCCAGATCATATGAAGTCAGAAATGATACGGGAGGAGAATACAGAAGAAACAGAAAACATCTCATGAAAACAAATGAACAAGAAAACTCTACAAATAGGATAGAAAATGAACTATCTGAAAATTGTAAAGCTTCAATCTTAAATGAAAAAACCGCAAGCGAGAAACCGTATACCACACGATCTGGTCGAGAAGTCAAAATTCCAATAAAGTTTACAGATTTTGATATGACAGCCTGAGCTGCAATGCGTGTGCGCGAGGGCAAAATAATCCTTAGCACTCAGGTTCGATAGGCAGGCAGGGCAGTCTACCCTGACCTGGCACTATCACATTTTCGGTTGGTACTCAACAAATCAGTTTACTGTGAAAATATTTATTATTTTCTTTTTGATAATTTGGGTTTTCTGAATTGGATAAAACTGAGTTGTTGTTGGATCACTGTTGTGTAAAGTGTAAAATTTAAATATATAAATAATATGTTTTTCAAATTATTGCATGTTTTGCTTTTTTAAAGTTCAGTCTCAAATTACCGTGACTTTATGACTTTCTTCAGAAGGGAGATGTTGTGATAAAATAAACATTATATACTTAAAACTGTTAAACATGTTGCAGACATTTAACATCACTTTAATTAATATGGACAGTTCCCAGCCACACAATGTAATTTAATCGTCTATCTAACATTGTTTCTGTAACATACATTAACATATGATTCAGTTTCATTAAAGTCACTTGAACTGATTTAACACGCTTGTGTATATATCACGCCCGAGAATATTGCAATTTCCATACACCCGAGTTATAACGTAGGTAACGGATTTATCCCCGGCTTACAAGTTGAAAAGGCTGAAATAGGTTTTTTGTCCTCAGAAATAAGCTAATTGTGCAACGTCATCACAGTTGCTCAAAAAATTTTTTACGTTTTTTTATGCTGAAAATGCCCATTTTATCGGGTCGAGGATGGTACCTTAAGTACCAACCTCCGACTTAACGGATTTTATTATTTTTAATTCTGTTTTCCATTGTTTTTCGACTTTCGGTATTTTGGCGGCTCAAGTCACATTATCATAACGTCAAGAGACAATGTAGTCTGGGATCCTGACTAAATATTCTCAATACCGTAAGCGGACTTCCGGTTCGAATATACAGTCAGGTCACCAGCAATGAATCCGGTCAAAATTTTGACCGGTTTGCAACATTCGGAATGCCTCAAAATTTACGTGAGTCTTAACTGTAACTGACGTAATTCCGATACAAAGCATTATGACGTAACGTCCGGCGTCCGGTAATTTAAATTTAAATAAAAATACAGTTTATCAAAAAAATGCTTTTATAGATTTATGTCTGGTTTGTGGAAATAACTCTACCGGGAATGGTCAGTCTATCCCGAAAGCCGGAAAACAAGAAGTAGGTAGCTACTTTATTGAAATAGTATTCTGACAGAAATTTCCGACAGAACTAAACGCGCGAAAAGTTAGCCAAAACATGTCGTTTTAAACAACCAATCAAACTGGGTAGTAAATTGGTGGTGACCTGGGGTTATATTTGAAAGTGAATTGAGACAAAAATAATATGACCTAATTGTATTAATTCATATACATTTTCTGCTTCATTTGTCTTAAAGTATATAAAGAATGCATGTAAAGTAGCATTTTGCTCTAATAATGATAATATATATTATTTTTATTAATGAGGGACCCCAAATATAAAGAGAAACTGATTATTAAAACACTAATTTATATGAGTCCCTATTAAGTCAATAAATAAGACAACAGATGTTTTAAAATTCATACTTTCTGATCACATATCTTTTCTATGAAAAGTAGTGACATCATCCTTTGAGTTAGGCTAAGTGATGGATTATGGGCTTGCATCATGACGGAATATATTAAGCCTATTCTTGGCACGAAATTTGCTAAGTCCTGTGGCTTTTCGTTAATTGCGACATAACAGCAACAACTAGTTGAAATAATATTGGAAACTTGAGCATAAATTCTGAGCAGACTGCTGACCAATCAAACTTTTCCAAGTGTTCTGGCTCTTTTCTCATCAATATAGAGATGAATCCATGTTTAGTAATGTTCATATTACCACTTGCATGTTTTGCTTGATTAACTAGCTGCTTTACTAATGCATCATATATTTTTTAGTATCTAATAGTTTGTCGCTTGATACGTTCACATCATTGCAAAGCAGGTGCTTTTGTATGTCGTTATGTTCTATTTCTGTTAGAACTGAATTTTTGCTGGATAGATGGTCATTATAATTATTTTGAAAATATTGTGTTACAAAATTTGGGAAACTGAACAAGCTTAAATCTGTAATTGCATCTGTGTGATATGTGTGATCATGTTCTGAAATATGAGGTATAAGAATATTATTATTTATTCTTGATTTGTTATGATCACCTTTCTTTTTTTTTTAGCTAGAACTGACTTTTCATTTGTAACCAAACTATATTCATGGTCAATTGCTGACTGGACTTTGGTATTTTTGTTAACTTCAGTTTCAGGCTCGTATAATACTTTTGGTTTTAATGGAACAAATTTTTTTGATTTGTTGGTAATATCAATGAGTGGCTTTTTTGTGTGTGCATGTAATGATTTGAATGATGTTACCATGCTGTCAATAGTCAATAGTTTATCGTGACAAGATCTGCACAAAAATGGTGGTACCATCGGCTCATTTGTCACTTCAATGTCAGCATATTTTTTCAACAATATTGCTAGGTTTTTATCCTTTCCTGCCTTAGAATATATTGTTCTCTTGTCTTTTGCATCATTACCACACTGACACACACTGCATACATGAACACGAAGATCCATTTACTATAAAATATTTTTATGATTCATTATAGCAAACATTTTATATTGAATCAAGGTAGATTATTAATATTTTTTGTAATGAAAATAAAATGCATATATATAATTGTATATGGGCAAAGTGGTAAAGGTAGTTAGTCGGCTATTAATCATGTGTCTGTCAGGGGTTCTAAGTATTCATCCCCATTAATTGCATGCCATGATATAACTGAAAAATTACTGAAAGTCTTGCTAAACATCATTTAAATAAACAATTAAGTATACAATTGAGGTTTTTATTATACCTCAGCATATATATTACATTGAATTTAAATCTACAATAAATTTAGGAGATAACTGTATTATATTTGAAGATTTGCTGGCATCAATTGTTGATTTGATGGTCGGAAATTGAGTTTATTGGCAACGCGTAAGTGGAGCCAGTAAACGGATATTTCCAACCATAAAATCACCAATTGATGCCGGCAAATCTTCATAAACAATACAGTTATCTCCATTCTAATTATACGGCAATAAAAAACTAAATTAATTGATTAAAATTGGAATTTTTTATTTGCCGGAAATAATGTCTGCGCTTGAGTTAAAATCTGACGGCATCAATCGTGGAATTGATGCTATGAAATTATTCACGTTATCTAATCAGAATTGACGTTACATCAAGAACTGCATTAGAATTGCTATTTTAACCATTTTCTGTTATGCCAGTCAATAGTTATCAGAACCATTGCCTGATGAGGAACTATTGACTGGCAAGATCATTTTCTGTTTGGCCACTCACTAGTTTTCAGAACTATTGCCTGGCTATGAACTATTGTCTGGTTAATTGTTGTTTTATGGTTGTGTTTGTTATTTAGAAAAAAATGAATATTCAAATTGTTCCGATATTCAGCCTTGAAACTACCTCTGGCTGATACATTTATTTTTAATGTGTCAGCAACCGCCAACATTTTGTATCTTATGTCCGTTCGGTATAATAAAACACTTACATACTTGATATTCTGGGAAAAGTAAGTTTATTTTTTCCCTCTGATACAATTATTGCCCTCGGCTACACATAGTTTCACCTCGGGGGGAAAAAACAGTTTTTTGTTCCATTGCAAATTACATACATACACACACACACACACACACACACACACACACACACACATATATATATATATATATATATAACTTTGTCATCCTATATACTATATACAAAAATGCTGAATTAGATTAGTGTCAGATTAATACGTACTGGTTACGAAAATTCCATCGTCACACGCTAATACACATGTACTATGTCTATGTCTACGATTCACCCCGGTTAATGAAGCTATATTTTTATATAGCGGATTTTGCGGAGGGGTCTAGACCGCTGGACATAGTGCAGGCGAATTGGTGCCACAGTGTCACAACGGTGTGAGTTCGAATCCCGCTGAGGGAAAGCAAAAATTTGACAGTGTTAAAAATCTAATTCAAACACTGTTGGGCTTAATCTGTAGACGTATATATAAATATTTGATATTAACCCTGTATTTCTGATGTTTCAGAAATCCGCTGGATAGATATATTATATGGTTGTCACAATACTTAGACGTTTGTATATAATTTACTTACTGTGACTGTATGACAAGTAACTTTGTCATCCTATATAATATATACAAAAATGCTGAATTAGATTACTGTCAGATTAATACGTATTGGTTACGAAAATTCCATCGTCACATGCTAATACACATGTACTTTGTCTATGTCTACGATTCACCCCGGTTAATGAAGCTATATTTTTATATAGCGGATTTGGCCGAGGGGTCTAGACCGCTGGACATAGTGCAGGCGAATTGGTGCCACAGTCACAACGGTGCGAGTTCGAATCCCGTTAAGGGAAAGCAAAAATTTGACAGTGTTAAAAATCTAATTCAAACAGTGTTGGGCTTAATCTGTAGACGTATATATATATACTACTATGTACAAATAATATATGGAACGGAATATTTCGCTCTACCAAAGAGCTTCATCAGGCGTTGACTGAATCAAAAATTCAAACAATAGAAAATGTTTTTGTTGTTCACTTTATACAAAAAATCTATACTGAAGCTGAGATCTAAAATATTTTTGTTGTTCATATTACTGTTGGGTCATAAACATTTTTAGTATTCTACCTGTGGATTACGTTCGTTCAATCCATCAGGTTCTAGCGTTTTTAATTGATGTATCCAAAATGTTTCTCGAAGTCTTCTGGTTGATGTATTCCACTTTGGGTTTTGATCAATAATTTGGAATTTTACAGTATCAAAAGAGTGGCCTGTAGTTTTAAGGTGGCGAGTTAGTGGACAATTTCTGTTTTTCGTGAAAAAGGAGCGATGGTTGTTAAGTCGCATATTGAATGCTGTCTCTGTTTCGCCAACATACTGGATGTTACAAATCCCACAGGTCAGTATGTAAATACAATTGCTGGATTTACAGGAACAATTGGAGTATATTGTAAAGCTTTCGTTGGTTGTTGTGCTTCGAAAGGAGCTAGCGACGTTTGCTGCTTTACACCATTCGCAATTACTGCGATTGCATGGATTGTATCCACCAGGTTTTGAAGGAGAGTTCATTTTGACTCTAGCATTTACAATAATATCTTTTAGACTGTTTGGTCGACGGTATGCCATTATAGGTGGTTCAGGAAAAAGCTTTTTCAAATTCGGATCATTTTCGATAAGGTTCCAATGTTTCCTTAAAACATTTGAAATGTTTTTTAAGTCAGGGTGGTATGTGACGACTAATGCTATTCTGCTGTTTGTTATATTTTTATCTTTGTAATTCAGCAACGAATATCTGGAAACATTGTGAGCTTTTCCAAATGCCTCGGCGATGTTTTTGTTTTTATAGCCTCTTTTGAGTAAATGTTTACGGAGCTCATTTAAACGGTGGTTTTGGGTGTTTTCTGTTGAGCAAATTCTTTTGATATGTATGGCTTGACTGTAAGGAATACTGCGCGAGCAAGGCCTTGGGTGGCAACTTATGGGGGATAAAAATTGATGTTTGTCTGTTGCTTTCGTGTGAAGATCTGTTGTCATCATTCCGTTTTGGATGGAGGTAGTAGTGTCGAGAAAGGATATTTTGTGACCAGAGAATTCGAAAGTAAATTTGATGGTGGGATGAAAATTGTTGCAATAATTAAAAATATAACAAACAACAGAATACCATTAGATTTATCGCCCTTAGGAATACATGTTATGATACCTTGGTTTTGGGTAACTGACAAATTTCCAATAAAATATCCATAATTTGAAGATTCAATTATGTAAAATAGTAAGTCCTTCCAGAAGAACTTAAAAAATTCTGCTGTTAACCCATCTAACCCAGGGCTTTTGTTATTTTTCATTTTTTTTAATACCTCTCCAGCTTCCTGTATTGTAATCAAGCCTTCAAGGCTTTCTTGTTCTTTTAATGTAAGTTTTTCTATATTTTGACAATTAAGTCCATCTACAATATCTTGTAACTTACAACCCTCATCTTGATCCTTATTTTTGTACAAATCGTCATAAAACAATTGTATTTCCTTCAAAATTTCATGTTGGTTTGTTACTATATCCTTTTTCTTTTTCAATTTTTGGTATTATTTTTGAAGTATAATTTCTTGACTCTAGGCCACACAAATATTTTGTTGGTTTTTCTCCTTCCTCAATCCATTGTACCCTTGATCTAATCATATTTCTCTTTAGTTTTTCTTTCCTAAGATTCTCTAGCTCCCCTTCTAACCTCTAATTCTTCAAGATTGATTTCATTTACACTGGCTTCAAGTTTAGAAATTCACCCACAAGTTTTTTCATTTTTTCTTCTTTTTGTTTCTTGACAAAACTTGAGTATTAAATGGTTTTACCCCGTATTTCCATTAAGAGAGTTCCTGAAAAAAGTTGTGGATTAATTATTTCAACGTTATAAACTAAAGCGGCATATTGCTTTTTAACTTCTAATATTTTTCTTTTGACCAAGTCGATATAGTTTTTGTCGTATAATAATGAACTATTGAATTTCCAAAGGCCTTTACCCTTAATAAAATTATTAAATTCAAGTTGGGGGATAATCATGGAATGGTCTGACCGATAACTAGGGTCTATTTTACAGTTATTGAGGTTATTTGACAAGCTGTCTGTTATTAAAAAGAAATCTATCCTAGCCTGTTTAAAAGGGGATTTCTTTCTCCAAGTAAATCGACGTGTATTTGGATATAACTCCCTTTAAGGTATCTATCCTCTATAATTTCCAGAAGCCTTTCCCTTGCATTTGGGTTATTAATATGTAAATAATTATCATAATCGATTTCTAGTTTCAACACTAAATTAAAATCTCCACAAATTACATAATTTTCATTTCCAAATTCGTCCACAACCGACATTACTTCATTGTAAAAATTTGGGTTGTCTACATTAGGACCATATATTGATACAATAGTCATGTTTAAATTGTCCATACATATATCCAATGCTAGAAAATTACCATTATGATCAACCTTATCACGTAATATTTTAGACTCAAAATTGTTAATAATCAAAATACAAATTGCTCTAGCGTTTGACTTAAATGAGCTAAAGCAGCATTCATATCCCCATAAGGATCTTACGGACTTCTCAATATCTGCTGTAAAGTGAGTATCTTGCAGACAGTAAATATTGCATTGCTTTGATTTTAAATACTGAAAGACATCTTTTCGTTTATTTTGGTCAAAGAAGTCATTTATTTATACATGTACATGTAAAATAATAAATGGAAAGGATACTGTATGTATCCAGGACTACCTCCAAGGATAGTGATCAAGCAAAAATGAGAACTAAAATAATCGTATTTCTGAATAGAGAAAGATAAGAAAAGTAGAACATATACAAGATAGGAATAAAAGGTATAAGAGAGAAGACAAATTTTCGACATGGCTCACAACACGAGCAGTCTCTGCAGATATAGTACAAATATATTTAATATTATGTTTATGTTTGTACAATTGTTTGTTTACCTCGATCAGCCGTTTCGAAATATCAACTGTCAAAATAAGTACGTAGTCCGCTATTTATAGAACGGTTTTCCCCTCGATGGAGACACATCCGCCGTAACATACTTCCGGTGAAACATTGTCAAGATTCATCTTACGAAAGAAGATGCATGGCGATGTTATTTCTATGAATAAAACTTAGGTAAATTGTTCACTCTAAACCTCGTTAATGTCCGAATTAACTTCAAATAATTGTATCTAGAAGAGATAAACATTCTCATAACAAGATGAATCGTCACAATGTCATTTGTCACGGTGCATTTGCCGGACTTTTATGAGCAATAAACTACGATCATGAAATTAATGTCAAGAACCTGAATAATATATAAAAGGCACACTAAATCATTAAAACAAGTTTACAACAATGATAATAAGCCAATTTTTTTATACAGAATTGTTTGGATACAGACAACTCAATTATGAGATGTAAGAAATACCAAGACTGTTTCAAAGAATTTATTGTCAATATTTGTGTAAGTATTTATCAGTTTCCATACTGAATGCTCTGGGTGTTAACTTTTTGTCAAACATGTGACCAGTAGGACTGATCCAATTTATTTCACTTTTATCAGGCAAACGTTATATTAGATTTCTTTCATTCACTATACAGTAAACTTCTTTAATAGAAGTTATTTTAAGGACTCATAAGAGGATAACATATAAGGAAAATTTAATATTGTATACTTATTGACTGGATATGAGTGGATAGTAAGTTTTTTTTATATAGACCAAAAAATTCTGAAAGGGAAGTAATAAAGGTACTGTAACAACTTCTCTTAACCTGTACACTGCTAGCTACAATAATGTAGCTCCTTTTTTTTTATTATGGACGGAGCTACAAAGAGGTCCCATTACTCGTAATGGAGCAAAAACACTTTTGGGATTTACACGTATTTTCCGCTATTTAACCTTTGTCTTTATTAAATAAATATGTTTTCTTTCCTCCGCCGTTCATCTGATATGTCTACAATGTCTAATTAAATAATTTTAACACTTTTTCGTAATCGTGTCATTGTTGACATAATTAAAATTGTGGAGTGTAGAATTTCGGAATCGTATCGGTAAAATTTTGTAATAAGGGGACATAATCATAATGCAAATGAATGCAGCTGAAATCATCCGGAATTTCATTTTTTACCAAATCGATTCCGATATTATCGAAATTATGCACTTCCGGAATTCATATTTTTGTCAACAATGCCATGATTATGAATAAAGTGATAAAACTAACGAATACGGTGTTGTGGAAATATCAGTTAAACTGCAAATACATAAAAAAGTATGTAGCAAACCAGGGAAACAGTTAAATTGCTAATAAAATGCATAAAACCCCCGGGTGTGAATCACTCCCGGGCTGCTCCATTACGAGTAATGGGACCGCTTTGTAGCTCCGTCCATACAAACAATAAAAAAAAGGAGCTACATTATTGTAGCTAGTACACTGCATGAAATAATGACACAACTTATATGTACATTATGTATATATCACTTTTCAGTATCACCACCTTAAAAAAAACTACAACAAGGAATTAAATATAATGATAGCCTTATAAATGAAGGCTCAGTATATTTGATTTGTCTAAGTTAAATTGTTCTTACAATAAATGCTAAGATATGATATGTGATGAATGTTATAAATCAATTCTCTCCCATTTAGACAGGTGATTACTTCTAACTTTTTTTTATTAGTTGGGGAATACTTTAAAATGGTAACAGTAAAATCAACCATGGGGAAATTTTTTTTTCAGAATGTATGGATATACAGACAATAAACCTTATTTTCCATGAATTTAACATAAATTTTTGTTCTAATTGGTAAATTTGTGAATGTAAATCTTGTTGAAAGAAGAAATCAATTGTCTGTCTTCATAATGTAATCCTATTTGGTGTTACAACACTAAAATATATTACAATTGTATACAGAAATAGACAGTACATGTATAAATTAATTTTCCAAAATATTCAAGTAATTTTCTGAATTTGATAAATGGCAGCACAACTTAAAACTGGAAATAGGATGAAAAATGTATATGTACTTGTAATGATCAAAATGTTGATGTTACTTCTAATTATTACCGAAATTTACTTGAATAATATTTATTCATTCACATTCGTGTTATTCATTCAACACCCTTTACTACTGCATCACTTTGTGTCATTTAGAGTTTGTTGGTGAACATATAGTTATTAAAGGCTCATTACACTGGTGGCAGCGGTTTTAATTTTCTTTTTCAAGGAAATTTACTGAACCCATAGCAAATTACTTAGCTTGATAAGATTTTTATTTGAGAATAGTTAATTATAAGTTCATGAAAAAAAACCCCAAACCAAATAAAAAAAATGACAAATCAACAACAGATACAGTAAATCAGGGAAGCAGTTGGTGAGTTGCTTAATTGTTTAATATAGTTTTAACAAAGGATAACATATAAATCCAAGTTGAAATAATTCCCATTGTTCAATTTAAATTTCTACAAGGATAAATTAAAATCCAAGTAGATATTCCTATTTTCCATATTAGTAAAACTTTTTCTGCAAGGATAAATTAAAATCCAAGTAGATATTCCTATTTTCCATATTGGTAAAACGTTTTCTACAAGGATAAATTAAAATCCAAGTAGATATTCATATTTTTCATATTAGTAAACAAAAATTTTCTGCAAGGATAAATCAAAATCCAAGTAGATATTTCTATTTCCATATTAGTAAAAAAATTTCTACAAGGATAAATTTAAATCCAAGTAGATATTCATATTTTCCATATAAGTAAACAAAAGTTTTCTGCAAGGATAAATCAAAATCCAAGTAGATATTTCTATTTTCCATATTAGTAAAGAAAATTTCTACAAGGATAAATAAAAATCCAAGTAGATATTTCTATTTTCCATATTAGTAAAAAATTTCTACAAGGATAAATAAAAATCCAAGTAGATATTTCTATTTTCCATATTAGTAAAAAATTTTCTACAATGATAAATTTAAATCCAAGTAGATATTCATATTTTCCATATTAGTAAACAAAAATTTTCTGCAAGGATAAATAAAAATCAGAGTAGATAATCCTATTTTCCATATTAGAAAAAAAAATTCATTACAAGGATAAATTTAAATCCAAGTAGATACATGTATATATAATTTCAATCCCATATTAAATTTGTCTACAAAAATAAATTCCTATCCGAATAGACACATAAATCACTAATTCAACACTCATGTAAATTTTTCTACAAGGATTAATCATGTATTATACAGCAAGGATATATTCAATCTAAGCTGAAAAATAAATTGATTGATTGATTAGTGAAACTCTTGCACTTGTGGAAAATTTGAGACGTTAAGCAATGTATAATTTGCGAAGTAGACCAGCTGGATCTTTTTCTTTGGGAAGGGGAATAAAATCCCAAACTCCAACATGTATTTCAGGCATGATGGTACCCTTTTCTCGGGCAAATGGGATACTCAGTACAAGCTTTGCACACCCCAGTACTTCAGGGCATTCTGGTTCAGTGGGAAACCTTACTAAGATACATGACAAGGGTCCTAGTTTTATGCAGTTTAACAGTACACTTGAAGGTGACAAAAATGTTACAAGTAAGGTCATACATGATAAGGGTCCTAGTTTTATGCACTCGTACAGTGACACAGCTCTGACCTTGCCAGCTAAAAAATTTGAAGATGAAGACATTAAAAGAAACATGAAACAACGGCTAGATGATTTGATGAGTGAGAATAGTCAACTTAAACATGAAATGGATAGATTAAAGAGTAGGCAACAGACAACTGCAACTGAATCAACACCTGAGACATCAAGTAGCAGTTCCAATCAAAGAACAGAAACACCAGTACCATTCAGTGCTCCTAATACTTACAATAGCAGCTCAAATCAGCCTTTGGTAAACAGCTTAACAAATATGAGCCAAGGGGATAGTTACAGTTACCCACTTCAAATGCAGCAGGGTAACCAAATGCCGCCACAAGAAAATGTCCAGAATCCATTTACCAGTACCAGTACCAACCACTCACAGTCACAGACATTGAATCATCAGAACTTTTTTCCAACTCAGCCTCAGATGTCAGTAAATCAAAACTTCTTTATATCACAGTTGCATAGACCAGATACCCAGAATTGTTTTCCATCCCAAGCACAGTTGCCAGATTATCACAACATATTTTGCAACCAAACTCAGTTCCCACAGACTCAGAACTATTATGGGTACCAACCTCAAATTCCAGAATCTATACCAATGAGTAGGAACATGCAACAAGGACTGAAATCATTTTTGACGGTACAGAACCAAAAGATGAGTGGCATAGGACAAGAAAGGGGATGCCATAATAGTCAGAACTCAGATAATAATGGACGAAGAACAAGAGTGCCATGTTACAATGGAAAGGAGCCTTGGTCTGCATATTTTATGCAATTTGAGCTCATAGCTTAAGATAATAACTGGACATCAAAAACCAAAGCCAGGGAATTACTTACAGCACTTAAAGATGAGGCAATGGTATATGCATCATTTCTTACCCCAGATGTGAAGAGTTCATTCGCTGCACTAAGCGCAGCTATGGCAAGCAGGCTTGGTGACCATGGTTACCCCGAAACGTACAGACAAGAGTTGCATATCATTCGAAAACAACACAAGGAGACCATGCAGGAGTATGCATCGAGAGTAGAGATGTTAGTGAGAAAGTCACTACCTACAATAGACGCTAGGACACATTCTATCTTAAGTGTTGAGTACATGCTTAGAGGGCTCCCAGACCAAAGTATTGCTTTAGAGTTGTTGACTAAAAGAATAGAAAGTATGACAGAAGCAATACATAATGTTACACTTTACGAGACTTACAAAAGAGGGATGCGAGACAGACATGGTGGACGTATACGACAACTTAATATTGAAGACGGTCAGGATTCCAGATATTTGGGTGGAGAGGATGAACACGGAGAAGTAGAAGTAAGGAAAGTAGGTGGCAAAAGATTTGTTACTGAAGAGAGACTTACACAATTTGAACGGGATATTAGAAATTCCATGACATAGTCTGTAGACAACATAAGGGAGTCAGTCACCAAGTCAGTAGGGGAGATAATTCAATCGGAGTTAACAAAACTCAACAGAGATCAACCTCAAGCCCAAAAATTTTGTAAAATAGGAGATTCTCTAAGAAGGGGGAAACAGAGACACAACAAATGCTACAATTGTTTTGAAGAAGGACCCTTCAGTAAAAACTGTCCAAAAGAAAGGAGAGATTTTAGTCAGAAGGGAGGTCAAGGAATACATCAGCAGAACAAGAAACCTTTAAACTAGAAGGGGCTGAGACTGTCGGCCAAGTACCAGCCCATACTAGTGAAATTATTTATGAAACAGATGAAAAATTTAATAAAATGATTAAAATGTTTAAAATAGACAGACCATGTGAAGCTTTTAAAGGAGATAATAGCTCTCAACATGTTAAACTTAGGATGAGTTGTTAAGGAAGTCTGAAGAGGAAGGGTGTAGGAAAGGACCAGCTAAAATGAACGCTGACATGTTACCCTGTAATACACGAGAGGAAAGTATTACAATCGATAGGGTTACAGCAGCTACGATGAAGGTTCCATTGGTGGTGAACGGCATAGAGTGTAAAGCTGTGATAGACACAGGAGCCGAAGTGACCGTCCAAAATGAAACACTTTATTATCAGATTCCTGAGGCCAGAAGACCGGATTTACAGAAAGCAACAAGAAAATTGGCAGTTGCAGAGGCCAGTAGGCAGATGACAACAAGAGGTATGACTGAGGTGAAGCTGAAACTTGGAAATGAAACCTTCACATCGACTGTATATATAGCACCCATTGGAGACAGCATGCTTTTAGGTTGTGATGTAATCACAGAAAAAAACATTACCATCAACTCTAAAAGAGGGCTGCAGCTGGGTGGGCGTTGGATCAATTGTGAAACTGATCTACGTACAGATGGGATAGCCAGGGTAAGAGTAGAAGAACCTGTTACTATTCCAGCCAATTCAGAAATTGTAATCTGTGTGAAGGGAGAGAATAGTGAGACTCTTAATCCACAGTATTCAGTGCTAGAGCCGGTTGTAGTAGATAATAGCAAGATTATGGTGGAAAGATCTTTAGTGAAATCAGATGGGAAAATCATACCAGTCAGAATGATAAATATCGATGACAGAACAATCAGATTAAACAAGAACTATCTGTTAGGTGAACTGCATGCAGTGGAGAAAATCACAGAAGTTACACGCATCGAGGACAAGAGTACAGTCAAGGCACGCCACTACATGTGGGAAATGCAGAACGCTTGGAACCGTTGGCAAACCCATGGACTTGAGAAGGGCCATGATCTGAAAATTCCTGATGAGTGGTTAGAATCAGTGAAAGTCAAGCAGATAATCAGCGGTAAACCCATGAATAAGGCCGATATTCTTGGGTTAGTTGTAGTTGAAGAAGTCGTGGTGGTCACAGATGAAACTGACGAAAAGATTTTCCAACTAGAAGAGAAAAATGTGTTTTGAAAACTAAAATGAAAACTGAACAAGAGAAATTTGAAAAGTAAATTGGTAAAATAGAAAAAACCAAAAGTGAGATGACCAAAGAGAATGAAAAACTGAAAAAAAGAACTAGAATCGATGAAAAGGGAAAAAATGAAATTAGAACTTAAGAAAACGGAAGAGGAACTTATGGAGTTAAGAGACAAGCGTAAACGTAAAGGTTCTCGTTCCTGTTCTCCTGTTATTCGAAGTGAGGTTCATGTACCGCCCAAGAAGACCAAGAGAATTCAATGTACAAAATTCCAAAGAAGAGGATCACAATGGAGCTATCGCCCAAGATATTGACTCTTATATACATTAATACAGACCGTCATAAAAAAACTATTTAATTGCATTTGTGTACTATTCCTTTCGTCGAGTTCGTATTATGTTGTTATTTGTTCTTTAAGATATATATATAATGTCAAGTGAAATATTGACCTTATATAATTGTAAGACGTGAGTTATTGGTATAGTGTAAATTTTTCCTTTTGTTTCTATAAAATTTTATTCATTGATGCGCAATTTACGTGTACATGTGTTTTTCAAATTTCGAGACGAAATTTAGAAGACGGAGGGCAGTGTTGTAAACTTGTTTTAATAATTTAGTGTGCCTTTTATATATTATTCAGGTTCTTGACATTGATTTCATGATCGTAGTTTATTGCTCATAAAAGTCCGGCAAATGCACCGTGACAAATGACATTGTGACGATTCATCTTGTTATGAGAATGTTTATCTCGTCTAGATACAATTATTTGAAGTTAATTCGGACATTAACGAGGTTTAGAGTGAACAATTTACCTAAGTTTTATTCATAGAAATAACATCGCCATGCATCTTCTTTCGTAAGATGAATCTTGACAATGTTTCACCGGAAGTATGTTACGGCGGATGTGTCTCCATCGAGGGGAAAACCGTTCTATAAATAGCGGACTACGTACTTATTTTGACAGTTGATATTTCGAAACGGCTGATCGAGGTAAACAAACAATTGTAAAACATAACACTTTGAATATTTATTGTATTATAATTATTACCGAAATTTATTTGAATAATATTTATTAATTCACATTCGTGTTATTCATTCAACACCCTTTACTACTGCATCACTTTGTGTCATTTAGAGTTTGTTGATGAACATATAGTTATAAAAAGCTCATTACAATCATGTGTACAAGTAGTAGAAGGTGGTAATCTGAACAATAAGAGGAAAAAGAGGGATAACATTTCTTTCATAAAGAAGACCTGTATTTTGTTTTAAATACAAGTTTTAACTTTTAATCTTATTTGATATTAATATGTGTAACTATATATGAAGTGTTGTCTCCCACAAGCAGTGTTTTCCCATTCAAAGATTATGTGGTCTAACTAATGGGGCCTTTTACTATATTGTTGAAGTCTTTTTAAAAAATGATAAAAAAATACTTCCACTGCTACTATATTTAAGTGAAAAAACTGTCGTTTCCTTTTATTAGTTTAGCCATCAGCCAAAATATGCCGCATCTAAAAGAAAAGAAGTGTGACAATATTAAGTTTAAATACTTCTCAATGCTTGTCAATTAAATCAGCCTTTTGTTAAAGTCTAAAATTGTCTTACCCCAAGAGTGCATTAAATTGGCAATGTTATTTTCCTTACAGTTTTATATTTATATACGTCTACAAATTAAGTCCAACACTGTTAGAATTAGATTTTGCTACCCTCAGCGGGATTCGAACTCACACCGTTATGACACTGAGGCACCAATTCGCCTGCACTATGTCCAGCAGTCTAGACCCCTCGCCCAAATCCGCTATATAAAAAAATAGCTTCATTAACCAGGGTGAATCGTAGACATAGACATAGTCTATATGGTTGAAAAAATACTTACACTGCTTCTATATTTAAGTGCAAAAACCGTTATTTTCCTTACAGTTTTATATATATACATACATACATATATGTAAAATATATATATATATATATATATATATATATATATACGTCTACAAATTAAGCCCAACACTGTTTTGAATTAGATTTTTAACACTGTCAAATTTTTGCTTTCCCTCAGCGGGATTTGAACTCACACCGTTGTGACACTGTGGCACCAATTCGCCTGCACTATGTCCAGCGGTCTAGACCCCTCGGCCAAATCCGCTATATAAAAATATAGCTTCATTAACCGGGGTGAATCTTAGACATAGACATAGTACATGTGTACTAGCGTGTGACGATGGAATTTTCGTAACCAATACGTATTAATCTGACAGTAATCTAATTCGGCATTTTTGTATATATTATATAGGATGACAAAGTTACTTGTCATGCAGTCACAGTAAGTAAATTATATACAAACGTCTAAGTATTGTGACAACCATATAATATATCTATCCAGCGGATTTCTGAAACATCAGAAATACAGGGTTAATATCAAATATTTATATATACGTCTACAAATTAAGCCCAACACTGTTTTGAATTAGATTTTTAACACTGTCAAATTTTTGCTTTCCCTCAGCGGGATTTGAACTCACACCGTTGTGACACTGTGGCACCAATTCGCCTGCACTATGTCCAGCGGTCTAGACCCCTCGGCCAAATCCGCTATATAAAAATATAGCTTCATTAACCGGGGTGAATCTTAGACATAGACATAGTACATGTGTACTAGCGTGTGACGATGGAATTTTCGTAACCAATACGTATTAATCTGACAGTAATCTAATTCGGCATTTTTGTATATATTATATAGGATGACAAAGTTACTTGTCATGCAGTCACAGTAAGTAAATTATATACAAACGTCTAAGTATTGTGACGAATTAGATTACTGTCAGATTAATACGTATTGGTTACGAAAATTCCATCGTCACACGCTAGTACACATGTACTATGTCTATGTCTAAGATTCACCCCGGTTAATGAAGCTATATTTTTATATAGCGGATTTGGCCGAGGGGTCTAGACCGCTGGACATAGTGCAGGCGAATTGGTGCCACAGTGTCACAACGGTGTGAGTTCAAATCCCGCTGAGGGAAAGCAAAAATTTGACAGTGTTAAAAATCTAATTCAAAACAGTGTTGGGCTTAATTTGTAGACGTATATATAAATATTTGATATTAACCCTGTATTTCTGATGTTTCAGAAATCCGCTGGATAGATATATTATATGGTTGTCACAATACTTAGACGTTTGTATATAATTTACTTACTGTGACTGCATGACAAGTAACTTTGTCATCCTATATAATATATACAAAAATGCCGAATTAGATTACTGTCAGATTAATACGTATTGGTTACGAAAATTCCATCGTCACACGCTAGTACACATGTACTATGTCTATGTCTAAGATTCACCCCGGTTAATGAAGCTATATTTTTATATAGCGGATTTGGCCGAGGGGTCTAGACCGCTGGACATAGTGCAGGCGAATTGGTGCCACAGTGTCACAACGGTGTGAGTTCAAATCCCGCTGAGGGAAAGCAAAAATTTGACAGTGTTAAAAATCTAATTCAAAACAGTGTTGGGCTTAATTTGTAGACGTATATATAAATATTTGATATTAACCCTGTATTTCTGATGTTTCAGAAATCCGCTGGATAGATATATTATATGGTTGTCACAATACTTAGACGTTTGTATATATATATATATATATATATATATATATATAAGTCTAGAAGATTATGCAACGATACATATATATTATATATTATTGTATATTATATTTTTTTGTTTATGCTGTATCGTCATGTTTGTCGATCCGATACTTAATAAGCTTGCTGGTTGGTAGACTGTTTAGACTTTTATATATATATATATATATATATATATATATATATATATATATATATATATATATATATATATATATATATATATATATATATACAAGTCTAGGAGATTATGCAACGATACACATGACGGTGTTTCTTGTCAAAAATTTAGACAAAGACTGACCAACGAATGGGCTTAGTCATTGAATGTCAATATAAATAAATGACGTAAACAAGTCGTAACATATTGATCTTGAAATTTCTCATTTCCAACTTAACCCAACATAGTTGCTTCCCAAGTCCGCCAGCCGGGGACGTGCCGTGCTGTTACTGTGCTTTGCTCAAATATTCCAACAAGATGTAATTAAAATTACCAAGTTGACAAATTCTTTACGCCAGACGCGCGTTTCGTCTACTTAAGACTCATCAGTGGCGTTTAACTCTAAATGCTTAAAGTATTTTTTCATTCGGTGATGGAATAATATAAGTCCACTGGGATCGTGTAAAAACACAATACAGGTAGTTCAAAATATTATATAAAAGTCTAAAGAGTCTACCAACCAGCAAGCTTATTAAGTATCGGATCGACAAACATGACGATACAGCATAAACAAAAAATAATATACAAGTCTAGGAGATTATGCAACGATACACATGACGGTGTTTCTTGTCAAAAATTTAGACAAAGACTGACCAACGAATGGCCTTAGTCATTGAATGTCAATATAAATAAATGACGTAAACAAGTCGTAACATATTGATCTTGAAATTTCTCATTTCCAACTTAACCCAACATAGTTGCTTCCCAAGTCCGCCAGCCGGGGACGTGCCGTGCTGTTACTGTGCTTTGCTCAAATATTCCAACAAGATGTAATTAAAATTACCAAGTTGACAAATTCTTTACGCCAGACGCGCGTTTCGTCTACTTAAGACTCATCAGTGGCGTTTAACTCTAAATGCTTAAAGTATTTTTTCATTCGGTGATGGAATAATATAAGTCCACTGGGATCGTGTAAAAACACAATACAGGTAGTTCAAAATATTATATAAAAGTCTAAAGAGTCTACCAACCAGCAAGCTTATTAAGTATCGGATCGACAAACATGACGATACAGCATAAACAAAAAATAATATACAAGTCTAGGAGATTATGCAACGATACACATGACGGTGTTTCTTGTCAAAAATTTAGACAAAGACTGACCAACGAATGGCCTTAGTCATTGAATGTCAATATAAATAAATGACGTAAACAAGTCGTAACATATTGATCTTGAAATTTCTCATTTCCAACTTAACCCAACATAGTTGCTTCCCAAGTCCGCCAGCCGGGGACGTGCCGTGCTGTTACTGTGCTTTGCTCAAATATTCCAACAAGATGTAATTAAAATTACCAAGTTGACAAATTCTTTACGCCAGACGCGCGTTTCGTCTACTTAAGACTCATCAGTGGCGTTTAACTCTAAATGCTTAAAGTATTTTTTCATTCGGTGATGGAATAATATAAGTCCACTGGGATCGTGTAAAAACACAATACAGGTAGTTCAAAATATTATATAAAAGTCTAAAGAGTCTACCAACCAGCAAGCTTATTATGTGTATCGTTGCATAATCTCCTAGACTTGTATATTATTTTTTGTTTATGCTGTATCGTCATGTTTGTCGATCCGATACTTAATAAGCTTGCTGGTTGGTAGACTCTTTAGACTTTTATATAATATTTTGAACTACCTGTATTGTGTTTTTACACGATCCCAGTGGACTTATATTATTCCATCACCGAATGAAAAAATACTTTAAGCATTTAGAGTTAAACGCCACTGATGAGTCTTAAGTAGACGAAACGCGCGTCTGGCGTAAAGAATTTGTCAACTTGGTAATTTTAATTACATCTTGTTGGAATATTTGAGCAAAGCACAGTAACAGCACGGCACGTCCCCGGCTGGCGGACTTGGGAAGCAACTATGTTGGGTTAAGTTGGAAATGAGAAATTTCAAGATCAATATGTTACGACTTGTTTACGTCATTTATTTATATTGACATTCAATGACTAAGGCCATTCGTTGGTCAGTCTTTGTCTAAATTTTTGACAAGAAACACCGTCATGTGTATCGTTGCATAATCTCCTAGACTTGTATATTATTTTTTGTTTATGCTGTATCGTCATGTTTGTCGATCCGATACTTAATAAGCTTGCTGGTTGGTAGACTCTTTAGACTTTTATATAATATTTTGAACTACCTGTATTGTGTTTTTACACGATCCCAGTGGACTTATATTATTCCATCACCGAATGAAAAAATACTTTAAGCATTTAGAGTTAAACGCCACTGATGAGTCTTAAGTAGACGAAACGCGCGTCTGGCGTAAAGAATTTGTCAACTTGGTAATTTTAATTACATCTTGTTGGAATATTTGAGCAAAGCACAGTAACAGCACGGCACGTCCCCGGCTGGCGGACTTGGGAAGCAACTATGTTGGGTTAAGTTGGAAATGAGAAATTTCAAGATCAATATGTTACGACTTGTTTACGTCATTTATTTATATTGACATTCAATGACTAAGGCCATTCGTTGGTCAGTCTTTGTCTAAATTTTTGACAAGAAACACCGTCATTTGTATCGTTGCATAATCTCCTAGACTTGTATATTATTTTTTGTTTATGCTGTATCGTCATGTTTGTCGATCCGATACTTAATAAGCTTGCTGGTTGGTAGACTCTTTAGACTTTTATATAATATTTTGAACTACCTGTATTGTGTTTTTACACGATCCCAGTGGACTTATATTATTCCATCACCGAATGAAAAAATACTTTAAGCATTTAGAGTTAAACGCCACTGATGAGTCTTAAGTAGACGAAACGCGCGTCTGGCGTAAAGAATTTGTCAACTTGGTAATTTTAATTACATCTTGTTGGAATATTTGAGCAAAGCACAGTAACAGCACGGCACGTCCCCGGCTGGCGGACTTGGGAAGCAACTATGTTGGGTTAAGTTGGAAATGAGAAATTTCAAGATCAATATGTTACGACTTGTTTACGTCATTTATTTATATTGACATTCAATTACTAAGGCCATTCGTTGGTCAGTCTTTGTCTAAATTTTTGACAAGAAACACCGTCATGTGTATCGTTGCATAATCTCCTAGACTTGTATATTATTTTTTGTTTATGCTGTATCGTCATGTTTGTCGATCCGATACTTAATAAGCTTGCTGGTTGGTAGACTCTTTAGACTTTTATATAATATTTTGAACTACCTGTATTGTGTTTTTACACGATCCCAGTGGACTTATATTATTCCATCACCGAATGAAAAAATACTTTAAGCATTTAGAGTTAAACGCCACTGATGAGTCTTAAGTAGACGAAACGCGCGTCTGGCGTAAAGAATTTGTCAACTTGGTAATTTTAATTACATCTTGTTGGAATATTTGAGCAAAGCACAGTAACAGCACGGCACGTCCCCGGCTGGCGGACTTGGGAAGCAACTATGTTGGGTTAAGTTGGAAATGAGAAATTTCAAGATCAATATGTTACGACTTGTTTACGTCATTTATTTATATTGACATTCAATGACTAAGGCCATTCGTTGGTCAGTCTTTGTCTAAATTTTTGACAAGAAACACCGTCATGTGTATCGTTGCATAATCTCCTAGACTTGTATATTATTTTTTGTTTATGCTGTATCGTCATGTTTGTCGATCCGATACTTAATAAGCTTGCTGGTTGGTAGACTCTTTAGACTTTTATATAATATTTTGAACTACCTGTATTGTGTTTTTACACGATCCCAGTGGACTTATATTATTCCATCACCGAATGAAAAAATACTTTAAGCATTTAGAGTTAAACGCCACTGATGAGTCTTAAGTAGACGAAACGCGCGTCTGGCGTAAAGAATTTGTCAACTTGGTAATTTTAATTACATCTTGTTGGAATATTTGAGCAAAGCACAGTAACAGCACGGCACGTCCCCGGCTGGCGGACTTGGGAAGCAACTATGTTGGGTTAAGTTGGAAATGAGAAATTTCAAGATCAATATGTTACGACTTGTTTACGTCATTTATTTATATTGACATTCAATGACTAAGGCCATTCGTTGGTCAGTCTTTGTCTAAATTTTTGACAAGAAACACCGTCATGTGTATCGTTGCATAATCTCCTAGACTTGTATATTATTTTTTGTTTATGCTGTATCGTCATGTTTGTCGATCCGATACTTAATAAGCTTGCTGGTTGGTAGACTCTTTAGACTTTTATATAATATTTTGAACTACCTGTATTGTGTTTTTACACGATCCCAGTGGACTTATATTATTCCATCACCGAATGAAAAAATACTTTAAGCATTTAGAGTTAAACGCCACTGATGAGTCTTAAGTAGACGAAACGCGCGTCTGGCGTAAAGAATTTGTCAACTTGGTAATTTTAATTACATCTTGTTGGAATATTTGAGCAAAGCACAGTAACAGCACGGCACGTCCCCGGCTGGCGGACTTGGGAAGCAACTATGTTGGGTTAAGTTGGAAATGAGAAATTTCAAGATCAATATGTTACGACTTGTTTACGTCATTTATTTATATTGACATTCAATGACTAAGGCCATTCGTTGGTCAGTCTTTGTCTAAATTTTTGACAAGAAACACCGTCATGTGTATCGTTGCATAATCTCCTAGACTTGTATATTATTTTTTGTTTATGCTGTATCGTCATGTTTGTCGATCCGATACTTAATAAGCTTGCTGGTTGGTAGACTCTTTAGACTTTTATATAATATTTTGAACTACCTGTATTGTGTTTTTACACGATCCCAGTGGACTTATATTATTCCATCACCGAATGAAAAAATACTTTAAGCATTTAGAGTTAAACGCCACTGATGAGTCTTAAGTAGACGAAACGCGCGTCTGGCGTAAAGAATTTGTCAACTTGGTAATTTTAATTACATCTTGTTGGAATATTTGAGCAAAGCACAGTAACAGCACGGCACGTCCCCGGCTGGCGGACTTGGGAAGCAACTATGTTGGGTTAAGTTGGAAATGAGAAATTTCAAGATCAATATGTTACGACTTGTTTACGTCATTTATTTATATTGACATTCAATGACTAAGGCCATTCGTTGGTCAGTCTTTGTCTAAATTTTTGACAAGAAACACCGTCATGTGTATCGTTGCATAATCTCCTAGACTTGTATATTATTTTTTGTTTATGCTGTATCGTCATGTTTGTCGATCCGATACTTAATAAGCTTGCTGGTTGGTAGACTCTTTAGACTTTTATATATATATATATATATATATATATATATTATATATATATATCAGAAATACAGGGTTAATATCAAATATTTATATATACGTCTACAAATTAAGCCCAACACTGTTTGAATTAGATTTTTAACACTGTCAAATTTTTGCTCTCCCTCAGCGGGATTCGAACTCACACCGTTGTGACACTGTGGCACCAATTCGCCTGCACTATGTCCAGCGGTCTAGACCCCTCGGCCAAATCCGCTATATATAAATATAGCTTCATTAACCGGGGTGAATCTTAGACATAGTACATGTGTACTAGCGTGTGACGATGGAATTTTCGTAACCAATACGTATTAATCTGACAGTAATCTAATTCAGCATTTTTGTATATATTATATAGGATGACAAAGTTACTTGTCATGCAGTCACAGTAAGTAAATTATATACAAACGTCTAAGTATTGTGACAACCATATAATATATCTATCCAGCGGATTTCTGAAACATCAGAAATACAGGGTTAATATCAAATATTTATATATACGTCTACAAATTAAGCCCAACACTGTTTGAATTAGATTTTTAACACTGTCAAATTTTTGCTCTCCCTCAGTTGGGCTTAATTTGTAGACGTATATATAAATATTTGATATTAACCCTGTATTTCTGATGTTTCAGAAATCCGCTGGATAGATATATTATATGGTTGTCACAATACTTAGACGTTTGTATATAATTTACTTACTGTGACTGCATGACAAGTAACATTGTCATCCTATATAATATATACAAAAATGCTGAATTAGATTACTGTCAGATTAATACGTATTGGTTACGAAAATTCCATCGTCACACGCTAGTACACATGTACTATGTCTATGTCTAAGATTCACCCCGGTTAATGAAGCTATATTTATATATAGCGGATTTGGCCGAGGGGTCTAGACCGCTGGACATAGTGCAGGCGAATTGGTGCCACAGTGTCACAACGGTGTGAGTTCGAATCCCGCTGAGGGAGAGCAAAAATTTGACAGTGTTAAAAATCTAATTCAAACAGTGTTGGGCTTAATTTGTAGACGTATATATATATATATATATATATATATATATATAAAAGTCTAATTAAGTATCGGATCGACAAACATGACGATACAGCATAAGCAAAAAAAATATACAAGTATAGAAGATTATGCAAAATACAAATGACGGTGTTTCTTGTCAAAAAAACACCGTCATTTGTATCGTTGCATAATCTTCTGGACTTATATATATATATATATATATATATATATATATATATTTTATCAACCAATCCTGTCCCAGGTCAATACATAGTAATTTAAAAAATCAAATTATATTTTTAATCTGCTCAAAATTGTTATTGAATACTTTAGTAAATGCCACCTTTTTAAGGTTTAAGTTTTAAAGTACTTACATCTGTCATAGATTCTGAAAAAGTAGTTAAATAACTCATCATTTCTTGTTAACCATTATGACCTCACTAACTGGAAACAGAGAATCAACTATACACTCCAGGATCTGAAAGAAAACAAGACAAAAGGAATCATACAAAAAAAGCTGGGTGACTGAACATTGAATTTAATGCTCCTTATATATGTACTAGAATTACAGATTATTTATGTTTATGAAACGAGATGCATTTTTTTTGTCCGTATCTAATTAAAGAGGGACAGCCCTGAGATGAGATGAAGAGATGCATCATGAAATAATAATCTTTAAATGACTTTCAACTCATTATTAAGTGATTTCTTAAAGTGATTTGTTAGTTATTCAATAACAAATTATAACCAAATCATGACTTTTGGCCAAATTCAGTATTAGAGATTTATTAGTGATGTGGTTTCTCAAAGCAGTTTGAAAGTAGTTTCTGGTAATTTGTTAGTAATTTATCTGTAATGTCTAACTAACTGGACACTTCCTGTCAGCCATGTTCTGATAGGAAAGTCATACAAAATGTGGAGAAGCAAAATTTATGACCTTTAAAATGTATACTTTAAACTAATTAACAGATGTAGAAAGTAAGTTAATTTACCTAACTTTAAAATTTAAATTATGTAAGTATAGTTCACATTTATTATACATTTTAATGTGAATGTAATGGAGATTCATGCATTTGTTATTTTTCATGAGCTAGACAAGTTATACAGCATGACCATGTAGAAGCTAGGTTACTAGCTATTAAGTAATTACAATGTAGTAACAAAGTCATAGTACATTTTCCACTATAGACTTGTCACTTTCACTTTTTTCTTACTTTTAGAGAGCTAATCTTTATTATCAGTTTTAAGTTAGATATAATATATCCATGTGTACAGAGAAGTGGATATAGTATAGCAAGATGTATACCAGTCCTCATTTATGTCAAAAATATTAAAAGGGACTGTGGCAAGACTAATGATCCACATATATGCTTAAACTATTAGTTTAATTATTTTGACCTTGTTTTTGTCCTTTCTATTGCCAGGTTTGGTGTGATTTTGTGATTACAATTAGATGTGATTTGCTAGCCATTTTATTCAGTTGTTTACCATAATTTGATAGTAATTTGACAGTAATTTATCTGTGATTTAATAGTAATTAAACTGTGATTTGCTTGTAATTCCTTAAGTAAGTAAGTAAGTAAGTAAGTAATATTTATTTATAGTCGGGTTATACATATAAACAAGTGACATAAGCTCTCAAGAGCTTTTATGCCGACTTACATATAAGAGCAATAATACAGATACAAACATACAAACATACAAACATACAACTTACAGCATTAGAAGTTACAGAGCAGCACTTAAAACACATTGCATATACAGCTAAAGTAAAAACATAAAACTAGCAGAAAACACATGCATATAGGCAGGGAAAGCAAAACATTTAAGCACTACAAGGCGAAAAGCACTAGCCAACACTGAAATGGTGCCCTGTCCTTACTTTTAACGATATTTAGTATTCTGTTCTGGTTTACGGCATGTTGTCAAATACGATATTTTGTCAGGCCATCACATGATTACGCGCCGAAAATCGATTAAAGTGCACTTTTAATGCTTTTCATTAGTATAAAATGGATTTTCTGGTTGCAGAATAAAAACAATATTCGTACATTGTCGGAAAATATAAAGTTTATTTGTACTCGCCGCGAAACAGGTAAGAAATTCTCGACAGAACCTCGCATTCCTACCTGTTTCCAAGGCTAGTACAAATAATCTGTATGTTTAATCACAATGAACGAATATTGTATATGTGCGATCGCCATTAAACATACAGGAAAAGTTTGTAAGCCGAATCGACGAGTTTCGTAATACAGTACAACTTATGTGATATTGAAAATAGTATCTTGTTGTATTTCTGTTGATGTTTTACTAAACTTGTTACGTGCATTACTTTTGTATTCATTATTCTGCTACGCCTGGTCCAGTTTTTAGTGTTTCCCCTAGGTACCGTTAAATTTTGATTGGAATGAGTTATTGATGTTTAATGGTCTGTAACTTGAATTAGTTGAAATGTATGAGGTTGCTAATACTAATAAAGTCCTTGATAAATGGTTTAGTATGCACTGACAGCTAAACACATAAAAATATGCTGGAGGTCATGCAGCAACTGCATCTCCCCTGGTTAAGTTCGCATTCATCTGATCATAATAATTGAGAAACGTTATTTCGTGTTAATGTGCTGTTGTTTCTTGGTCTGAAGTTTCGTTGGTTTTGAATATTAAATTATCGTTGTACATGAAATGACGGGGTTCCTCTGTCACCCGACGGTGACAGTCTATGGTCACCCTTGGGTATGCTTAAATAATGAAAGATGAAGAGTCTGTTACGAACCTGGTTGTTGGCAGAATTATAATTAGTTGTCAGAAGTAATCGTTTGTTATAAATAACTTTTACTAGTTAAATAAATCCATTAAAACTATTTCCCGGTGACAGTACAGATTTTGTGTTTGTTGTAAACATGAAACATGACGTCATTAATGTCCCGATAACTTGAGTAACGTTATCGCTGATTGGTTAATTGTGTGAAACGTAACTTGCGATTGGTTGAAAGGGGGTATAAAACCTCCGGATCCGGAGACGGAGAGAGAACTGTGTTTGTTGTAGGCAGCGTCACTAGTTTCAAAAACTACTTCCAAAAATATGTCAGAAAACTTGAGCAAGGCGGATAAGGTGAATAAATTAGTGTAAATTTGTTAGCTTTAGTTGACTTAACTGACGGTGTATGACTGGAACAGGTTATCATATTTATTTTGTCAGTTTAAGTATTGCGGTGACGGAGCTCAGCGTCGGTGACCTCCGGAGTAAGGGTGACGGAGTTCGGTGCTGGGTGACGGTGCTACTTGGTGCTGGGTGACGGTGCTCGGAGCTCGGTTATCAATCCTGCAAAGGGGTTTGGTCTCCAGACTGTCCAATTAGTCATTATCAATTATAATAGTTAAGTGAAGTTTTCATTATCACAGTGGTACATTGGTTTCATAATTTTCTCTCTCTGGATCTTGTTTATAGCTCCGCGGTGTAACAACACTGTCATTTCTCAACATGAAGTTGTGGAAATAAGTCTGTTATGAGGATGTTACGATAATTCTTTCGGTCAGACCATTAGCAATCTTATATTTCCTTATACAAGTTGAACCGTTCCAGTGCCGCAGATGACAACAGTTCTCCAGCGTACAACCAGAACCCCGTTTTTATTACATAGCTTATATTAAATGTTATATTGTTGTATCTTGTCTTATATCATCGCTCGGCCCAAACGCTGCCTTTCCCCCTAGGTTTAAGCCCCCCTATAAATGGTATGTCTCAATTCTAATTGTACATTGGAATTCCTGCGTGTTCCGACTCTACACCAGGGTGACAGTGTTACATTTTGGTGGCAGCGGTGGGATGGCTTTTAAGAGTCGGAATGGTTCGTAAATAGAATTTGAAGTAAAATTTTGAAAATTTAAGGGAATTCATATAGTGTACTGGTAAATAATGGATGAATCTGAAGTTTGTTTTGGTCCCGCGCCAAATGGTCATGAAGAACAAAATTAAACAATACCAAATATCGACACAGGCTTAACTAATAAGGATAGTCACTCAGAACAAATAGGTATGACAAGTAGAATGGTTGACGAGGCTAAGTCGGAAATGAGGGTTGTAATGGATAAATGTTTTGTTGATTTTTCTAATAAAATGCAAGACATGTTGTCAACATTTGAATATAGAATGGGTGCTTCTTCTATGAGTACTCCCGCTCGACCTATCAGACGGAGATCTGAAAGTTCTTCGGGTCAAGTAATGGGCAACAATAATAACAGTACCACGGTTGCTATGAACGGAACGACTGACAAATTTGATAGTACTTTCAAAATCAAACCACAATTATTTGACGGTAGTGATGATCATGAAGAATATTTGACACAGTTTAATTTATTATCGGAATTAAACGGGTGGAATGTTAGAACAAAAGCGTTGCTCCTCGCAAGTAGTTTGTCCGGCAGCGCCAGGGCAATTTTGAACGAAATGACTGATGGCGAAAGACACGATTTTGATTGTTTAGTATCGATTTTAAAGAATAGATTTGGGTCTGACAATCGTGCCGAAGTATACCGCGCTGAACTCCAGTCTAGAATGCGGTATCGAAACGAGACTTTGCCCGAGTTGGCACAGTCCATAAAGAAGTTAACACGGCGAGCTTACCCTGGTACGTCCGCTATAGTTCGGGATACGCTAGCGCTAGATTTCTTCATAGACGCGATCCCTGAGTCAGAAATACGACTCAGATTGAGAGAGGTGGGACCAAAAACTATAAACGAGGCGGAAACAATAGCCGTTCGATTAGAGGCATTAAGAGTCGCGGATAGACAAAAAGGTAGAGCCGTGAGAGCGACAGAGAGTAGTGACAGTAAAAAGGTAGAAAATGAGATCAGTAGCCTTAGAAATAGTTTAAACTTTTTGAGGGACGAGGTCCGACTTTTGAAAACAGAAAGACCGGAAGTGGGCGAAAATATTAGGCCCCAAACTAATTACCGATCGAACCATTTTCACGGTAACCGAAATTAAGAGGCAGGAAAACAGGCAAGAGTGGAGAACGCGGGTCGGTCCTCGACCAAAGCCGACAGGCTCAACACAGTAAATGCTTCCTGGGGCCAGGATGGGATATTTTATTTTAGCAAAATTAAATGAGTTGTCTGTGTCTGTTCTGGTTGATTCGGGTGCATGCGTTTCGATCATAAATAAAGAAACATTTGATTTGATTAATCCTTCATCACGACCCCCAATTCGGTCGGTTCGTATGAATTTGTTAGCAGCGACTGGGGAAGCGTCACCTTTTCTTGGAAAAGCTGAGTTAGAAATTAAGTTGGGAAATCATAAGTTTCAGCATGAATTCTTGTTGGCAAATATTAAAGATGAAGTTATACTTGGTATGGACTTCTTTTTGAAGCATAAAATAGATCTGTAAAAGTTGTATTAAAATTAAAGGAGATTTCATACCATGTTTTACACATAAAGGTGATCCTAGATGTTGTAGGATTTCGGTTGTAGAAACTGTTGAGGTACCCCCGCGTTGCGAAAAAATAATAAAAGGCCAAGTATGTGGTCAAGTAAAATTTGATTCGGTTGGAATGATAGAGTCAACTGATAGTTTTGTAGAGAAAACAGGTTTATTAGTTGCTAAGGCTGTAGTTCAGCAAAATAGTAATGTTATCCCGATCCGAGTAGCTAATTTAAGCGATAAATCGGAAACAGTTTTCAAAAATACAATTGCCGCAAATTTTGAACCAGCTTCTGTTGAAGTTGAAATTAAAAACCCGTCAAAGAGAGTTTTCTCTGCTGCCGTGAATTCGGAGCGTGAAATTCCACCTCATTTGCAAGAGTTATTTGAGAAAAGTAATAAGGCACTAAACAGTGTAGAATGTATAAAATTTAAAGAGTTTCTATTAAAATTTCAAGACATCTTTTCAACCTCGTCTTCATATATCGGTTATACGGACTTAGTACCTCACAAAATAAATACGGGCGACGCAAAACCGGTTCAGTTAAAACCCTATAGACTTCCGTTAGCCAAGCGGGAAGCTGCGGAAGCTGAAATTAAGGATATGGCAGAAAGGGGGATAATTGAACCGTCTACAAGTCCTTGGTGTTCACCAATTGTTATGGTGACCAAGAAAACTGATAATAAAATAAGATTTTGTTGTGACTTCCGGAAATTAAATGAATTGTCCGTATCGGATTCGCAACCCCTCCCCAGAATAGATGACACCTTAGAGGCTTTAAGTGGAAATCACTGGCTAAGTACCCTGGACTTGAGATCCGGGTATTGGCAGTGCAAGTTGGACGATAGCTCTAAAGAAAAGACCAGTTTTTGTATACCAGGGAGTGGGCTCTGGCAATTTCGGGTCCTCCCGTTCGGGTTAAAAGGGGCACCTGCAACTTTTGAACGATTAATAGAGAAAGTGTTGGCAGGTTTAACCTGGAAGATATGTTTGGTTTATCTCGATGATACCGTGGTGTATTCTAAGACTTTTAATGAACACCTACAAAATCTGGCAGAGGTTTATGAAAGGTTAAGATCAGCAAATCTTAAATTACACCCTGACAAGTGTATTTTATTTCAGAATGAAGTGACCTTTTTAGGTCATAAAATTAGTTTGCAAGGCATAGCAACTGATGAAGAGAAAATTAAAGTTGTTAAAGAGTGGCCTATCCCTAAAAACGTCAAAGAAACACGTTCGTTCATTGGGTTTTGTTCATACTATAGAAAATTTGTTAAAGGTTTTTCCATTATTGCCAAACCATTACACCAATTGACTGAAAAGGGTAAAACATTTGTTTGGTCACCGCAGTGTGAAAAGGCCATCTTAACACTTAAAGAGTGCTTAACATCGGCTCCAATTTTAGGTTTTCCTGTTGACGTTGGAGAATTCACTCTTGATACGGATGCAAGTGATGTCGGAATGGGAGGAGTGCTATCTCAGATCCAAGATGGACAAGAGAGGGTAATAGGATACTTTAGTAAGACATTTTCTAAGTGTGAAAGGAATTACTGTGTGACCAGAAAAGAGCTGCTGGCTATCATTTGTTCAGTAAAACATTTTTACCATTACTTGTATGGTCGCCATTTCATGATTCGTACCGACCATGGGTCACTCAAGTGGTTAGTAAATTTTAAAAACCCCGAAGGTCAGCTTGCTCGGTGGCTAGAGATTTTGGGCGTGTATGATTATACTATCATTCATCGCGCGGGTCGGGTTCATTCGAACGCCGACGGGTTAAGTCGAAGACCATGTGTCGAGTCTTGCACCCATTGTTCTAGAAAAGAGAGCAGAGATGATCTAGTTAACGAGAGTTCATCTCGGAAAGAATTAGTCTCGGTAAAGTCCGTAAGTGACGCCAGAACCTGGCCAGTCTCTGGTGTTAAGTCTGAAAATTTGACTGAGACTGAAATGTGTGGAAAGCATTTGAAATGTGAAAGCGATGATAGGCTGGTACAAAAAGAGACAATTTCAAACGAAAGATGTATGTACCAAACGAATCATCGGGAGAATGAAAGTAACGGTATGGGTAGACGCATGACCGGAACAGACACGCGAGTGACTAAACGAATCATCGGGAGAATGAAAGTAACGGTATGGGTAGACGCATGACCGGAACAGACACGCGAGTGACTAAGTCCTTAGTCAGTGTTTGCATGAGTCAGTCAGACAGTGAGTTTGCTGGAGAAACAACAAATGTTGTTTGCAAACAAAAGTCAAATGAAAACAAAGCTAGGGAGTCTGAGTTTATTCGAGTAGTTGAAACTCGGGGATGAAACGAAAAACTGAGGTATCCAATGATTCTGCTATTAGTAATAGTTTTGATTATGACCTAGTCCAAAGTCAGGAAAATGATAGAAATTTGCGGTTGATTAAGTCTTGGGTAATTAAACAACAGAAACCAAGTTGGGCCGAGGTGGCTGCCGAGGGTGTAGAAGTTAAATATATCTGGAATCGCTTAGATTCGTTTGCTATCAGGGACGGTGTACTCTGTAGGAAGTGGGAAAGCGACAATGGCAACAATGTAACATGGCAAATAGTCATACCAACCATACTTAGAGATGCGATTTTAAAACAATTACACGATAGTGTAACAGGCGGACATTTAGGTGTCAAGAAAACTCTAAGTAAAGTTAGGGGGCGTTATTTCTGGTTTGGTATGCGGAATTTTGTAGAGAAATGGTGTAAACAGTGTGATGTTTGTGCTAGTCGTAAGTCCCCTAGTACAAAAGCTAAAGCTCCCATGAAAAAGTATGTTGTCGGAGTTCCCCTAGAGAGGGTTGCTATAGACATAATGGGTCCTCTCCCAATATCTGTTAACTCAAACAGATATTTGTTAGTGATATGTGACTATTTTACTAAATTTTCCCACGCAATTCCTATGAAAAACCAAGAGACTGAGACCATAGCTAAGAAATTAGTTAATGAATTTATTTCAATTTTTGGGGTCCCCCTCCAAATTCACACAGATCAGGGGTCAAACTTTGAAAGTTGTTTGTTTCGCGAATTATGTCAGTTACTTGATATTGACAAGACAAGAACTACAGTTATGCGGCCTCAGTCAGATGGTATGGCTGAGCGCTGCATGCGTACAATAGAAAACATGTTATCGTCTTTTGTGTCCGAAAACCAGAAAAATTGGGATGAATTAATCCCTTTACTTATGATGGCATACCGCTCGTCGACTCGTGAAAGCACCGGGTATACCCCTAACCGCATGGTTTTCGGCAAGGAAATTAACTTACCTGTTGATTTATTGTATAGCAAACCTGTGACTGTAAATGAACAAATTCACAATGAAATTATATAATCCTGGTGATGTGGTATGGTTTTACCAATACAAACGTGTTGTTGGTAAAAATCCTAAATTACAGAGACCTTGGCACGGACCTTTTGTCGTAACCGATCGGTTAAATGACGTTTTGTATAGGATAAAGTTGAATCCCCGCAGTAAGGCAAAAGTTGTACACCACGACAAACTTAAGCCCTACGTTGGTGAGAATAAGCCCGTGTGGTTTGTCGGTGCTTAGTATACGTTGTTTTGTTCTTCCTGGAGGAGTCGTCTCCCTGACACATTCCCCGTTTCCATTTATATAGACGGTAGACATTGATATGGACATGTTTTACTGTAGGATGACTGTATTTATACTAGTTGAATATTATAATGTGTTTGTTGTTTGTTAATGTTAAATGACATAAAATAATGTTCTCTTGCATAGGAAGGAGAGAATTATTTTACTATAACAGCTGTTGAATGATAAAATTGTGTCACGTTACAAAAGATAACGATATTAATGCTTAACGGTAAATGCTGTTGAGTGCTAAAAAAAAGTCGTTAAAATAATTATTCTTTTCCTTTTGTACAAATCAGAGACTGTACTGGCAAAACAGTTGAAACACACCTGAAAATAATAAAAATATATATATCAGCTAAAATATTAAAGAGGGTTTATGATTGTGATTTCAGGTGAAGTGGGTGTGTGCTATATGTAAAGATATAACATTTGAGAAAAAAATGGTTCTTGGAGAGGCATCTTTTAGAAAGGCATAGTGATTTTGGGTGGAAGTGCCCAAGTTGTAAAAAAAATTTCCAGAGGAGAAGCTCTCCGCATTCGAGTTGCCCGATGGTCCACAAGGAGGATATGATTTGTTTCCACACCTCTTCGGGTCTACGAGGACAGGAAGCAGAGGATAAATTGGAAGAGCATAAGAGGACGCTGAATGACCACATGCTGATTGTAGGTCCTGAAGGAGAACTATTAGACATCAATGGGAGTGTGGTTGACGAGGGTTCCGTTATGGGCAAGAATCCAAACAACAGAAAAAGGCCCTCGGTAGCAAATGTAGATGTTGTCAAACCAAAACTTTTAAAAACAGTAGTTGAGACAAATGAAAACAGTTCGTCGGAGAAACAAAAAGAAATAAAACTACAAACACTAAGGAGGTTAATGAACGATTTATCCAGTGAATGTGGCATGAGCGTCACACTGAAGCCCTTGGACGAAGATAAAGAAGAACGGGTAGTCAAAATAACTGAGACGAAGTCCGTTGAATGCAAACTTAAGGATGATGCTCGTTGTTCCTCTTCATCCTCCTCCTCATCGTCGTCGTCGTCGTCAGGCTCCACTAAATCCCAATCCGAAGTTGTGTCTAGGAGGGCTAGGGAAGAATCCGTGGAGCGACTAGTTGAGGTCTGTCGACTTCCCCAATGTCGTCAGGATACGGCCGTAGTTCCTCAAAATTCTACTGAGGTTTTCTTACAATCCTTACAACTGATGCAGGAACAGGTTGTTTATTTGAATGTAGGCGGGGCCAAGTTTGAAACCAGCAAGGTAACCCTCAGGTCGGATCCCGGCAGTGTATTTGCACAGATGCTCCTCCCAACCTCCCCGTTCCGGGCCAGTGGAAACACTTATTTTTTTTATAGAGACCCAATACATTTCCGGGTCATCTTGGGTTATTTGCGAAATGGTTGTTTGTTGGAGAAAAAGATGCTCCCAGGAGATGCTAAGTTCCTGTATGAGATTCAATTAGAAGCGAAGTTTTACAGATTATTTGGTTTGGTTGCGCTGGTGGAAGAAAGACTGCGAGACTTGTGCATGTGTAAATTGGTGACGGAGTGAACTGAATTAAATTGTCATATTTATAATTATATATGTTGTTATACCCAAGGATATTTTATACTTTATGATGGAAATATCGCTATAATATATTTACAGCTTGAACGTAATACCTATTGTGGAGTCTTGCCTTGTGTGATTGATGGTTGATAATTATCAGATAATCACAGCACTGTTAGTACTGAAACTCGGAATACATTACTGCATGTTACAATTGCATGGCTTCATGTTTGTTTGTTGAAAAAAAATAGTAATGATAGTTTCGTTCCATTTTCTCTCTATTTGAGGACAAATTCCTAGGAAGGAGGGACCAATGCTACGCCTGGTCCATTTTTTAGTGTTTCCCCTAAGTACCGTTAAATTTTGATTGGAATGAGTTATTGATGTTTAATGGTCTGTAACTTGAATTAGTTGAAATGTATGAGGTTGCTAATACTAATAAAGTCCTTGATAAATGGTTTAGTATGCACTGACAGCTAAACACATAAAAATATGCTGGAGGTCATGCAGCAACTGCATCTCCCCTGGTTAAGTTCGCATTCATCTGATCATAATAATTGAGAAACGTTATTTCGTGTTAATGTGCTGTTGTTTCTTGGTCTGAAGTTTCGTTGGTTTTGAATATTAAATTATCGTTGTACATGAAATGACGGGGTTCCTCTGTCACCCGACGGTGACAGTCTATGGTCACCCTTGGGTATGCTTAAATAATGAAAGATGAAGAGTCTGTTACGAACCTGGTTGTTGGCAGAATTATAATTAGTTGTCAGAAGTAATCGTTTGTTATAAATAACTTTTACTAGTTAAATAAATACATTAAAACTATTTCCCGGTGACAGTACAGATTTTGTGTTTGTTGTAAACATGGAACATGACGTCATTAATGTCCCGATAACTTGAGTAACGTTATCGCTGATTGGTTAATTGTGTGAAACGTAACTTGCGATTGGTTGAAAGGGGGTATAAAACCTCCGGATCCGGAGACGGAGAGAGAACTGTGTTTGGTGTAGGCAGCGTCACTAGTTTCAAAAACTACTTCCAAAAATATGTCAGAAAACTTGAGCAAGGCGGATAAGGTGAATAAATTAGTGTAAATTTGTTAGCTTTAGTTGACTCAACTGACGGTGTGACTGGAACAGGTTATCATATTTATTTTGTCAGTTTAAGTATTGCCGGTGACGGAGCTCAGCGTCGGTGACCTCCGGAGTAAGGGTGACGGAGTTCGGTGCTGGGTGACGGTGCTACTTGGTGCTGGGTGACGGTGCTCGGAGCTCGGTTATCAATCCTGCAAAGGGGTTTGGTCTCCAGACTGTCCAATTAGTCATTATCAATTATAATAGTTAAGTGAAGTTTTCATTATCACAGTGGTACATTGGTTTCATAATTTTCTCTCTCTGGATCTTGTTTATAGCTCCGTGGTGTAACAACACTGTCATTTCTCAACATGAAGTTGTGGAAATAAGTCTGTTATGAGGATGTTACGATAATTCTTTCGGTCAGACCATTAGCAATCTTATATTTCCTTATACAAGTTGAACCGTTCCAGTGCCGCAGATGACAACAGTTCTCCAGCGTACAACCAGAACCCCGTTTTTATTACATAGCTTATATTAAATGTTATATTGTTGTATCTTGTCTTATATCATCGCTCGGCCCAAACGCTGCCTTTCCCCCTAGGTTTAAGCCCCCCTATGAATGGTATGTCTCAATTCTAATTGAACATTGGAATTCCTGCGTGTTCCGACTCTACACCAGGGTGACAGTGTTACAATTCACCTTGAAAAGCAGAAATCGTTCTTGAAACATCACTCAATTTACGTCAATTTACGTCAGTCATGTTGATTACCAAAATACAGCGCACTATGTGTATTGGCTTAATAAGGATACAATTACAAAAATTTTTAGGAGGAAATATTTTAGGATAGATTGCAGGATAAACATAATATTAGTATATTTACTTAGCATAAACACAATATAAGGACTCGGCACGAAACTGGGAAGATTGGAAAGAGCCTCGCCATTATACTCCGTTTCCATGGTTTCTAAGCCTTGTCCATATATTGGGTTTATGTCAAGTCAATCCACTAATATAATCTATAAATGCTTTTATTGGCGTAAAAGAAACTTGCTTAGAAATAATTATAGACCATTGTTCATCTGATCATGGAACCAAAACGCTTAAATACAGACAACTTATATTGCACGAACCAATGGGAAATGAGGTTAACTTAGTATACGTAAGTGCACATAAAATGTATTCTATAACAAAGATTTAGGACTAACATGACTTAAACTGGTGTTCTACAACATTTGGACACAGAAAACTAAATAAAACAGTGATTAGACACTTCTTTAATACCAGGTCATTGCTAGTTAACGCCATGTTCTGTGTGTCCAACACCCGCGTTCTTAGTGGTCTTCATCTCGAATCACCCGCGGTCCGTTGTGTCAAAATTTCGCTAACAATGTTTGGATAATGAAGAATACTGTGCTTAATACGTCGAGTTAGAAGTTTTAAAATTCTTCACAGATAATCAAGTATGCATTGGGGTATCTATATTGACCAAAAAGACTTTGTAACTTGCATTTCGCGAGAAGTTACAATCAACGAAAGTTGGAAGTCTACTTTTTCCGTAGTAATTTCCGTGTTCATGACGTTCCTGTGGATTATTTCTCCAGTAAAAACAGACAATACTTGGTGTACCAGTAGTTCAGGGACATACAAAAGGCTGCATTAACTTATTTCTGTCTTTAATCCTATTTCAATACGTTCAGAATGAAAATAACACACCTACCTGAACACGATGTTTTCATCCACCTCACCCGTTCTTTTGTGTTCCACCCTGTACTGTGTGTCCGAATACCCGGCGTGACTTAAAAAAGTAATTATTTTGACAATGTGCCTTGGCCTGGGACTGGGTGCGTATAATTTGTCAATGACAGTATCCATGGCTCTTCGTTCGAATCCGATAGTAACAACCATAAACTAACGGACTGAAAAAAAGGTCTGCCTCTACCATTCCCACTACCGCCGAGAACTACTCATTTTGTAAAAAAATATTTTGAGAACGATGAACAATTTTTTTCATTTATAAAAAAATACACTATATATGTCACGGAAGGGATTCAGTAATGTCACCGATGACAGTGTGGTATGCAAAGGAAATTCTATTAGTTTAACAAAATGTAGGTTATTGTATAAGCACAATACATGAATCTCATATCTTCATATATTGACGCTTTCTTGTGTAAGACTTACATAAATTACATTTTAACTTTACGTTAATGTATCCAAGCTAATGTTAAATCTGTTGAGATTGTAAACATTGAACGCCATGTATAGAAAAATGACGTAATAGCGAGCATCGCAGATGCGAGCTATACGGTTACATGTGTGTGTGTAAAAAAAAGTCACGTGATCCATATGAACAAATCCATTTCAGATGGTAGCTGAGCTATCCGAAGAAAATATTGTAGACGAACGAAAAAATATATAATATAAAAGTAGACAAAAATAATTTTGACATCGATAAAATTAAAGTGTTTATTTTTTAAATTACTACAAAAATGCCAGACAATTTTTGAAATTGAGTTTTGTGACGTCACCAACATAGATAAGACGTCACGTCATCAATGGAATGTAGAGGCACTGTTAGGGGCCCTGAAGTAACGACATAAACAATGTGCGATGCTCGCATTTAGGCTGCGCCTACATTCATATTAATACTTTCGATCTCCTGAACTTATCTACATTAAGAAATGGCGAGTCTAGAGAACATCCGAACTTCAAATTTCAATGCTCTCACCGTTGTTCAAATTCCAGTGCTCCTGACCTGAAGTTATATCCGAAGGCCGCTTAGGCTAATGAGGATATCATCGTCAGCTTACCAGAATAAGCCCACTAACAGTGCCTCTACATTCCATTGATGACGTGACGTAATAATGTGTTTTTGACGTTCCAAAACTCAATTTCAAATACAGCGTTTCAGATTGAAAAAATTTGTCTGGCATTTTTGTGGTAATTTCAAAAATAAGCACTTTAATTTAGCCGTTTGTAAAAAAAAAGCGAAAAAAAGTATTTTCGTAAATTCCCAGTGCATTCCTAGTAGCCCAGGTTTTTTTCAATGATCATATTTAACCTGGTCCCCTGGTGCAATATTTTTCATTTACGCAAGCTTCACTTTCAAATATAACCTCAGGTCACCAACAGTTTACTACCCAGTTTGATTGGTTATTTAAAACGCCATGTTTGAGTTAATTTTTCCCGCGTTTCGTTTCGTTGGAAATTTATGTCAGAGTACAATTTAAATAAAGTAGCTACCTGCTTCTTGTTTTCCGCCAATCCGGCTTTCGAGTTTAACTGACAAATCTCTGTAAGTTATTTCCACATTCGAGACATAAATCTATAAACGCATTCTTTTGATAAACTGTATTTTTATTTGATTTGTAAACTTACCCGGACGCCGGACGTTACGTCATAATGCATTGTATCGGAGTTACGTCAGTTACTGTTAAAAATGACGTAAATTTTGAGGCATTCCGAATGTTGCAAACCGGTCAAAATTTTACCTGGTCCCCTGGTGCAATATTTTTCATTTCCGAAAGCTTCACTATCAAATATAACCACAGGTCACCACCAATTTACTACCCTGTTTGATTGGTTGTTTAAAACGCCAGGTTTTAGCTAACTTTTCGCGCGTTTTGTTCCGTAGGAAACTACTGTCCAAATACAATTTAAATAAAGTAGCTACCTGCTTCTTGTTTTCCGGCTTTCGAATTAAACTGACCTGACATAAACGAGACATTATACAATTATAGCCTTTAAATTAGGTCGATATGAAAAAATATCGACATGAGAACATATCGACCGACAACGAAGTTGGAGGTCGATATGTTATCTCATGTCGATATTTTTCATATCGACCGTAGTTAAAGGCTACAATTGTTATATTATTAATTGATATTTTTATGCACATCTGTATATACTAGTATTTTAAAGGAATTTAGTTCAATGTTCTTTTGATTAGTTTACTGTTTTGATGGGTTTTGTCACATGTACGAAAATATCACATTTCATTTCAATATCATCTGAAATTATGAAAACTTTCAATTTAAAAGATTTATAAATACAAAAATACATGCAACATATTGAAATATTTGCAATTTTTCACAATGTACATACTTTCCTAACTTTCAAACCGGAAACAGACAGAAGTCATTCTGATTGGCTGTTTAAAGGGGAATTCCAATTATTTAAAAATAGCCGTGCAATATCATGTTTTCTAAATATAACCGTGCAACATCACTTTTCTATCAGCCGTTTTCAAAGAACCTTACCAAATACAGCATGTCATGTGACAGGCTTTACACTAATCAAATTTATCAGAAAAATATCAATTAATAATATAAATCGATAAAAGCATTCTTTTGATAAACATGATTTTTATTTGAATTATATTACCGGACGCCGGACGTTACGTCGCATAATGCTTTGTATCGGAAATACGTCAGTTACAGTTAATACTGACGTTAATTTTGAGTCATTCCGAATGTTGCAAACCGGTCAAAATTTTGACCGGATTCATTGCTGGTGACCTGACTGTATATTCGAACCTGACTGTAGGAACAAAACCACAATTGTTGAAGACCTCTTTTTCCCTCTTTGTTTATATTAACTTAAAGTCAATTAAAAAAAATTCCACCTTCGTTTCTGGAACGCCATTTGGGGGTCTGAAAGTTCCATACCTCTTCTAAACTATATCCAAAATTCAGAAAACTGTAATACCTCAAACTTTTTTTAAAGCTCTGAAAGCATCCCTATCTTCATCGATGAAGTCTGAGAGACCCCGAAAACAGGAAATTGGCAATTATTCCACTAGACTAAATTACTCCTAATCCATTATATTTCATCAAATGTTTAATTTTAAAAATTTTTTCAAAGATCCTTCTTTCCAATAAGCCCCAAAAGTAGAACCAAAACAAGAAAAAAGCCAAAGAAAAAAAATTACAAAGAAATACATTATTTTATGGGGAACTACATTCGTGGACACGAGTTGCAAAGGTCATTAATTGTGTTGTCTTTCCTAAATATAAGCTGAAAATTGCTAGATTTTAATAAAACTTACCCTATGCTTTGTGTGATATAATACGAGTCATTCTTCCAAATTTTATGTCAGTCTGACCAATAGTTTTGGAGATATTTGGATTCAATTGCACCTACCGTAAGTCTGAAAAATAGCCACATTTCCTCTTCATTAAAACCAAATTTTCCAACTGTACCCCTCTCACTAAAATGGCTGTAACTTTCTTGCTTTTTAAGATATCTACAAAAAGTAAAATGTGTCAGAAAGTAGAAAGCTACATGTAATTAGGTCAATCTTTTTTTTTGGCAATTTTGACTTTTAACTATCTAAAATGTTAAAGAAATTTAAATATTTGAAATAATTCAGAAAATAAATGAACAAAAACATTCAAAATTCTATTTAAAATATAAAGATTGGCTTTAAAAATTAAACTTTTAGAGAAAAAAAGGCCTAAAACATTCTATTTAAAAATAAAAACTTTTTACATACCTGAGATGCACCAAAAAGGTGGCAAAAAATATTCAATACACATACCTTACACTTGCCTCAGGTCAAGGGGAGAGCAATAAACCTTAACAGGTTGTAAATTTCAAAGAAATTGCAAATAACTCATTAATTAATATTTCTATTGCTTAATTAATTGTAAATTGAAGATAAATTTCACAGAAATAAACATTTTAATGTTAACATGCCACTTTAACCAGCAAGTCTTTGGATGTAGTGCTAAATTTAAGATAAGAATTATTAAAAACCTAAAAATCATAAATCTAGCTTGAAAAATGAATATATTTGGATTTGAATGGGTAAAATAATGAAACATTTTTAATTTGAAATTAAATAGAAAAATAAGTTGTAACAAACCTGCAGTTCTGTGGTCCTGTCATCATTTTTGTGTTGATGCTGTAGGGCTACACTACACACCAGCAAGCTTAGTATTGAAGATGTTTACCACTGGTTACAATCCTATCATGAAAGACTGTCTGACTGCAGAATAGGAAAGTTCTTCATGCTGGTAAATACAGGAAGACTAATGAATTGTTCAAAAGAAATGATTATACATCTAAAGCTCATGATGAAGAAGCCAACACCTCATTCAATCACATGGACTCAAGTCAAGACTGGAGGTTCATGAACACAGTCTAGATGTACATGGAATGACAGAGATGACAGCAGGTTCTAATCAATAACATCTCACATTTCACTACTCAGATGGTAAATCCAGCAACTTGATAACAGAACAAGAAGAGAAGAGTGTACCTGGCACATTGAGATTAGTTGACAGTGAATGTATGAGTGTACTTGCTTCATACACTACTCTACAGTCTACAGACAAGTATTACAGAGAGATGTTAGCTATGTGAAGATAGCACTAAATACCTACACATAGCTAAATACAGAAAAAGAAGACCACTCAAGTAAAGTGTTGTCAGACTTCAAGAACAGAAGACAAAAGATCTGCACAGTAAGAATCCAGAGTTCAAGAAAGGACAGCTAGATCTGAACTGTACACAACAGTGACTGCTACAAGTAGAAACTACCCAGAGATCCTGCTGATTACTGAAAAAAGGCCCTTTTAAGGGCCAACAAGATTTTCCAAAAAGAATCTATATTGTTGTTTCAATTTTAAAATGAAATAAACAAACACATGTATACAGATGAAAATAATTCAAGGTCAACCTGCTCCTTTTTCACAGTAAACATAATTCAAAAGTCTCTACCCTCCCCCCCCCCTTTTTCAGAAAAACAAAGAAAAGAAAACTCTATCATTTAAAAGTAACCAGAATAGACTACTAATGTTGGTTTTTTCCATTTTTCAAGCATTTTTACAAGACCACAAAGGAGCAGGGTGGCCTAATCTTCTGTTGTTGAAGCCCGGAGGCCAACACAAGATGGCCGACATTCACACTTTCCTGTTGTGGCACAGATGCGAATCACCAGCATTAAAAAAAAGAAGTATCCCCTGCTGTATCATGTATGCCAATCTGTGCATGCATGTGCATCTGTCTCCACCCCCTGGCTTCTGGCAGTTAACAATTTAAAACCCCATAATTGCCATTTAATTGGATATGCAAGCTCCTTGCCAAATTAAGCTATCTCCTTAAAGCCCAATAGCACAGTTTTTCTCAACTTTATGGCTATATTTTTGAAAAACACCTCCATTTTTAAATCCTACAACTTTTGTTTCCATGGAAATGGGTATTTATTATGTCAACAAAAAGAGGGGTGGCCAATAGGATGCATTTAATAGAAATTCATATAGAAAAGTAATAATTTTGAACCAAATTTTAAAAAGACCCTAAAAAACAATAAAACTGTTAAATTTTCATACATTTCTTGTATTTACATTGTTTTTCATTGAACTTGACAAAACTTTTGCCTTTAGTGCCAATGTAGAGTGAAAAATCTAACCTTTTTTACTCACCTCATTCTGGCTCCTAGAAACAAAACCACAATTGTTGAAGACCTCTTTTTCCCTCTTTGTTTATATTAACATAAAGTCAATTTAAAAAAATTCCACCTTCGTTTCTGGAACGCCATTTGGGGGTCTGAAAGTTCCATACCTCTTCTAAACTATATCCAAAATTCAGAAAACTGTAATACCTCAAACTTTTTTTAAAGCTCTGGAAGCATCCCTATCTTCATCGATGAAGTCTGAGAGACCCCGAAAACAGGAAATTGGCAATTATTCCACTAGACTAAATTACTCCTAATCCATTATATTTCATCAAATGTTTATTTTTAAATTTTTTTTCAAAGATTCTTCTTTCCAATAAGCCCCAAAAGTAGAACCAAAACAAGAAAAAAGCCAAAGAAAAAAAATTACAAAGAAATACACTATTTTATGGGGAACTACATTCGTGGACACGAGTTGCAAAGGTCATCAATTGTGTTGTCGTTCCTAACTGTATATTCGAACCGGAAGTCCGCTTACGGTATTGAGAATATTTAGTCAGGATCCCAGACTATGATCATATTTTGGGTCTCGTGCAATTTAGCAGACTCTACATTAGTGAGCTTCGCTTCGCTCGCATATAAATCACTATAATATGTGTTATTAAAAATGCACTATAAAGCACTATATATGTCAACATAGGAACAATACTGTTTTGAGCTATCAATCGGGAATGAATCCTACATATTTTTAAATCTATGAAATTTCTTCTGCCGAGATTCTCAATGCCAAATTAAAACCTGTCTTAATCTCAATTATACAATCAGTGTATCTGATTCATGTACGCGCCTGTAACACAGACATCTTGTCAACAGCAATGGACGCGTCTGATGTAAATAGATTTGCTACAGATAGTCGAGGACCTGTTGGTTTTCATGTAATAAAACAATTACTGAGTTAGATATGCAGTTGCCATCTGTATTCTCAAACCTTAAAATGTATATTCACTCGCCTAGCGATGAATTTAACATTTTTTCTAGAAAACTGGCCGATAGCTAGATGTCACGAATACTGAAAATTGGACCGCTTGCCTTTATACATTCATTGCAGACACCTACAAGTCCCAGATTCTATTTCCTTATGTCTGCTGATCGATTGTAAAATAATAACATGTACAAATTTATTTCTTATTTGTAATAATCACTTTTTATTGTTCATACCACTATATAAATAGTTATTCCTTGCAATTTAATAAATAATAAACAATTGCAGTTTACACATTTAAAGAATTTTTACCTGGGACCAGACTTGGAGGGTTCCCAGTGCTCGACCCACAGAGCAGCCCAGCGCGTCCCCGGGTGGCGGATAGGGTAGACCATCTCGTTGGGGGTTGTTAGGTCATAATGCGGAAAGCCTGACCGCGGACCTAGACGGTAACGTGTTTCGATAGTTCCACGCTCCTTGCACGATAAAGACCCCTTTGTAGATTTAGGAAATGAGTAGGTTCATTGCAGCCGCTACAAAAGGCTAAATTTTCCGCCCCTTCCCAAAATTCCATACTTTTCCAGTGCATTGGAGTGAAAATTTTATTCCCTGTGACACATCCCACCCCCATTTTCCGTTGATTTATTGTTTGTTAACTTGTTCCCGTCCTGAATATAGCTGAAATACTGCTCGCTGGACGTAAAGCAGACATCCAATCAAATCAATCAATCAAATTTTTACCGATACGATTCTACACTCCACAATTTCAAAGAAATACACTGCAATGAATGTATAAAGGCAAGCGGTCCAATTTTCAGTATTCGTGACTTCTAGCTATCGGCCAGTTTTCTAGAAAAAATGTTAAATTCATCGCTAGACGAGTGAATATACATTTTAAGGTTTGAGTGAGAATAGAGATGGCAACTGCATATCTAACTCAGTAATTGTTTTATTACGTGAAAACCAACAGGTCCTCGACTATCTGTAGCAAATCTATTTACATCAGACGCGTCCATTGCTGTTGACAAGATGTCTGTGTTACAGGCGCGTACATGAATCAGATACACTGATTGTATAATTGAGATTAAGACAGGTTTTAATTTGGCATTGAGAATCTCGGCAGAAGAAATTTCATAGATTTAAAAATATCTAGGATTCATTCCCGATTTATAGCTCAAAACAGTATTGTCAACAATGCCATGATTACGAAAAAGTGATAAAATTATTTAATTAGACATTGTAGAAATGTCAACTAAACGGCGGAGAAAAGAAAAAATATAAATTGAACACAAAAAAAGCAGTTTAAAAGCGGAAAATATGTATAAATCTCAAGAGTGTTTTTGCTCCATTACGAGTAATGGGACCTCTTTGTAGCTCCGTCCATAAAAAAATATATATAAAAAAAAATAATAAGGAGCTACATTATTGTAGCTAGAGGCTCGGTGGCAGAGTGGTTAAAGTAGTTCGTCTACTATTGATCACATGGTCTGTAGACCATGAGGTTACGAGTTCTTCAACTCTTACTGCGGGCAGTGTGTCAAGGATGCCAACCGAAGGTCGGTTGTTTTTTCAGGGTACTCCGGCTTCCACCCCAATAAAAACTAGTGATATAGCTATAAATATTGCTGAAAGTGGAGTTGTACGCAATTCAAACAAACAAACAAACAAACAAACAATTATTCATACGTTCGATCACTTCTCATTATCGTCGCCCAGGATAGTAAGAAAGGCGGCGATATATTTGTATTCACTTTCTATGTTTAGGATGGATCAAGGAGAAAATATTTTGAAGTATACTTAGTTACCATTTAATGAACAGAATTTTGTGAAAAGAATGTCAATCATTCAATCTGAGTCAAGATATAACGTTGGACTGCAAAAATGCTTGGGTGATGTCTAATTTTCATATGTACAATGATAAATATTTTTGATATTCCCTCAATGGAAGTTCATAATACAGGGAGACCATTTTTTGTCCTGGTAATTCCTCTTTGGTGAAAGCGCTATCGATGAGCATGGCTTTGAAAAAAATCGAAAGCCAGAATAAAAAGGCTATTTTGTGTATACAATTTCAGATGGATGATAATCGATAACAAGAATAAACAGTTATTCCAGAGTTCGCCGTCTTTTGTAAGATGCAATAAATAAATGCTATGTCAATAATTTATTTCATCGAACCACATGAACATTAGTTTTAATTCAAGTATATTTACCATTGCGATATTCAAATTTGATGCTGTTGGGCTCCCTTACATACCAAACCCGTACAGATGCCTTAAATTCCTTTTGATATAATTTAAAGTAATATATTAATGCGAACTGTTTTACCAAGTTTTAGGAAGATTGATAGAGAGTGCTGAGTTTTGCATATTCGCACCTATGTGATTTTTTTTAACATTTCGATATTCAAATTTGTTGCTGTTGGACTCCCTTACATACCGAACCCGTCCAGATGCCTTAAATTCCTTTCGATATCATCTAAAGCAATATAATACCAACTGTTTTGCCAAGTTTTATGAAGATTGATAGAGGATGAAGATATCGTCATGACTCGGACTGAAGAAAAAACTTCCATTCCACAGTGAATTTCAACTTAAATACGATACGAAACTAACAACATTTTCCGACTTAATTTTTTTTGTTCTTGAGAAATTCTTGAAATTCAATCTGAAACGTGGTCAAACAATTTTCAACATCTCCGATTACAGTCTTCCGCGTCGTCCTTTAAGAAACATTATATTCACGATCGTGCTTACTTACTTATGTGGGTTTTAACGTCCTTGACTACCGTAAAACGGTATCGCACGGACTTACGATCGTGCTTCAATCAATATACGTACATATTCGACGACGGTCTCCCTTGGAAAGAAAGTATAAAAGTCTCCGCGGTAATATAAAGCTAAGTCACGTGACTTATCAACATTATTCTTCTTTTTACTTAAATCATAATTTAGCATTCCTAGCAGTTTAGAAAGCACTGAAATACAAAACATATAGTTAAAACAGAAAGAAAAAAAAGAAAACAAAGAAAACAAAAGGGATGGGGAGGTAAGCTCAAAGTATCATGTTAATTGACAATGTTTCAAAATGTTGGGGGGGGGGGGGGGGTGTTCTTTTTCCGTTTATAGCCAGTTTTCTATTAAAATGAAAAGTGGATATTTAATCAGTGCCGTAAATAACAGTCCGAAAACCAAGTCTTCGTATTATGTAAGTCATTATAGTGAAAAGCACGATTCCTTGTGCAGATAGAAAATTTATTGCCTATTTGCTACAATAAGCCTTATGCATATTAATTTGTATCGGAATTACGTCAGTTACAGTTAATACTGACGTTAATTTTGAGGCATTCCGAATGTTACAAAAACCGGTCAGAATTTTGACCGGATTCATTGCTGGTGACCTGATTGTATATTCGAACCGGAAGTCCGCTTACGGTATTGAGAAAATTTAGTCAGGATCCCATTTGACCGGATTCATTGCTGGTGACCTGACACTCTCCGGCACAGAGAACATAACTGGTTCCCAGATATAACCTCTGCCACACGTCATCCTCCATTTACTGCGTGACTATATATGTCGTCTACCCGTGACGTTTGTAAACAAATAACAATGTTTGTAAAATAATATACGAGATCTTATTTATTTTTGTATGGTCTGTTTATACACTTTTGATATAGTTTTACATTGAAATAACTGCGTTTGTACGCGAAGCGTATTCGCCATGTGAGATATCTCTCACAATGTCAACCAATGGTATGGCAGAGGTGATTGTGTTGACGTAGGATACCCAGAATCCTTTGCGTGGAGATTGGTGACCTGACTGTATATTCGAACCGGAAGTCCGCTTACGGTATTGAGAATATTTAGTCAGGATCCCAGACTATGATCATATTTTGGGTCTCGTGCAATTTGGCAGACTCTGTACATTAGTGAGCTTCGCTTCGCTCGCATATAAATCACTATATGTGTTATTAAAAATGCACTATTAAGCACTATATATGTCAACATAGGAACAATACTGTTTTGAGCTTGTAATGAATTGACATTTAATATAAACAACAATATCCGTTTAGAGAGACTCTCCCAGTCTGACATTTAAATTATAATGAGTGATGTTATGGAATTTGTTATTGTATTAGATAATTGTCTCTGCACATGTTAGGTATTTAATTCATTCTGTAACTGTAGTCTGAACGTTAGTGATGTAAATAAATTATAGAGTAAAATCCTATCTTTTTATATGTTGGTCAGTTAAAGTTACCACATAAATTGGCGACGAGGATCAAACTAATTATTAATTTTGGATTAATTGACATTCAAAAATGGCAGAAGCACCAGTTATTCCAACAAACTATGGCAAAATTGAAGAGTTTGACGAAAATTCTGAAGATTGGATTCAATATAGTGAAAGACTTGACTTTTATTTTACCGCAAATAACATTGAAGACGCTGATAAGAAAAAAGCTATTTTATTAAGTGTCTGCGGGCGAAAGACATACAAGCTGATCAGAAATTTGTGTGCACCAGACAAACCTGGAACTAAAGCATATGCTGAACTTGTTACATTAGTGAAAAATCATCAAAATCCAAAACCGTCATCGATAGTGCAAAAATGCAAATTTAATAGCAGATATAGACATCCTAACGAATCAGTGAGCCAGTTCGTGGCTGAGCTTCGACAGTTATCTGAACATTGCGACTACAATGCTACTCTAGACGAAATGTTGAGAGACAGGCTAGTATGTGGGATCAAAGAGGATCGTATCCAAAGGTGTTTGTTAGCAGAGCCAGGACTCACGTTTAAGAAAGCGATGGAAATTGCTACAGCAATGGAAATGGCAGCTAAAAACGCACATGATTTGCAAGTTCAGGAACAGAATTAAGCCAGTACACAAAGTGACTATCCGTAAACGAGAAACGGACGTGAAAGAATGTTACAGATGTGGAGGTCAACACAATCCGCAGGATTGCAAGTGGAAAAATGAAAAGTGTTACGTATGTTCGAAGAAAGGACATATCGCAAAAATGTGCCGTAATAGAGGAAAGAATAGCACTACAAAAGGAAAACAGGGATTTAAGCCGAGAAAAGTGAATCCACCGCACCGAAATAAAGCAAATTTTGTTAATGAGGATAGTGAAGAATCCGAGGAAACGCATTCACTGTATCAAGTGGAAAGTTCCGTGAAGAGGAAACCGTATGTTGTTTCAGTTACAATAAATGGTACCGAGGTTCCTATGTAAATTGATACAGGAGCATCAATGAGCTTAATAAGTGAGAAAACATGTAAACAAATATTTGGAAGTGAATACATGAGTTTACTTGAAAAATCAACGTGTAGTTTGCGTACATATACAGGAGAGAAAATAGAAGTTTTAGGCAAAGCAAGTGTCGCCGTTAAGTGCAATAATCAATCGGCTAAATTGTCGATCACCGTTGTTAAAGGAACGGGAGCCGAGCTTATTAGGTCGTGATTGGTTACGGTATGTACAACTGGATTGGAAATCGATATTCAAAATCGAAGGAGTTAAATCGGGAAAGGAAAATTCCGAGGAGCTGCAAATATTGTTGCGTAAGTACTCTAACGTGTTTAAGGAGGGACTTGGTACTTTAAAGGGTACACAAGCCAAAATCTACGTTGATCAGAATGCAAAACCGAAGTATTTCAAAGCTAGGCCTGTGCCATATGCGTTAAAGGATAAAATTGAACAAGAACTAGACCGACTTGAGAAGGAAGGTACAATCGAAAAAGTCGAATTTTCAGAATGGGCCGCACCCATTGTACCGATAATGAAGCCTGACAAAACCGTCAGAATTTGTGGAGATTATAAAATTACGGTTAATCAAGTATCCAAACTTGACAATTACCCGATACCTAAAACAGACGATCTTTATGCTACTTTGAGTGGAGGAGAATCGTTTTCTAAACTAGATTTGAGCCAGGCGTATCAACAAATTGTGTTAGATGAGGAGTCAAGAAAGTATGTGACAATAAACACACATAAAGGATTATACAAAGTGAATAGGCTTCCGTACGGGGTATCTAGTTCAGCAGGTATATTCCAGCGTGTCATGGAAAACTTACTGCAAGGGATTCCAAATGTAGTTGTTCGGGTTGATGATATATTGGTTACGGGTCCGACAAACGCAAAACACTTGGAAAATATAGAAAGAGTGCTGAGCAAGTTGCAAGAGTCGGGTATGCGCCTTAACCAAGCTAAATGTGTATTTCTAGCTCCAGAAGTTACGTATCTGGGACATAGGATTAATAAAACAGGAATTTTTCCAGTGGAAAGTAAAGTAGAAGCTATAACTGATGCCCCCGCGCCGACAAATGTGAAAGAGTTGACATCGTACTTAGGTATGTTGAATTATTAAAACAGATTTCTACCGGATTTATCCACCAAGCTCAAACCGTTGCATGTGTTGTTGCAAAAGGAAATAAAGTGGAAATGGGGCAAAGAGCAACAGGAAGCGTTCAAAACATCAAAACAGCTGTTGAAGTCGTCCGAAGTATTAGTACATTATGATCCAAATAAGGAAATAATCTTGTGTTGCGATGCAAGTCCTTATGGACTTGGTGCCGTATTATCACACAAAATGGAAGATGGCAGTGATCGTCCGATTGGGTACATTTCAAGGACGTTAGCGCCTGCTGAAAGGAATTATAGTGTTATCGAAAAAGAAGGATTAGCTATTATTTTCGCACTGAAGAAATTCCATCAATATCTGTTTAATAGGAAATTTACAATTTACACAGACCATAAACCGTTAATTGGATTATTCAATGAAAATAAATCAATACCTGTTATGGCCGCAGCAAGACTTCAACGTTGGGCGTTGATTTTGTCAGCGTATGAGTACAGTATAGTGTACAAAGAAGGTTCGAAAAATGCGAATTGTGATGCACTAAGTCGTTTACCGTTACCGACGAAAACAGAGCCAGAAGAGTCAACTGAGTTAGTGTTGCTTATGGAACACATGGACTCTACACCAGTGACTTCCGATCAAATTAAGACATGGACCAAGAAGGATCCAGTGTTGTCTCGAGTAGTAAATCACGTACTTAAGGGTTGGCCGTATCGTATCGAGGATAATGACATTAAACCTTATTTTAGCAGAAAAAGTGAACTTAGCGTATATGATAGTTGTCTTCTATGGGGTAACAGAGTTGTGGTTCCGACACCAGGTAGAATGACATTACTTAGTGAGTTACATGAGGGACATCAAGGTATAACGCGCATGAAAATGTTAGCAAGAAGTTATATCTGGTGGCCAAATATGGACTCGGAGGTTGAGCAGACAGTCCGAGCGTGTAATATATGCCAAGAGAATCGTCATGCTCCAGCCGAAGCTCCTATGCATCCATGGGAGTGGCCTGCGAAGCCTTGGTCGCGACTGCATATTGATTATGCAGGACCACTTTATGGCAAAATGTTCTTAGTGTGCATTGATGCACATTCAAAATTCATGGATGTATTCATAGTAAATTCAGCAACTAATGCGAACACCATTGAGAAATTAAGAACTATGTTTGCAACGCATGGATTACCGGAGACTATAGTAAGTGATAATGGAACTCCGTTTACCAGTGAAGAATTTCAAGAGTTTGTTAACAGAAATGGTATTAAACACGTCAGATCATCACCATATCAACCGAGTACCAATGGACTAGCTGAGCGTGCCGTCCAAACATTCAAAGAGGGGTTAAAAAAGATCACCAAAGGAACTTTAGAAGCGCGGATTGCAAAATTGTTATTTACCAACAGACTTACTCCGCATGCGACTACCGGTATTGCACCTGCCGTAATGTTATTTGGAAGAAGATCGAGATCATTACTAGATTTGACATTTCCGGACGTTAACAATCGAGTCCAACGCAAACAAGAACTGCAAAAACAATGTCATGATAAAAGTGCAAAAGCAAGAAAGTTTGATGTGGGAGACAATGTATATATTCTTAGCCACAATCGTGAATCAAAATGGATTAAGGGGACCATAATTAAAAGAACTGGACCAGTGTCATTTATTATTGAGTTATGTGATGGACGAACCGTTAAAAGACATCAGAATCAAATTCGTCACAAGTATGACAGGCAGATTGACATTTCTGAATTGCCGAATATGCCGATACCATCAATTGAAAAGAGTGTTCAAAAAGACATTGACAATGATTCAAAACCAATTGATGCCAAGCCTACCGTGGCAACTCCCCGACCATCTAGAATTAGAAAACCACCTATAATCGTTATGGAGATTTTGTGTACAATTGAACGAACTTTGGTAAGGGTGATGATTGTAATGTACAGGGCAGAATAATCCCTAACAATCATCAGTTGCGAAGAATGGCAGTCTACCATTACTTTGCGTGTGTTTAAGGACAAATATTTTGTAAATCATTAATAAAAAAAATTCATTCATAGTAAGGGACATGTGCAGATTTTTCATTGATAAAATTTATTATTTGAACTTTAATTTTTATGAAGCAGACAGTAATTAATTTTGTTTTGACTAAGGATGGAGGTGTGTAATGAATTGACATTTAATATAAACAACAATATCCGTTTAGAGAGACTCTCCCAGTCTGACATTTAAATTATAATGAGTGATGTTATGGAATTTGTTATTGTATTAGATAATTGTCTCTGCACATGTTAGGTATTTAATTCATTCTGTAACTGTAGTCTGAACGTTAGTGATGTAAATAAATTATAGAGTAAAATCCTATCTTTTTATATGTTGGTCAGTTAAAGTTACCACAGAGCTATAAATCGGGAATGAATCCTACATATTTTTAAATCTATGATATTTCTTCTACCGAGATTCTCAATGCCAAATTAAAACCTGTCTTAATCTCAATTATACAATCAGTGTATCTGATTCATGTACGCGCCTGTAACACAGACATCTTGTCAACAGCAATGGACGCGTCTGATGTAAATAGATTTGCTACAGATAGTCGAGGACCTGTTGGTTTTCATGTAATAAAACAATTACTGAGTTAGATATGCAGTTGCCATCAATATTCTCAAACCTTAAAATGTATATTCACTCCCTAGCGACGAATTTAACATTTTTTCTAGAAAACTGGCCGATAGCTAGAAGTCACGAATACTGAAAATTGGACCGCTTGCCTTTATACATTCATTGCAGACACCTACAAGTCCCAGATTCTATTTCCTTATGTCTGCTGATCGATTGTAAAATAATAACATGTACAAATTTATTTCTTATTTGCAATAATCACTTTTTATTGTTCATACCACTATATAAATAGTTATTCCTTGCAATTTAATAAATAGTTAACAATTGCAATTTACACATTTAAAGACTTTTAAAGAATTTTTACCTGGGACCAGACTGGGAGGGTTCCCAGTGCTCGACCCACAGAGCAGCCCAGCGCGTACCCGGGTGGCGGATAGGGGAGACCCTCTCGTTGGGGGTTGCTAGGTTATAATGCGGAAAGCCTGACCGCGGACCTAGTGGGTAACGTGTTTGGATAGTGCCACGCTCCTTGCACGATAAAGACCCCTTTGTAGATTTCGAAAAAGAGTAGGTTCATTGTAGCCGCTACAAAAGTCTAAATTTTCCGCCCCTACCCAAAATTCCATACTTTTCCAGTGCATTGCAGTCAAAATTGTATTCCCGGTGACCCATCCCACCCCCATTTTCCGTTGATTTATTGTTTGTTAACTTGTTCCCGTCCTGAATATAGCTGAAATAGTGCTCGCTGGACGTAAAGCAGACATCCAATCAAATCAATCAAGCAAATTTTTACCGATACGATTCTACAATTCTACACTCCACAATTTCAATTTTGTCAACAATGCCATGATTACGAAAAAGTGATAAAATTATTTAATTAGACATTGTAGAAATGTCAACTAAACGGCGGAGAAAAGAAAAAATATAAATTGAACAAAAAAAGCAGTTTAAAAGCGGAAAAATGTATAAATCTCAAGAGTGTTTTTGCTCCATTACGAGTAATGGGACCTCTTTGTAGCTCCGTCCATAAAAAAAATTTAAAAAAATAAGGAGCTACATTATTGTAGCTAGAGGCTCGGTGGCAGAGTGGTTAAAGTAGTTCGTCTACTATTGATCACATGGTCTTACTGCGGGCAGTGTGTCAAGGATGCCAACCGAAGGTCGGTTGTTTTTTCAGGGTACTCCGGCTTCCACCCCAATAAAAACTAGTGATATAGCTAAAAATATTGCTGAAAGTGGAGTTATACGCAATTCAAACAAACAAGCAAACAATTATTCATACGTTCGATCCCTTCTCATTATCGTCGCCCAGGATAGTAAGAAAGGCGGCGATATATTTGTATTCACTTTCTATGTTTAGGATGGATCAAGGAGAAAATATTTTGAAGTATACTTTAGTTACCATTTAATGAACAGAATTTTGTGAAAAGAATGTCAATCATTCAATCTGAGTCAAGATATAACGTTGGACTGCAAAAATGCTTGGGTGATGTCCAATTTTCATATGTACAATGATAAATATTTTTGATATTCCCTCAATGGAAGTTCATAATAAAGGGAGACCATTTTTTGTCCTGGTAAGTCCTCTTTGGTGAAAGCGCTATCGCATGGCTTTGAAAAAATCGAAAGCCAGAATAACTAGAAGTTCCCAGGAGCCTGTATCGCTCACCTGAACCTGAAACCAAACAACTCTTTTTTATATAGAATTTCGTTCCTATAAGGAAATGACCAACACTTCTGCAAAAGTCATTAATTTTGAACTTTTAAGGGAAATAACTCCTTTAAGGAGGAGATTTTGATGCTTAGGAGGGAGGTTCACTTGAAATTTGCTGTACCTGTTATACTTTTGTAACTATCAGCCAAAAACTCCCTTGACCCCCCCCATTTTCTATTTTAAGCCAACGTAGCTATGTAGGTAGTCAGCTGTCATGATTTGCACAATTTTGGTAGAGGACATCCTAAAGATGATGTGTGCAATGTTTCAAAGCAGTCTTTTCATTGGTTAGAGGAGAATATTTTTTAAAATCAATTAAAATTCATTTAAAAAAATGTTCTAGAAGAATAATTCCTAAACGGTTAATCAGACAATCTTGACCCTAAAGTCATTTTTGTAACCCTCATAGAGCAGAACAATAAAGCAATGCTAACTTTCAAGATTTTGTGGCGGAAATAATCAATTTCGACAATTAAAGGGCAATAACTCCTACAATGAGTCATCATACAACTTCGACACAAAGCAGTGTTTTGTAGAGCTTTCCATGCTGATGAAGGCATGTCTCTTCAGTTTTCCTGTATCTGTCATACTTTTCGAACTATAAGCCAAAAACTGTATTGGTTAATCTGCGGCCATGGTTTGTGCAAACTTGGTTGAAGCCATTTGATGGATAATGTGTACAAAGTTTCAAAGCAGTACTTTCAGTGGTTTCAGAGGAGAAGATTTTTAAAAATCAATTAAAACCGATTTTAAAAAACAGTTCACGTGGAATAACTCTTAAACGGTTTATCAGACAATCTTGACCCTGAAGACATTTTTGTAGCTCTCATAGAGCAGAACAATTAAACAATGCTAACTTTTTCTCTACTTCTAATAAGTTTAAAGATTTTGAGGCAAAAATGGCAAAAATCACTAATTTCGACAATTAAAGGGCAATTACTCCTGCAAGGATTCGTCATACGACTTTGACCCAACGGAGTGTTTTGTAGAGCTTTTGATGCTGAAGAAGGAATGTCTTTTCGGTTTTCCTGTATCTGTAATACTTTTTGAACTATAAGCCAAAAACTGTATTTTGACCCCCCTGTTCTATTTTTAGCCGTGGCGACCGTGTTTTTTTACGAATCAAAAATCCAAACGATAGTTTGGTAAAGGACATGCTTAGCAACAACCATACCAAGTTTGGTTGCATTCTGTCAAGTGGTGTCAGAGAAGAAGATTTTTGAAAAGTTGAACGGACAGACGACGGACGGCAAGTGAGAGCAATAGAACACATGACCCTTCGGGTCAGGTGAGCTAAAACAGCTATTTTGTGTATACAATTTCGGATGGATGATAATCGATAACAAGAATAAACAGTTATTCCGGAGTTCGCCGTCTTTTGTAAGATGCAATAAATAAATGCTATGTCAATAATTTATTTCTTCGAACCACATGAACATTAGTTTTAATTCAAGTATATTTACCATTGCGATATTCAAATTTGATGCTGTTGGGCTCCCTTACATACCAAACCCGTCCAGATGCCTTAAATTCCTTTTGACATAATTTAAAGTAATATATTAATGCGAACTGTTTTACCAAGTTTTAGAAAGATTGATATAGAGTGAAGGGGTGGTGCTGAGTTTTGCATATTCGCACCTATGTCATTTTTTTTACCATTTCGATATTAAAATTTGATGCTGTTGGACTCCCTTACATACCGAACCCGTCCAGATGCCTTAAATTCCTTTCGATATCATCTAAAGCAATATAATACCAACTGTTTTGCCAAGTTTTATGAAGATTGAAAGAGGATGAAGATGTCGTCACGACTCGGACTGAAGAAAAAACTTCCATTCCACAGTGCATTTCAACTTAAATACGATACGAAACTAACAACATTTTCCGACTTAATTTTTTTGTTCTTGAGAAATTCTTGAAATTCAATCGGGAACGTGGTCAAATAATTTTCAACATCTCCGATTACAGTCTTCCGCGTCGTCCTTTAATAAACATTTATTATATTCACGATCGTGCTTACTTACTTATGGGGGTTTTAACGTCCTTGACTACCGTAAAACGGTCTCGCACGGACTTACGATCGTGCTTCAATCAATATACGTACATATTCGACGACGGTCTCCCTTGGAAAGAAAGTATAAAAATCTCCGCGGTAATATAAAGCTAAGTCACGTGACATATCAACATTATTCTTTTTTTTTTACTAAAATCTTAATTTAGCATTCCTAGCAGTTTAGAAAGCACTGAAATACAAAACATATAGTTAAAACAGAAAGAAAAAAAAGAAAACAAAGAAAACAAAATGGAAGGGGAGGTAAGCTCAAAGTATTATGTTAATTTACAATGTTTCAAATGTTTGAAAATGTTGGGGGGGGGGGGGGGTTCTTTTTCCGTTTCTAGCCAGTTTTCTATTAAAATGAAAAGTGGATATTTAATCAGTGCCGTAAATAACAGTCCGAAAACCAAGTGTTCGTATTAAATATTATACAAGAATGGACTTTTTCATTTCTTATTGGCGGTATTGATAGTGTGTGCAATCATTTAGGTCACAAATCCAAGAAATTCATGGCATAATAAAATGTTTTACAAATAATGTCATCACATTTAATAGGACATTTCCTGAAATAGTTTAGAGGTAACAAATATTTGTTGCATTTATGACTTTTAAAATCGGCCCATTTTTAACAAGTAGGCGCGACATTGATGCACTACTTAGTATGGAAAGTTTCAAGAAGATCCATGTTTCGTCTACGTAGATTCATGGAAAAACAGAATCATAATGCTAATTGGAAATTAAATTATGATTTCTTATATTCTTTTTATTTTATATGAAAACATATATGCATATACAAGAAACCTTATATCCTCATCCACGGTCGTTTAAATGATTTCTTCTTGTGTACGACAATTTCTTGAAGTCCGATGAAATTGATTTTTTATATTTGTTGCATGAATTTTGTTCTATGGTTTTTTGGTTTGTTTTTCTCCTTCATTTATATTTATAAATATATATATATATTTCAAATTTTTATTACATTTGAAGTAGGTTAATGTTTGCAGCCGAGCTTGTAGTAAAAGGACAAAGAAACGTTTTTAAAATATAATCATGCAATCTTTACATGTTTGCAGCTTTCTATTTTTCAAAACTTTTTACTTAAATTTATACAACTATTACATGTAGTTATGTCTCATCCAAATACTTTGTAAATAACTTAACTAGTATGTTTATGTTCTACAGGCAAAAACACAACTTCAACTCCATTTACTATACAAAAATGGACGATATCCAGATTATGACCAAAAACTAACATAATATTCCTTAGAAAATTTGCGATTCATTGATGTACAATAAAGGATATGTAACGGACCTCGTTTTAAAGATACAGTTGCGTAAACATTTCTTATACGTAAAAATTGCAATAGAATCTTACTAAAATTGACGTTGCGTTTCACAACGTCCAGACGGATTTTTCAGTGTACAGGTAAATTTTTATCGTAACGTCGTTTTTAACGTAAAGTCCCGCCTTAATTAATACCACATGAAAAGGTAAGCCTATTGATATCATTGGCTTTTTAATCCTTAAATAAAGGATTGAGTTTTTGTTTGTTCTTTTTTTTTACGATTTTTTCATACAAGATATATTTCATACGAACCTTGCAAATGTTTTAATGGGAACATACATCATGTACTTATTGTATGTATTCGGAGGTTGTATGACACTAAAACATTAACTTTTTGTAAATTGTTAACAAGACAATTACCATTATCATTAGACAATTACTATTATCATATATGATTTTAAATTCGCAATTACGATTATCCAATATAACAATTACGATGATCATTAAAAAGTTTTCGAATCCAAATATCTCGGGACTTAGACCGTGTACCTTACCACAGTTTTCTTACCACAGTTTTGCAAACAGGTAAATAATATAGAGATCTAATTGGCGGTTGGGTGGGGTCTGACGCCATCGTTTATGAAAAAAAGATACAAGAGAAAAACAATTTTACCTGTTTGATCCTCCGACATCTTGGGATATTGGTAATTGCAATTACGATTATCGGTTTAACACCAGTGAATATTCGAATGTCGAATATATAACCAATTGCTAACTTCACATCCGCAGTATATTTATGATTAAATATATATGACAAAAGATTACATTTCCGCAAATTTAGAAATCGGTAATTCAATCTAATCCCAACTGCAGGACTGGGGAAAAAGTTCAAATGCCTTCTTTTTAAGAAATTGCAATTAATTCTGATTCTAAGCGAATGTTTATTAGATAGTCCTTACAAACAGTATGTTTTTATTTCGATTTAAAATCCGAGATGCTTGTGCTATATAATAACCTACTTCTATTATTTATGCTTATCTGGACCTCTACACATACATTTTTAAGCCAATCTACAATTGCAAAAGACAATTTTTAGAATTTTTTTGTATCAGATTATCTGTCTCTAGTAGCTGCTATATTGTCCAGATGATTTGTATTTTGCATTGATTGTGTGATTTCTAGACGATCCGTCCCCCGTCCCGAATCGACAAGGGGACGGATTGTATGGGGCCGAATCGACTGTGCCCGGATCGACCTGGGGACGGAACGACCTGCTACCGATTGTGTTTGGTTGTTTAAATGTTTTTTAACTCCACTTTCAGCAATTTTTCAGAATATACTGGCGTCCAGTTTTTTTGTTTTTGTTTGTTTTTTTTTGGGGGGGGGGGGGGGGAAACCGCAGTGCACGGAGAAAAAAACCCCGGCTTTCGGTAGAAAAAAGTTTTGCATTGAAATATATGCAAAAAGAAAAAAAAACATATTCAAGGTTTAGAACGTACTATTGGGTCTAAAATACATGATGTTCATGTATGATTTTAATAAAATATTGACTTAAATCTTATTTGAATCATTACAACATTATATATTATAACTGCACAGAACATAAAATAACTAAATTTACAAGGATTGCCAGTTTTCCTTTCGAAGGCCGGGGTTTTCTCTGGGTACTCGTGTTTTTCATATTTGTTTAATCTTTCAATCTTTAAAATACATTTTTGTGTGGATATAATAAGGAATAGTAAAGATGTACAAAATTGTATATTAATGCTCTCTTGACCCCCCTCCCCCTTTTCCAAATTGAAAGAATTGATCACTTCATTTTTATTTATTGGATTATTTCATTATTTGTAGAACCCTAGATAAGAATGAATAAAAAAATACGAAGTATAGCCTTATGCTTCGTATTTTATATATATATATATATATATATATATATAGTCTAAAGGAAGCTACCAACCAATACACTTACTAAGTATCGGATCGCCAACATGACGATGCAGCATAAACGAAAAAATAATATATAAGTCTAGAGAATTATGCAACGATACAAATATAAAGATGTTTCTACTATAAAATAGTTATATTAATAAATATGACAAAATTTTCGACCAACTGATGGCCTTCTTCAGTGTCAATATCAATCTATGATTCAATCCTAGATTGATATTGACACTGAAGAAGGCCATCAGTTGGTCGAAAAATAACTATTTTATAGTAGAAACATCTTTATATTTGTATCGTTGCATAATTCTCTAGACTTATATATATATATATATATATATATATATATATATATATATATATATATATATATATATATATATATATATATATATATATATATATATATTATATATATATATCCAATTCAGTGTTGGGCTTAATTTGTAGATGTATATATAAATTTTTGATATTAACCCTGTATTTCTGATGTTTCAGAAATCCGCTGGATAGATATATTATATGGTTGTCACAATACTTAGACGTTTGTATAAAAATTACTTACTGTGACTGTATGACAAGTAACTGTCATCCTATATAATATATACAAAAATGGTGAATTAGATTACTGTCAAATTAATATGTATTGGTTACGAAAATACCATCGTCACACGCTAGTACACATGTACTATGTCTACGATTCACCCTGGTTAATGAAGCTATATTTTTATATTGCGGATTTGGCGAGGGGTCTAGACCGCTGGACATAGTGCAGGCAAATTGATTTTGTTTGTTTGAATTGTGTTTTAACGGCACTTTCAGCAATTTTTCAGCTTTTTCATGGCGTCCAGTTTTTATTGGGGGGGGGGGGAAGCCGGAGTACCCGGAGAGAACCCCCGACCTGCGGTAGGAAAACTGGCAATCCTTGTCAATTAAGATTGGGGTTGAGTACACCCTGCCTGCAGTGAGAATCGAACCCGCAATCTCAGTGTTGACAGACCACGTGATCAATAGTAGACGAACTACCTTGACCACTCGGCAACCGAGGCCCCTCGGGCGAATTGAAGCCAAAGTGTCACAACGGTGTGAGTTCGAATCCCGCTCAGGGTAAGCAAAAATTTGACAGTGTTAAAAATCTAATTCAAACAGTGTTGGGCTTAATTTGTAGACGTATATATAAATATTCAAATTCAATTTCTTTATTAAGCCCAATTAAAGGGGTCAATTTAGGGCATATAAATCACACATATAAACAAACAAGACAGGTTTTACATTGATTGTGTTGATTGGATAATAACCATGTGAGAGTCAGTCAGGACAAAGAGGGATAACTCGATCATAAATTATGATAAAGCCGACTCTTTTCTAATCTGGAATATCAAAAATAAATATTAACCCTGTATTTCTGATGTTACAGAAATCCGCTAAATAGATATATTATATGGTTGTCACAATAGTTATATATATATATACGTCTACAAATTAAGCCCAACACTGTAAGAATTGGATTTTAAACACTGTCAAATTTTTACTTACCCTCAGCGGGATTCGAACTTACACCGTTGCGACACTGTGGCACCAATTCGCCAATTGTTTAAAATCCAATTCTAACAGTGTTGGGCTTAATTTGTAGACGTATATATAAATATTTGATATTAACCCTGTATTTCTGATGTTTTAGAAATCCGCTGGATAGATATATTATATGGTTGTCACAATACTTAGACGTTTGTATATATATATATATTTATTTGTGTTTCTTTTATAAATTAGTTAGATAATTTGATAAAAAAAAAAACATTTTCAGATTTTGTTACGTTAAATTACGTAATGTATATGCAGGGGCGGTCTATTCTCATATAGTATAGACTGTCCCTGGTATATATTAGAAAATCTTCTTCCGTTCAATTTCATCATATATATTTTGTTTTGTTTTGTTTGGATTATTTCACGCTTTATGTCCTTAAAAAGGCATGCTTCATAATTTTTTTTGCATTCGTGTCATTACATACAAAATGTAGATGATTACCAATTTGACTTTTCAATTATATTTTTTCGGGGTTATTTCAAAATTTATACGTATTTAAGTACAGAAAACCTGCTATCATGTGTATTTATGTATGAGGACATCTACCATAAATCCCTTGTCTGTTGTAAGCTTAGGACACATGGCTCAGTACTGTTTCAGGTTTTATTTGCAGCTGTTAACTACAGGACAAGATACGAAGACAATTCTGAAGAAATACTTGGAAGTTTTATTTAATATGAGGAATGTTGTTACAGTGTAAAAATAAATTGTATGTAAATCCCAGTAAATTGACACAAACGGTGACTAGAAAATTTTATCCAATCACTTCCAATTTGAGGATTTAATAATCAATAAACATAAAATTCATCAATAAATGTGCTTAATGATTGATTTTAAAGCCTTAATTATACTGAGAGTCTATGTTTGGCAGATTACTACATCAACGTATCTACAATTATATTTATAATAATAGTTTTCTATTCCACACATTCATTAATTTAAATATTGCAAACTTTTAACACTTTTCTTTACACAACATATAATATATAAGAAAGTAAAATAGGTGAATTGAATCTATGCAAGAGCATTGCACAGGGTGTGTATTATACATTACCATGTATTATTATACACTGCCAATCATGGGGTATTTTTAATTATGAATATATATTTCATTGATATGATTTCTACTACTAGTAAATAATTACAAAAATAGGGATCCCAACATTTTGCCCAAGACATGTCTTACCACTCTTATACAACAATATACACAATTAATGTGAATAAAAACCTAAAAACCATTTTGTCATGTGGTTGGGAGTCAAACACAGTTTTCAAAGGTATACATGAGATTGAGATGTCCATACTTAGGAGACAATGCTTTGACTGAATTCTTAATTTACATAAAACCAACAAAGGACTATGTCATTTTCATGCTTTGAAGATACCTATCATTTTCATGCTTTGAAGATACCTATCATTTTCATGCTTTGAAGATCATTTTTATGCTTTGAAGATACCTAACATTTTCATGCTTTGAAGATACCTATCATTTTCATGCTTTGAAGATACCCACCATTTTCATGCTTTAAAGATACCTATCATTTTCATGCTTTGAAGATACCTATCATTTTCATACTTTGAAGATACCTATCATTTTCATGCTTTGAAAAACTGATGTGCAAACATCACAGGACAAAATTTGATTAATGCATGTACATTTCAAAGCCATCTAGTTGAAAACTAATGTAGTCCTTAGGAATAAAATCTGCATCCCTTAGTAATAGTGAATGAAACTGATAGTAACATTCCTGCCATTGTGATACAGTGTAAACTAGCTGATTTACCAGAATTGTTGTGAATATTTTTTAAAGCAGTTTTATTATAATGTTAATTAGCAATAAAAACAAGACATGACACAAATAAATAGTTGATTTTAAAGGGCATCACCACTTTGGAATTGAAGGAGAAATATTTACAATAAATAAATAAAGTGTGTATTGCAAACAAACAAAAACTAGAAGTTTGGTCATAGCAATACATATCAAAACTCTTGAATACTGTTCTAATTGCCCCAAATTTGATTTTGTGTATGTGACATAATGCCTGATAAAACTCTAGACAGGATTTGTCTTAGACCTTATTTATTAGACCAAAGTTTGTAATTTTTAGTGAATCTAAAAAAAGAAATTAAATCAGTAGAACTGTTACAAACAGTAACAAGAAAATTTACGTTTCATTTCTACTTTATAAATATGCATAACTTCTGAAAAGATTGAGAAAAGAGACCATTAATATGACTATATTAAGCTATAAATTTCATTCAAATCATAAATCTAAACTATTAATGGGTGTAACTACTACAAACAGGAATAATTTTCCAAATGGCCATCAGAATGTATAAATTTATCTAAATTGTATCAGAAATAAATGTGCGATAGTGATTACATTTAGAAAGAATGTCCAGCATCCCCCAATACATTATAGAGAAATAGACTGTTCATCAACACAGGTCTATTTAAAACATTTATTTTTCTTGGTTCCTTGCAACTCTATTATGTCATATCCACCTATTGACATTGAACAGTTGGATAACTAATTCACACAGAGACACTAAACTAGTAAAAATTTTGATTCTGTACATTATTACATTTGTACATTTAATGTATCACAGTTGCTTGAAAATTTGTCAAAATCATCTAATATAGTACTGAAATAAAGGTTACAGTTTTATTCTGTGTAGTTCTCTCAAGAAATAAACAAATGTTCCAACAACAAGTAGACATCCACTGCACCCATACAATCAATGATGCAGAACAATGCAGTTATAAGTAAAGATCTAACAATGAACAATTATACAACTGAAGCCAATACTAACAATACAGCTCATGTGAGGACTGGACATTTTTACAACAATTAAATTGGCTATTCTAATATGATGTCCTTCATACACTTTGAGAACACATTAGGGTTCTAATAAGCATAGAGCCCGGTATGACGTAACAATTAGAATTGCGCTGTTATATACGCTCAACTGAAAATTTCAAACAGGAACAAAGCAATTTTGTAAAGATTTCTCAATATTTTGTTTGCTTAAAAGGTAGGTTTATTCAATAAATATATGTCTTGTCAATATTATTTAGTTTAACATTCTGTTTTGGGAGATATCTCATTATTTTCAAAAAACAATATAACTATATTGAAAGCGTCCTCTTTGAGCCACTTTGAAATTTTAAAATATTAGTTAGGCATATTAGAATCGACATAGATTATTACAATTGTGCTCTATGCAAATGAGAACATGGTCAGACCCTATATTTGTTTTCATTTTATACCTCGCTATCGCTCGGTATAAAATATTGACAAATATAAGGTCTGACCATGTTCCAATTCGTTTTTTATTGGTCTGTTTAATACTCAAGTGATATTGTCATCTTTGTACACATTCTGTAATATGAGACAGGTGTTTTTTGATGATGCTTTTTTTATAACTGAGATAATTTAGTTCTATTCATATGCATAAACAATGCAAATAATAAAACAAAAACTAGTCTTTTTTAGTCTGGTATTAAATATGATTAAAAAGCATACACATTTATAGTATGTAAGATGAGATTCTAAAAATAAACATATATAGATATATATAAAATACAAAGATGCTAAAAATAAGTAACATATAAAGAACAATATAGATAAATATATTATTTGCACAAATCTTTTGATAATATTATGCTACATGCATACTCTATAAGTATAATTGCCTATAAATTTATGGAGAAAGACAAATTTTTGTAGAAATATATTTATTGCTGTATAAAGATCGACAAGATAGAAATGATATATGTGTGTGTTTGTATATTTTGTTAGTTTAAATTTTCTAAAACATCAGCCATATTATTATACCTTATATTTTTATATACTTTAACAAGACAATTAAGATGTTTTTTAAAAATTTTCTTTAAAAGCAGACAATTTCCAGTTAGGGGCAGGACTATACAGTTGTCTACCAGTCGACAATCTATTGTCTCATGTCTTTCTGGAATTCGGTCCTGAAACAACGCAGATTTTTCAAACCAGAAATTAAGTTGTCTTCTGCTAGCCATTTCGAGAAGAAAGGGAATGCAAACAGATTTGGTTGGCTTAAAGATACAAATCATCAGTCTAAGATAAAAAATATCACAAATAGAATTCTGGTCAGACTAACAATTATATCTGTTTGCCGATATTCTCATGAGCATATTGCAGCAATTTTTAATAACTTGTTTTGCCTATTTAAAATTTGATATTGAAAACAAACCCCCGATTATTTAATAATTTACACTTAAATCACTTATCTCCAGCAGTCATGCATTGAAAATGTTACAACTTAATGCTAATTAGTTTTATAGTTTGAGAATCTCTGGACACGATACTTAATCGTACCAGATATATTTCTCAATCATTTAAAGTCAGCATAGAAGGAGTAAAAATAAATATGAGCAGATTTAAAAAGAGAGTCCACTATTAAAATGAACACTATTTGGTTTTCTGAAATTTTGTACATGTATTGAGTTTGTGAAAATTAAATTGAAATTCTAGAAATTGACAAAATGTTAATATTTTGTTTGTTTCATTTTTTGTTGTTGCTATATGATCAATGACAAGACTTTTGGCAATATGCTCCTTAAAAATGAACTTTGATTAATTTCTTTTTTGTTATTAATATTTATTCTACACAACTGAAGACATCAAAGCCAAGCACTTACTAACATATTACAAAGAGTTGCAGGCCTTTTATTAGCCGAGTTGCAACGAAGTTGAACTCGGCTATTGTTATGATGATGGCGGGCGGGCGGGTGGGCGGTTGGGTGGGCAGGCGGGCTTCAACAATTGGTTTCTGGACCATAACTCAGAAAGTTGTGAACCGATTTTAATGAAACTTTAGGATATTGTTACATACCATAAGAGGAGGAACCCTATTGATTTTGGAATAAATCCCTTCAAGGTCAAGGTCACAGCGACAAAAAAACATTAAAAAATTTCTTGAATTAGTGGTTTCCGGACCATAACTCAAAACGTCCTCAACCAATTTTATTGAAACTTTGGGATATTGTTACTTACCATAAGAGGAGGAACCCTATTGATTTTGGGGTAAATCTGTTCAAGGTCAATGTCACAGCCCCAGAAAAACGTTAGAAAATTTCTTGAATTAGTGGTTTCCAGACCATAACTCAAAAAGTTCTCAACCAATTTTAATGAAACTTTGGTATATTGTTACATACCATAAGAGGAGGAACCTTATTGATTTTGGGGTAAATCCGTTAAGGTCAAGGTCATAGCGCCAGAAAAATTGTTAGAAAATTTCTTGAATTATTGGTTTCCGACCATAACTCAAAAACTACATCAAGTACATATCTGAAATTTTACACAATGGTTCAATTCTGTTAGAGGATTCACATATTCATATTTTATGCAACTTTGAAAATTTGTTGATAAAGCATACATTTTTCCTGCTGAAACCCTTCCTCACTTTGTCTCCAGTTAACATGTGATGCCTGTAATAACCAATTATGTTAAATTTTAAAATGAAGACAAGGAAAGTTTTGGTTAATAAAATACGGCAACTCGGCTTTTGCACCCCTGTGCATATCGATTTTTATATTTCTTTTTTGTTTTATAACAAATGAAGACAAAAAATTAGGTTTGTTTATTTGAATGGTGTTTAATGCCACTTTCAGCAATTTTTCAGCTATTTCATGGCCTCCAGTTTTTATTGGGGAAGCTGGAGTAGCTGGAGAAAACCCTCGACCTTCGGTAGGAAAACTAGCAATACTTGTCAAGTAAGATTAAAAACGAGTACACCCAGCTGCCGGCAGTGAGACTGGAACCCACAACCTTAATGTTGACAGACCACATGATCAATAGTAGACAAACTACATTAACCACTCGGCCAACGAGGCACCTAAATAATTAGGAACAGACCTACATGTACCAAAAAAGTAATAGATGGGTGACTTGGTTCTTTAGTCCTCAATTCACTGACAATAAAGTTTAATAACAATAACTAGCTTACCAAATATACAAGGACAAAACACTAAAACTATTTTTCTTATGTTTTAAACACTTTACATCTAAGTCAGTAAGATGATTTAGTAAAATGTGTATAAAAGATCCAATTGAATATAGAGCTTCATTATTAGTATTTTAGTTCCTAACCTTGTTTATAATATGCAGATTTTTAGTTCCATATATCAATACATATATATATCTTTAAAAAAATATGTATATAGTTGATCATATCGCTAATACTTTCACTGCTTCCTGCAGCTCTTCAGGCGACAATATTGTTAACACATATAGTTTACATAAACGTACATATATATATATATATATATATATATATATATATATATATATATATATATATATATATATATATATATATATATGTGTGTGTGTGTGTGTGTTTTGATTATATAAAACAGGAAAATCACTAAATTTCATTTAAGTGACACAAATCTACAGTATACCTTTAAATATATCAATAATCATGAATTATCGAGGATTCATGCAACAGAAAGCAGTAATAAAATTTATAATTATAAGAATGCACAAATACTGTACAAATGAACATAAAGGTGAAACCCAATATAATAGTAAATACAAAATGACATGTGCTATAGTTATATTACAATATATGTAAAAAAAATCATACAATTTACTTCAGCAAAATAATGTCATCATAGACATGCCAAACATAACACTATACTAAAAATAGGAGAAATACAACACCAACTGTATACAAAAATTCTTTTCTTCCCTCACTGATAATTCTGAAAGTAATAAACTGTTGTATACATTTTACTGAAAAAAAAACTAATAAATAATTGTTTTTAAAGCAACAGAGATGAAGAAACTAAAGAGCTTACCAAAATGAAGGCCCTCATATTGCACCATTGCTGATTTTTTATTTCAAGAGTCCATTAAATAATAGAACCATGCTGATTGCAAGAAGCATTTAAAGACTGCAGTGAACAAGGACAATTGATTTTTTATTTTTGTATTTTTTTTAAATAAATATTTTGTCATGGTTGTTTTAACATTCAGGTTTTCAAAAAAAAGTATGCTATATTTTGGTAAGAAATCTAAGAATTTGTACATGTCTAAAGAAATTATCACACACAGGTGCAATTATAAATCATGATTTCAATAATGATGTATGTTATGTAGCAATCACAGGTAGCAGGATTGTCATCTTCAAAAGGAGTGATAACAAGAAAAAAATTTCACAAAAATTGTAGGCAAAGTTATTTCTACTCTGGTAGAAATAAGGCATTTAATGGGACATGAAATAATACCCCACCACATTGCATTGTTTTTTAAATATGTGCATTCATTAACACATTTTACTGGATTACAAATCAGCATATAGGATCAGCTGAGCAGGATAAAAGTTCATCTCAGAAGACAAATTTTACCTTGACCTTGGACCTATAAAAATATTTTCAATTGGTACAACTAAAAAATTACAAACGGGATTGTGCTGAAAATCAACTTGATCTTCAATTTAATAGTAGTTGACAGCTGTGCAAATTTTTCAAGTAATCTTTTGAAAAAAGCCCATTTCTGAATTTTTTTTTAAAGATTGGCCTTACTTAAAAACAACAAAAGGAATTGTGATAAAAATAAAATTATTTTAAATAATTTTAATTAATGAGTACTTTAGTAGCTTTGCGATGTTTTAACAAAATATGTTGACTTGTTTTCTAGTTATCATTTAGAAACCAACAACTGTAAGACCACAAAAAAATTTGAATTGGCCAAAGTTGAAAACTACAAATTGGATTGTGCTGAAAATTGAACTGGATCTTCTTAAGCACTATAAAATGAAGATCAAGTTCAATTGTCAGAACAGCTCTGCAAAGTTTAAACAAAATTTATAGCCATGTTTCAAGTTATCTAAAAACCACTGAGCTATGGACGGACGGACACTCATATCCATATGCAGGGTATAACATAATACCCTGCCACTTTGTGTAGTGGGGTATAGAAATTGTAGAAATTGAGATAAGAGAAGAACATGATTATTACTGTCCAAAGAATATGATCACCTGAATTAAATCATTTTTAATTGTATGAAATTTTAGACATCTGATCAATACTCAGTATTACACTCCTTGGGATGAACATAACCAAAAATATTTAATTCATATAATGATGTGAGTACGTTGAAAATGAGGTAAACAAGCATCAACAACAGTCCGTATCTTTTCGTCAGTTTCCACCCATTAAAATGTGTAGCCACCAATAGAAACACAACCGTCAGTAGCAATGTCAAAGTAGAATACAGCAAACCTGAAAATATTCAGTAATGGCATGCACAAACAGTGTAAAAAGTAGAAAATAAACTGAGATTTGTATTCAGAAATATAGAAAACTATTCATTCTTTTACCATAATTCGCAGAAAAGTTGCATAAAGAAAACTGCATAAACATTCATGTTGAAGGAATGATAAACTAAGCATTGTTTTAGTTCATTCAATTAAGATAACACAGTATATTTCATTGACAAATATATAGTGATTTAAAAGAGATTTAATGTTTTAGGAAATGGGGTGTAAAGCATCAATTACATCAGTTAAAGTAACACGGGGCTTTGCTTAAGGGGCACTCAACAATTTATTAAACACTGAAACAAATTATGTGTAACATTAGGCTGAACATAAATATATGTAATAAATACAGCAAGGGACTGAACTATGCATGAGTAAGTGTATACCTGACTAACAAAAATATGATAATATATTGTAACACTATAACAAAAACCCTGCATTGAAAGATGAAAATAAACAATCTACTCATTTACAAAATCAATATTTAGCTCATTTCGTCCAGGATTTCACTATCAATCCCAGACTTTATTTTTTCTCAAGGAGAATACTGGTAATGAAAACTAGATCTAAATGTCCAGCCCATAACTACAGCTGTCTACAGACAGACAACACATGTGCTGAAAAACAAATCTATCAAAACTGATCTTGGTGTAAAACTTTTGCCTTATCTTACCATTTACCTTTTAATGAAATAGCCCTTATTGCAGAAACAGCTATAAAGGATCACAGTAAAATGTACAGAGTTAGTTTTATTATGTATATAATATAAACTAAACATTTTTTTAAAGAATAATGCACAGTTTAGGATTGAAACCATGGAAGATACAACTTTTACCTGTAACAAATTACCAAAATGCTCACATGTGTTTAAAAATGTTATCAATGCATTATTTTCTTATAAAAATTACTGACTATTTCAACGGATGCAATCGGCGTTAACACTTCTTCAAAATTTCCAGGTAAATTTTTTTCAGACATGAAGTTTGAGGAAACAAGAATCCTACCCTACCTGGCAAACTGAAATACACAAGGCAGTCAGAGAATTTTCAGTGGTGTAATGTTTTTCAGACTTCATTGGGAGTGTCTGATGTCATAGGGCTCTTTAGACACAAAACTGGATTTTGCAACAATGTTCATAGTTTGCACATTTCACAATCCCAATTTAATTACAAAAAAAAACAATCAATATGCACAGGGGTGCAAAAGCAGAGTTGCCGTATTTTATTAACCAAAACTTTCCTAGTCTTCGTTTTAAGATTTAACATAACTGGTTAATATGAATGTAGGTGCAGCCTCAATGCGAGCATCACACATTTTTCATATCGTTACTTCAGAGCCCCCTTACAGTGCCTCTACATTCCATTGATGATGTGACGTCTTATCTAATGTGTTAGTGACGTCACAAACTCAATTTCAAATACAGGGTTTCACATTGAAAAAAAATTGTCTGGCATTTTTGTAGTAATTTAAAAAATAAATACTTTAATTTTATCCATGTTAAAATTATTTTTGTCTACTTTTTATATTATATATTTTTTTGTTCTTCTACAATATTTTCTTCGGATAGTTCTGCTACCATCTGAAATGAATTTGTTCATATGGATCACGTGACTTTGTTTACACACATGCATGTAACCGTATAGCTCGCATCTGCGATGCTCGCTATTACAGGCATTACATGTACACTGGAGACAAAGTGAGGAAGGGTTTCAGCAGGAAAAATGTATGCTTTATCAACAAATTTTCAAAGTTGAATAAAATATGAATATGTGAATCCTCTAACAGTATTGAACCATTGTGTAAAATTTCAGATATGTACTTGATATAGTTTTTGAGTTATGGTCTGGAAACCACTAATTCAAGAAATTTTCTAACGTTTGTCTGTCGCTGTAACCTTGACCTTGAACGGATTTACCCCAAAATCAATAGTGTTCCTCTTATTATAGTATGTAACAATATCCCAAAGTTTCAATAAAATAGGTTCAGAACTTTTTGAGTTATGGTCCAGAAACCACTAATTCAAGAAATTTTCTTATGTTTTTCTATCGCTGTGACCTTGACCTTGAACAGATTTACCCCAAAATCAATAGGGTTCCTCCTCTTATGGTATGTAACAATATCCTAAAGTTTCATTAAAATCAGTTCCCAACTTTCTGAGTTATGGTCCGGAAAGCAATTGTTGACGCCCGCCTGCCCAGCCGTCCGCCATCATCATAACAATAGCGGAGTTCAACTTCGTTGCAACTCGGCTAAAAATGTGTGGTTCAATTACATATAAATAACTTATTTAAATATTTTCATCTGTGAAAATATAATCATCTTCACTTCAATCAAAGCTAACTTGAAGCCAAATTCTAATCAGATTTCCATCACTACCCCTACTTTCAAACATTTTACTTCCTTTTTTAACATTAACATTAACATTTTAACATTATTTTCGGTTGTAGGATAATGAATAAGCTACATGGATTCATTGCGGCAGACAAAAATTGGTGTACACATGATTGTTTGTTTAAAATGAAAGTGAACTGTAGGATAGATTGGTTGTGATTGAAATGAGCTTAAAAATGGATCAAAATTAGCTTGATTGAAGTTAAGATGATTATTCTCATGGAAAACAAATATCTAGAGAAGCGATTTATATATAGTTGAATCACATAAAAATGTTTATAACATCAGAAGATTGTGAACTGTGCTGAATCAGACCATGTTGTAAAGTTAGCTGTTTTGTCTATGGAGAGCTCTTCAACATCCCATGCTCACGTCATCTAAAAAAGCGTTGGACAACAGAGGATTTTCTGACTTTATATAAGGCTGTTATTAAAAACATTTTTTTAGTATCATGTCTGTTTAAACTAATTACCCTGATATACATAGTTATACCTATCAACTACAGATATAAACCAATACTGACCCTCACTATACACTTTAATAGGATTTCCGTCATTTATAGCTGATTTCATTACCCATGGTACTCCCATACAAATCAGAATATCAAATACATTACTGCCAACAGCATTAGATACAGCCATGTCACCATAACCTTAAAATAAACATTTTGATATTACTCAGTATAAAATAACGATTACAAGGTTGATAAAAAGAAAATCTGGAAATCAAGGGCAATCCCAATATTTGGAATGTATTATATTAAATGCTTAAAACTCAGAAACCCTTAAAACACCAGAAAAACCTTAATCCATGCAATAAATTCAGTTTTAAAATATAAAATTATCGCAAAAACTAATAATTTAATTTTGGATGTAAAAAAACTTTTCATGATTGTGTGTATATTACACATTAAAAAAATGTGAAATGTTGGGGTGGCATGTACAAAAAGAGGGACGCCAACCACAAAAATGATTGTTACTATATACTTCTTTAAAGTATTTTAAAATATTTTATTCTGTAGTGTTTAAACTAAACAAATAATTATTACTAAACAAATAATTATTTGTTTAGTTACACCAGGGTGTATTCTCTACTTGCGGTAAACAAGATTTATCTCCCATTTGCAGAGTTATCTGTTCTTTAGAGCAGGTACTTTATAGTACCTACTGTGGGTAACTAGAGGCTCCCAGGAGCCTGTAATCGCTCACCTGGAATCCAAATGACTACATTAAAATTTTTGAAATTAACAGTTTCAGTCTAGTTGTTATAGCTTTTAAGTTACTGTGCAAAAACTAAACATTTCTTCAAAAAATTTGTTAAATACAATAACTCCTATAAGGTGTCATCGACAATTTCTGAAAATTAAATGATTTTTAGGCATTGTCCTTTAGGGTACTTTAGAAATTTACAGTTTTACTCTACTAATAGGTGTGTTATAGACTAATTTATAATTAAAAAACTGTTCATATGTCCAAATTCATAATGAAAGGGCAATAACTCCTATAAAGAGTCATCTTGCAATTTTTGGACTTAGCAATCATTTGTAGGGCTTCTATTGCTGATCATTTGTGCAATTTACAGTTTTAATCTAGCTACTATAGTTTTCAAGTTACAGGACAAAAATGGAAAATTTCATAACAAAATTGTCATTTAAGGGCAATAACCCCTATAAGGAGTCATCTGACAATTTCAGACCAATTAAATGAATTGTAGTGCTTTTTTTACTGATCATTTTTGCAATTTATTATTTCACTCTAGCTGTTATGGTTTTTAAGTTACAGGACAAAAACGGAAAATTTCATAAAAAATTGCAATTTAAGGGCAATAACTCCTATAAGGAGTCATCTGACAATTTCAGACTTAAAAGTAATTTGTAGGGCTTGTATTGCTGATCATTTTTGCTATTAACAGTTTCACTCTAGCTGTTACAGTTTTTAAGTTACAGGACAAAAACGGAAAATTTCATAAAAAATTGTCATTTATGGGCAATAACTTATTTAAGGAGTTGTCCGACAATTTCAGACCAATCAAGTGAATTGTAGGGTCTTTATTGCTGATCATTTGTGCAATTTACAGTTTCAATCTAGCTGCTATAGTTTTCAAGTTACAGGACAAAAACGGAAAATTTCATACAAAATTGCCATTTAAGGGCAATAACTCCTATAAGGAGTCATCTGACAATTTCAGACTAATACAGTGAATTGTAGGGCTTGTATTGTTGATCATTTTTGCTATTTACAGTTTTACTCTAGCTGTTATAGTTTTAAAGTTGCAGGACAAAAACGGAAAATTTCATAAAAAATTACCATTTAAGGGCAATAACTCATATAAGGAGTCATCTGACAATTTCAGACCAATCAAGTGAATTGTAGGGTCTTTATTGCTGATCATTTGTGCAATTTACAGTTTCAATCTAGCTGCTATAGTTTTCAAGTTACAGGACAAAAATGGAAAATTTCATAAAAAAATTGCCATTTAAGGGCAATAACTCCTATAAGGAGTCATCTGACAATTTCAGACTAATACAGTGAATTGTAGGGCTTGTATTGTTGATCATTTTTGCTATTCACAGTTTTACTCTAGCTGTTATAGTTTTAGAGTTACAGGACAAAAACGGAAAATTTCATAAAAAATTACCATTTAAGGGCAATAACTCATATAAGGAGTCATCTGACAATTTCAGACCAATCAAGTGAATTGTAGGGCTTTTATTGCTGATCATTTTTGCCATTTACAGTTTCACTCTACCTCGTATATTTTTCAGGTTATATTGTAAATACCAAAAATTTGGTCAAAAATCGTCAAAAAAGGGCAATAACTCCTACAAGAAGCCAATACACAACTTCGCACTAATAGCAACTATTGTAGACCTTAATGTGCTGATCAATTTGAAGTAACGGTTTTCTCTATAGCTATTATAGTTTTTTAGATAATGATCAAAAACCTGTGTTGACCCCCATGTTCTATTTTTAGTAACAGCGGCCATATTTGTCTGTTGATCAACACCCTGGGTACAAACTTGAAACTAGGAACCCTAAGGATGATTGTGGCCAAGTTTGAAAAAAATTGGCCCAGTGGTTTCAGAGGAGAAGATTTTTGAAAAAGTTTACGACGGACGACGGACGACAGACGACGGACAACGGACGACAGACTACGGACGACGGACGCCAAGTGATAGCAATAGCTCACCTGGACCTTTGGTCCAGGTGAGCTAAAAAGTAGTTTTTCTACAATATTTTTTTATTCACATATAGCAAAGCATTTGGTAAAATTTATTATGATATGCAAACTAATTCTGCAGTTTTTTAATTGTACTGGAAGAGTCAGTCCACAGACATTATTTAAAAAAAAAATAAAAACCTGATTTTTCCCTATCTGTTCAATACTAGATACCTGCTGTTATGGAAGACAACTCTTGCAAATGGGAAGTTACTCTTGTATTCCGAAAATAGGGAATATAACATTATTTTGAATAAATCAAACACTAATTCTGATCAATTCTTATACAAATAAAATGACAAAATCAATGAGGTCCTAGTGCTCTTCTAAGAAAACATGACAATTTGTATGAGATTTCTAAACAGGTAGTCTTATATAAACACTTCACATTAATCATGCTTAAAAAGACTAACACAAAAATACAAGGTCTTAGGTCTTTTATGATTTCTTACCTTCTCTAACAACAATGAGACTAGTTATCACATCTGGTAGGCTGACCCCAAAGGCTACAAAGGTCAGGGCCATAATAGTATCAGGCACACTCACAGTATAACCTGTAACACCAATAAGTCATGAATAACTTAAAAACACACATATCAACTAGAGTCCCCTAGCATTTTCTGTTTAAACAACTTAATGCATTGTACCTGTTGTCAACTATTCAATTACTTCATGAGGTGGCCACCAAGAATTTTTGAATTGTGAGAACAAAACATGTGTTCTGATATCTTTTGCCTTAAATCATTTAAATATCTGTCAAAAGTGTTCTAAGAAAATAATGTCTGTATGTATTTTTTTATAAGGTTCCAAGATAAAGCCTGCTCCAAGGTGACAGCTTTCTTTCAATTTGTACAGAAAAGCAAACTTTGTAAAGCTTAATCTTTATTTCACAGATATACAAATTATATAACTACAGTATGGTTAAGCTACTAGCAGATAATTTTTGGCTTATGTAAAGACTTTTGAAATTCTATTATTACATGTACTATGAAAATCAAAATCTTTTGGTCCTTCAAACTTTCATAATGTGCACAAACATCTTACTAAATATAAATGCTATAGCTCTAAAAATGAAGGAGAAGATAGACAGACAAGACAAGTACCCATATCCCTGCTGTCTGACCTGCAAACAGTCCAACTATCTCTAGCTTTAAGAATATTTTACAAAAATCAATATATTATTTGACCTTGCATGCCAACATTATTTGTACAAACACACTACTAAATATAAATGCTGTAGTTCTTAAAAGAGGGAGACGATAGCTGGACAAGGCATGCACCCTGCAACCTGCAAACTGACTCATTAACAGCTAATTGTTATTTTATATAAATTCATTAACAGCTAATTTTTATTTTATAAAAATTCAATGAAAATCAAAATCCTTTGGGACATAAAAAACTTGATGCATTTTTCATCATATTAAGATTCAGCAGTTGCAGTCAATTAAAAAATATTGAATGCCAAATAATTATGATATATTCACCTAAATGACTATTGAAAAACAATAATTTCTGGTTCCGCTACAACTGTGTACATCAGTTTAAATACCCACCTATAACAGTAATCATCCAGACCATTAAGTAGGACATAGCAGAAAGCCAGGCTAGGGACATGACAAAAGTAACAACAAACCATCTCCTCCAACGCTGTTGACGACAATCTGGTACTGATATGTAAAATAATACTTTCAAAGGTAGGGAAACTGTCCACAAGATCTTCTTGTACCACACATCTGGTATGCTAAAAACTGACTCTGGTTCATCCTTTATATTGCCTACAATATATAGACAATTGGACATTTCCTAGCTATCCTTTCATATATTTAAGAATAACGCTATTTTGCAGTGATTTCCTTTGATCTTTATGTGCGATATTATTCCATCTCACTCTACTAGCGTGAGATGGGCCCATCTCAGCTCGCTGTCAAGACGTCGTTAAGTAAACACAGTGACGTCACAATGTTACAAAACTGCGATAAACAGATTATTTACGTTTTTTGAAACTTGATGCACTTTCCCGCCATCTCATCTCAGGGCTGTCGCCCTTCGATGAGATACGACGAGAAAATGCATCTCGTTTCAAAAAACGTAAATAATCTATAAATCTGAACATATATTTAAGTATTATATATACCACACCTTTTACAAGTTAACATATTTAAACGAAGGAGTGCATCCACACTAGTGTGTAAATATGTTAACGACTAAGGCATGGTATATATGTTTTCTAACAATTTCAATCAATAGAATTTGAAATTGATGTGACATTATTGTTGTAAGACAAGCATGTGCTGAACAGTCATTCCATATGATCTATGCAGTTCATCTAGTATTTTGCATGATATCAAAAGCGAGGCTTGCACAATGGAATAACTTAAAAGTTAGTGGATTATACCATAGCTAAACCCTGTCTACTTCAATGTAATTGAATGGTGATTTTTATCATGTGATGTGAAAAACTGTGGTGAAACATGAAACGTCTCATACTGAAGAATGATTTTGCAAAAAACACAGAGAGGTGTGATTAATCCAAAAAATGATAAAAAGAAAAATGCTGTATTATGCTACAATTCTGTTTTGTTTTTGTTTACATACAAGAAAAAACATATTTTGTTGTGTTATTACTGGATAACATTTCAATTTGCTACAAAATAAATTCTGCACTATTGGTTTGTATTCTTATAAACTCTCCTGGCACCCTTGTCTTAATTTTCAGCAATATTTAGTATTCCATTACTGTTGTGATTTCATTTTTATTTGTGGTGTACCAATATTTGTGGTTTTTATTGGTAAGGTTATACAATGAAATTTAAGAATTCAATGTTTGTTTGTTTGAATGGTGTTTTAACGCCACTTTCAGCAATTTTTTAGCTATTTCATGGCGTCCAGTTTTTATGGGGGAGGAAGCCGGAGTACCCGGAGAGAACCCCCGACTTGCGGTAGGAAAACTGGCAATCCTTGTCAATTAAGATTGGAGTCGAGTACACCCTGCCTGCAGTGAGAATTGAACCCGCAATCTCAGTGTTGACAGACCACGTGATCAATAGTAGACGAACTACCTTGACCACTCGGCCACCGAGGCCCCTAAGAATTCAATGAATAATAACCTTAAGACAATCTTTAATGGTGGTAATGGTGGTTTTATCAATCCTTGAGATTGAGACAATTTTGCATTATGAACAACTTTATGTGTTTATAGCACTAAACAGAAATTCAATTGATAAAAATCTAGAAAAAACCATGAGCAATGCTTACTAACTGATACCTCTGCTTCCCAATTTTCAAACATTCCAAATATTGATATGTTCAAAATGTTAAATATCAGGTACACAATGACAAATATTCTGTTGAAGTTTTATCGAATTACATTCAGTGGTGTAGGTGGAGTTGTCGATAACAAATAGGAACAATTTTACGTCAATGACAAAGTCCATGTATTTCTATGGGAAACCCCAAATAACAATCAAAATGTTAAATATCATTTGCACAATGGGACTATGTGACAAAGAATCTGTGTAAGTTTCATCAAATACTATTCAGGAGTGTAGGAGAAGTTGCGCATAGCAGAAAGTATAAGGGACGGAAGGAGACTATATACACTATATACCCCTTGGCTTTTCAAGCAGGGGGTATTTACAAACACCATTGTTAGTTTCAAATGTGTATTGGGTGATGAATGTACTTCCTGTTGAGGCTTTCATTCAAGTGTCTAAACTGAAATAAGGAAGAAAAAAAATCAACCCTGTTAACATCTTTTACATCTCCATCCAATAAAAACACTACTTATAACGTTAATTAAATTTGTTGTCAAACAAACAAACTTAATCTTTGCCCCAGAGAATTAACAACATGTGTACTATGGAATGTTTATTTACATTGGTTTTAATAAAATGACATGTCTAATTATGTTAATAATGTATACGGTAACTAAACAACATCTGATAAATATTTTTTATTTATTGTTCTTTTAGGTTACCCTCTGCTAAATAGAATTACATAGGTGACCATTATAACAGTTTATAGAATACTGAATTTACCTTGAGTTCACTATTAGTGACAACCTTATTTTCTCAAAAGACCATGTCTTCGCTAAAAAATATCTGACTGACACAAGAATATTAAAGTCTAATAAGAATGTCATATAAACATATAAACAGGTTCATTCAGAATTACAATTTTTGTGCAAAATGAAAGTAGAACTACTTTGGTTCTTTAAGCACTACTTTTGACTACGGCATCAACTGATTGGCTATTTAGTAGAGGTTAACCTTAACTTTTAAAATGGCAGACTGCACTGACGGAAAGGTTGCTTTGCAAGTATTAAATAAGATTACTGCCTCGTGTTTGATGCCAAATAAAATAAACCAATGCAAAATAAATCTTTGTAATCCTCATAATTGATAACGCCATCTCCCCTATGTCTTAAATGGCAATGATCAGGGCTTTGGGGCTTTTGGAAACTTTAAAAAATCATTCTGGTCAAAATGTAAAATATCAGGTGCACAATTCAAACATGTGACAAAGGGCTCTGCAAAAGTTTCATCAAATTTCATTCAGTGGGGCAAGTAGTGGATAAGAGATGGGTATCCCCTACATCAGAGAATGGGAAGTCCATGTTTCGCTATGGGCAATCCTAAATATCATTCCAATCAAAATATAAAATATCAGGTGTACAATGGCAATAATGTGACCAAGATTCCATTAAAATTGCATCAAAATCCATTCAGTGCTGACAGTCAGTGGAGAGGAGAATAAGTTGTACCACCCAAAGTTTAATGAATGGGAAGACATACACCACCATCACTATATATGTATCCCCCATATTCAATTGTGGCATAACATACAATCCTACGTCTAATAAATGCTTAATGACCTACTTAGAAACGGTGCTATATATGTATATAAATCCAGAGGATTATGCAATGATACAATTGAAAGATGTTTCTACCATAAATCAATAAATATATTAATAAAAAAGATAAAATTGGTAAGTTTGCCTATTTCAGACATATAACTCGCATCAAATACATGTACAATGTACATATATGTAAATGTCTCCTTATAAATATAAGTGTTGACATAAGCTTCTAAAAGATTCAAATCTAAAATAGTTTCTTTTCTGTAATACTCAATCGCTTCAGTGGCTGAGTGGTTAAGGTAGTATTTATTTACTATTGATAGCATGCCTGTCAGCACTTCATACATCTTACTGCTGCCAGGAAGTACTCAAATTCAATCTTGATTGACAATTATTAAAAGCTTCCTACAATCTGGCTTCCTCCTCCAATAAAAACAGGACGCCACAATATATTTGATAAATTGCTGAAAGTGGCATTCAACACCATTCAAACACATGGATCTGTACAAATCGAGTTACATGTGCTTTCAAATGATACTGGGTAGATTCCACACACACTATAACAAAATAGACCAAGTATCATTCGAAAGCGCATGTAACTCGATTTGTACAGATCCCTGTGTTTGAATGGTGTTGAATGCACCTACAAATTGATTTGTATACTAGGTACTGTGATTCAAACAAACAGAAAAATATTTTAGAACTGCATGAGGCAACCTTTATCTCTTTAATCAGAATGCATTTTAACTAGTTTCAGTTTTAAATTTAAACAAAGTGTTAATAGCTTACATTAGCTATACTAAATTACAATCACATGTGCTTTTCTGCTTGCATTTATTAAATTTTTGTGGCTGGATCTAATGAAGTTTAAAATGAACTTGGAAATTCCTGCCACTCTGCCACAAAGTAGTAATATAAAAAAAACTTCAGTGTAGAGTAAACCCAATTTTTAGAGCCTAATTTGAACTAACAAAAAAATAGTATCTAGTCAAACCTTTGACCAGAAAACTGGCAACATTTGTCAATTAATGTTAAAACTTGTTAGTTTTTACTGTCCTTCACTAGTAACTTCTGTACAGTCACAAATTGTGCACAAAAAGAATTGTATTTTTATATGTCCAATTTTCTAGCCACTAATGTCTATCCATTATAATTATATAGTTATAGATATACATTTACAGTTTTTTTTTTACAAAAAAAAATCTGTTAAATATGTACGAACTTGTCAGAGGCTCATCATGCAGTATAGTATTATGCAGTATACTATTCCCTTCTTCTACATCAGGTTCATCTGAAATAAACAACTGTCAATGCATTCTTTAGTTACACACTAAATTACATCTTCAACTAAATGTAACAGTCTTATTACACTTAAAACATCCACTGTGAGGTTTCATACACCTACTCCCCTCATAAGTTATCATGATAAAAAAGGGGATCAATACAGTTATAAACAAAAGATCTCTGCAATAATTTTAAAAACCTTGATATTGTTTCCAAAAAGTTCATGAAACAGATGTGTGTCTTTCATGAAATAGAGATGACCCAATGCAAATCTAACAAAGCAATAACACATGTGAAACTTAAAAATGTCAAAGAAATAAGTATTCTTTTTTTTTAATATTGAAAAACGATCAAAATCAGAAATGCCCGGATTTCATCAAAAATTAATTATACTAAATGCCAAACCCCCTTGGAAAATTTTTTTGCTTGCATTTTTTAATTTTTCTATATTTTACCTTTTTATTACGAAAATTCAGTTGAAAAAATGTAGATACGATAACCTGTCCATGTTTTATAACATGCCTAATTGTTAAGTTGTTACAAATCGTTCTTGACTTTTGCTACGGGAATTTTACATAATAAGTCAGCCATTTTTGTTTCTAAAGGGACCTTACGATGTTTACAAATGTTCGTCTGTATTCGTGACATTCAATGGTATTCGGACAAACCGCGAGACTTTTCCCGCCTTAACTGCAGACGACATCACCCGAAGGACTTCGAGTAGACAACAATCGATTGTTCCAACAGTACACTTCCGTTCTAATTGAGGTCAAATTTTAGTATGGAAAATCGCCCGTTTCAAAATTTAAAAACTGTCATATTTCAAAACGCCGAATATCTTGAGGAAATAATTATTGATTTCAAAAAGTACCCTTCTTGATCTACAAAAGGAGCATAAGCTGAACCATACGCGGAAAGCAGTTTTCATTTTTCACGCTAAAAACCCTCTACAAAATACGTCAACACTTACTATAAGTCGGTTAACAGGAAGTAGGTGAGTGACAGACCTGAAATTGAATCCCACATTATGGGAGGCCATGCTGATTCTGCATACCAAATTTCAAGAGAATGTGATTAGTAGTTGCTGAGAAAACTGTTACGAAAAATTTTTCCCTGCCCGCCCACCTAACATTCACCATACTATAACCTGGATTTTCACTCTGTGAAATCCGGCCAAAAATTAGCTGTGAATATTTTCACACATTATTATACAATAAATAATATATACATTTATTACCAGAATCCCCATCAAAAACATTTTGTTTTGTAGAAATGCTGCCATTGGATGACACTGATTCTGTTAATTTATCATAATGCACTATTGTGGAGTCTGAGTGGATTCCTTGTTTATGATGAACAGTATTACATAGACATTTACATCGGTCCACCATCCATGCTTCTAGTCGGGAGTTAAAATACATCAGTATTATATAAAATATATACAATATCACCAGTACTAGAGATTCATACCTGCAAAAAATATTAAAGGACAGGATTTACTGATACATGAAGTAAATGGATATCATTAGAAATACATCTGTATTTGTATTTTCATAGATAGATAAGATTATTGACAAAAAATGTATGTTGACCTCTAATTCTTTGGTCCTGCACACTTTCATTATGTGTACAAACATTCTACTAAATATAAATGCTATATCTGTAATCAAAGTGCAGACTGCACCGAATGAAAGCTTGCTTTGCAAGTATGAAATGAGATTCCTGCCTCATGCTTGACAGGCAATAAAACAAACCAATGTAAAATAAATCAGGTAAATTTAGAAACATATCAGATATAAATTAAAAAGACTAGAAAAAACTTTGCAATCCTCATAATTTATTGCCCCAGCTCCCTTATGTTTTGAATGGTAATGTCCAGGGCTTTGCTGTTGGAACTCCAAAAATCGTTTTACTCAAACTGTAAATATCAGGTGCACAATTCCACCATATGAGAAAGGATTTTGCAAAAATGTCATCAAATCCCACTCAGTGGTGCTAGTAGTTGTGGATAAGAGATAGATATCCCCTACATTAAAGAATGGAAAGTCAATGTTTGCTATGGGAAATATTAAATATCATTCCAATCAAAATATAAAATATCAGGTGTACAATAGCACTATTTGACAAACAGTCCATCAAAATTGCTTCGAAATCCATTCAGTGCAACGATACAATTGAACATGTTTCTACCATAACTTTTATGAATATATTAATAAATAAGACAAAATTGCTGCTGCCCATTTTAGACATAAAAAGGCACCTGTTGGTTGGAATATAACTTAAATCAAATACATGTACATATATGTAAATGTCTCTCCCTATAAATGTAAGTGATGGCTTAGCTTCTTAAATATTCAAAACTAAAATAATTTATTTCTGTAATACTCCAATGCTTCAGTTGCCGAGTGGTTAAGGTAGTATTCATCTACTATTGATTGAATGTCTGAAAGCACTTGTTTGAATCTTCCTGCTGCAAAGGGTGTGCTCATTTTCAATCTTGATTGACAATTATTAAAAGACTCCTACAATCTGGCTTTCTCCTCCAATAAAAACAGGACGCCCAAATATAGTTAAAAAAATCCTGAAAGTGGCATTAAACAATTAAAACAAGGGATCTGTGCAAATCGATTTACATATGTGATTTCGAATGATACCGGGTCGATTTGGTTATATCGAGTCCCACACTATAACAAGAACGACCAAGTATTGTTCAAAAGCGCACGTTAATCAATTTGTATAAATCCCCCCAGATTCAAACAAACAAAAAATTGTAAGACTGTATGAGGCAACATAATAGTATATCTTTATAATCAGAATGCATGTCAACTAGTTTGTTTTAAATTAAAACAGTGTGTTAATAGCTTATACTAAAAGACACAATAACATGGATGGCTTTTCTGCTTGCATTTTTTAAAATTGTGATATTGTAACTTTTTATTACAAAAATCCAATTAAAAAATTTCTAATGTACATACTCCATACTATGCTTGTTATTTCCATGTACTTGACTTTTGCTACTAAATCCGACAATTTTTTGTTTTCAACAAGTGTCTTACGATGTTTACAAAAGATCGCCAGCTTTCATGACGTTCTATGGTATTCCCTCCTAAACCGCAGAAGACATTACCCCAAGGTTTTCAAATGGACAATAATCGCTTGCTACAAGTTACACCCTTTCTAATTTTGGTCAAAATTTACCTTGGAAAATCTTTGTATCAAATTAAAAAAACAGCATTTGAAAACGCTGAACAAATGTTAAAAAATATTTGCTGATTTCATTTTGCACCTTTTTGGATCTACATAAGGAACATATAAGATCGACCATTGACCTTTTCGAAAGTCAAGGTTTTCTGGGGGGAGGGGTTAGATCTGTAAAGATTAGTTCGTTTTGTCTAAACCTATTCTGTAAAACGACTCCGTAATCTGTGTTCACCTCTTCCGGTTTAGTTAATAAAAACTCTACTTCTATGATTGTTTGTTATTGCACATGGCACTCTCGTACCATAGTTGTTAAGACACACAAAAGCGTAACATGGTGGCAGCAGTTTTCTAAAAAGGACCATCGGTTAATCAAACAGTGTTTTTACTTACTGCAGTGTAAAACAAAGCGTGAACATGGATCAATTAAAACCCTGGACAAAATGAACTTCGACATGCCAAATTTGACACTTACATGGAAAAAAATTGAAGAATGTGTCCATGGGACACTGATGCCCCCGCTAAAGTAAGTCCCAAACAGAAAGTAGTTGTCCGACAGGTCTGAAAGTCGCTTAGGATGCACAACTTGTGATACTTAACCACCCTGCCAAATTTCAAATTGTTCTAATGTATGGTTTCTGAGTAAAGCTTGACGGAAATTTTCATACTCATGTTAACACATTTTCATATCGGCCCAGTCGCAAACAGGAAGTATTTGTCCGACAGGTCTGAAAGTCGCTTAGGACGTACAACTTGTGATACTGAACCACCCTGCCAAATTTCAAATTGTTCTTGTGTACGGTTTCCGAGAAAAGCTTGACAGAAATTTTCATACTCATGTTAACACATTTTCATATCGGCCCAGTCGCAAACAGGAAGTAGTTGTCCGACAGGTCTGAAAGTTGCTTAGGACGTACAACTTGTGATACTGAACTACCCTGCCAAATTTCAAATTGTTCTAATGTACGGTTTCTGAGAAAAGCTTGACGGAAATTTTCATTCTCATGTTAACACATTTTCATATCGACCAAGTCCCAAACAGGAAGCAGTTGTCCGACAGGTCTGAAAGTCGCTTAGGAGGTACAACTTGTGATACTGAACCACCTTGTCAAATTTCAAATTGTTCTGATGTACGGTTTCTAAGAAAAGCTTAACGGAAGTTTTCATACTCATGTTAGAACATTTTCATATCGGCCCAGTCGTAAACAGGAAGTAGTTGTCTGACAGGTCTGAAAGTCCCTTAGGACATACAACTTGTGATACTGAACCACCCTGCCAAATTTCAAATTGTTCTCATGTACGGTTACTGAGAAAAGCTTGACGGAAATTTTCATACTTGTGTTAACACATTTTCATATCGGCCCAGTCCCAAACAGGAAGTAGTTGTCCGACAGGTCTGAAAGTCCCTAAGGACATACAACTTGTGATACTGAACAACCCTACCAAATTTCAAATTGTTCTCATGTACGGTTTCTGAGACAAGCTTGACGGAAATTTGTACATACAGACGGACGTATTTACGTACAAATGAAGTCCCAAACAGGAAGTAGTTGTCCGACAGGTCTGAAATTCGCTTAGGACATACAACTTGTGATACTGAACCACTCTGCCAAATTTAAAATTGTTCTCATGTACGGTTTCTGAGAAAAGCTTGACGGAAATTTGTTTGGACGTACGGACGGACGGAAGGACGGACGGACGGACGGACATGAGTAAAACTTAATGCCCCCCGACATGTCGTCGCGGGGGCATAAAAAGGAAAGAAGAATTTTCACTCTATGCCGAGTTAGCACTCGACGGGAAGGAGGATAAATTTCAAGTGAATATGTTCAAGTATTTAATTGGAAATAGAGGCAGAGAAGTGTATGAAACACTGAACTTTGGTGAGGTTGCCGAAGACGAGCGAACATTGAAACTTGTACTTGAAAAGTTTGATGAATACTGCAATCCTTTGAAGAACAAAAGCGTCGAGAGATACAATTTAATTCTAGAATACAGCAAACTGGTGAGTCTATCTCACAATTTGTAACTTAACTCAAATCATTATCAGCCAATTGTGGGTATGGAGCGCTAGAAGGGTCACTTATCAGAGAAAGCATTGTTTGTGGGATAAGAGACACACAGCTAAGAGAACGCTTACTAAGTTAGTCTAAACTAACACTTAAAAGTTGTGAAGAAATTTGTTGAGCATCTGAGCTGTCAAAAGAGCAAATAAAAGATATCGAAAACGTACCAGCTGAGGTTCATAGTGTAGGAAATTTTCCAAAGGCAAACAGAGTTGGAGAAATGACAATCCGAGCAAGACACATGCGCCAGGAAAGGCTAAATGTACGTACTGTGGAAACATGCATGAACTGGTTAGGGAAAAGTGCCCTGCGTATGGACAGAGATGTCATCAATGTAATAAGAGAGACCATTTTGCAACAATGTGTAAACATAAATCTACAGCTAAAAGTAATGGGAAAAAGAAACATGTTCACTGTGTACAAGAAGACTCAGATACTGACTCTGAACACTATTATGACACTATAAAAACTGTAAAATCTGAGAATGATGAAACAAAATAAGACTTTGCAACCCTACAAGTGCAGAACAAGAAAAACATCAAATTTCAACTAGATGGAGGAGCAACTTGTAATGTCATTCCCTGTAGCAAATCAGAAAGAGTACATTACACACTTCAGCCTACTCAAACAATCTTGACAACCTATGACAGGTCAGAGATTAAACCAATTGGTCAAAGAGAGTTAAAGCTAAGAAACATGAAGAATGGTCAGACTTTAGTTGCCAATTTTGTTGTTGTAAAGGAAGAAGCTACACCAATTCTTGGAAATCTCATTAGCAAGAAGATGCACTTTATTACAGTGAATTGTGACAATTTCTTGGAATTAACGTTCATTACAAAGACTCTAACAGAAAACTCAGTGCTAAGCGAATACAGAGATGTTTTCAAAGGATCTGGATGTCTACCTGGAGTTTATCGCCTAGAGATTGATAAGACAATTACCCCTGTGGTACACCCACCGAGGAAAATACCGATTTCACTCCGTGAAAAGTTCAAGACCGAGCTAGACCGTCTTACAGAGAAGAACATATTCGCGCCGGTGACCAAACAGAACCCGTGGGTAAAAAATTTAGTGATCATCATAAACCGAATAAATTGCGTATTTGTCTGAATCAGTGTGACCCGAATAAAGCGATAAAAGGAGTCACTATCCAATGCTGACAATTGAGGAATTGCTACCGATCTGAGTAAAGTAAAGATATTTTCCGTCGCAGATGCGAAAAACGGATTCTGTCACGTGCAGCTTGACTACAAAAGTTCGTTACTTGCTACTTTCAAAACACAGCAAGGACGTTTCCGCTGGCTACGAATGCCAAATGGTTTAAATTCCGCTCCCAAGGAATTTCAGCGCAGGCTAAACCAGAATATGGAAGTACTAAACGGAGTTCCATGCGTTCACGATGATATATTGATATTTGGCGAAAGGCCAAACCGAGGAAGATGCTATTTTGGACCATGACCACAATTTCAGAGCATTGATGGACCAATGTCACGACCAAAATTTGCAATTGAATCGGGACAAATTTAAGTTCAAGCAGAAGGAAGTGCAATTTGTGGGTCACCTGCTGACAAATGAAGGTGTTTGTCCGGATCCCGATAAGGTACACTCTGTACAAAATATGCCGACCCAGACCGATGTGTCCGCCATGAAGCAATTAGTAGGATTCGTGACATACCTAAGCAAGTTCTTACCGCGATTAAGTGATCTTTGCAAGCAAATACGTAAATTGACTGCACAAAACGTAGAATGGTGCTGGCTAGAAGCACTCGAGAAGCCGTAAAGGAAATCAAGGATCTCATTTGCACAAGCTAGGTTCTCAGCTTTTATGACCCCAAGGAAGAACTGACAGTTCAGTGTGATGCTTATTGCAAAACGGGCAGCCGATAGCATTGGCGAGTAGAGCTCTTATCAATGGCGAGACCAGATACGCTCAGATCGAAAAAGAAATGTTAGCCGTCGTATTTGGGTTGGAACGCTTTCACCAATATACATTTGGCCGAGCTGTTAACATGGACAGTGATCACAAACCACTTTGTCAAGAAGTCCCTACTCAGTGCGCCTCGCAGATTACAATGCATGCTGTTACAAATACAGCACTATGATTATACAATATGATTCAAACCTGGAAGCTTAATGTACATGGCTGATACATTAAGTTGTGCCTATCTTAGAGAGGCAAGCATAACTACATTCGAACAGGATTAGAGATCGTAAATATGGTTAAATATTTACCGATGACTGATGATCGCTTACTAGACATTGGATGGCACAGATGTGAAGATGAAGCTTTGCAAATTCTGAAACCAACTATAATCGAGGGATGGCCGTTAAAACCCGAGGATAGTCCGTTACTTGACATGATAACGAGAATACATTCATCCCATATTGGACTAGGTGGTTGTTTACATCGTGCTAAGGAATGCCTGATTTTGCAATTGGATTCAGATTTGCCATGCCAGAGACATGCCAAATGTTTGAGAATAGACATTAAAAGCAACCGTTTATTTCGCATGAGGTCCCAGACCGTCCCTGGGCAAAGATTGGAAACGATCTTTGTAGCTTCGAAGGAAATGACTATTTAGTGACTGTGGACTATTTTTCTAACTTTTGGGAAATAGACTATTTGGAATCCACAAAGCCCAAGACTGTTAATCGCAAATTGCGTGCACTATTTTCACGATATGGAATACCTGACGTTGTTATGTCAGACAAAGGACTGCAATTCAGTTGTCATGAATTGACTGTTTCGCAGCCCAGTGGGAATTTGAACATGTGACGTCTTCCATGAATTACCCGCAAAGCATCTGTAAAGTTGAGCAAGCCGTGAAAACTGCAAAGAGACTCGTGCGTGCACATCAGGATAACAAGGACATTTACTTGAGCAGACTAGACTTTAGTAACACTCCGACCGAGGGTATGTCTAGTAGTCCAGCTCAGAGACTTATGAGACGACATACCAAAACTCTCCTACCAACTGCTAGATCACTTCTAAGACCAAATATTCCGAAAACCATTGATCAAGAGATAGAGCGAAACAAATACCAACAACAGAAGTTCTATAACCGTAATGCAAAAGACCTGTGTGAACTTGAAAATGGACAAAATGTGTGGATCGCGCCGAAATTGCAAGACCGTTCGAAAACCTGGACAAAGGGAACTGTAACACAAAAGGTCAACAAGTGATCGTATGAAATGCGTACAGAAAACCGTCAGTGATTAAGAAGAAATAGACGCGACATTAGAATTGCAAACAGGCAAACAGACAATAACATGTTCATAAATCCGGAACACAATGAACCGTTCGAAGAATTCATTCCTAATGATGCTCCAAAACCAGCAGACGACAAAGAAAATTCAACAACATATAGTTCTTTCGCTGAAAATCTGAATCCGTCCGAAGATACATGTGGTGACAATCCAAAGGAAGAAGGACCGCCTATCACATCCACAAGATCTGGTCGCCAAGTGAAGATGCGTGCAAAGTTCAAAGACTTCGACACTGGATAAATGTTTCATTCAATTTTTTGAAATCTACTTAGCCAAATTTGTTTATGGACATTAATTTGTTTAATTTCATTTCTAGTCAATTTCAAAGTTCTAGTCATTTATTTCTTAAGACTTTGAATGTGTAAATTTATTAAAATGTGCTTTTTTTAGGAAAGAAGGATGTAACGATTAGTTTGTTTTGTCTAAACCTATTCTGTAAAACGATTCCGTAATCTGTGTTCACCTCTTCCGGTTTAGTTAATAAAAACTCTACGAGAAATATTAATTGTTTAGCATGAATTACCAATTATAAAAATTAATCAAAAGGACCGGAAACAAACTGTGTCACACCTATTCTCAGAATAGGTGTCCACAAAGTTATATTCCATGTCGCTAAAGACTGTAGAAGACTTTATAAATGAGACACACCAATAACTGTTATTTTCTGGTGACAAAATATTTATTTTATTATTTTTAACCCTTTTCTCAATAAACTTATTACCTTTTGCTTAAAACGAAAATTCATATTTTTCTTCAAAAACCATGTCGCCAGTGACAGTGCCTTTTTGAGAAAATAGTTCATTATAATACCAATCACAACAACAAATATTAAAGCATACATTCCTATGACTAACAACTCTTTCTGTCTAGAATCTATTGACAAATAGTTACTAACAAAATGGTGTAATAAATTTTAACGATAATTTGATGTCGTCAATCATAGGGTAATTTACGTTGCAATTCCATCAAGCCGAGTAGCATAAATTCCTTCTATCTTTCTAATAAATAAAGAAATAGACCTAACCAAATACATACTGTACAAAAAATGCATTAATGTATAGCGAACTAAACTGAAAGTATTAAAAGTTTGATTAGTTGTTGCTGTAGGCTTGTAATTTACGTGATCAGGATTTCACTCATATCAATAGTGGTGTACCATTTGAATTCAATATTGAAATGATCTTTTTAATCAATCGACTAAAACAGGACTAAAGCAAAAATTATAATCCTCATTTGAAGATCCAGAGATTGAATGGAATATAAACAACAACATGATGCGATAACTTAACTTACAGTTTTATAAAAAACAATTAACATTTTCAAAGTTTTTATAAAATTGAAGATAAAAACTTATTTTTCCAATTTTGTGACATTCAATTTAGGTTTTGAATATAATTTTAATGTTCACAAATACATCTGACTCTCAAATATATACTACTTAATCGTATTTTAGAAATGATAACGTTGCTTTCCTGTATTGACAAGGTAATTTGCAAGTTATTTTACTGACATAAAATGCCACTTGACGTTTTATTTTAGATACAAAGGAACAAAATATTTTTAATATACAATATTTAAACAGTGCATAATTTTTTTCAGTAATGGGAAAATCAAAGGCAGAAAAACAGAAAGCCTACAGCGAACGAAAGAAACTCCAAGAAGGTGAAGCCTATCTCAAACGAGAAAGAGAAAGAGTAAAGGGATACTATGTTCCAATTGACGAAATACCACAGAAAAAGGCAAAAGAAAGATGTAAAAAGGTTAGAGAATCGGTTAGACAACACAGGCAAAGTAAGAAATCCGAAACAAATTTGGTAGCAAGTGCTCACACGAATGAGAATCAAAGTGAAGAAGTTTCATCATCAACAGATGTGACGTCAACTACGAGCCCCCAGCCTTTAAAAATAAAACTGCCGTCGATAGCAACTAAAAAGAGAACCAGAACAAGAATGAATCGAGCAAACGCTAAACATCAAAGAACAATAGAAGAACTCAAAAAACAAAATGAAATACTCAACAGAAAGGTTAAAAACCGTTTCCAAAAGATTTTGTACACTCAGTTAACAAAACCAAATCTAAAACAACTATAGGAAATAAACCATCATCCACAGAAACCACACCAAGTACATCAACACTACTAACTCCACGGAAAAGAACAATGATGGAAATCAGAGAAGAAGGTTTGACACCGCGAAAGGTTCCAAAGCGAATCCAAGAAAAACTACTGTTTTCAAATGTTATCACTGAAGAACTGGGTGTAGCATGGAGATCAAACGGAATAAAAGGAAAGAATGTATTGAAGAATTTACTAAACGGAGAGATTATAACGAAATACAAAATGAAGAAATTGTTAGGAGTCAAAACTGGTATAAGACTACATCATTTTGTACCTAAATGCGGTTTCGAAAAAGTTGCACTCCTTTCCAAGAATTCAAAAGAGAGTAGAATCAAGAGAAAAACTACGTCGGGATGTGATCAGGTTTTTACAGAGAGACGCTAATAGTAGGCTAATGCCAGGGAAGAATGATACCAAGAAAACAGAAAACAGAAGCAAATACTGAATGACAGCATGATGTTCTTGCATCTCAAGTTTAAAACAAGCCACCAGTAAAAATCTCACTTGCCACTTTCTGTCGTTTAAGACCAAAGTATATTTGCTTAACAAAACATCTAAGTCGCAATAAATGCCTCTGCCAAAAACACCAGAATATGGCATTAATCCTTAAAAACATGAAAGCATCAGGTGCTAATGTCAAGATAAACCCGGATGAATTTATAAGGCAGCTGAAAGATACTAGTACATCGTTACCGTATGTCCTTTCTGAATTAAAAGATGAAAATGTAAAATATGAACAGTGGAAAAAGGTAGACATGCCGGACGGAAAAAAAGAACAAAGATTATTGAAAAAGAAGAAACAAGAGAGAATTTTATAGCGATTGCCTAAGTTCACGATTTCAAAGAACATGTATCTAGAGTTCAACTTCAATATGCAGCAATCAACAACCTGAAGCAAAATTTGCCAGTAGGACAAGCCATCATTCAGATGGATTTTGCAGAAAACTTCTCTTGTTGTTCAGCCAACGACCATAAAAGTTTATTTGGATGCGAGGCTATCATGAATTTTTTTTAGTCTTGTCATGGCAAGGGGCCATGTGACGGCATAGGGTGAACATCTAAGCGAACAGCTGATCTGGCTATTAGACAAGGTAAAATAACAGTACAGGATGCCCACAAGTACTTCAAAAGTGTTCAGCAGTACCACACAAGCGCTCAGTATATTTTCATTTCTTCAGATGTCAAGAGAGCAGATCAAAATTGTGTGAGGTAAACAAACTTATTAACCCACTAAAAGGTACAATTCAAGTTCATTTTGTTGTTGGTGTTTCGAAAGGCATTATCAAGACCAGCATCACATCATGCTATTGTCAAAGATTGCTTGCCAGGATGTTTTCATGAATACTCAGTTGCAAATTTAATGAAAAGCACAAGACAGAACGAAGTCATGGAAAAGGAAACCACTGCCAAGGACTGAAACCGAAGAAATCGCTCTTGGACAAGGTGAAATAATAGAAATAATTAATGTTAATATCGAGAAAGATGTCTTTGTCGCAACTATTTATGACAAGGCATGCATGTTGGAAAAATAACTGACACCAAAGGGGAGTGTGAGGTTACATTCATGCATCCAAGCACAATGAAAATTACGGGCAAAGCCACATCCAGAAGACAAAATATAGTTGCATATATCCGATATTCTGTGTAACATAAGAGAACCAACGAAAATAGGGCGTAGTGGAAGAAGCTTTGAAATTCATCCAGATGATAATGAAACTGCTCGTGGCTTGCTAGAGGATAGACTCAAAAGTTAAATATTTTAGTATATGCAGAGGATGTTCGTTCAAATGACTTATTAAAATGACATGCTCATAATCATATGGTTGATACTTTATTTTGAAATATAATGCAAAAAGATTGATTTAGGTATTTTTTCCAATAATTTAATTTTCTGAGTAATTTACGTTATTACTCAATTGTGCCGAAAATATTAAAGAGGTTAACTTAAAAAACATTAATTAATATATAGGGTGTTTTTTAACAGAACATTTATCAAAATTTAAAAAGGGGCTCTTTTTAGAAAAAATTTTGGAGTTAAATTAAATTGTGTTATAGAATGTAATTTACGTTACTTTTTTCTTCATTAAGAATGTTTCTATTGAAACGGTTCTAAGTGCTCCAAATGGTTTCCTTACAATAAAAGACTTTGTACAAAATGTTTGATGTGCTGTAGACAAAAATTAGTTGGACATTAAAGTAGTGTAAAATACCTTATGAATTTGTGTAAATTATGTTATGATTTGTTCAGTGTTGAATGAATTTTAGAGTTAAATAAATGAATTTATTGAAAGATATGTGGTATTCTTTTAAATCAATAGTATTATGTAATGTTGGAGTTGGAAGTCCACTACTAAACAGTTAATAAGGGTTGGAATTGACAAAACTAAGCTTTTTGTTGGTGTTTTCTTAAGAAATTTGGTTTTGGAATCCATTGCAAAAAGTTAGGTGACCCTTAAGAAAAAAGAATCGTATTATATAAATGATGAAAAATTGGACATCTGTTATTTGATAAATTTATGTTTAGAAAAGTATCAATGAACCTAGATATTAAAATTTGTTAATAGAAATGGGGCTATATGGGTAAAACGTAGATTAAATGTTATTCTATACCCTATTAGTGAAGACCAATTTTCAAAATCAAGTTAAAGAGTTGGAGATCTGATGTTTTTTCATTTTGAATCATCAAACATTTTGCTTCCGACAGAGATGAAAATGTTTTCAATATTTGAAAATGATTTTTTCCTAATTGTAATCCATAACGTGCACACTTATATTGAGAATAATGGTCAGCTTTTACTATGGATTAATGTAGTGACATGGTGAGTGCAACTGATCACCGATATCGAATAATTCATTTACTATTCTTGTGTCACAAACACCAAAATATCTTTTTCAATATATTTGTATTAGTTAGAAATTGTTATATTTAATTTAACTACTTGTATTTTATTTACAAAACTTGTACATGCCATTCTCCCAAACTTAAAAATTTTAATAGATGGCGCCACTCTGCAAATCTGTACATAGACAAAGCACACTCTTTTGTGTTGATTTTCATTTAATTAAACACGTAAAAAATAGAATGCAAAACCGTATGAAATGACCACCACACGATCGCACAAAATAATCATTAAATCACTTCAATCACAATAACGTCGTCAAATATTAATAGACTGGTGCCACTGTCAGTACCACATTTGTCAGTTCAGTGAACAACTATTGTGAGGATTGCCAAATATCGCGTTGATTTCCAATATTAGTTTAAATCGTAATATTAGTTATCAGTTATGCAGGAAATGAGACATAATACGAAAGGACATGTATAGTAAAGTCGTTCAAGATAAATGTGGTGCAAAGATTCATGTAACTAATAGATTCCTCCAATTTGACCTATATTTTACGAGCGTAAGGTTTTATTACATGCCGGTCAAAGTAGTTTCTATGTATTTGAGCGTTAGCAAGGTGAAAGTTTGCTACGCAACCTTCCCAAAAATGACAGGCAAGACATGTAACCTTATTGTAACTATTTGGCCAGCATACTGACTGTCCAACTATCTCTAGTTTAAAGAATATTCCCAAAAATCTAAATCCTTTGGCCCTGTTGCTTCCATTATGTATACTTGCTTGATTGGCCTGATGTTTCATTTATTTCCAGCGAGAAGTATTTCAGCTATATTCAAGATGAGGAGAAGTTAACAAACACACCTTCAATATGTGTACAAACTTTATCCTAAATACATATTAAAGTTTGTTTTTGCATACAAAAACCATGTCTCCCTCATTCCCGTGTGGATTTTCAGCAAAAATCTAATTTCAAAATCCCATACCTGCCACAAAATTTTGAGGATAGAAATTTCCTGGTAATAAGCACAACTACATATGGCGTACTTGCTATGTACCAAGTTTGGTAAAATTTGGTTTAGTAGTTTCAGAGGAGTTGAGCGAAAACCATGATTTATGAGGAAGTTTTGGAAAATATTAAGTTCAAAGGGCCATAAGTCCAACAAAATTTTAAGGATCAAAATTTCCTGGTAATATGCACAATTACATATTATACCTGTTACATACCAAGTGTCTTAAAATTTGGTTGAGTAGTTTTGGGGGAGTTGAGCGGAATAACTTTGTGATGGACAGGATAAAAAAAGTGGGGGGAGACAATGCTGTAGTTTAAAAATGAAAGAGAAGATAACCAGCATGTAACTTAACCTCAGTTATATGGTATGAAAACTGACTATGTGTAGTTTTAATATTTCACAAAAATCAAAATCCTTTGACCCTACACACCTCAATTATGTGTTCTAGTACTAGTATTCTACCAAATAAGAACACAGTAGCTTTGAAAATGCTTCTAAATATACAAACTGTAGCTCAAAAAATGAAGACGCTAGCCAGACAAGACATCAAGTGGTGACAAAAGCTCACTAAGACCTTCAGTCTAGGTGAGCTAAAAATTATGAAAATAATGAAACTAGATATAAGTGAGATGGTATCCCTATCTGTGGGTCCAGTGAAGTCAATGTCAAAGGTCATCAACCATGGTATGCAACAAATATTATCTTGATATTATCTATCCACATCCCAAATATCTAAAGCCCTACCTCAAAAGATAACCAGAGGCTCTTAAGAGCCTGTATTGCTCACCAGATTTTATAGGCAATGAAGATGGCATTTCCCTGATGTTAAAGTAAGTCCTGTAATTTTCAATAAACTTTAAATAGGACCATCCAAACAATATTACTAGAAAGCTTTGTTTCATTGGTTAACCCGTTGTATAGAGAAGATTTTTTTTATTTGCCATTGGGTCCTATGTTAAACTAAGTCCTGCGGCGGTGGCGGCCATTTTGAATTTCCAATTGCCATAAAAAACATAAACTATAAAAAGGACCATCCAAACAAAATTGCTAGTAAGTTTTTGTTTCCATTGATTAACCGGTTTCAGAGAAGAAGCCTTTAAAAGCTTTTTCCCATAGGGTCCTATGTTAAACTAAGTCCTGCGGTAGTGGCCATTTTGAATTTCCAATTGCCATAAAAAACATAAACTTTATAGAGGACCATCCAAACATTATTGCTAGTAAGTTTTTGTTTCCATTGTTTAACCGGTTTAAGAGAAAAAGCCTTTAAAAGCTTTTTTCCATAGGGTCCTATGTTAAACTAAGTCCTGCGGTAGCAGCCATTTTGAATTTCCAATTGCCATAAAAAACATAAACTTTATAGAGGACCATCCAAACAATATTGCTAGTAAGTTTTTGTTTCCATTGTTTAACCGGTTTCAGAGAAAAAGCCTTTAAAAACTTTTTCCCATAGGGTCCCATGTTAAACTAAGTCCTGCGGTAGCGGCCATTTTGAATTTCCAATTGCCATAAAAAACATAAACTTTATAGAGGACCATCCAAACAATATTGCTAGTAAGTTTTTGTTTCCATTGATTAACCGGTTTCAGAGAAAAAGCCTTTAAAAACTTTTTCCCATAGGGTCCTATGTTAAACTAAGTCCTGCGGTAGCGGGCATTTTGAATTTCCAATTGCCATAAAAAACATAAACTTTATAGAGGACCATCCAAACAGTATTGCTAGTAAGTTTTGTTTTGATTGGTTAAACGGTTTCAGAGAAGAAGCCCTTTTAAACTTTTTTCTCATAGGGTCGAATGTTAAACCAAGTCCTGCGGTGGCGGCCATTTTGAATTTCCGATTGGAATAAAAAAACATTAACTTTATAGAGGACCATCCAAACAATATTGCTAGTAAGTTTTCTTTCCATTGGTTGACCGGTTTCAGAAAAGAAGCCTTTCAAACTTTTTCCCATAGGGTCCTATGTTAAATTAAGTCCTGCGGTGGCAGCCATTTTGAATTTCCAATTGCCATAAAAAACACAAACTTTATAGAGGACCATCCAAACAATATTGCTAGTAAGTTTTTGTTTCCATTGATTAACCGGTTTCAGAGAAGAAGCCTTTTAAAACTTTTTCCCATAGGGTTCTATGTCAAACTAAGTCCTGCGGTGGCCGCCATTTTGAATTTCCAATTCCCATCAAAAACACAAACTTTATAGAGGACCATCCAAACAATATTGCTAGTAAGTTTTGTTTTGATTGGTTAAACGGTATCAGAGAAGAAGCCCTTTTTAACTTTTTTCCCATAGGGTCCTATGTTAAACTAAGTCTTGAGGTGGCGGCCATATTGGTTTACCAATCAAAATAAAAAACACAAACTTCGTAAAGGTCCATCCAATGAACATTATGGCCAAGTTTGGTTTCAATTGGCCAAGTGGTTTCAGAGAAGAAGATTAAAATGTAAAAAGTTTACAGACGCCGCCGCCGCCGCCGACGACGACTCCGACGGACGCAAAGTGATAACAATAGCTCACATGACCCTTTGGGTCAGGTGAGCTAAAAAAGTTATAGCCCGCACGATTAGTTCTGGACGGACGGACAGAATGATCACTATAGGGCGTCACCACTAAGTGGCTTGGCCATAAATTCAAAACAGTTTTTATTTTACCCTGTTAATTGACCACATCCATAATTTTTCTTAATGTTCCATATAACTACCATACTGGCAATAGTATTATTTGTGCACTATTTGGTCTAAATGTGTAAAAACAGCTTATGAGAACAGGCTATAGACATGAATGATGATAACAGATACAAAGCAGGTTATTGAGTATAAGCTGTTCAGAAATTTAAAATATTCCTTATAATTTCATTTTAACTATAAAACTTGACTATTTTATTAGTAAAACATTGATGACATTATGAGAATTTTAATGGCATAAGAATTGGTCATGTTATATCTTGTAACATGGATTTTCCCCATTTGAATTTGCCAATCAGATTTCAGCTTACAATCAAATAATTTTTTTTTTTATATGCTTCATCAAGTCATGCTTCTTGTAATCATTTCTAGGTGAACATTGCAAATGTAGCGGATTTCTCCGTTGATTGCCAGTTCTCAGGATGATTTACTTAAATAATTATAGACATTTCAGTTCCATATGTTTAATTTGTCATATGACGTTAAACATTCCACGAGTTATTAAATACATAAAGTTTTATGAGTGTGGTGTTAACCGTGTCTCACCTCTTTTATAATAATTCTTTTCAGAGCAAAAACCAAAAGCTGGCTTCGTCTGCTACGTTCTGAGTCCGAGTGCCCGGCCGGGGCATATACATCAAAATGAAGAGATATCCCGGCCGGTTCCCAATCCAGACCATACCCCGGATGTTAATAAAAACTACCACACTTATTAACAAACATTTATATGCAAATAAAATCAAATGTAAAAAAGATATTGGAAGCATTGTAACATTCAAACGATATCATCACCCTAACATTTCAAGACTCAAATATTACATAATGATGACAAGATTTGTGTACTGCCCTCAAACTTCCACTAAATATGCTTTAAAATGTATACAAATACATACCAATAAACATTTTCATCCATTATCACATAAGCTAATGCTAGCACACTCAATGTGTAGAAGGCACAGTCTCTAAATAAAGGCCACCAATTCAAATTTACAACCTATAACATATTCATAACCAGGTTTATTCATCTTAGTTTCAAAAGACTAAATGTTGGAGTTTAAATAACAGACTGTGATAGCACACATATAAACAATCCTTATGAAGAAGATTTAGACCAAGGTTTAAAATTAGTTTAATCTTCAATTTACTTGTTAGCTTATTTGAATTGAAATATTAACATCACTTTCAACCATTTTTGCAGCTATTATGGTATACAGTTTTTATCGGGAGGGGAAGCAGTGTGATTACTGGTTTTCAAGAAAACTGGAAATCCTTGTCAACTATGTTTAAAGTTGAGTGCAAAATCCTCAGACTAGAACTAACAAGGCAACTCTTGACAAGCTGGTGATCATTAGTAGATAGCTGTCTAGGCAATTCACTCAGCCACAGAGGCCGGCACTTTCTGGCCCTGTCAAGTGGTTACTGTAGTAATTTATTATTACTGTCATTTTTCCTGCCAGAGGTAGGGGATTTGCACCAAGCATTCTGGATATCAATTAAAACTGCATAAGGAGATGAAAAATTGACAAAAGTAGCTGTAAACCCAATTTAAATACACAAAACCAGCCACTAAGGCCCCAACTTAATTTCTTATATAAAACACATTATTTAACTTAAGTTCTGATACAAAACAAAATTAACTAAACCTAAAAATTAAAAATTAAATTGGATTAATGGATGAGTAATATCTGTGACAGAACAAACCAAATTTTTTATTAAATGTTCACATTTATGACAAAATCTTGCACCTTAAATGGTTAATTGTTTTACTTACCATGCCAGCAAACAAAGCACAAATACTTATAACAAACATAATATTATACACAGCTGAACCAACTACTGTACCTAGGCCTATATCATCCTGTAAATAAAAATAGTAACAGTGACATTACAGCAAACACAGTATCAGATTTACTTACACAATCGTGTGAATAATTCAGAAATCAGAAGTCCATTATTTCAGGTAAGGATAATAGAAAAATGTTCTATACAAGAAGTATGTTTTGTATCAGAAGGTTAAATAAAGATGATCCAAGTATGCTCCACACATTCTGCACTTAACAGAGCAGCAAACTTGATCAGAGTGGTACAAAGGTGGAATAGTGAGGTTAATTTTCCTACCCATCAATGGTGCTATAACACTACTTAATTATTGGTTCAGAACAATCATCAAAACCTACTAAATGATATAAGATTTTAATTTGGCAATGCATAAATCTAGAGAAAATAATCAATTTTCAAATCTGATAATTTTTTTCTTGGTTTCACAAAGTGTACATACAGAAAACCTCACAAATGTGGTCACAATCAGACAAAGCAACAAACAATATTTAGAAAAACTTTTCAGTTGTTTTGGGGTGTTTTTTTTTCTGTTAAGAAAATCTAGTTTATCTTAATCAATACAGACAGTTTCCATGATTCATACATTTAAATCACTTACCAACATTTAATTGTAATCTAATAAATAAAACTAGAGGCTTCTAGGAGCCTGTATCCCTAACCTGCTGAACCTGAAACCAACTTAACAACTTTGCAATAATATTTGATGTTTTAAAGGTTATAACTTTTCCTAAGGAGCATGCAAAATATCAGGTCTCTACATGCTATAGTTAGTAAACTGTGACGGAAATTATTGTTACAGACGGACAAGGGTAAATAGTATACCCCCTCTTCTTTAATGCAAGGGTATTAAAATTTTGAAGATCTTGCTCATATGAATAATTTTGCATGGAAAAGTTTTTTCTCACTAATAAGACAGCGTGGTACCTATTTTTAGCTGGGTAAGATAAGAATTTCACACTCCTTTTCCCGTAAAAAATGTATTGCGACATCAACTGTTGGTTCAGCAATAAAAATTATAAAATATTTGTATTAGATATGTTGGTTTACTATGCCTTTTTAAATATTAACATGAAAACAACATATCTGAGCTTCATGACCCAATTTATGCCACAAATGATAGGGGAAAACATCAAAACATGTGACTGGAGATTACGTTCAGGGTAGATAACTCTATTTGTTGCCATCTTTTAATAAAACAGAACTGGATTTTTTTTTAAAGAATTAGATTCAAACACCGGTGGTTGGGCAAGACGTGAAAATCTCAGACACCCGCGTGAAAGATTTCTTTTGGTCTCCAACTCGGAAGAGCCTCGTTGGAGACCAGAAATCTTTTCACTTGGGTGTCTGAGATTTTCCCGTCTTGCCCTCCCACCAGTGTTAGATGCTATATTTGTCTAGCTATTATGGTTTATGAAGATATTGAGGTAAAATTGCAAAAAATTTTCATGATTCAGGGAAATAATTCCTACAAGATGTCATCAATCAACTTCAACTCAATGGAAAGTTTTGCAGAATTTGATTTTTGGTGCATATGATGCTGGGGAAGGAGGGTCACTTTGGATTTGAATATCTGTATCTTTTATGATTTTTTTTAACTATTATGCCAAAAACTATATATTGAGCCCCTGTTTCATTTTTAGCCATGGTGCCCATGTTGGTTGGCAACCATAATTTGTGCAATCTTGGTAGAGAACATCCTGAAACTAGATATTACTGAGATGGTACCCTCCTCTATGAGCCCCGATGACCTTGAGGTCAAGGTCAAAGGTCATCAACCATGATATGCGACACATCACCTTGATATTTTTTACCCAAGTACCAAATATCAAAAGCCTATCTCTAAAAATATAAGAGATATAGCTCTGACACGATTAGTTTCGAATGGATGGACGGACGCACAGACTGATCACTACAGAGCGTTCGCCACAAAGTGGCGGGGCCCTCATAGAGTGTGCAAAGTTTAAAAAGCAATCCCTCTAGTACATGTAGTTTTGAAAAGAAGATTTTAAGAAAAGGATGAAAACTTAATGAAACATAGTTAAGGGGCCATTACATACTGCTAGGGAGTGTTTTACAAATTTAAGCCTACAATCATTTTTGCATATCTAAATGTCAGAGCTAACTTTTTTTCTCGTTGTGTATTATGAATATTAGTGCAGCCTAAATGTGAGCATCACACATTTTATTATGTTAATTCTGGGCACCCTAAAAGACCCTCTGCATTACAGTTTTGATGTGATGTCTTTTTTAATCTGTAAGTGACATCACATACTAGTAAATTTCAATTTAAAATACAGGGTTTCAGACATGGCCAAAAATTTTTTCGAAATTTTTGTTGTTATTTATAAACAAAACACTTAATTTTGATCAATATGAAGTTCATTTTTCAGTCTGTTTAAATTAATTTTTATACTTTTCTTCAATATTTTCTGTGGATAGCTCAGCTACCATCTAAAATGGTTTGTTCATAAAGATAATTTTTACGATTTTGACTGCAAATTGCACATATCACAATTCTGAGGATTAAAGGGAAATTACTCGCTCCAAGGGGTTGTTGTACAATTTCAACTAAATGAAGAGTTTTGTATAGCTTTTGATGCTCATGAAGGTCACTTAAGTTTTCCTCTATCTATTATACTTTTTTAACTTAAGCAAAAAACCACATTTTGACCTCCCTTTTTCTAGTTTTACTCACGTTAACCATGTTGATTGATTGGTGATGATTTGTGGACATTTTAATGATGATGTGTACACAAACAGTCCTTCAGTGGTTTGGATAAGATATGTAACAGACAGACAACTGACACCATCTGACAATAATAGCTCACATTACCCTTGGGTCATGTGATCTATAACAAAAGTTATGCCAAAAAAATGTATTTGTTATTTGAAGTAAACAAGAGTAATTATTGCCTAGTAAAGAAATATTCTTAATAGCTAGACCATTTTCAACTTAAATTTTTCTTACCCATTTGACCGTTATGTTCTATTTTAAGCCACTGTTGCCATGTTGATTGGTCAGTGACCATGATTTGTGCAATCTTGGTAGACGACATTTTAATGATTATGTGTGCAAAGTTTTAAAGGAAATCCTCAGTGGTTTTTTCGGAGAAAAAGAGTTTTCAAAAAAAGTTAACTGACGAACAAAGTATGCCATGTGACAAGAACAGCTCTTAACGTCTAAATTAAATAAAATAAAACACTTCATCTCCTGCTCCTGTAAAGGCAGTGAATCAGGGTATCACCTGGTATGGGAAATAAATGTCTAATTAACTAGTCTTATAGGTAAACAAATGACCAAACACTTTAGTAATATCAGTATATTTTAATATTTATCTGTATATAATGTATATTATAGGATTAAACACTGGGTTTTAGGAAATTATCAATGTGTAAACTCCAGCGACTCACTCACAAACTAAATGAAGTCCGAAGGACTTTATGTCAAGTTTGTGAGAGAGTCGCAGGAGTTTACACATTGATAATTTTGTAAAACACAGTGTTTAGTCATTATAATTTTGTGAAATAATCGTTGTGTTTTTTAAAACAGCAAAACAGTTACAGAAACCCATCTAGACCTCAAAACATACTTAGGCCAGAAAGCGTAGGGGTATGCAAAACATAGTACCAAAGGATTCGTGGTTCTGTAGGTATTGATAGGGAAAAAAACAAAATGAAACACTAAATTGTATTTATATTATATTTTATTTGAAATCTCAATCAATTTAATTGGAAATCATTGGGGCAGAGAAAACATTGTCCCCTCTCCCTGACGATATGCTAGGAGGATGCCATCTTGTTTACATTGGATACTGAAATTAGTCCGCTCAGAGGAAATATCGATATATAAATTATCTGAGAAAAAGCCATTTAAGTGTTTTTATCCAATCAAGCACTTAATATAAATAAGTTACAGCATGAATAGATTTATAATGTTATAATTATAATTTATAATTTTGGACCATATTTTGCATTTAAACAATAAAAAAACAGGGCACTCACTTAATGTCACCAGCTTTAAAGCACTCTTATATAAAAGTGTTCTAAATATTTTGTTTCAAGTCAAGTGGACATAAATAAAGTGTGGCCCATCCAGGCACCCCCGTGTATTATAGCTTAAGTATTTATTTCTGTAAGCTTTCCACCAGAAAAGGGCAGTTAAAAATATCACAAGGTAAAAAAATATAAATATTGGTTAAACAGTTTAATGAATTATAGTTTTCTGCCTACTGTCAAATGGATTAAAAACTGGTAAATTTAACCTGGTGAATTTGTTGACACAGCAAAAATTTTTCTCTGCATAGAAGTCAAAAGTGAAACTTGGATTCATCATTGTAGTTATTTTTTAAACATAAACATATTAACATTCCATAATATCTTCCAAGGCAACTTTTGATGTAGAAGTTTTTGTTTACAGTTTGACATTTTTAGTAACAATGAGCTAACTAACTATCAGTCATAAAACATCACTGGAACCCAAGAAAACAAATTAATGTATGACCTGAAACATCACAAACTGTTTCATTCATAATTGTTTAAAGCTCAGTTTTCCATGCACTTACAAATATACTAAAATAAAAAAAAAATGTTTCTAGATTTCAATTTTGCAAGTTTTAAGAATCCCAGCATTAAATCAGAGGATTCATTATATTTTCATCTATATGCTATCTTTGCTAATAAAAATACCGTTGTGATGTAAACAAATAATTAGGATATTATAACCTGAAAGATTATTAAATATGATATACATTGAAAATATCCAAACAAAAAAAAACTTACACATGAAAAAAAACTAGACAAAGTGGATCTAGCGATCGCTGATACCCCCGCTTTTGTGAAAATTTCGTGGATTGTGACCTTGAAATTGGATGGATTTCCACCAAAATCAATAGGCTTCTTACCAACAAAATATATAAGAATATTTTACAGTTTCATTAAAATCAGATGAAAACATTTTGAGTTATTTTCAGGAAACAACTTTTTGTAAAAATTTCTAACATTTTTCGTGGACTGTGACCTTGAAATTTGACAGATTTCCCCCAAAATCGATAGGCTTCTTACCAACCTGATATATAACAATATCCCAAAGTTTCATTCAAATCACATGCAAACTTTTTGAGTTATTATCCGGAAACAACTTTTTTGTAAAAATTTCTAACGTTTTTCGTGGACTGCGACCTTGAAATTTGATGGATTTCCCCCAAAATCAAAAGGCTTTTTACCAACCTGATATATAACAATATCCCAAAGTTTCATTCAAATCGGATGCAAACTTTTTGAGTTATTGTCCGGAAACAACTTTTATGTTAAAATTTCTAACGTTTTTCGTGGACTGTGACCTTGAAATTTGACGGATTTCCCCCAAAATACTTTTTGAGTTATTGTCCGGAAACAACTTTTTTGTTAAAATTTCTAACGTTTTTCGTCGACTGTGACCTTGAAATTTGACGGATTTTCCCCAAAATCGATAGGCTTCTTACCAACCTGATATATAACAATATCCCAAAGTTTCATTCAAATCGGATGCAAACTTTTTGAGTTATTGTCCGGAAACAACTTTTTATGTTAAAATTTCTAACGTTTTTCGTGGACTGTGACCTTGAAATTTGACGGATTTCCCCCAAAATCGATAGGCTTCTTACCAACCTGATATATGACAATATCCCAAAGTTTCATTCAAATCGGATGTAAACTTTTTGAGTTATTGTCCGGAAACAACTTTTTTGTTAAAATTTCTAACGTTTTTCGTCGACTGTGACCTTGAAATTTGATGGATTTTCCCCAAAATCGATAGGCTTCTTACCAACCTGATATATAACAATATCCCAAAGTTTCATTCAAATCGAATGTAAACTTTTTGAATTATCATCCGGAAACCAAATGTGGACGGACGAACGGACGGACGGAAGGACGGACGGACGGACGGACATGAGGACCACTATATACCCCCGACTCTGTCGAGCGGGGGTATAAAAAAGAATACAGTCAAACCTGTCTTAAGAGATCTTTTAAGAGAAATTGTAAAACAGGTCACTTAAGACAGGGGTCATGATGTTGGCATACCAGTCAACACAGTCATAATGTCAGCTTGTGAAAGAGTAAATTGTACAAATGTATTGTTTGTTTTATTAAGTAGAAAGTGACATTTATTTTATGTTATAAAGAAAATAAAAAATATACAACAATCATGTGCGTATTGATTTCCAATTGTATTAACGCAGGTCAACTTTATTCCCACATTTAAGTGTTGTATTTTTCTTTGTACTGTTTTAACTGGTTTCCTTGTGTTTTAACAATAGGCTTTATGTAGAAAGTGCAAGTCGGTTTAGAATCACTAAACACGGTTTCATATTGATTATTCCCCTTTGTAAAACATGGTCGTTAGTAGCGTAAGATTGATTGATTGATTGATTAATGGTGTTTAACGCCCGAGCAGCGTTAAACACCATTAATCAATCAATCAATCAATCTTACGCTACTAACGACCATGTTTTACAAAGGGGAATAAGACAGGAAGTCATTATATAAAGGTAAAATGAATGGGAAAATGCTGGGGAGGAATAAACACAGTCGCATAACACAGAAAGTCGTTATATGCAGGGGGTCGTTAAGACAGGCTTGAATGTATATCCTTCAAAAACAGATTTATTTTTATCTAACCTTTTCAATATTTCTAAAAATTTTTTTACTAATATTAAAAATTACATAAAGGAAAGAGCTGCAACTAAATCAGATAAATATTAACTAAATCCACCATTGTATGTATTTTTATCTACTACTTATTTACATTACATTTGCTGTACAAATGTAAACTCAATTGAAGTCTTTCACTGTTCATATTTCTAGAAAATCAACAAATTGCTTTTCCATTTCAGTTATTTTCATGAAAGAAGCAAAAATGTGAGTTCTAATATGACATCTGTTACATTTCATGACAATTACATATTCCATGTATACAAAAACTAGGAGGATTTTAGTTATAGATTTTCAATAGACACTACATAGGTGGCAGTTTGATGACATATACAGATGTCGTCAATGTCACTATGCATTGATTATCTTTATAAAAGTCTTTTTATTACTTCTTTATTTGGATGTAAGAAAACTAGGCCTCTCGGGTGTAATAAACTAATGTTACTGAACTATCGATTGTGTATGAACATTGTCAGTTTTCAAGATATTCTTTTTATAAGTTTGCTGGCTTCATTTAATGGTGTAGGTGGAGTTGGGGATAAGAGATGGGAACCCCTTGACAAAGTCCATGTTTTTCTAAGGGAAACCCCAAGAATCATTCCAATTAAAATGTAAAATATCAAGTGCAGGATGGGACTATGTGGCAAAGATTCAGCGAAAGTTTCGTTAAATTCCATTCAGTGGTGTAGGTGTAGTTGGATAAGAGATGGGTCTTTACATCAGAAATGGGGGCCTCGGTGGCCGAGTGGTCAAGGTAGTTCGTCTACTATTGATCACGTGGTCTGTCAACACGGAGATTGCGGGTTCGATTCTCACTGCAGGCTGGGTGTACTCGACTCCAATCTTAATTGACAAGGATTGCCAGTTTTCCTACCGCAGGTCGGGGGTTCTCTCCGGGTACTCCGGCTTCCTCCCCCAATAAAACCTGGACGCCATGAAATAGCTGAAAAATTGCTGAAAGTGGCGTTAAAACACCATTCAAACAAACAAACAATACATCAGAAATCAAGTAATTTTTAAAATGTTCAAACGAAGGTAAACAGACAGCTTGAGCTGTTCATTCACCTCATCGTTCTGATATTATTGATATAAATTTATAACATGTTGGAAATGATTTTTGAAATTGTTTAAGACATTATTCATATGAACATTTTATTTAAATGTCATAAAATCTTACAAGAAATGTAGGCCTTTGAGAACTTATGGGACAATTTCCTATATTAATTGTATTTCCATGTGCTATGACTTCAACACAAATTAACAATTTGTGCTCTGTGCTGATTTTCTAATTTGTTCAAGATATTATCATGAGTATTGACATAAGCACTTTATCTAAATGTAGGATTAAGAGCACAAAAAACACAATTTCAATATTATTTTAAAAAAAGCGGCACCATGAGCAGATGATATGAGTGCAAAAATACAGACAAGAGCTAAACAATTCATAGATGCATAATTCTGTCTGAAAAGATGAGACAGAATCACATCTATAGATATCTACATTGTCCCATTAATTTTAAGAAAGAAATGAAAGCTTTCTTGAGTTAAAAGTCTGCAAACTAAAAAAAAGATTTTTTTTTTAAATTATTATATATAATTTTAAACCAAAGACTCTTAAGACCCTTTATCATTCCCATGATTTTATAGGCAATGAAGATGGCATTTCTTTGAACATGCTGAAGTTAATTTAGGTCCTGTAATTTTCAATAAATTTTAAAGAGGACTATCCAAACAATATTGCTAGTAATTAAGTTGTGTTTCCATATGTTAACTGGTTTCAGAGAAGAAGCCTTTTAAATCTTTTTCCCATAGGGTCCTATGTTAAACTAAGTCCAGCAGTGGCGGCCATTTTGATTTTCGGATTGGCATAAAAAACATAAACTTTAAAGAAATCATTCAAACAATATTGCTAGTAAGTTTTGTTTCCATAGTTTAATTGGTTTCAGAGAAGAAGCCTTTTAAATCTTTTTCCAATAAGGTCCCATGTTAAACTAAGTCCTGCTGTGGTGGCCATTTTGAACTTCTGATTAGCATAGAAATCATAAAGAGGACTATCCAAACATTATTGCTAATAAGTTTTGTTTTGATTAGTTAACAGGTTTCAGAGAAGAAGCCTTTTAAAAATATTTTCACATAGGGTCCTATGTTAAACTAAGTCCTGCTGTAGCGGCCATATTAGTTTTCCAATCCAAATAAAAAACACAAACTTTGTAAAGGTCCATCAATGAACATTATATAGCTAACTTCGGTTTCAATAGGCCAAGAAGTTTCAGAGAAGAAGATTAAAGTGTAAAAAGTTTACAGATGCCAACAACAATGACGACACGACAGACACAAAGTGATGACAATAGCTTACCCGACTAAAAAGTCGGAATATTACCAAAAAATTAAGAGAGCTCACATCTATCAAAACAAGTGTGGACACAGAAAAACGTCACGCCTGCAATCCGCATCAGTAACAAAAATAAATTACTTCATAAGAATTACGTAAATAGCATTATTATCAGCAGCAGCCTGTATACCAAATATTGTCATCCTACCATGCATAGCTACACCGAGAAACTGCCGTAACCCAAAAACTTTAACGTTGTCGCTGGACCATGAAATTGAGGTCAAGGTCAGGTGACACCTACCAGACAGTCATGTACTAGTCATCAGCATCCTATATACCAAATATTGTCATCCTACCATGTGTGGTTACAGAGGAACTGTCGTAACCCCAAAATTTTAACGTAGTCGCTGGACTGTAAAATTGAGGTCAAGGTCAGGTGACACCTACCAGACAGTCATGTACTAGTCATCAGCAACATATAAAGTTATAAACCAAATATTGTCATCCTACCATGCGTAGTTAGAGGAACTGCCATAACCTAAAACTTTAACGTAGTCGCTGGACCATGAAATTGAGGACAAGGTCAGGTGACAGGTGACTGACTGGCAAGTACTCATTATAAGCTACATTTGGACCAAATTTGATGGACCTAGGGCTTGGGCTTACAAATATATGAAGCAAGATGTCCAAGTGTTTACGCTGCCACCGCCGGATTCCCATACATATGTCTCGCCTCCAGCAACGAGACAATAAACAATTCAACAAACAATAAATATAACTGATGAAAGCATTTTTGAGTTATACATGTAGTGTGAAAACCAAAAAAAAATCCCCACCATTTTTCACAAACTAAGTTCCATAGTCACGATAAATCATAATTTTACTAAAATCTAAAGTAAGCTCGCACCTATCAAAATAAAAATATTCCCCAAACTTTCCAGAAAATTCATGAAAGCGTTTTTGAGTTATAGTCGGAAAAAAAACCTTTTTCATCAACAAAGTCCCATAACTCTATTAGGATAAATCAGAAATTTACCAAAACGTTTACTAACCATATGTTTGTGCAGTTTAAAGAAAATCTGTGAAGGCAATTTTAAGATACAGTGTAACATTTAGACAGCAGACAGACAATTATATACTATAATAAACCCATCATAGATAAAATTCCAAGGAACATAACTACCGCAAAAGTGATTGTTCAGGTCTTAAATTTTTTTTTTTAAAAATTGAAGAATGTATCCATGGGACACGGATGAGCCCACTAAAGGAAGTCCCAAACAGGAAGTAGTTGTCCAACAGGTCTGAAAGTCGCTTAGGACCTACAACTTGTGATACTTAACCAACCTGCCAAATTTCAAATTGTTCTAATGTACGGTTTCTGAGTAAAGCTTGACGGAAATTGTCATACTCGTGTTAACACATTTTCAAATCGGCCTGGGTCGAAAACAGGAAGTAGTTGTCCGACAGGTCTGAAAGTCGCTTAGGACTTACAACTTGTGATACTGAACCACCCTGCCAAATTTCAAATTGTTCTGATGTATGGTTTCTGATAAAAGCTTGAAGGAAATTTTCACACTCATGTTAACACATTTTCATATCAGCCCAGTCCCAAACAGGAAGTAGTTGTCCGACAGGTCTGAAAGACGCTTAGAACGTACAACTTGTGATACTGAACCACCCTGCCAAATTTCAAATTGTTCTGATGTACGGTTTCTGAGAAAAGCTTCACGGAAATTTTGTAAGGACGTACAGACGGATGGACATGAGTAAACGTAATGAATAGATGACCAAAACAAATAACAGGAAATCAGAGATTTAGAGTTTGTTATGTAGAAACCAATTGCAGTAAATCAACAGAAGCCATATTATGACTTACCTTTGCAATAAATACAGCAATAACTGATGTGGCTAACTCTGGAGCTGAGCTGCCGGCAGCCATCAATGTTGCTCCAGCAACATCTGATTGTATATGGAGAACTGAAACATATAACTATTTAGTTTAATGATATTGTAAATATAAATACTAAAACTAATATATAGTTTAACAAATACATAGTTAGTAGACAGTAAACTATTATTGGGCACCTCAGTGGCAGAGTGGTTAAAGAAGTTCCTATACTATTGATCACCTGGTCTGTCAACACTGAGGTTGGGGGTTCGGGTTTCATTGTGGGCAAGGTGTACTCAATTCCAACCTTAATTGACAAGAATTTCCAGTATTCCTACCAAATGTCTAGGGTAATCCCCGGGTACTCTGGTCAACTCCCTCAGTAAAAACTGGACGTCATGATATAGCTGAAAAATTGCTAAACATGGCATTAAGCATCATTTAAACAAACAAAAAACAAAAAAAAAGCCCCCAACAAAGTGTGGTAGTGTTATCAGACAATTTAAAGTACAGCTGAATCAGTGCTATCAGACAATTTAATGTACTGCTGAATCAGTATAATGGACAGGCAGGTACAATACATTATACATTATACATTATACATTACCAGAGGATCTTAAGAGCCGGTATGGCTAACCTGATTTTATATGCAATGAAGATGGCATTTTCCTGATATTAAGCATAGTCCTGTAATTTTCAATAAACTTTAAAGAGGAAACAATATTGCTAGTAAGTTTTGTTTCCATTGGTTAATCGGTTTCAGAAAAAATTTCCCATACGGTTCTATGGTGACGGCAATTGTGAATTTAAATTGGCAATAAAAAAACAATAACTTTAAAGAAGACCCATAAACAATATTACCAGTAAGTTTTGTTTCCATTGGTTGAAGGGTTTTAGAAATGAAGACTTTTAAACTTTTTCCGATAGGGTCCAATGTTAATCTATGTCCTGCTGAATTTCCGATTGGGATAAAAAAAGATCATCCAAACAATATTGCTAGTAAGTTTTGTTTCAAGTGGTTAACCAGTTTCAGAGAAGAAGCCTTTTTTAAACTTTTTCCCATAGGGTTCAATGTTAAACCAAGTCCTATGGTGGTGGCCCTATTGAATTTCCGATTTAGATAAAAAACCATAAACTTTATAGAGGACAAACCAAGCAATATTGCTAATAGGTTTTGTTTCCAAACGGTTAATCGGTTTCAGAGAAGAAACTTTAAAAACTTTTCCACATAGGGTCATTTGTTAAACTAAGTCCTGTGGTGGTGGCCATTTTGAATTTCCAATTAGCATTAAAAAATATAAACTTTATAGAGGACCATCCATACAATATTGCTAGTAAGTTTTGTTTCCATTGGTTAACCAGTTTCAGAGAAAAAGCCTTTACAAAATTTTCCCATAGGTTCAAATATTAAACTACTAAGTCCTGTGGTGGCGGCCATTCTGAATTTTCGATTGGCATAGAAAACTTAAACTTTATAAAGGACTATCCAAACAATATTGGTAAACCAGTTTCAGAGAAGAAGCCTTTTTAAAAAAAATTTTCTTATATGGTCCTATGTTAAACTAAGTCCTGCTGTAGCGGCCATATTAGTTTTCCAATCCAAATCAAAAACACAAACTTTGTAAAGGTCCATCCAATGAACATTATGGCCAAGTTTGGTTTTAATAGGCCAAATCTGAAATCAATCCCTTTAGCAGACGCAGAGAAATCTGTTACAAAAGTTTGCAACGGATAGACAGAGGACAGACAGACTGACTGATTGCAATATAGCCCCTCTCTTAGGAGTGGAGGTAGAGTATGGAAATAACTATGTAATAATCTATAGGTATTTTCAAAAAAATATTCAAAGTAAACCTTTCAAATATCAGTCATGCCAAGTGGTTTATATTCTATTGTATTTATTTTACCAATATATATCAACTGTTTAGAAATAGCTTTAAACTGACAAGCTGAGCCAAGTCACTCATCAAATAATTTTTTGTACAAACATATGTGGTCATCTTGGTTGGTTGAATATTTATTCTTTTGTTTACTTGTAGTTTAATGCCACTCGAAGCAATTTTTCAACTTTATCACGACATCAAGTTTTTATTGAGGGAAAAGGGCAGGGTAACCACTGAAAACCTGTGTCAGGTGGGTGACCTTTAACCTTGCATAATTATCTTATGATTAACCAATGAAATGAAGTTTCCGGTTAGTTGGCGTTTGATGCAGATGCAGGCAGCATACTTTTGTTGAAGTCAAATTATTCCTAAATCGTCGTTAATCGTTCGTAAATTCTTTGTTGCATCGTTTGCGACTCAAAATTGTGAGAGTTTTTTATGCAAGGTTACTTGTTGCATCAAATTATTTTTCCGATTTGGTTGTGAATCTATTGAATTTCAGAGGACTTATTTCACGCTAGATTTCATCAGCACGTGTAAAGGTAAATTGGAAATACGTTTTGCACATTACCTACTTCTCGTTAGATTTCATCAGCACTTAGTAATGAAACTGGAAATATACGTTAGATGAAGCGATAAACTGTTAGCTTAAGTGGACTTTTGGTTTATGACAATCGTGGCACAAAATACAAGGCAATGGGTCCTGTACGTAATAAAAGAGTTGCTTACGACCCAGAATTACTGGAAAATTGGACAACTTTGCGATTAAAGGAGGAATTAACTGCTCTGAACATTCATTTCCCTTCCAATGCACGAAGGATGCATTTGGTAAGACTTTTAAGGGATGCTAGATCCCGCGCCGTACCTCAGGGTATGCAGAGTATAGGATCTACGTCACACGAAGATGCAAGTGCGCGATCCCATGATGCAACATCAAATGTAAACAATCATTACTTACTTTACTTATGTTTACTTATGTTGATTCTGCCCGCTGGTCTTCACAGTCCACTGTAGGCAGCTCTTCTTCAACCTGAACTATAGCGTTCCTACTCCCGGTCGGACGGTATTCTGCTTTGAAATTAAATTTCATGGGGTGTTCTTCCCAGAACTTATCTAGTCTGTTCTTAAATTGGTTTACAGATTTGGCACCTATGACTGAATTTGGTAAACTATTCCAAATGTCAATGACTCTGTTATTGAAGCTGTATTTTCTGACATCCCTTTTGCATCTTGGTTTGATCAACTTTAACTGGTTTCCTCTAGTCTGGTCACTCAGATTTCGTTGGAACAATTCTGAGGTAACCCGGTTGTCGTATACCCCTGCCAGTATTTTATAGGTTTCTATCATATCTCCTCGCATTCTTCTGAATTTTAATGATGGTAACTTTAATATTCTTAGACGATCTTCATAGCTTATGTCTTTCATTTTGGGTAGCATTTTGGTGGAACGTTTCTGTACACTTTCAATTGCATCTATGTCTTTCTGTTTATATGGTGACCAAACACTGCTGGCATACTCAAGGTGCGGACGCACTAGTGCTTTGAACAGAAGATTAAATGTCCTGTTGTCCATATAATGAAACGATCTCCTCATTAGTCCCGCAATCTGGTTCGCTTTGTTAACTTGAGTTTGGATGTGCTTGTCAAATGCTAGGTTGTTATCTATGGTTACACCAATGTCTTTCTCATGCTTAACATTCTCTAGTGTAGTGGACCCGCCTTCATATTTGTTCATAGAATATTTCCTGCTCTCGATAGTTCTGGTCTTGTTATGTACTGATAGAGTCTTGCATTTATCTGGGTGGAAACGTAATAGCCAAGTAGAGCTCCAATCGAACAGTTTATTCAAATCTGATTGTATGATGTTATTATCGCTCTCTTCCTTGATTTCCCTGAATACCTTGGTGTCGTCAGCAAAGAGGAAAACATCGGATTCTACGCAATCGGGTAAATCATTGATGAAGATGACAAATAGAACCGGACCCAGTACTGACCCTTGTGGTATGCCACTTTTTACATTATGCCATGCTGATTTTTTGCCGTTGACTTGGACACACTGCTGTCTGTTAGAGAGAAAGCATTCTACCCACTCACATAGCTTATCTTGAATTCCATAGGCCTTGAGTTTCTGTAACAGGCGTGTATGCGGTACCTTATCGAATGCCTTCATAAAATCCATGTAGATGGCATCAAGTGTTCCGCCTCTATCTAGGATCTCTGTCCATTTGTCCAAGACTGCTAGGAGCTGAAGTGTCGTGGATCTGCCACTAAGAAATCCAAACTGTTTATTACTGAACAGATTGTGTTTGTCCATGTGGTCGATGATACGTTTCCTGACAAGCTTTTCGAGTAATTTACACAAAACACTAGTTAAACTGACTGGTCTATAGTTTGATGCTAGTTTCTTTTCTCCTTTCTTAAATAGTGCTGTGATTACTGCTGATTTCCAACCTTCAGGTACAACTCCGGTTTCTAGTGATTTCTTGAATAGTATACATAGAGGTTTACTTATAACATCTCTCAGTTCATACAGTATTCTTGGGTGTACTCTGTCTTGTCCTGGTGATTTTGACGTGTTGAGATTCTTTAGCAGTTTTTCTATCTCTTCCTGAGTAATCGGTTCTATCTCAGTTTCCTCTGTGATAACTTTTGGTGGTATATGTGGTAAGTTGCTAGTATCCTCGTCAGTGAATACGCTACTAAAAAATCTGGCAAGAACATCAGCCTTATCTTTGTCAGTTGATGCTATAAAGTCACTTCCTCCTGTTTTCTCGTGTAGTTCTGATATTCCACTCTTACATTTTCTTTTCGAATTAATGTATCTCCAAAAGTTTTTACAGTTTGATTTTGCTGTCTCAGCTATTTCTCTCTCCTTTTCTTTACGTTCTTTGCGGGTTAGACGCTTCACTTTGTTTCTCGCCTTGCAGAATTCCCTGTGCTTCTCTTTTGTGCGGTTTTCCATATACCTTTCCCACATTCTATGCTTATGCTTGATGCACTGAACAGTCTCTTTGCAGAGAGGAATATTTCCTTTGTGTTTTATTACTTTGCATGTTGGTATGTGTCTATCTATAGCGTTGTTTAGCTTGTCCATAAAAACTGATAGCATTTCTGTGGTATCTCTATCCTCGAGCAGAGTAAACCAGTCTATGTCCATATCTCTGCACATTTCACTGTAGTTTCCTTTAGAATAGTTCAGATGCTCAACGTTAACTGAGTCATATTGAAAATAACAACGAATGTCAAACCTTATTACACTATGGTCACTTGATCCTACCGGTACTTGGTACTCAATATTGTCAATAATGTTGCTGTCTGATACTAAGATAAGATCCAGTAGTGATGATTCTTGTCCATGTCTATGCCTTGTGTTTTCTTCAATCACTTGATATAGATAATTGTCTCTAACACATTCTATAAATGCTGTACTTGATTCATCTTTCGAGCTCCATGTTGACCAGTTAATCTCTGGATAGTTGAAATCCCCTGTAATTACTAAATGAGAAAAATTCATATTTGAAGATTTGTCAATAAGATCATTCAAGTCTTTTAAATTCTGCTCATCAGATGACGGACTCTTGTAAACACAGCCAAATAAAAGTTTATCATTTCCTTTTAGTTCAATCTTTACCCAAACGCTCTCTTTAAAGTCATGTATATCTTGAACTTCAACTGCTTTTAATTCCCTTTTAACATATATAATAATGCCTCTCTTCGCTCTACCTGGAAAATCACTTGGGAACAGTTCATACCCTTGCAAATCAAGCTCAGCTTTATTTAAGTTGAATCTCAAGTTTTTAGGTAGGACTTCAGTTATTGCTATTATGTCTGGTGTGCTTTCCTCCATCAAAAATCTATTTTTGAACTCATCAACTTTGTTTAAAAAACTATCAGCATTAGTGTATAAGCATGATAATCCATTTTTACAATCTTTAAAAACATCAACGTTAGAACGATTTAACGCATTTACATCACTATTTACATTGTCTGATTTTGCTGATGGATTAATTACTGTGCTAACTTTTTCTTTACAACTCTTGGGTCCCACGGTGGTCCCCTTACGATGAACTTGGCTTTTCCCGATTTATCATTTTCACTCATCTGTTTAGCTTCCTGTACTTTTTGTTTGTTTATGTCTCTTTCTGATTTTGTAAGATCATGTGTTACGCTCATTTTTCTGGTTTTACTATCAATAGGAGTATTCTTAATCTTGTGTAGATTCTTCATAAGCTTGTATTTTGAGTCAATATCTGATAGGGTTACCTTGACCGGTCTTGGTTTCTTATCCACGTGTACCTGCTCATCTTCTTTGCCTTCAGTGTCTGTCTATCATGGCCGACAGCAGTCAGAATCAGAGAAGGCTCTAACTGATATAGTATCCAGACTAGCGAACACAGTGCAATCCCTGCAGCAGAATGTGATAGCTTTAACAAATAAAGTTAATACGATATCCAGTTCTGCACTTTCCTCGGCCACTGTCAATAGTGCGGTACAAGTTCGATCTGGTAATACATTTGCAGAAGACGTCGACACTGCACAAAATTTTACGCTAGATACCGGATACAAGGCTTTCAATTCTCCATCGGCAGCGGCTGGAAGTGAGGAACAAGCACGTCAGAGTATGTTCGTCCGTACGCCAAGGGGATATTCGGCAGAATCCCTGCCGTTTGTGGAAACAGTTTCGCCACAGTTGCGAAAAAACATAGTTGCAGGTAGGGACATTAACTTGGCTGCTTTGCTTATTCCGTACTATGCAGGGTCGGGCGTTATTGAAAGCTTTGATGCCGAAGGAGTTAAATCAGTGAAACCTGATCCCCGTACAAATAGGGCACTGTCTCTGGGTGAATTTATTCAAGCTTTCGGTATTTATAAAAACATAATGTGTACTGCATTTCCGCGTAGGAGACAAGAGTTAGATCTATATGAAAGGGATATTGTTGAAATGGCTACCAGATATCAGGGAAACGGCTTCTACGAATATCATAAGAAATTCTCATTAGATGCAGCAGCTCACTTACGTTACAACAACATCGTAGTTGATTGGTCTATAAGAAATAATACTTTATTCTGTAACATTTTTGCTAATTCTAAACCAAATGCATGTTCTGGTTGCGGGAGTACCTTTCATGGTTCAGAATTTTGCAATCAAAGATCACAGAACAGTTATCGTAAGGAGACCAGTGATACATATGGAAGAGAAAGGGTATTATATTTCGGAAAGGAGATTTGTAACAATTTTAATGGAACAAGAGGTTGTACGGTGTTGAGATGCAGAAATATGCACGTCTGTTTAAATTGTAAGGGAGATCATGCCAGATCAAACTGTCCATCAAATTCAAAAAACGATCTTATGGGGTCCCAGAAGTTAGGGGCCCAGATAAAAAAGATATAAGTTCTATTAAAGGAGTGGATGTGAAAACACCGATTAATGTCAACAAGTTAGAGTACGAACTCAATAATTTTCCAGACATTGAGTGCAAAAATTATCTTCTGTCTGGGCTGCGATCAGGTTTTCACACAGGAATTAGGATGTTCCCCACTAATTCAATTGAATGTAAAAACTTAAGATCCGCTGTTGCTAATCCTCAGTGCGTTTCCGAGCTAGTTCAGTGTGAGGTCAACAAAGGGTACTTATATGGCCCTTTTTCTAATATCCCATTTTCTACTTATAGAGTCAATCCTATCGGTTTAGCAGAAAGCAAGTATAGTAAAAAACAACGTCTCATTGTTGACATGTCTGCTCCTCATAATGATGAAGGAAACCCTAGTTTAAATGATCTAATTGACAAGGACCAATATTCTCTTCAATATGTCAAAATTGACGATGCTATAAATACTATAAAGTTGTTAGGAAAAGGGGCGTGGCTTATTAAGACTGACATTACAGATGCTTTTAAAATCATGCCTTTAGCCCCAGATATGTGGCCTTACCACTGTATAAAATGGGAAAATGGTTATTATTTCTTTACTCGTCTCGTTTTTGGTAGTAGATCCAGCCCCAAGATTTTTGACATTTTATCTAATACCGTCTGTTGGATAGCTAAGAATAACTACAATATTAAGCATATTTTACATCTCTTAGATGATTTTTTGGTGATAGTAGAACCAAACGAGGACGCCGAAAGTGTGAAAAATACTTTTTTAGGGATTTTTAACTCGCTAAACATTCCACTTTCTGATAAGAAAACCATGGGACCCGTGACAGTCTTGGAATATTTGGGTCTTATTTTAGATTCTGAAAAAATGGAGGTTCGATTACCGGTCGAAAAAGTTAGACGTATACAAGAGTTAATTGTTCAATTCATCAATAAAAAATCCTGTACCAAGAGGGAATTGTTGAGTATTCTGGGCCATCTTAATTTTGCTATGAGAGTCATTCCTCCGGGACGTTCCTTCGTATCCTATTTAATCAAGTTGTCAACTACAGTATCAAAGTTAAATCATCATGTGCATCTTTCTAGTTCTTGCAAGGCGGATTTATTAATGTGGTCAATATTTTTACAAGAGTGGAATGGTGTGTCGTTTTTTATGGATGATCATATTACACCTGCGTCAGATTTGGAGCTATTTACAGATGCTACTGCTTCTTCATATGCAGGATTTTTTAAAAATAAGTGGTTTCAGGGTTATTTCCCGTCCTCTATACTTCAAGGAGAACAAATTTCCATGGCTTTTTGTGAATTATATCCCATCGTCATGGCATGTGTGCTGTGGGGCCATCAGTGGTGTCGTCTTCGCATAGTTTTTAATTGTGATAACTTATCTACAGTGGAAATAATTAATAAAGGAAGACCTAAAATTCTTAGCATTATGAAACTTATGCGTAAATTGACATATCACTCAGCTCTTTATAATTACACGGTATATGCTAAACACATCCCAGGATCAAAAAATAGTATAGCTGATGCTCTCTCTCGCTTCCAGATGTCAAGATTTCGAAAGATGGCCCCAGCAGCGGATGCTCATCCTACACCATGCCTATCACCTGTTATGATTATGATGTAACTAAAGAACAAGTTCAAGAACTGTGGAAAGCATCGATTAGTAAAAACACCACTAAGGTGTACCAAACTGCTATTAATTGTTTTCTTAGATTCTTAAGTCTTAGTCGTTTAATTAAAGACTGTTTAGATGCAGGTTCATGTAGTATTTATCCACATGTTTCTGAAGAGCATATCATGTATTTTGTTGCTTACTGTAAAAATGTATTAAAAATCAAACATGATACAATTCAATTATATTTAGCAGGCATTAGATATCATTACTTGTGTTATAATCGTTATGACCCTCTGGCATCCCAGACAGCTTTGCCATATGTATTAAAAGGGGTGAAAAAATTGCAGAGTAATCAGCCAAAAAGAAAGATGCCTGTAACTTCATTAGTACTTCATAAAATGTGTAATTTGTTAAAACAAGGTTGTTTCTCTCCTTTTATAGATTGTATGCTACAATGTGCATTCAACTTAGCGTTTTTTGGATTTCTACGGTGTGGTGAATTTACCATAAAAGATAAAGACACACCAGGGGTCAACATTGTAACTTTAAATGATATTTCTTTTTGTCCATTGTCAAAGTATTTTTGTCTCAATTTAAAGACCTCCAAATGTGATCCATTTAACAAAGGTGTAGAGGTAAAAATTTTCGAAAACTGTAGATTTAACCCTGTTCAGACTATGACTTCTTACAAAGGTTTACGAGTCAAACAGGGAGCTTTGGCACAGTCGCCTTTATTTATTGAAAGTGAATTTGACTCCTCCCCTTTATCACGTTTTACTTTTATCAAGTACCTGCGAGATGTTCTTAGTCGTTTGGGCTATGAGGACAGCCAGTTTTCGGGTCACTCATTTCGAATTGGGGCTGCAACTTCAGCTGCAGCTTCAGGGGTAGAAGACCATATTATTAAAGCATTGGGTAGATGGTCATCAGATTGCTATACAAGATATATCAGATTAGACCAGAAGATTATGGAGTTAGCACTTAATGATATGTCTGAGTTTTAAGTAATTTAAATTTTTTTTTCCTACCTCTAATTACAGGTACATGTAGCTCATTCAGTCTATTGTAGGTTTATAAAATTTAGTTTTGATAGAAAACGTGTGTGTATAGTTTATTTTGTTTATATCTTTTGCTATTCTTGTTAAGTTTAATCACTGTTTTCATTCTTGGGGGCTTCACTCATACATTGAGGATGTATTCATTCATTGTGGCCATCATAATTTCAGGGAAATTATTTTCCCCCAATTCATTAAAACAGCTGGTGTCGTTTGAGTATGGATATAATTATTTTTATATTTTTGTTGTCACGTTTTACCTACAAGCACAATATTACTGTATTTTGCATAAGGATCTTTTGTTGCTCAACAGGCCGGATTCTGCCGCCAAATTGGTATTTGAGCATGGGAAAATTAACCACTGATAACAGGCCGGAGTCTTCCGCCAATTCTGTTATCTTCTAGGTTGGATGTCTGCCACCTATCTTAGGGTATATTAATTCGTTTAGTAAATGGGATGGATTCTTCCGCCTTCTCTTAATCTAACTTGCTGGAATCTTCCGCAAATGGCTTGACGGGATCTACCTCAAGCAGAGATGTTATTGTTAGTCATTCACTGTTTAAAAAATTAAGGGTAAATTCTTTTAGTAGTATGAGTGGCCCCCAAGAAGCCAAAAGATAATTAGTTTTTATTATGGTATTAATTGTAGATCATATTTGTGAGTTTGTATATAATTATATAAGTATGTAAAAGATTAAATTTTATAAATCATACTTGTGAGTTAGTATTTTTATCTAGTACTTAAATGATTGTAGTTTGTAATACTATCACACTGTTTGTGAATGGTAGTTAGTTATAAGAATTAATGTATGTAGATGAAATAAACATTGTTCGCAATCAGCTGCTTATTATTATATAAGGCTTCCTATATATTAATACCCTAATTTGACAGGGCATCAGTCCCTGTGGGTCCCACCATGTTGAAACTGCTATATTTTACAGCTAATATCAGGGTTGATATGGACAGACACGCAACTATGGTCTGATAGTTAATGTATAAAAGTGAATTTAATTTATTAAATTTGAGTTTATACATTTAAATCTTAATAGATCTAAGTGGACCTTATACATGTGCATGTGTCAGGTGGGTGACCTTTAACCTTGCATAATTATCTTATGATTAACCAATGAAATGAAGTTTCCGGTTAGTTGGCGTTTGATGCAGATGCAGGCAGCATACTTTTGTTGAAGTCAAATTATTCCTAAATCGTCCCGCCCACCACCCCAGCAGCACCACTTGTTTTGGGGCCACTCATACTTAAACTGTTTACAATAGGATTGGCCATCATAATTTCAGGGAAATTATTTTCCCCCAATTCATTAAAACAGCTGGTGTCGTTTGAGTATGGATATAATTATTTTTATATTTTTGTTGTCACGTTTTACCTACAAGCACAATATTACTGTATTTTGCATAAGGATCTTTTGTTGCTCAACAGGCCGGATTCTGCCGCCAAATTGGTATTTGAGCATGGGAAAATTAACCACTGATAACAGGCCGGAGTCTTCCGCCAATTCTGTTATCTTCTAGGTTGGATGTCTGCCACCTATCTTAGGGTATATTAATTCGTTTAGTAAATGGGATGGATTCTTCCGCCTTCTCTTAATCTAACTTGCTGGAATCTTCCGCAAATGGCTTGACGGGATCTACCTCAAGCAGAGATGTTATTGTTAGTCATTCACTGTTTAAAAAATTAAGGGTAAATTCTTTTAGTAGTATGAGTGGCCCCCAAGAAGCCAAAAGATAATTAGTTTTTATTATGGTATTAATTGTAGATCATATTTGTGAGTTTGTATATAATTATATAAGTATGTAAAAGATTAAATTTTATAAATCATACTTGTGAGTTAGTATTTTTATCTAGTACTTAAATGATTGTAGTTTGTAATACTATCACACTGTTTGTGAATGGTAGTTAGTTATAAGAATTAATGTATGTAGATGAAATAAACATTGTTCGCAATCAGCTGCTTATTATTATATAAGGCTTCCTATATATTAATACCCTAATTTGACAGGGCATCAGTCCCTGTGGGTCCCACCATGTTGAAACTGCTATATTTTACAGCTAATATCAGGGTTGATATGGACAGACACGCAACTATGGTCTGATAGTTAATGTATAAATATGGAATTTTTTTTAAGAATTTTGAAACATTCTTTTGTTATATACCTCTTAAAATATTTAAGTCAAAAGTAGTAGGTATTTTTGCATATAGCAACAAAATTATTAAATTGTAATTATAAGTCATCCCAGGAGAAAACAAATTTCATGATAAAGTTAAACCATTTGAAAATGATAGGTCATAGAAACAGTATTATGTTTAGCCCGATTTTGTTGCACTCCTGACACTCCAGGTTAAAACAAATAAAAGAAGGAAATACATTCTTTAAAAAGTACTGAAGTAATTTTGTGATATTGCCTGGAACAAATTTCATATATCTTAACATTGTCGATAGGATATTTGAGAAAGAACAAAATTAATATATGAGATGTTTAAAAAATGATCCCAACAGGTTATGGTCCTCTGATTTTGACAAATTAATAGTTTTTTTTCAAAACAATGTTTTCATACTTTTTAAAATGCAACATACTTTCTTTTGATATCTCTCTATCTATTAACACATGAAACTGTGTAATAAAAAAAAATTATGCATCTTTATTCATTAGATTTGACAATTTTTTTACCTTTTAAAAAATGATATTTAGGGGTCACAGAAAAGTGTTGGCATGTTTTTTTTGGCACAACTTTTTTGTTTTCTGAGATATCTTCAAGATTTTTTGCAGACATGTTCCCCACAACTAGAGAATTTGAAATTTCAGCAAATCAGAATGCCTTTGCAGCTCTGCCAGCCATGTAGAATTTCCTATTGGCTTGAAACACTTAAAATAATAAGATTACTATCTTAGATTCACTTCTGCATTATTTGGTTTAATTGTGTGGACAAGTTTACCAGAAGAGAAGAAGCTGTTTGTATGGTTTTTCCATAGGTTCCTATGTTAATCTGTGTTCCACAGTGGCTGCCATCTTGGATTTTGGATATCACAAAAAATGCAAATTTGTTGAAGACCATCTAATGTACATTTGTACAAAATTTCAAATCAATCTGCTATGTGGTTTGTAAAAAGAAGATTTTTTAAATTTCAGCTAATCTGAACACATTAGTGGCCCTGGAAATCATGTTCAATTTGCAATTGGCTTGAAAAACTCAAATTAAAAAGATAAATATCCATCCATCATTTCTTCATAATATGGCTTCATTGTGTGTAACAGTTTTCGAGAAGAAGTTGTTTGTATGTTTTGTTCCATAGGGTTTTATGTTAAACTAAATCCTGCAATGGTGGCCATCTTGGATATTGGATCAGCACAAAATACCCAAACTTTGCAGAGGACCATCTAAGGTACATTTATGCAATATTTCAAATCAATCTGCCATAATGTTTACGAGAAGAAGAATTTTAAAATTCAGAACGCATTAATGGCCTGGAAGCTATGTTGAACTTGCAATTGGCTCGAAAAATAGATAAGTATCCAACCTTCATTTCCTTATTAATTTGGCTTCATTGTGTGGAACAGTTTCTGAGAAGAAGTTGTTTGTATGTTTTTCTCATCAGGTCCTATGTGAAACTGTCCTGCGATGGTGGCCATCTTGTAGAGGACCATCTAAGGTACATTTCTGCAATATTTCAAATCAATCTGCCAAGCAGTTTATGAGAAGAAGATTTTTGAATTTCAGCCAATCAGAATGCATTAATATCTCTGCCATGTTTCATATTTGATCAGCACCAAAAACTTTTTTAAGAACCACCTAATAAACATTCCTACCAAGTTTGGTTCCAATTGGTCAAGTGGTTGTGGAGAAGAAGATTGAAATGTAAAAGTTTTCGGCCGCCGCCACCGCCGCAGACAGACACCAAGTGATGAGAATAGCTCACACTGACCCTTTGGAGCAGTTCAAAGATATGGCCTTATCGTAACTTTTTATAAAGATAAAACTTCAATGTAATAAAATAGTATAACATTTCATTACAAATCAATTTTACTTTAACAAGATGTCTGTTTTTTATTGATATTCTGATAAGGTACTAGTATTGCTTTTACTTACATTAACATTTTAAATTATCTTTGCAGTTTATTTGGACAAAAGAAGCTACATGTACACACCACCATTTTTCAGCTAAAAATTACTATTTTATTTTCAAAACAATTCTTTTAGAGGAAACTTCAAGCCCGTTCACACCAGAGGCTCGTAATGATAAATTGGTACAAGTTTGATTTATTCTTTCCAAGTTACAGAGGAGATGTTAGTAAGAGAAGCCGGGTTGAATCTCATAATTTTTCCAATAAAGTAAAGATAAATGGCTGATACACAATAACAGTTCAAGTTTGGTTTAATTCAACTACTCACAACTCATTTCAGTTGAAAACAACACTTTTTCAAGAGCAAAACTAGAGTAAAAACACCTGTGAGCAATGCTCACCATTGATACCCCCCACTTCACAATTACTTTGAAAATTCAGGTGTTCTTAATTATGAAATTGAAACTTTATCTAGTTAAACGTGAAGGCGAAATTGCAGATAATACATGTAACCCTCCCCAACCCCCAAAGAATGGCATCCCCTATGTCAATGACAAAGTCCATGTTTTTCTATGGCAAACCTCCAATAATATTCTGATCAAAATGTTTAATATCCAATGCACAATGGCAATATGTGACCAAGATTCTGTATAAGTTTCAACAAATTCCATTCAGTGGTGTAGAAGGAATTGTAAATAAAAGATGGGTATCCCATTATGTCCATTACAAACTCCATGTTTTTCTATGGGAAACCCCAAATATCATTCCGATCAAAATGTTAAATATCTCCTGCACAATGGCACTATGTGACATGGATTCTGTGTAAGTTTCAACAAATTCCATTCAGTGGTGTAGGAATGAGTTGCACATAAGAAATGGGTATCCCTTATGTCCATGACAAAGTCCATGTTTTTCTATGGGAAACCCCAAATATCATTCCAATCGAAATGTTATATATCTAGCGCACAATGGCAATATGTGACAACATTCTGTGTAAGTTTCATCAAATTCCATTTAGTGGTGTAGGAGGAGTCGCACATAAGAAATGGGTATCCCCTTATGTCAATGACAATGTCCATGTTTTTCTATGGGAAACCCCAAATATCGATCCGATCAAAATGTTTAATATCTCCTGCACAATGGCACTATGTGACAAGGATGCTGTGTAAGTTTCTTTAAATTCCATTCAGTGGTGTAGGAGGAGTTGCACATAAGAGATGAGGACCCCCTTAAGTCAATGACAATGTCCATGTTTTTCTATGGGAAACCCCAAATATTGATACGATCAAAATGTTTAATATCTCCTGCACAATGGCACTATGTGACAAGCATTCTGTGTAAGTTTCATTAAATTCCATTCAGTGGTGTAGGAGGAGTTGCACATAAGAGATAGGGACCCCCTTAGCTCAATGACAAAGTCCATGTTTTTCTATGGGAAACCCCAAATATCATTCCGATCAAAATGTTAAATATCTCCTGCACAATGGCACTATGAGACAAAGATTCTGTGTAAGTTTCATCAAATTCCTTTCAGTGGTGTAGGAGGAGTTGCAAATAATAGAAAGTGTAACGGACGGACGGACGGACGGACGGACACCATGAACACTATATACCCCCCGCTTGAAGCGGGGGGTATAATAAAGCATATTTGGTGAACATGAGGAGTTTATTACATCATAGTAGAAGCTGTGCAAGTTTGCATTAATACTATTCAGTTTTGTAAGAGGATAAACACCAAGTGTGAGGACTATGCAGATGCAGGGCAATAATGCAAGACAACAAACTGAGATCCAGTTAGTAAGCAACTGAACATGGTCTGTACAGTACACAATTTAGTATAAATTAATAATGTTGTTTAAATGTCCATTTTAGGTCAGCCAGAAAATATACATACCATCACACATGATTTCTAGGGAGGGTACAAAGTAGTCATCACAAATAATGGCAAACCCTATAAACATATACAACGCTATCAAGATGTGGATAATAACTGCTCCATGCACACGCTGTTCCTGTGTAAACATTCCATGTGGAAACTGAGTTATTGCCCTTGGTGTACAATTGGGAAGAGATGTAAGGTGGCGTAGAGATTCTGAAAAATAATAAATGTGTACGAAGTATAGATTTTAGATTTCAGATTTTATTCAATACTCTCAGACATATATAAATATGTAACATGAGGTCAGACAAAATATACAAATACAAATATAAAACGACACAGAATTGTGCACACAAATATCAAATACAAAATAGAGACTCCAAACATATACATGCACAATGAGTAGTAACGATAATCTTACAGAGATGTAATTTTCTTAATAAATACAGATAGTTTTTTTTAATACAAAATATTGCAAAGAGATAACAGTACATTTATAGAATATGTATATGGTTTAAATCTGGGACTAGTACAACTAACAGGATTGGACACTCGCTAAGTCTTCTGTTAAGGAAGTATGATTTCCTTGTAGCGCGAGACCTGAACAAGATTATACGAGAATGCAAAAATGACAGTATCTAGAACAATACGATATCAATAATTCAGTTAAAAGTTTTGCAATTATCCTGTGACAGTAAAGAAATTTTTTTTTTTAAATAATTTTTAGTGTTTTATTTTCCTAGTTGTATTATCGTGACCGTGTTTTATCATTTAAAAATATTAAAATAAGCGAAAATCATGAGCAATTGAAACGGTTGTCATTTTTGTATGTCTTTTTGACAAACTTATACTTTCAGACCATATATTATCGTAATGCAAAATTACACATTTAAAAGGTATAGATTAAACATTTCGCCTTGCAACATATATTATTTTTGTAGAGAATTCCCAGATATTTAACGGATTACATATCATAAAATATTAACAGGTTTGTTGTGAAGATGACGCAAACTTTAAAAAGGGTCTCCTAAAATAAAATTAATCTATGCCTTTATTATGAACTAAGTATTCATTTTTCTTTCATATTCTGAAAAAAAAATGTTTTGAAAAGACAAAGAAAAATGTCATAATTGAGAACACAGTCAGGCTTTCAAGCTACTTTTTGTAAAAAATAAGGGCATTTTTAGTGCTTAATTCTAAAAAAATAAAGGCTAATTTTAGGAATTTTTAGGGGTTTTTAAACAAAAATAAGGGATAAAATGTGCTATTTTCTAATGATTTAAGACTGAAGAATTAGATTTACTCACCATTTTGGGCACAGAACATAAGTACCTAGTTAATTACCAATTCAAAAGACCATCAAATAGTCTCCTGGGTGGCAAATGCATATTTCTGAAATTATACTAAAGCTAGCTTCATTTAACTTTAATCTATTTTATGTTTATTTCCATTTTTGAAATTTAGAAAATTAAAAAAATTAGGATTTTAACCACAAAAATAGGGCTTTTTTAGGATTTTACAGCTTTAATTAGAAATTTTAGGGCTGTTTGTAAAAAATTAGGAAAATTAGGAAAATAAGGGTCGGCTTGAAAGCCTGCACTATGAATAATCATACTTTTGCGACCCTTTTTTCAAACACATTTTTTCCTAGAGGACATATCTCCATCCTGTTACGTATTTCCATTTCAGCTTCTATTTAACAAGACAATCTTTAATTTTAAATGTAAATAATGAAAAATTTTCAAAATTAATTGGAACAAGTGTGGATTGTGAGCATGCTCACAAAGGGAATACATCCAGCTTCCCTTCAAGTTCAATTATCTCCCCTGAATAATACCAGACAGCTATGAAAATTCTCCATGCACATCTACATGTGATGTACTTCATTCATGTAAAGTTTCATCAAAATCTGTACAACAGTTTAGGAGGAGTTGCGCTTACAAAGTCTCACAATGAATACTATATTTAAAAAGTTTAAGTCAAATTATCTCCTCTGAATAATATCCAACAGCTAAGAAAATTCTTCATGCACATCTACATATGATGTTCTTTCTTCATGTAAAGTTTCATCAAAATCTGTCGAGGTTTAGGAGGAGAAGCACTTACAAGGGATGTGGACAGATGGACAGACAGACAGGGTGATTCCTATATACCCCCCCCCCCCCCAAAACAAGTTTGCGGGGCGTTTAATAAATATTTTACAACCCATTCTCTTTTAATTTGGTGGCCACCTTTAGCAATTGTTTTGTAATCACAGTTGTGGCGAACAAATAGTTAAATAAACCATGGTGTAATAAGTTATAGGGTACATCCCTAGGAAGCTTATACCTGTGTATCATCTAATTTGTCTAATTGGTGAAAGCCATAAACATCAAATAGACCAACCCAAGGAGGCTTTGAATTGAATTCATTTCGGACTAGAACGTTACAATCTAATTTTAGAATGAATAAAAACTGATAGTTTTTATTGCTTTGGGTTTGTTTGTTTGTTTGTTTTTTTTTTTGTTGTGCTTTTTATATTTTTTTTATTTAATACATCAATGTATTGATATTTAAACATTGTGCCTGAGTCTCGAAACAGACAGATATGAAAGCCGTATATAAAATCATATCCCTGTCAACATTTGTTTGATAATTAGAGTAGTGGCGTGACGAGGAAAAGGGAAAAGTATACAATATCATTAAATTCCAGTCTCGTTGATTTATATGTTTCTGGTTAAATGTATAAAGCACAATACATTTAATAAGTTGATGAAACTCTAAACAAGAGGCTATTAAGAGCATGTATCCCTCACCTGATTTTATAGGCAATAAAAATGGCATTTCTCTGATGTTAAACTAAGCCTTTTAAGTTTCAATTTTCTCTACTGGCACAAATAAAATCATCTTTGTTGAGAGTAACCATGGATTTTGCTGTTTGGTTTCAACTGGTTCAATAGTTTTAGATATGAAGTTAAACATTATCCTTTAGGTTTCCATGTTAGATTAATTCCTACAAATGCAGCCATCATGGATTAAATAATCCAACATAAACTTTTAAGAGAACCATCCAATAAACATTCAAATACAATGTACAATATGGCTTGAATTAGCTTTGCAGTTTCAGAAAAGAGTGGCATTTGAAAATAGATTCCTCTGATAAACTTAAATGGCCATTTTTACTGTCTTACTGGCATACAAAAAAAAATTGTAGATGACCATCCTATTGTTTATATTCCTAATAACTGGTGTTTTGATTGGTTAACTGGTTTCAGAGGAGAAGCCTTTTTAAGATTGTTCACAAAGTTTCCAGTGCTAAGCTCAGGTGGTGGCTATTTTAATTTCAAATTGGCATAAAAACATAAACATTATAGAGGACTATCAGATGAATACTGGTGATAAGATTTGTTTCAAGAGATGAAGCCTCTTAAAAAAAAATTCCCATAGGCTCAAATGCTAAACTAAGTCCTGCGGTGGTGGCCATTTTGAATTTCTGTTTGGTATAAAAAAACATAAACTTTAACGAGGACCAGGTAAACAATATTGCAAGAAAATTTTGTTTCCATCGGTAAACTGGTTTCAGAGAAGAAGCCTTTTAAAACTTTTTCCTATAGGGTAAAATGGTAAACTAAGTCCTGTGGTTAAGCAGCTATATTAGTTTTCCTAACACAAACTTTGTAAAGGTCAATCCAATGAGCATTCAGACAAAGTTTGGTTTCAGAGATGAAGAAAAAATATTTACCAGAAGTACAAAACCATAACAAATGTCTAATTTTCACCATTTGAGTTAATATGTACACTTTTTTTACTTATCTGATTTTGACCAGATTTTATCAGTGCTAAATATTTAATGTGGAATTCTAAGAAAAAAAAACCTTCATAAAGGCACTATAGTACATTTCAGAAATCAAGTACTTGCATGTAGTAAATTGAAATAAACATAAATTAGACCCTCTTCAACCTTTTAGCTATTAAAAAAAAATATAGGAAAATCTAATTGACATACGAACCTCGATAAAAATCCTACAAAAATTGCATTTAAATATAAATTTTCAAGAAAGACACAGAAACCCTACAATTTCTGTAAAAATTGTTATGTTTTATCAAACTCTGCCATAGGTGTCTAATCCATTTGCCATATGAAACACCATTCTCAGAAAAGATCAATTTGTTTGTGTCTTTTGGGGATACATGTACTAGTAGTCCACCAGCATACATAAATTTTTTAGTGTATATTATACAAATACAGCATTTCTCTTAGTCAATACAAGTTTATATCGACTGAGAGATGTATATTGAACTACGTCCTCGGTCGATAGACATCTCTCAGTCAATATAAACTTGTATTGACTAAGAGAAAGGCTGTATTTATTTTTTTATTATTAATTGACAATTTTGTTGTATTTTAATAAAAAAATTAAAAAAAGATAAAGTCTATCTCATCCTTATTTAAGGATGCAAATCTTTTGTGCTCAACACTGTCCATTGTTGTTGTTGTGTTCCAGAAGACGATTGACAGCCGGATGTAAAATATGATTGGCTGATTGCGAAACGTCACACAATTTTTGAAATTTTTTGTTCTATTTTTAGTTACAGTGCAATCTGCAAAAGTCAATCCGCAATGAATCAGTCAATCTGCCAAAATACAAAATATCATGTGGTAAACTTTTGACAAATTAAAATACAGCAAAATTATCCATAAATAATATACAGACATTCTGTACAGTTAAAAAAAGACCTTTTTAAAAAGAATTTTTATTGTCCTTTATTTTTAAATCTCTTTAAGTGACACATAGTGTCACAGTACTATTAGCCGTATTACATGCTGATATACATGTACCTTTGAGTTTTTTCTCTTTATTTGTATATTTAAGTCTATCTTTACTCGCATTTATCTACCAATTATAATAAGCTATATACAACAGATTTTCTTGTATTAAAATATTTGTTTTTGAAGAATTTATCATTTTACAAATACACTGTACTTGTCATATCAAATTCTACTTTCTAAATTCTACTCGTCTACTTTATTAAATCCAAGCAATACATGTATGGTGGGATAAGGTGTTTTTGATCATTGAATTTTTGACAATGAACTAATGGTTCATTGCAGATAAACAGATAAAATAATTCTTTTATACTGAATTCAATAATTACCCCAGGTTATGATTTCACCAGGTTTCTTGATTACTCTACTTTTTACTGTCACATACACACTTGATAAAACATAGTTTACATGGTGTGTAAGAAATAAACAAAGGTGTTCTCGATAACTAATGTGATGATGTAGTTGACAAGAATTTGTGATTCTATATGATAAAATGCATTCTTTTTTTTTGAACCTGAGAAAAAGGTCTGCATTGAGTTTTATTTAAGTAATCTTTATACAAAAGGGTGGTGTATTATACACTTCAAAGCATTAACTATTTTAGTAGCGACTTTATTGATTGATTGGATGTTTGCTTAACAACAACCAGTGAGAACATAATTTTGACTCGATAAAAGTATGAAGTATTGGGTAGGGGTGGACAATTCAGCCTTTTGTATTGGCTACATTGAGCCTACTCATTTCCCAAATCTACAAAGTGGTCTTTATCTTTCAATGGGCTTGGCACCATGGGTCTGGAAACGGTCATATTTGCCGGACATGACCGAAATTTACACTAAAATGACCGACTAAGATTTGCTCAAATCGGACATCTAAAAAGTAATATTTTACATGCAATAATCATTTGTTGGATTTAATCCCTACAATTTGTATTATAAATCAACCCTAAGGCTATTTCCTGTCGCTGACAGGTGTTTATTGACCACCGACCGGTGATTACGTAATAAGGTCATCAGGTGACAGATCTGTTTCATCCATATCGTAAACATACTATTGCAACAACATTTGAAGCAACAGAGATTGAATATAAATAAATATTTAATATAATAGACTGTTTCTATATCACATTGCTAGGAAAATAAGACAACTTTACAGTACACGTGCAACTTTAATGAAAAACACGTGCGGTCAAAATTGTACACTACGGAAGCGCCAATGTGACTAAACGTACATAAATCAAGAGAAAACCAATTTGAATAAAAAAATCATTGAAAATAATGAGAACAAAAATGAGTATTTCATTTAATAATAAAAACTTGTAAAGAGCATCGATCGCAGAATAACGCATAAATTCAATTCGGGTCCGAACTTGTGGCAATTAGGTAACAACTTCCTATTTCCGGTTAATGAAAAACTCGCTGGGATATTCATCAAGATAACGCCGTTTCCCATTATTTTGTTGCATAGACAATGTCATTTTACAATAAAGACTTTTTAGCCAGGAGAATGTATCGCTACATATATTTTCTTTTCCACATGATGCATACATTGTAGGAGCCATCCCAAATTCCATGGTACCCGTACAACCCGCTTATTCACATTATTGCGACGAATCGATCCGACGTGCAAACAAGTTTCGGTAGGAAACGACCCGAGACCAATATTCACTACCATGGTATTTGGTAATTTCTTTGGGGGAAAAATGACCGAAATGGACAGGGAAAACTTCCAGACCCCTGCAGTTGGCACCCTCCAAACACCCACTACGGTCCGGGTGAGGCTTTCTGTATATGACCTTGCAAACCCCCCCCCCCCCAATAATAGGGTGATAGGGTCTCTCCTATCTGTCACACAGGGACGTACTGGGCTGCTCTTGAGTCAAGCACTGGAAACCCTCCTTTGTATTTAATATGTTTGCAGTGAGTATAAAAAACATAGAAAAAAGACTAATTTAAGACAACTGAAAAAACAAGAAATATGGCCATGCCATGGAACTAGGTTTTCAACTATTTAACAATTAGTTTTAGTAGTAGACTAAAAATGCAGCAGTTATATAGTTGTAATTGAGTGAAATTTGTTTTCCTATTTTTTGCAACAGTGAACTGGCCCTTAATCCAATTCCAAGCAAAGTTTGAACATAAACTACCTATAAACAGAATATCAGCAAAATACCTCCATTTTAACACAAATTAATGAAGATTGGACAACAACTGTTCGACATAGAGAGCAGACAAGGTTAATTAGCCCTTTTTATATAAATACAGATTTGGCTGGTTATCAAACTTGGCTGACATTGTGTCAAAAAACATTTTTCCCAAGTTTCATTAAGATTTGACAACAACTGTTTGAGTTAGAGAGCGGACATAACTGTGGACGCCTCCCGCCCAGCATAGGTATTCTCATAATACAACCTGTCTTCCAGAGGCGTATATATTTGGATGTGAAACTTTTTCTTGTAAAAATAAAATAAACAAAAATAATAATAATAAAATCACTCTAGACATTAAATTCCAAATGGTAAATCTGAATGTCATATGATGACTCTAAGCAAAACATTGCACATGGCTACCGGTAAATGCAGACAATAAGTCAAATTAAGTTTACAGTTATAAATAATGAGAACTGATGAAATGTGTAATCAATTGTGAAAGGGCATAGGAAAAATGGCTGAAAGATGTACAAGGGTCAACCATGTTTTTGGTTTTGGTTCTATAGACAGGTTTTGTCAATTATCCCCCTTAGTTAAGATAGCCGCCGCTGAACATCGTCGTTATTGCGGCCGCCATTACATTCATGAAAGATGATTTCTCAGTGGGATATACATGTTTACAAATAATGTATATATTAATTAAATTACCATAAAGTCTCCACAGCAGGTGACTTTCATTTGCATACTAATTAAAAGGATACAAATAATTATTTATTTATGTGTTTTTTCTCCATTTTTAATCTGTCTTATGCACTTGTAGTGCAACTTGTATTCCACATTTTCCGTCATGCTAGTACTGTGTTACACCCATATTACAATTTTTGTTGTTTTCAACCAATTATGTTGACATATTTAAAATGAAATACAGTAATAATAAAAAAACCTAGACATTCAACAATATTTAATCATCCACATCTACATCTCTTATCAAGTCACCACGTAAATTGACTATTTAAAAACAAATTACTAAAATGTCGTCGAAATGTTTTAAAGAAGAAACGAGCACTGTTACACTAAATTTTTTATAAACTTTCGGTGTTCTTATAGATCTATTTACATGTATCATAAAATGGGCGATTCGATGACATCTTCGAAAGTTGTGGTTTTCATTTAGTAAATATCATAAAATGGGCGATTCGATGACATCTTCGAAAGTTGTGGTTTAGTAAATGAAGGAATATTTAGCTTAACTTAGCGAGGGAAAAGTAAATCGTCAATTGTAAGCCTCCTATTTGCCATGACCTCGTCGCCGGGTAGTAGGTAATCTAAAACTCACTCTTTTCAACAATAAATTTTCATTTTCCCGTCCCTTGAATACTATATATGGAAACTCTGTCCATGGGTACTATTATTACAAGATATTTTTGCTGTAATGTGCGATTTGTAGTTGCTAAACGTTTCGCCTCTAGTTTTCAAGTTGGAAGGTCTTGGAATAAATGTTTCAACACAATCTATGATAACAAAAATACTGGGATAATTCTCCCTTCATGATTCAGGGCAACAAAATCGAATTGTAACCATGAAACTAAGTTTGTCAATTTCTGTGCAAGTACAGATGTATCCAATAATTGAAGATTTTACTAGCTAAATACCATACCTACGGGATAAATCATAAAACAACAAGTTTATAGTCTTAGTCGCATCAAAACTAAATATATTTAATCAGCTAGACATCCATCTGAAACAAATGTCATACAGTCATAGACTCTGTTAATGTAAAAAACAAATCCTTTGTCACCCCTGTGAACACGAGCAAGTCACTGTCTGTTTGTATGCTGCCAAGTGCAGCCAATGTTCCCGTTTCTGTTTTAACCTAAGCTATTTTTTCGGCCGTAAGTGTGATATTTGTCTACAGACAAACAACATGTTTTTTGTTGATTTTAACAAACTGTACTCGGGTAGACTCGCGTACATTTTCTGTGCAAGTAGATGCATTTATTTCGAAATCTTTTTTTCATGTCCGTTTCCATAGAGGAACATGCCTCATCATCTAATCTACATCTTTTGCGCGGCATTTTCTCGAAGTTTGCGTCGGGGGCGCCGTCTAAGAAACCCACAAATACTGTTTTCGGAAGAGTTCTTTTTCTGTTTAATGCCTTTGTCCAGTGAAGTCTGTTTTCATCGCTTTGGGCATGATATGCAATTTGTATGGAACCAAACAAGTACAGTCTTCATGTTTTTAGTCTGTGAATCCGCCGTCCAAAACTTTTTAGACTTTGCTGGTCCCACGCTGCCAAAAAAAGTCTAAAAAAAGCATTGGACCTCAGAGGATTCTCTGACTTCATGTTTTTGTCCATATAAATTACACAACGATAGCTTCCATTCGGCATTCGTTTAATTTACGGCGATTATTTGTACAACTATTAACGGCACAAGATCCACCATCACGATCACTATCCTTGTATTTTCCTAAATTAGACATTTTAAAAACAAAAATATATAAATATATGATATACTTTTACTTATGTTTGTTATTGATAATCAATATAGCACGAGCAATTTATTCATGAATACTATGGCTGACGCACCACGTGACTCATTAATGGCAGCGCACATGCAGCGAGAGATAAGCGATTGATAAACCCGTCTATAAATTAACAAGGAAGTACTAGTAGTAATGCATATGACAAGCAAAAGTGAAAAACAAACCCAAATACATGTATCGAAAAAAAATATGAAAATGTATGCACAATATAACAAATGGGTGAAAAATTCATAAATTCATAGTCTTGATTTAAAAAAAAAAGCCCTCAAAATTGTATAAAAAACATGACTAAATATACAACAACAAATAATATTCAAATACAATAATGAATAAGGCAATCGATACTAGAACATTTTAAGTAATTAATTATTAACAGCTGTACATGTACATCCTGTTTAAAGGTCTGTGTAATTAAATATACAGGAACATATTTTTGTATGTTTGCATTTTAATTTAGTTCAGATTATTTCACTTTCAGAACATTTTGTTTCATTAAAATCTGATCTTCATGCTTTTAGCATGATTAGTATCTGGAATTTAACTAAATTTGTGACTGTGGTAGTATGATTAGTTTATTATAAATCTATTACTGTACTCAAAATGAAGTTTCATGAGTTCCTGAGTTTCAATATTGACATGTAATGGGGTTTGTATTACAAACAGTCATTTGTGTTTTCAGGACCAACATTATGGAATGAATTGCCACATGAATTAAAAAGCGCTGAAAATACACAACTTTTTAAGTATGGTGTCAAAAATATCTGACTCAAATTAGAATTTATAGTGATGTGTAATTTATGATTTTATTTGTACTGTTAACATACACTTTTTTTATTTTGAATTGTAAACTTTTAATAAGATTGCTTTGTACTTTTTAATGCACGAGTTCCTCATGGATGATTAGTTATGTTATAACACTAACTGTGTAACCATCTTTAAATAAAGACTTTATTATTATTATTATTATTATTATTATTATTATTATTATTATTATTATTATTATTATTATTATTATTATTATTATTATTATTTATGTGATCTGACAAAAGACTGTAATTTGATTTAAACAGACTCATTCTATTGATATATTGAAAGTAAGTCCCTGTTGGACAACATGATATTGCTAAAAGTTCTACTCAAACAAACAAAATAGAGCACATGATAGTTACTTGTGAATTTGTTTGGTTGTCTGAATTAAGTTTAACACTACTAAGTACTTTCAGCATTTTTCAGCTACCCATTGGTTTCCAGTTTATTGGGGATGCAGCTGGAGTATTCAAACACCTGACCTTTAGTCAAATACTAATGTCTGTATACATTGACAAGACTCAAATACACAATTTTGTTTAATGAAGGTACAAATGTACAAGTAAACAAACTAATTTTCAAACACCATTTACCTTGATCTTTTAAGTTTTAAGGTCAATACATTTCTCTGCTCTGTCAGTCTTGCAAACAGTTTGACTGTTTGATAAAATGATGACTTTTGTGATAAAAACTAAAATACTAGTACATGTATAAACACACCGTTCCCAAGTAAGTCTCACAACCCCAGTGTAGATACATTGATGATCAATACCTGATGGCTACTTTGTCATTTGTGTGTATACATTTATAGTTAGATTTGATAATGTACCATGAGTTCATGTTAACTCTTTCATGACACAGCAAGTGTGGACTTTGTGTTATGTGACAAAATAAAATGTAGCAAGTTGTTTAATTTATTACGCCAGATATCATGTTATATATGCCTGGAAAAAAGTTAAGCACCCACAAGTTTTTTTCAAGTCATACATATCTGAACTGCCGTTTGTTTTTAAACTGTATAGCAAACATATATACTGTTAGCATGAATGACTGCTGCGACCCTGCATTGTATACTGCCAGTAAGCATCTAATTTGTTGAAGCCTTATCTGTCGCCATTCCCAGTGTAATTGAGCTTCTACATGTTGCAAGTTCTGTGGAGGAGATTCCAGAGCTTTTAATCACCTACCCAATTAATCCCATAGATGCTCTATTAAGTTGAGATCTGGACATCTTGCAGGCCACAGAAGAGTGGTCACAGCTTCGTTCTGAGGATATGCCCTTACTGCCCTGGAATGATGAGATCTGGTGTTGTCATCCATGAAGCTATGTTTTGATGCCTCCATACAAGGGTTCAAACATCAGTTACATGGAGTAAAAATCTGCTCTCAACTGACCAGTGTATTTGTTGCCAGGTTCAAATTTTGTCTTTTTCTGCACCAGGCCAACCTGTCCCTGCAATGGCCATCATCAAGCATTAGGCATTTAAAGACTCTCTTTGACCCCAATCCTGCAGCTTTAGGAAGATTTCTTACTATTCTGGCTGACAGATTACGACCAGGTCACCATTGTTGATGGAGACAGGTGCTTGCAGCAAATGGATTTGGCCTAACCAATCTTCCCATTGGGTTGTCACTGATGATCTACCAGATCGGAATCTGTCTTTTAACATCTTGTGTGGCAGCATGTTTTCTGACCAAACGACTAATGAATGTATGATACCCAAGCTGACATCCTATTGCCTTGTAAAACATACCAGTGGAATGCATGCTATGATTTGCCATCTCTTTGCTTCTGATATAATTATAATTACTTAAAATGATTTGGCAATTAGAAATTCAGAATTTAAATACCAATATGTTGCATGAATAAATAGAGCACTTTGGACGTGATGAAGGGAGCAGGCTTCTGGACAGAAAACCATGCTGAATTGAAATTTCACATCCTTTTAATTATACATTAAAGAATTAATACTGACCAAAATCATCAAAATTAAACTTTATTTACAATAATTTATAGTGAGTAACAATATAACAAAATTGACCCGTGATCATTCAAAAGCACATGTCTACAAATCGATTTGTACAAGTCCCTGTGATTCAAACAAACAGAAATGTATTTTAGGACTGTATGAGGCAACACATGTCTTTTTAGAATGCATGTATACTAGTTTCAGTTTTTAATTTAAACAAAGTGTTCTGCTGGCATTTTTTGTAATATTAATATTCAATATTGTGCTATTGTAACTTTTTATTACGAAAATCCAATAAAAAAATTGTCACTGTACATACTCCATACTATGCCCTTGTTGTTTACATGAACTTGACTATTTGCAACGGAGTCTTACTCTGTTTACAAAAGATTGTCAGCTTTTGGAACTTTCTATGGTATTCATGCCTATACCAAAAAGGACATTATCTGAAGGGTTTCAAATAGACAAATAATCTAGACTTGCCACAAGTCCCTTTAATTTTTTGCACAAATCATCAAGTGGATAGTATAAGAAATGTTGATAATAAGATGTATCTCTCTACAAAAAATTCAAGGCTACTTGTGGCAAGTTGCTTGCTCAAAGTTAATTTAGGTCAAAATTTACCTTGGAATATCACTGTATCAAATAAAAACAACAGCATTTCAAAATGCTGAACAAAAGTAAACCAGAGGCCCCTTAAGAGCCTGTATCGCTCACCTGATTTTATAGGCAATGAAGATGGCATTTCCCTGATGTTAAAGTAAGTCCTGTAATTTTCAATAAACTTTAAATAGGACCATCCAAACAATATTACTAGAAAGCTTTGTTTCATTGGTTAACCCTGTTGTATAGAGATTTTTTTTATTTGCCCATAGGGTCCTATGTTAAACTAAGTCCTGCGGGGGAGTTGGCCATTTTGAATTTCCAATTGCCTTAAAAAACATAAACTTTATAAAGGACCATCCAAACAATATTGCTAGTAAGTTTTTGTTTCCATTGATTAACCGGTTTCGGAGAAGAAGCCTTTAAAAACTTTTTCCCATAGGGTCGTATGTTAAACAAAGTCCTGCGGTAGCGGCCATTTTGAATTTCCAATTGCCATAAAAAACATAAACTTTATAGAGGACCATCCAAACAATATTGCTAGTAAGTTTTTGTTTCCATTGATTAACCGGTTTCGGAGAAGAAGCCTTTAAAAACTTTTTCCCATAGGGTCCTATGTTAAACTAAGTCCTGCGGTAGTGGCCATTTTGAATTTCCAGTTGGCATAAAAATCATAAACTTTATAAAGGACCACCCAAACAATATTGGTAGTAAGTTTTGTTTTGATTGGTTAACCGGTTTCAGAGAAGAAGCCCTTTTTAACATTTTTCCCATAGGGTCCTATGTTAAACTAAGTCCTGCGGTGGCAGCCATTTTGAATATCAGATTGGGATAAAAAACATTAACTTTATAGAGGACCATCCAAACAATATTGCTAGTAAGTTTTGTTTCCATTGGTTGGCCGGTTTCAGAAAAGAAGTCTTCAAACTTTTTCCCATAGGGTCCTATGTTAAATTAAGTCCTGCGGTGGCAGCCATTTTGAATTTCCAATTGCCATAAAAAACACAAACTTTATAGAGGACCATCCAAACAATATTGCTAGTAAGTTTTGTTTTGATTGGTTAACAGGTTTCAGAGAAGAAGCCCTTTTTAACATTTTTCCCATAGGGTCCAATGTTAAACTAAGTCCTGCGGTGGCGGCCATTTTGAATATCAGATTGGGATAAAAAACATTAACTTTATAGAGGACCATCCAAACAATATTGCTAGTAAGTTTTGTTTCCATTGGTTGGCCGGTTTCAGAAAAGAAGCCTTTCAAACTTTTTCCCATAGGGTCCTATGTTAAATTAAGTCCTGCGGTGGCAGCCATTTTGAATTTCCAATTGCCATAAAAAACACTAACTTTATAGAGGACCATCCAAACAATATTGCTAGTAAGTTTTTGTTTCCATTGATTAACCGGTTTCAGAGAAGAAGCCTTTTAAAACTTTTTCCCATAGGGTTCTATGTTAAACTAAGTCCTGCAGTAGCGGCCATTTTGAATTTCCAATTCCCATCTAAAACACAAACGTTATAGAGGACCATCTAAACAATATTGCTAGTAAGTTTTGTTTTGATTGGTTAACCGGTTTCAGAGAAGAAGCCCTTTTTAACATTTTTCCCATAGGGTCCTATGTTAAACTAAGTCCTGCGGTGTCAGCCATTTTGAATATCAGATTGGGATAAAAAACATTAACTTTATAGAGGACCATCCAAACAATATTGCTAGTAAGTTTTGTTTCCATTGGTTGGCCGGTTTCAGAAAAGAAGCCTTTCAAACTTTTTCCCATAGGGTCCTATGTTAAATTAAGTCCTGCGGTGGCAGCCATTTTGAATTTCCAATTGCCATAAAAAACACAAACTTTATAGAGGACCATCCAAACAATATTGCTAGTAAGTTTTGTTTTGATTGGTTAACAGGTTTCAGAGAAGAAGCCCTTTTTAACATTTTTCCCATAGGGTCCAATGTTAAACTAAGTCCTGCGGTGGCGGCCATTTTGAATATCAGATTGGGATAAAAAACATTAACTTTATAGAGGACCATCCAAACAATATTGCTAGTAAGTTTTGTTTCCATTGGTTGGCCGGTTTCAGAAAAGAAGCCTTTCAAACTTTTTCCCATAGGGTCCTATGTTAAATTAAGTCCTGCGGTGGCAGCCATTTTGAATTTCCAATTGCCATAAAAAACACTAACTTTATAGAGGACCATCCAAACAATATTGCTAGTAAGTTTTTGTTTCCATTGATTAACCGGTTTCAGAGAAGAAGCCTTTTAAAACTTTTTCCCATAGGGTTCTATGTTAAACTAAGTCCTGCAGTAGCGGCCATTTTGAATTTCCAATTCCCATCTAAAACACAAACGTTATAGAGGACCATCTAAACAATATTGCTAGTAAGTTTTGTTTTGATTAGTTAAACGGTTTCAGAGAAGAAGCCCTTTTTTAAATTTTTTCCCATAGGGTCCTATGTTAAACTAAGTCTTGAGGTGGCGGCCATATTGGTTTACCAATCAAAATAAAAAACACAAACTTTGTAAAGGTCCATCCAATGAACATTATGGCCAAGTTTGGTTTCAATTGGCCAAGTGGTTTCAGAGAAGAAGATTAAAATGTAAAAAGTTTACAGATGCCGCCGACGACGCCGCCGCCGCCGCCGACGACGACTACGCCGACGGACGCAAAGTGATAACAATAGCTCACATGACCCTTTGGGTCAGGTGAGCTAAAAAGTTTACAGACGCCGCCTCCGCCGCCGACGACAACGCCGCCGACGGACGCAAAGTGATAACAATAGCTCACATGACCCTTTGGGTCAGGTGAGCTAAAAGATAAATACTGATTTCAATTTGCACCTTTTTGGATCTACAATAGGAACATAAGCTGGACCATACATGTTAAACAATTTTATTTGTCACTCAAAAACCTTCTGCCAAAACACGCTGACTTGATCACACCCTTCACTTCTTTAAAGAAACACATAAACAGAAGAAAAATACATCGTTTTGAGTTTCGTTTAATTTAAATACTTATAAATGCAACATCGTCTGAAATGATGACAATTTTCGTTAAGTTTTCATACATTGAAAATTGGTAAGTTTTTGGAGAAAAATTAATGGTTCAGCATGAATAACCAACTATAAAATAAATTAAAAGGACCAGAAATGAAATTTTGTCAGAATCTACTATGGAATAATGTAGCGATCGACATGGTGAGTGCCATAGATAACAATAGCATTTTCAATTACCGATGTCAAATACTCAATTTATTATTCTTGTGTTATCTTTTTTGAAGTGTTTTTTTAATTTAACTAATTGTATTTTATTTATAAAACTTCTACATGCCATTCTTCAACCTTAACAATTTTATAGATGGCGCCGCTGCGCAGATTTTTCCAAATCTGTACATCGCACAAAAAAATAATTAAATCACTTCATAATTACGTCGTTAATTCCCAAGAATTCCCAAATATGGCATTGCTTTGTAAGTTTGTCTCTCGCGGATGAACATGAACCTTTAGATTAAATTGTAATATTAGTTATCAGTTATACGGTAAATGAGACGTAGTACGAAAGGACATGTATCGTAAAGTTGTTCAAGATATATGCAATGCACCTATATTTTACAAGTGTAAGGTTATTACTACACGCCTGTCTGCAGTAGTTTCTATGTATTTGAGCGTTAGCATTGGGAAAGTTTGCTTCGCAACCTTCACAAAAATTTAAATTCTATTCAAATATAAAATTTTCAGATACAAGAATGTAAGCAGGACATACTTGTACATTAAATAAACTATACTACAACTACTAAAGTTAATACTTTTGTGCATATTAGTACAGGTAAATTACTACTACATGTATATTCAGTTTATAATTTGAGCTTAAAGTCCAAACAAAAATTTAAGAAATAATACATTGAGACATGAATAAATACCAATATTACCTCACTATTCATACACAGATGTTTATTTGAGTAAACATGTACATGTAAATGAATCTGAAATAATATTTTGTGGTATCTCTGAACCACCTAAGTATACTACAGGCAACCCAAACCATTGAGAGGACCCAAATCATAGGTTAGGGTTATGGTAGGGTTTTGGTTAAGGTAAGTAGTAAATGTATGTTACTATGTATATGTGGTGGGTCGCCTAAAATGTACTTGAATAGGCTTGGTAAACAGAGAACAAGAAAAATAGTACTTTGTATGTGAACATGCATACAAGAGTTAGGAATACTCTAGCTATCTTTATCATCATTTAATAGGAGTACACCTTGGGGCTTGGACCACTAAATAGAACAGAACATTTAATTTTTCATACTTGTATAAACATAGAGAAATTAGCATCAAATGTATTGTATACTAGTACAATGTAGTATATAGTAGTAATGGTAAATTTACTTATTTTAATGTACATGTCATTACAAATATACTTCTTAATGGTTGGCTTAGGGATACCATCATTAATACATGTGACTGTTATCTCCTTATGTTTTAAGAGCTTATTACTAAATACCACCTGACTGATACAAGGTAACCATGAGATCTTGTAAGGTATCAATTATAGCCACATGAACACAGAGTTTGTAGTCATGTGCGAAGACAGATTTATTTAAAATTAAAAGCAATGCTTAACATCTGACTGTCCATATGATCTACAGGACAATGGTTGTGAGTAATCACTACATAATTTAAGAAGAAAAGAAGCATTTTTAAAAATATGAATTAAAATACACACAAAAAGATATATGATAAGTTTTCTCGGGTCAATACACATGTATGCAGTGTCTCATGTATAAATGAACTTGTATGTATGCTGTGTTTTGTGTCTTAATTCAAAAAAACCATGTCCTGTAATGATTGGTTACTGGTTATCAATCAATTACTGGTAAAATTTATTTTGTGTGTGTGTAACACGTTTTTCCAAAATTTTACTTGTGTATATTTGTGTCAAAGTGTCAGTTATACATTTCCTGTGAACTTTATATAAGGGTATTCGAAATTCTATATACATCCTGTGCCCTGACACTTCCAAATCATACCTGTCTTTGGCAGTAGAGGGCCATCAAGACTTGTCTATGGTATTTTATATTATGTTTAAAAATAATTATATAAATATAAGTTTTATTTACAATTATATTTTTTTAGAGAAATTATATTTGATAAATAAATATAGACAGGTTTAAAATTATGTCTAAAAGTACTTTTGTTTATAAAAACATTTTCTGGTCCAAGAAAGGGGTGCGGACAATACGTAAATGCGGACTATACACACCGTTTTACGGTAATCTTAATAAGATAACATAATATGTTGTCAGCTGGTCATATGACATTGTCCCAGTATTTATAGTCTTCCAAGAGCAATGGCTGAAAACCATTTTTTTAAACTGGATTATTTGTCATATTTACTGGATAAAGTATACTCTTACATCACAACATACAATCTTGTGGTAAATACTGTCGATATGGTGGCCCCATATACAAATTTACCACCTTTAATCCACTCTAAAAGCACATCAAAAGGCAAATATATTTCTTCTTCTTATGAAGAATAACATATTAAATTTTCATTTTGTGCAAAATTTCCCTTTAATGAATGTTTAAAGAAACTTAAATCATTCATTCTGTTTATCATATGTCCTTATTCTAGAACAAAATTTCCTTAATGAATGTGAACTTAAATTAAAATCATTCATGTGTGTTACGCTGTGTCTTATGTCCTAATTCTAGAACAAAATTTCCTTAATGAATGTTTACCTTTTACTTCTCTGCAAAAAAAGACATTTATATTAAGACTAGTGCCATCCTACAGAATATACTCCTGATATTCTGTTCAAATAACCGATTTTGTTGTTGCTTAACACCCAGTCAGAAAAATTTCTGTACATTTCATGACATGAGAAAAGGTTTTATAATCAACAAATACAAATCAACAAATATAAAACATTTTAAACTATTCAAATGGTATATTAAAGCAAGTTCATTGACGCAATATTAATTTTTATTTTTAGCACCATTTTTTTTCTCTGCCTGGTCTAAAGAAATATGTACATGAAAAATAATTCATAGATATGATGTCCCCATGCCATAAAACATTAATTTCAGAAAGGTCAGAAGTCATTCATGATTCCATGTCTGTATCCAAATAATATTTGGTTCAAGAATTAGACTGATCCAATTGGTAGAATGTTCGCTTAATGTCCATGGGGCAATATTTGAGAAATATTCAGGACAAGAACAAGTTAACAAAGAACAAATCAGCATGCAAGGAGTGAATTGGAAATTTTGATTGCCATTGGAAAAGCATGGAATAATAGGTAGGACAGAGAATTTAGCCTTTTCAAGCAGCTTACAAAAAATGGTGTTATCATGGCAGTATGCACATTACTTCTATTTGCTCTTTGTTTGATTGCAATTTTGAAGGGTAAACATCGCCCACAAAGGCATTCAATAAAAATACAAATATAAATATAATTTTTCCAATTTTGATACTGTCAAAATAACATAATTAAAATGCATTTATTGTTAACATGAGTATCATCATGATCATGGGAAGAAAATAATGTAATCTAAAGTAAAACATGTTTTAGGCATATTTGCCAATGGAGCAGAAGCTTACAATTATGAAGTCTGATTGGCAAGAAATGATGGGGTTTTAAAAAGACAATACAATTTATGACAATAAAAAAACAAGAGGCTCCCAGGAGCCTGTATCGCTCACCTGAACCTGAAACCAAACAACCCTTTTTATCCAGCTTTTCGTTGCTATATGGAATTACCCAACACTTCTGCAAAAATCATTAATTTTGACCTTTTAAGGGAAATAACTCCTATAAGGAGGAGCTTTTGATGCTTAGAGGGAGAAGGGAGGTTCACTTCAAATTTGCTGTACCTGTTATACTTTTTTAACTATCAGTCGAAAACTCTCTCGACTCCCACCCCCTCCCCCCCTTTTTTCATTTTTTCTATTTTAAGCCAACGTAGCTATGTAGGTAGTCAGGTGTCATGATTTGCACAATTTTGGTAGAGGACATCCTAAAGATGATGTGTGCAATGTTTCAAAGCAGTCCTTTCATTGGTTAAAGAGGAGAAGATTTTTTAAAATCAAGTAAAATTGATTAAAAAAATGTTCACGGACAATAATTCCTAAACGGTTCATCAGACAATCTTGACTCAAAAGTCATTTTTGTAGCCCTCATAGAGCAGAACAATTTAGCAATGCTAACTTTTTCTCTAGTTCTAATAATTTGTAAGACTTTGAGGCAAAAATGTCAAAAATAATCAATTGTGACAATTAAAGGGCAATAACTCCTATAAGGAGTCATCATACAACTTCAACCCAATGGAGTGTTTCGTAGAGCTTTTGATGCTGATGAAAGCATGTCTCTTCGGTTTTCCTATATCTGTTACACTTTTTTCAATATAAGCTAAAAACTGTATTTTACCCCCCCCCCCCCCCTTTCCTTCCTATTTTTAGCCATGATGGCCATGTTGGTTAATCTGCAGCCATGGTTGGTACAAACTTGGTTGAGGACATTTGACGGATGATGTGTACAAAGTTTCAAAGCAGTACTTTCAGTTGTTTCAGAGGACAAGATTTTAAAAAATCAATTAAAACCGATTAAAAAAAAACAGTTCAAGGGGAATAACTCTTAAACGGTTAATCAGACAATCTTGACCCTTTGTCATTTTTGTAGCCCTCATAGAGCAGAACAATTAAGCAATGCTAACCTTTTCTCTAGTTCTAATAATTTTCAAGATTTTGAGGCAAAAATGGCAAAAATCATCAATTTTGACAATTAAAGGGAAATAACTCCTACAAGGAGTCATCATACAACTTTGACCCAATGGAGTGTTTTGTAGAGCTTTAGATGCTGAAGAAGGAAGGTCTGAACTATAAACAAAAAACTGTATTTTAACCCCCCTGTTCTATTTTTAGCCATGGTGGCCATGTTGGTTGGTCTGAGGCCATGATTTGGGCAAACTAGGACATTTTACTGATGATGTGTGCAAAGTTTCAAAGCAATCCCTTCAGTGGTTTTAGAGGAGAAGATTTTTGAAGAAGAAAGTTAATGACAACAACGACGATGGAGGACGACGGACGCCAAGTGATGGCAATAGCTCACCTGAGCTAACTAGATTCCTTGGTGGCCATTCAAGAATGAACATAAAATTAGGAAACTCTGTTCAGTGTTCAATCATGCATAATTATCACAATACATGCAGCTGTCAAGATATGTTTAAAATTTTCAACCAATCAGAAACAAGGATTCCTCTTGACAGCCATGTAATATAGTAAAGGGTTCATCTAGAAACCTTCACAATACTAGTAAGTAATAAATATTTTTTATCAAGCCAAATGAGGAATATTTTAAAAGTACCTGAAATATTTCATCCCTGCAAAGTAAAAATTAAATTGGTATTGAAATTTCACAGAAAAACAGACTTAAAATGTTAAATCAATAATAAATTTATAAGAATTTCCCATAGTAACCATGTTTTGTGATTAAGGATAAACCAGGAATAATGTAAGAGGACCTTACACATGGAACTGATACCTTGTGTGCTTAAAGGGGTAAGCAAACAACAAGAAATAACTCCATATCATTGCAGAACACTCTGTATGGCTATCTAAAATTTTCAGTGATATTAGTCCCTATGTTCCAAGTTGCTTGTTTTACATGTCACAAACATGATACATGTACAATCTTCTGATTGTCAAGTATCTGATCATGACAGCCAATGCGATTTGAGTTTTGTCTGTTTTGCTTGTTTGGTTATTTGTTTGTTTGAATGGTGTTTAACACCACTTTTTGAGCTATACAATGGCATACAGTTTTTATTGGGGGAAGGATTCCAGAATACTGAACCTTTAAGTATGAAAACTGCCAATCCTGGTCAATTAATATTGGAGTTGAGCACACCCTGTAACACGTTCAGCAATAAAAATCATTTAATATTTGCTTTAGATGTGTTGGTATACTAGACCTCTTTAGATCTTAACCTGAAAACAACATATCTGAACTTTCATGACCGGAGTTATGCCACAATATAATATTAGTACACATTAAAAAAAAGTTGATGCAGCAAATGAATTTTATGGTAGACAACTCTATTTATGGACATCTTCCAACAACAACACCAGATTTTTTACTAATGAATTAGTGAGAAATAGAATCAAACACTGTTGGTAGGACAAATTAGAACATCAGTCACTGGCGTGAAATATTTCTTTTGGTGTTCAAATGGGCAGATCCTCAATCGAGACCAGAAATCTGTTCACCTGGGTGTCTAAGATTTTCCCTTCTTGCACTCCCACCGTTGTTAGATACTTTATATCTCATCCATGTATTAACATAAGGGACTTAATTTTAAGAATCTAAGCTAATACTTAATAAAAATTCAAATTCGTAAATAGTCAATATCAATATATTTTACAACAGTCCAAAGAATTAATGACCACTATGTGTTGAAATCTGTTTTGTCTATCCTTAATTGGAAAGTTGGTATATGTCGGGTATTGACAGGCTTGACAGTTACGCTGGTGGTCAAATTCCCAGAAACCAATCACCGTTTCAGTGACAAGTGTTACTAGTCCACTGTTTTTTCAAATTTCCATGTAACTGTTCCAAGTATCACAGAATGTTTCCTCAATGTTCTTCTGCCTTAACTGCTCGTGTATTTTTGGTAGCAAAGTTTAATGTTACCAAGCTTTTGCACAATAATTGTAATTAAATTTGAGTAATAACAAAATTAAATCA